>CM075195.1:25191398-25831398 GCA_037577475.1 Chaunax sp. Z400
TAGAAAGTGACAGTGATGAGCACTGGATTTTTCAACTCTCTGTGACCACAAAAAAAACCCAAACGTGCAGCGCTCACGGCAGAAAAGACGCTTAGCGCCTCGTCACATTATTGCCATTTGTAGCGTCGTGTAAATATCTGGCACTCCCATTTCAAATAATTAAACAAATATGCTAGCCTCAGGAAAAAATGCTTTGGTGGACAAAGGCCCTAACAATTAGATCAAGGATTGTCGGGCCTTGCTGGAGGTTTGCGCTCTCCGAGCGCTCTTGTTTTAGTGTATGTCAATGTTATGAATGTTAAAACTATCCTACCAAGGTAGTTGAAACAGACAGTCGGTCACAGACGGTCGGTCACAGAGTTATTTGAGAGCAAGTCCAAGTCACATTTCAAGTCTTTTTAAAGACAAGCTCATGTCAGGCCCAAAGACGTCAAGTCTTGAGTCCTTTCACAAGTCCTTGAGGGTAAGTTGCTGGTGAAATCTTCATTAATATACAAGTTAAGGTAGCAAGCTTTAAGGTGTTTTTAATGTTGGCCAGATGACACAGCTGTAGTTGTATATGAATAGTTTTTTTTTTCATGTTTAAGCCTTCTGGGGAAAATAGTCTATGTTTCTGTTTGAGGTTGTTTGTTCTTACATAGGACCACAAAACTTGAAAGAGGAGCATGGAGCTTGAAAGCTAATGTTGAACCACTCCTTTAAAGCATTGGAGTCATAAGCAAGTCAAGTCTCAAAGAAGTCCAAATCATACTTCAAGTCTGAATCTTGAAGGTTTCTCCACACTTCATTACAACATTGTTTTTCTAGGTAACAACATCTATGGATCAGAGATGTTCGAGGTCCTGCAGAGAGTGAAGGAGAGTCCAGAGAGGATGGCCTATATTCTGATGGATAAAATCCAACCCACCCCTCTAAAGAACATCCTGCTGAGACGAGATGCCCCTCTCAAAATCAGTAACTGTCTCAGTGAACTGGGAGTGTTGGGAGCATATGTCAGGTGTGTAATCACTCTTTCATTTTCATCTTATGCCACTATGTTTTCAATTGATCGGTCCGACCGTCACATTGTTGTGAATGCAAAATCTGAGGAATTCTTTTTGGCATTTCTTCAAATTTGGCACAAATTCCCATTGGGCTCAAGAATTAAATGATTTTTATTTGAACCTTTATTCAACCAGGAGAAATGTCACTGAGATTTAAAGTCTCTTTAACAAGAGCATCCTGGCCAAGACAGGCAGCAGCACGAATAAGCAGGGTTACAACAGACAATTTACATTTACAGGTTACAGCTTTAAATGCATCCTGTGAGACCAGCTCTCTAAGATTCAGGTAATTTTGTAACTGATTCGAAGTAGCAGGAGCAGCATACGTAAATGCTGCTTTTCTGAATTCAGTACGGACTTTAGGGACAGACAGTTAGAATAAGTCCTGGGAGTGAAGACAACAACGTCCCATGCCTTTTTGAATGATGCACATCAGGAGATAAGATGGTAACAGACCAACAAAAGCCTTGTAAATAAGAAGTCATTGGTTAAATCTACGGGTGGATAAGACTTTCACAAACAACATTTCTACTGGGGTGAAAAACTCTGTTTGCCACACAGAGGAAAAGTCTCACCTCCCAACCGATCCACCATGATGACATTCAATTAAAAATGTAACAACATAAACAATCCTCAAATAATTCGAACCAATATCTGCACGCAAACAAATTAATTACATTAAATTACATTTACATATTTATGTATTTAGGCTCTAACAAATAAATATAGACTATATCCACGATCAGACGCAGGCCTATACATTATGAAATATAGCTACATGTGCTGATGTGTGTTTTACATTCATCTGTGTTTTTACTTCTGACTGAGTTTTATTTTGTGATATAACCATCGGGTGTCGCTGATTCCCGTGTCTGAAAAAAAGTATGCGTAGAAATCCGCACCTTTTTCTGCATAGAAATTCTCTATAAATACCAACGTTTGCGGTGAAAGATGCTTAATCACATTTCATTCCTATTCACACTACTTTTATGTGCGCAGCAGCCTTTATAAATTAGGCCCTCTAGGTCTTCCTCCAAAAGTCCATCAATTGTCTACAAATCCCACATCTGGACACCACCTCCACAGCCAGCGGTTGAACAATGAAATGCAGCTAAACATATCTTCGCTGGTCAGATTTAGCAGGAGCCCAGAGAATACTATGGTGTGGTTTTTGCAAATGTGCACTACAAATCAACATTAACTTTCATGACCTCCGAATGGCATAATCAGGTGTCATTACCACCGACGTGTATTACAATTTCACCATATGAACATTTATCTGTAGCCAGCAGTTTTAAATAGGATTCAACGTCACCCGCTCTTGTTGTTTTAGTTTTGTTTATTCATGGGACTTCTGTGTTCCTATAAAAATGTCAGAAAAGGATGATATGTGACTGTCTGTGGAATGTAAGCAGGGGAACCCCAAATTCCAGGGAAAATGGCAAGAGCCAGACTAGGTCCAGAGAAAATATGTCATTTTATAGAGTCATATTTTTAAAATATGTACAATGTCATTCCATCATCACCTGTGATATCTGTCTAACTTTAATGAAGTATTTAATAAAGTATTTTGCGGGGCTAAACAGTTACCCCCGCAAAATGAAGCTCAGAGGGTTTAAAAAAAAGCTCTTTACAATCACAGAGAGGTAATTTAACAGAAAACTACATCCATGACAACAAAACCACACTGCTGCCTTCTGTTTTGGAGCAGAGATACTAAAGGTGTGACTTTTATTTTACTTCTTCCCCCAAGCCTCTGGTCCCCATGCATGAAAACAGAGTGGATGCTGATTTCTCATATAGTGGTCACCCATACCACAAATCTAGTGTATTTATTTATTTATTTATTGAAGGTGTTGGAACGCCGTTCTGGATCGTTCCAGCCCACTTCACCCTCTGGGTATAACTTATATTGAACTTCAAGTGCCGGCCATTGCGCCATGTCACAAAGCTCATTATCACTTAGAACTGGGGCTTCATGATATGGATTCTTTTTAGATATTTTTAGATACAATTTTAGATACACTTATTGAGTCAATGAAAGCAATTTGGCAGGCTATCATCAGCTCTTTTTATCAGCTGTAATTTATATTAATCGACCAAATTTTTATCATACCAAAATTCCCATTATTGGTATGATAAATTATCAGGTAGATATATATTATGCATTTCTAGTAAAGCGAAGATCTCGTCGCTCTCACTGAAAATTATTCACTGGAATCATACAATACTTAATATAGTGATGATTTTCATTTGATCAAAAACTACAGATATTACTTTTTAATATCCCCTGACATAAATTACAGGGAGATATAGTCCTCAGTTTGTTTGTTTGTTAAAAAAAATCTGAAATCTCAGCTTTAATAAGTCATAAGTACAAATTTGGATAACATGTCTACACTCTCCTGAAATATATTGCCTTCATTGTCAAGCTGTCATTATACATTTAAAACTTTATCACTTTTATTTCTCATTGTCTTTGTTCTCTTCAGACAAGGTGGAGACATGGTGATGAATGAATGTGTGGGTCATCTGCTGAGGACCAAGAGTTCAGAACATGTAGACGGAGGCTTAGTGTC
Organism: Chaunax sp. Z400; assembly: GCA_037577475.1. Classification (NCBI taxonomy): domain Eukaryota; kingdom Metazoa; phylum Chordata; class Actinopteri; order Lophiiformes; family Chaunacidae; genus Chaunax; species Chaunax sp. Z400. The sequence goes on from CM075195.1 coordinate 25,195,021, forward strand.
AGGAGTGGCTGTGCTGGACAATCCTCTCCTCATCTGAAGATTTACACTACTACTCCTTTCAACAGCAAAACTGAAAGCAAATAGAGTCACTGAAAGTACCAAGTACCAATACCACAGCCATTTAGCCTGTACAGACCCCAGTACCCTGACATTGGGCGAGAGGCGGGGTAAACCCTGGAAAAGTAGCCAGTTCATTGCAGAGCCACATAGAAAGACACACAGACACACCTACAGTCCATTTAGAGTCACCAGTTCACCTATATTGCATGTTTTTGTTGGTGGGAGGAAGTGTCCTTGGTCATTGATGGCAATGACTTTGAGACTTAGACAACTTAGAGAAGCTTTGGATGCAAAAAAACAGGCCACCACCCACAGTCATGTCTTTTGCCACACCAGGAGGGAGACTCAGCAGGTAATGCCAAATGAATTAATACAACTTAAACCAGCTAGCAGTATGATAAACTACCTAGAAAACAGTGTGTTGTCAAAGTGCTAATAAACACATTCTAAACCAAACAAACTGTGATTTATGTAATTTATGCGACTACAAATGGAAGTAACAGAATATGTGGTAATGTTGATGAGTGGCTGTGGCCATCACACATATGAACCTCAATATTATGTTAATAACCAATGCAAACCTGTTTCACTTCAAGTATCCCTTTGCTTTTAATGTTTTCTATGTGGTTATGAGGAAGAATGGACAACATACAAATGAGAACAATGTTTCACAAACTGAGATTTCTGTTGTTTAATTAAATTTTTTTAAAGGTAGGAAACAGAGGAGCAGTTAGGGTTTCCATAGTGGAGGCAGGGGGTCTAGGTTTGGACAGATCGTGGTCAGGGGTACTAGGTCCGGAGGGATCACGGTCTGTTTACTATTTGCATTGAAATATATGCATCAAGAAGCACTTTTTCTTCTTCTTCTTCATATGTTGCTCTTGGAGTTCCTGAGAAGAAAAAGACAGCATGTTTGATTTCATTTCCAAAGGTGCTGCTGTTGGTTCAGGGGCTCACTGAACCCCCTAGTGGCCGTAGCAACAAAACATGTAGGGATTAAATGTCAGTATTTTAAAACACAGAACAGTTCTAGGTATCCTGATTAGTAATTCTGATGTCATTGAAAAATTCCACATTAAATTTAGTCATGATTTTATGTTGAATCCCCAACCTTCAGTTTCAAACTGCACCTATGATCTGAAAACTTCTAAAAGAAGTCAATGAAATCAAAAAATGAGGCAGCTCACCTGTAGCTGGGTGTTTTCCTGTCTGAGGCCTTGGAGCTCCTCATTCCTCTGAGCCTGTTCAGATGTCCAGTTCCTCTCCTTCATCAGGATCACCTCTTCCAGACTCATCTTTTCCTTCTCAAAAACCTGTGCCTTTGTCTCCCAGCTCGCACACATGTCAGACATTTCCCTCCTGTCAATGAGCGCCTTCCTGTATCTCTCGTCCTTCTCAAGGAGCTGCTGTTTCAGATTGTCTTCTCTTTCAGCAAGCTTCTCGATTCTCTTCTCCTGGTCAGAGAGCTCCCTCCTGTGGCTCTCGTCCTTCTCGAGGAGCTGCTGTTTCAGAGTGTCTTCTCTTTCAGCAAGCTTCTTCTCGAATCTCTTCTCCAGGTCAGAGAGCTCCTTCATGTACCTGTCTTCCTTCTCAAGGATCTGCTGTTTCAGCGTCTCTTCTCTTTCAGGAAGCTTCTTGATTCTCTTCTTCAGGTCAGACAGCTCCTTCCTGTATCTCTCGTCCTTCTCGAGAATCTGCTGTTTCAGCGTCTCTTCTCTTTCAGGAAGCTTCTTGATTCTCTTCTCCTGCTCAGAGAGCTCCTTCATGTACCTGTCTTCCTTCTCAAGGATCTGCTGTTTCAGCGTCTCTTCTCTTTCAGGAAGCTTCTTGATTCTCTTCTCTTGCTCAGAGAGCTCCCTCATGTACCTGAAATCCTTCTCGAGGATCTGCTGTTTCAGCGTCTCTTCTCTTTCAGGAAGCTTCTTGATTCTCTTCTTCAGGTCAGAGAGCTCCTTCCTGTATCTCTCGTCCTTCTCGAGGATCTGCTGTTTTAGAGTCTCCTCTCTTTTAGCAAGCTTCTCGAATCTCTTCTCCTGGTCAGAGCGCTCCCTCCTGTATCTCTTGTCCTTCTCGAGGATCTGCTGTTTTAGAGTCTCCTCTCTTTTAGCAAGCTTCTTGAATCCCTTCTCCAGGTCAAAGAGCTCCTTCCTGTGTCTCTCGTCCTTCTCGAGGAGCTGCTGTTTCAGAGTCTGTTCTCTTTCAACAAGCTTCTTCTCGAATCTGTCTTCCAGTTCTTCTTCCAGAGCTTTACACTTAAGCTGATTCACTTCTAGAATTGACTGAGTTTCAGTCAGCTGTTGCAGAGTCTCTTTGAGGAGTTCTCTAAGCCGGGTGACGTCTTCCGGCAGTATCTTCTCCTGCTCCTCTGTCTGAGACTGGAGGCTCTGGTGAAGAGGAGCAAAATAAAAAAACATATAAAACAATTGTAAATAGTTGTAAGAGTTATGGATAACAGTGGCACATAAAAGTAACAGGTCAAATGAGTTACAGATAAAATGAATATTATATATAACATCTCTTATTATATGGTCACCCACCACTGGAGGCTTCAGTTGGACGTTTTGCAGGGCTTCCTCAGCGACCTTTGGTTGGTTGTTCACCTCTGGAGGAGAGACGCTCTCTGGGGTCTTAGCTGTTAACCGAAAGTCAGCGTTAGTGAATAAAAAGGAAAAAAATGATTTCATAAAGGTGTCACACTTTGCTTTCAATTTAAACATAATGATTTCATGAAACTAGTTTGGGCAAACGACAAGAAATAACCCTTTAAATTTTGGAGTGAATCTCCTGACAGGGCAGATACAGGAATCTTTTTTCCCCCTTTTTTCCCCAAGACCTCTGGAAAATATTTTTTTACAATCTCCTGTCAAAGCATATTAAAAAATAAGTGAAATTCGATACACCTTATTTATTTCATCTTTGTGTTGAGTTTGCATCATTTTGGATCTGATTAACAGATTCATGTTTTTAGTCATATCAAACATTAAACAAGCAATTTTTGACATGTCATACAGTTTTTAAGCTGCTGTGTTATTTTGTGAAGTGCAGTGATGTCGGTGAGATCATACTTCATTGGAATGTACTTGTGATTATTGAAGGTTAAATAGTAGTATGGTGTATAATCCACAAGATTTTCAGCACCCACAAAAATATTGGCTTGAGCTAAGTTGGGAACTTCTATCTCATAAGCTAAATAATGATCATTCCACTCAACTGTAGAGACAGGTTGGCATTCAAAACAACACACTGATGCATTTACAAGATAAATCTTTTTCACAAGTCCAAACTCAGGAGTATGATTGTTGACATCAGAAATAACACATGTATACTTATTTCCATGCAGCGTAATCCACGGTGCAGAAACTATATTCAGCTTGCTCATTTCTAAAGAGGTCTTTAATATTTCCTTCTACATATTGAAGATGTTTCACCTCAGAGACTGGGCCCATTTCAACTTGAAAGAATTGGCTGTTTCTCATGCACATTGTGGCTACATTCATACAGTTGGTTGTGCTTAACAAGAGATTTACAAATGTTGTTAAAGCTACTTTTCAAAGCCCACTGCTTGAAAAAGGAATGCTTTGACTCAAAGCGCATACACATATGCCTCACAGTCGGACCAAGTGCCTTAATCTGAGAAGGAAGATGCAGAAGGTAATGCTGCTTATATGATATTTGTTTGTTTGTGGCAGAAAGTCAAAGAAAGATGAGGAGACTTTAGTTTGCAGTCGACGGGATCATTTACTGTCAGTTCAACATCATCTTCCAAACATGACATGTGACATGATCAACACAATAGTGACTCTGCTGCAATGCCTGGAGCTCCAAAATATTTTAGAATTGCTCCTGCAAAGACAAAGCTCCTTAGGTTACCATGCAAAATAGATCATAAGCGCATATTCCTATTTTATAATTGCAGTGATGTTGCACTAATACAGAAATTCATAATCTGTTTTTATATTAAACATTGTAATGTACAATGTCCCTTTAAGGCATGTACCCAATTACAAAGTTGTCACTTTTAAGAGGTTTCTGCATTTATTTACACATTGTACTTGTTAAAGTAATAAAACGAAGATAAATGATCCACTGCCACAATAGTCCAAAATAATCGACAATAGGCCTATTATTTCTAAGTCACTTAAAAAATAATTAGTGTTATTTATAAAGCAGTAGCACACTTATAATTAGAGGCCTATAAAATACACACTAAACTTAATAAATTAATCATAAGTAATCCTAAAGTAATGTTAAGTGGCAAATATCTGAGAGACAACTTCCACTAGACGATGACATAGCAGACATCTGCACAACAACAACACAACCTCCCTCCCTGCTATAATCTGACAAAACGGGTCTGGTGTCACTCACTTCAGTCAGTCAGTCAGTCAGTCAGTCAGTCCCATGGCAGGGCAGCACAGTCCATTCACATGTGACATGTTCATTTTATTTTAGCCAACTTTCATGAAGCAAACACTAAAGCTGGGTTTATGAGCATACAAATCACATTGAGTTCTATGTAACTAAAAACTTGCTCTTGCCTTAAGCAGAAAAAGCATTGTCAGGAAACGAGAGCTCCCCTGACAAATATTGTGACAACACAGCCCCTTGAACTGATATGCATTGAATTTCTCCATCTGGACCGATGCAAAGGTGGATATGAGTACATCCTTGTTTATTGTGCACCATTTTACACGTTTTACTCAAGCGTACGCCACCACATCAAAGTCAGGAAAGACTGCTGCACACATCATCTTCAATGACTTTGCCCTCAAGTTTGGGTTCCCCTCTCGCATTCACCATGACCAAGGGAAAGAATTCCACAACCAATTGCTCACTCAGTTAAAGAAACTCAGTGGCATGGCTGGGTCCAGAACAACACCCTACCACCCGATGGGAAATGGTCAAGTGGAACGCATCAACAGGACATTGTTGCAGATGTTAAAAACACTGACTGAGACACAGAAATCAAACTGGAAAGAGTCTTTGAATAAACTGGTATACACTTATAACTGTACCCGTTGTGAATCAACTGGCTATTCACCATTCTATCTACTGTTTGGGAGGTCACCTAGGCTTCCAGCTGATATGCTCTTTGGACTCCACACAGAACTGGGTTTTAGTGACCATTGAGACTATGTGGAGAAATGAAAACGAGGTATGGAGGAAGCGTATGCCATCACAAATGAGAATGCCAAGAAAACTGCTGAACGGAGCAAAAGACATTATGACACAAAAGTGTAATGGTAAGTTTTAAGTTTCTTAGTGTTAAATGTTATAAAGTGCTTTAGACTCAAGGTGTTAACCTCCACTGTGTCACAGGGCAAAGGATAAAAACACATTGCCTGTTTTAGCGCTCACTCGACCCACTTCAGAGAAGTGAGACGTGCTGTGTCTTCAGTTGAACTGATGTCTAGGCTCAGGCGTTAACCGCAGAATATAGGCAATGTGTTGTCATCTGCAAATATTGCAAGTGACCATCCAGTAATCCTGGGGCCAAATGAATGTGAGACCAGAGGCTGTTTCCAGCTTTTGGTTCCAGAACACACATGCTTTTCATGTATAAAACTGCGTGTTACTGTCTCTTCTTTGTTGGCACTCGACAGACTACTCTGTACTCTGTCGGCTGTCGACCTTTCCTGCAAGAAATAAATGCAGCAGACTGTTTGATCTTTAATACTGTGTATTGTGAATTATTTGACTCTTCTCTTGTCCCACGCAGACCTTCTTAAATAATATTTTCATCACAAAAGTTAGGAGTTCAGTGCTACAGCCCGGTGAAACGGATCCTGGTCAAAAACTTGACACCAAGGGGAGGACCAGGCAAATTGTGCAACTTCTGGGAAGACACTGTTCACACAGTGGTGAGACAGATGGCCTCTGACTTACCTATTTATGAAGTGAGACCAGAAAAGGGCAAGGGACGCTCCAGGGTCTCATGTCATGTGACCACCTATGAAACAAATGTAGATGTAACTAAAGATGACAAAAACAAACAGAGAAAGAGGTACAGATCTGCAGTGCAGACTCAAGAGTCTGATGAAGACAGTGACGATGAATATGATCTTCATTACAAACAACCTCAGAACCCAACACTGTCCGCACCTACTGTGAAACATGCTGGACCAGAGATGGAGCCTGAACGTGGGCCCCAACCCGAGCAACAAAGAGTCAGAGAAGTGGCTCCTGTTTCCATGTCAGCACAGCCTGTTGGAGATCAGCTGGAGGATGTCAGCACATCTGTTGGAAATCTGCCTGATGAGGAGATGCCCATTGGAAATATGTCTGATGATCACTCATCAAACATCTCCCCTGTCTCAAGTCCTGATACTGAACCGGAGAGGCCGACCTATCAGTTACCACAAAGAGACAGACGCCTGCCAAGACGCATCACCTACGATCAGCTTGGAATCCCTTCCTGCTACAGTATCCAGCCTTCATCACAGATGTTACCTGTGTACCCTGTACCAGGGCTGATCCCATGACTTCCGCCTTTACAACCATACTATCTTCAACCACCCTGTGTGTATGGACTTCAGCAAGTATGAGTTTACAGAAGTGACATGTCTCAACAAGAACAATGGACTGTTCATAGACTGTGTACACAGATTATTGAGACTGATCAACTTTTGATCGAGGGTTTGTGCAAAGACTGATGGACTGTTTATATGGTGACCACCCAATAGAAATGGACTGTAAAATATGGATTGTTGATTGTGCTTGAACTGTCACCGTTTACCTTTACTAAAGCACCAGCTATGGATGAGCACTTCCAGTGTCAAGTTCATAAAAGACTGGTAAAATACTTAAAGTTAAAATACTCTGAAAGCATTATTCCACTTTGTTTCCCTCATTGGTTATTGTTAAACTTACACAGTGTAGTAGTGTTTATCCGCGATCCACAAGGTGGTCTTGATCCGACAGTTTGGGATCCATTGCTTCGGTCTCCGCCCACATACCGAGGGGAACTTATGGTGTTTCCTCATGCGACTGAAGCTGTCTTAATAGAAACACCATCTCATCACTCTCGTGAATATTTCTCCCCTTTTTCAGGTATGTTGTGTATCTAAAACAGAGTTTTTGTGTTACTAATAACTTATTGACATTGCAAGAGTGTCAAGAAAATGTTGAATTATTTAGAGTGACCAAGTTAAGTCCTGTTGAGAGTAGTAAAGTGTGTGCGCATTGATAACTCCCACTGAAAGACTAATTTGGAGAAGGTGATTCGCATAGTCGCCATCTTGTGTTAATTGTGAATTCACATATGCACTTATTGTAGAATATTTTGTATTTTATTTGTATACAGTGGTTTGATCTCTTTCATTCTTTCAGGATGATACGGATGAGCCAGATCTTGGTGATGCAGATGTGGCCCTCCTTACAGCCATCAGCGACAGTGCCATGAGTGCAGTTCACTACTGCTCAGAGAGTCTCTGTCGTCCGAGAAGGTGATGTGATAGTCAACCTCCCCAGGCTTGCTGATGCTTTCCTGGTGATGTCCGGCCTTTTGAGGGATTGCACTTTGTCTCTGGCTCCATGCAGTCTTCAGAGCAAGGTCTTCTCATTCATTGATCTGCAACGAGGAGGAATCAGAAGGAAACTGATAAGGGACACATTAAGAGGAGAAAACAAACCATACTTCAAAATCTCACCCTTAATTACTTCTTAATGGTCTAAATACTGATATATAAACAATCCACAGAGTAGGAAGGTACAAAAGTATGGTCGCTTCGTCTGTTTTTATGCAATACACACATGCTGGTTATGTTTTACACGTTGTTTGGACTTTGTCCAACAGTTAGTTGAACTTTACCTTAATGATAACTCCTGCAGCAATGGTGGTGCCGAGATATCGGAGCGTGAAGCGGCCAAGTTCCTTGTGGTCCTTGTACAGCTCCAATGACACTGGCCTCTCAGTCTCAATGTTCACAATGCCGCTCATACCACTCTTCAAAAACCTGAACAGGAAACACACACAAAGAAGAAGAAACAATAACACAACCACCTGGATTCAAAGGTCTAGAATTTTCCTATTTTCCCTATTTTATGATAGCAAAATCTTTATGTGCACTGTAAATTGATATTGTAAAATGTAATACAATGCTTCCGACACTCACCTTGGTCTCCTTTTGATCACCTCACCAGTGCTCTTGTCTACAGCACTTCTCAGTTTGGTGAAGACGGCTGGCTCACAGGCTGTTTGATAATGCAGCAAAACCTGCAACCAAACACACACACACACAAAATTAAGAAACCTGCACAAAGAATGACAAAAATAGAGTTGTAAGCCTGTGCAACCAGCACAAATGTGCCTCAAACACATCTTCAACGCGGCTGCACAAATGATTTATTCAATCTCCACAGTTTCAAGGTGAGGACCTAAGATTAGCATCACCTCCTCTGTATCCAACCAAATGTCAGATATGGTCACAATGTCAGCCACTATTCTCAGATATGATGTTGAATGGTGGCCAGAAAGTGTTTTTGCAGAACTTTAGAAAGTCTTTTTGATATAAAACCTCATTTCATTTCATAATTTTATCCTACGAAATGTTTGTGTGTGAAATCTTTTTTAAATTAGTAAATGAATTATTGAGTTATTACCATGTTTTATTCAGTCCATTCTTGTGTCAAAGTGGACATGTAGTATGACTGTGTGTGAGTGTGTGTTTGCTCGCACTTACTGGGAAGCCCGGTGTGATGGGAATCTCATTATTGAAGAGAAGGATTCGGGCTCTGAACTTAGTACAGGCACGAAAAGGCTCCTCGGGATCACAGAACACACAGCCCACACTGGAAGGAAGCAAATTATCATTACATGTAGCCAAACATGCACAATCCAACTGTATACAAGTTGTATAACACACAATATACATCTAATAATCTGAAACTTTTACTTACTAGAGGTTGATCATGTCGATGCCGCTGATCGTCAGGTCGACAAGGTCTCCTGCCACGGACCACTCCGCAGCATCATCATGGAGAGTAATACCTGAGGAGAAGACAGACAGTGTGTAGGTCACAAAGCGGCCACAGGATGGCAGTGTTCATCACAACTTGTGTTTTACTCTTACAAATACAAAGAAGTGCAAAAGTCACCACAAAGACACACCAGTGCATACCTTTGATAGTGCAGGTTTCTCCCTGAGGCATGACCAGTACCTTGTCCCCGATCTGAAGATAACCTGACTCGATCTTTCCTGTTACACAGACGACTCGACCCCGGCCTGGGAAAAGAAAATGGAACATCAGCAATCTCTTTAATTTACAAAAAAAAGAGAAATCAAAGGAGCACAAAGAAAATCACATATGTTTGCAAGACTGTGCCAGTGAGTTTTACCTTTGAAGACATCATAGACGCACATTCTGAAAGGTTTGTCTATAGATCTCTGAGGGGGTTCGAAGGCATCTGTAGGAGAAAGGGAAAAAAACAGAGGGCAAAAAAGAGGAAGTTAACAAATTAACAAAGAGGAAAGTCTCATAAATATGAGAAGTGGCACTGAATGGATAATGCTTCAGTGTCCTTACTAGCAATGAGTCCTGATGATCAGCTATTTAAATGATGGCACTTTACAATAAGCATATAAAAAAACAGATCATCTCCCTTATAATTCTCTGCAAGTTGCACAGTTCTGCAAAGAGTCACTATGAAGCAAAATTCCACTCAAAATCTGGGTTTTGAACATCAACACAAGGTTGCACAATAAAACTAAATGTGCAGTCCCTTCAGGCTGCTCACACATAGAAAATATATATATGGATAATTACATTTAGAGTAGGATAAAACATAAAATGTGAAACATTATACTGTATACGGTGTTTCATATGCATGTAGATACATATACTGTAAATGTATACATTCAGGAAACAATTCTGTGGGCAACAATAAGATGGGGATAATGATATGGATACATAACAAACCTTCAGAGTCACCTTAAAATCATAATTCTCTGGACAAAAAATAAATGGTCTGAGTATTTGATGCTCAATAGATTTTGGTTATTTGGAAGACTTTGGATGTAGTAATATAGTCTCAAAAGTTGATGCAAGTTTTTGATGCAAATCAAAATGTTTTAGGAACTCTCTTGAATTAAGTGATTCAAGATTTTGATCCATTCATTGATGTTTATCTTTTAAGTTAACGAAGCTTTTTAAAGTTCACTACCAGTCTAGATCATTGAAACTACAGATTTAAAGCAGCGCAATCAACCTTCATTAGCATCATGCAACAGATGACACAGATGCCCCTGTTACTGGACAAAACCAAATTTGTGCTGATGTGGATGGACCATACCCTCTATCATAGGTGACCATCTGCAAACAGACATAAAAAATCACATAAAAGTCGCCTACGTTCAAATCTAAAAATGTAAAAGTAAGCCAATTGGACCACACCCCTCATCAAACCTGTTATATACGGACAGGCAGACAAGGGTAATCCTGTACACCCACTTTGGCAGTGGTATAAAAATTTGAGAGACCTGTGTTAACAGACAGTGAATGGTTTGGACAGTGTGAACCATGCCAGTGTGCATTTACCAATCCGCTCCATCAGGCAAGGACCAGAGTACCAAGAGATGAGCTCTGACAGTGAACTCCTGGTGGTGAGGTTCTCTCCTAACAGGCCGCTGGTGGGGATGTAGCAAACATCAGATTCCTGGAAAAAACATACAAACACTGGATTAAAATAGGAGAAAGCTAGGTAATCATTTCTGTCAGCCAAACATATGAAACGATCAGTTAATATACTGATACTGAAAAAGAGTTTCCCAAAATGTCAACATGCGCACATGTTGGTGCAAACTCACCTTGAATCCTGCTTGCTTGAGAAAATTGCCGAGTTTGGAAGTGACTTCTTGGAAACGCTCCTGTTGCCAGTTTACCTGATTTGTAAATAGACATAAAAGGGACACACAAAAAAGTTTCCCTTTTAGCTCTGCTTTGAAATGGAAATGTGTCAGAAAAATACCAGTGAATGGATGAAACAAAACTGCAATTACAAACACACAGAAGTGTTTAGAGGTCTTGACCTTTCAGGACATATGAAAACCAACAAAGGGTCAATTAATCAAAATGCGTAACCTGTAACATATGTAGCAGGTTTAACTTAATCACAGAATGTATAAATTCTTCTTGACTCATTTGATCTGTCTAAAAAGTGCTTGTAAAATGTATTTGGGTCATCTGTGCAGCATTGCAGATTAGGAACAAAAGACAATTCTGCACTGCATGACGTTAATGAGGTTCATTTATTGTATTTTAACTCGTGTTACATAATGACTCGTCTATTTACACTGCAACAGTTCTGGATGGATGTCTGTCAGGCTGTCACCCAGGTGACTCGGTTTGACGTCCATCCATCCAAGCTAACATACCGGTAGTTTAAATAGTTTATTCAAAAACAAAGCACCTACATCGTTACATCAAACCAATAAAAGACACTAGCTGTTATTTGTCAGACAAAGGTAGTCTACTCATGTAAGTTTAATCTTATTACAGTTTTTACAATGTAGTTATATCAGGGATTTTATGTCTGAGGAAAAGTATGAAAAGTCCCCATGTGTCCATCATTTAGTAGGAGAATGACGTGATTGTGGATCTAATTTGGTTGTCATGGAAATATAATCAGTACAACTTAGTAATGGTTAAGCAGAGTTATCTTCATCTGACAATCCTTGAGTTAAATATTATCATTACAAATAACGTCACACCAGAGGACAATTATTTGGACTACCACATGAAAAAGTGTACATAATGTTAAATCAATAAGGAAATGAATGGGGTCTCACTCAGTTCTGAGTTATTCACATGTTAAGTAATACAACTATATGTAATTTGACATGCATTTTTAGAAAAAACAAAAATTCCACTTATGGTTTGAACATAAAACATCGACATAAAACCTTCTGTTGTCTTTGATTGTCTGAAATTTAACATATTTTGTCAAAGTCAATCAGCTGCAGCAAGAAATATCCAGATTGAACTGATTTTTCTTTAAGGATGAGAATCCCAAAGTCAACTAAGATGGTGGCTGGAATTTAAAAATAAACTGAAGTAATAATATCTGCAAAATCTGTGATTTTACTTCATCTGATTACAGAACAAATTGTTCACATTTTGAATCCAATGCATATCAAGAGCAGCAGAAACAGACTTGTCTAGTATTTCCCTTCTAGTTGTTTTACCCATCAGATATTTAGAGGGTTGGAATAATCAGTAGAGTGTGTATTATGCAATAAATGTTGTCTTCACTGCAGTCAGTCATTGTGTTGTGTTTATTTATATCATACATTGTATTTATTTACATAGTTTATATTAAAATATGGATGATTTTACTTAAGAAATACCTATCATCTAAAAGAACAAACAGATATATATAATTTGGAACAAAAAGTGTACATAAGTTTACATAATTCAATTCCATTTATTTGTATAGCACCAAATCAAAACAAAAGTTACATCAGGGCACTTTTCAAAAAATAGCAGGTCTAGTCCAACTCTTTATTCTACAGAGACCCAACACCCCCCATGAGCAGCAAAACGTCAAGCTGAACTTGGCCACTATCAGCTGACCAACCAGCTGTTGCATGAAAGTCTTGATCTTGAGTTCAGCAGCTGGCATGAAGCTGCGCACGAGCTTGTGATCATATATTGGTTTCTGGGTGCAGTAACATAAAAACGCCACCAGATGGTAATATTTACTGATCACTGCCTCTACCTGAGGCTCATCTCTCCCTCTTTCTTCCAAAGTGAACCAGACAACACTGAGGAGTTTGTGAAGCCAGTGAGGATCAGTCATTGGCTGATCAAGTGAGTATCAGTCATTGGCTGATCAATCAGTAGCTAATGATTGATGAAGATATATTTATGTTATGGCTTTACTTGGTGAGGCACATGTCTATTTACTCATTAAGTACATGTGTGGTAATGGTTTTTATACAAATAATGTAATTACCACATAAATTAACAGCATTAATTAATGGTGTTAATTTAGATGTAGTTAATAACTTAATAATCATTCATACGTCTGTTAATCAGATAGACTCTTCATTTGCTGATGCAGTAAACATTAATGCATGTCTTAGTTCCTCAGTTAGTTCCTCCTCTGTGCATTAGTTAAGCATTGACACATGCATATTAGTGCACATGTAGTGTAAACCTAATGTACAATGAGGCTTTAATAATCTTGCTTCCAACTGCATGTATACTGAGAGTAAACAATTCCACCATCTCCTCAGTTCAGTGATACTGTCATGAATTTCTGGCTGCAGACTGACTGATTTGCAGAGTGTGAATCTAACCCACTGGTCCAGGCCAGTGTCGGTGTTTCCCCATTGGCCGATGGACAGTCCAGGTTTTTGAAAAGACAGTTTTGAATATCAGTTTATGTGAAGGATCTTAACTTAAAGGCTCAGGTTTGTGCTGAGTAGGGCAGAGTATGAGAGAACACAAGCTCTCCATGCACAAAGAGCCATGAGGGAGGCCACACAAAGCATGACAACACAATCAATACAGAGTGACACTGAGATAAATGAGAGACATCTGCAGATAGAAACCTCTGAAACAGCAGTGTGGATTAACAGATCATTAAAATAGATATAATAACAATTCAAATACCTTCTCCTTCAAATCAGACATCCTCAGATATGAAGGTATTGTTCTTGCTACTTAACATGCAGGAATTCACCACCACTGACCCCTTTAACAAACTGGACACATTTTTGCAGACTGATCATACATGTTATACATACATACGTAGTTTTGAGTGAGTCTTTATTTCTTCTCAGAGAACTGAACTTACACAAAACTAAAGCAGGTGGTGAGGTGCTTTGTACCTTGTGGCCTACTATTATGCCCCACACCTTACATACCCCAAGTGTGTGGCCACTCTTCTGTCAGCCATACAAACAGAGGTCGTCTTGGATGCCATCCATGAGGGAGACGTCACATCATCTTATAAGAAACCATGGCCGACTGGAGATGTTTTGTCGGTCAGTAAAGTCAGTGATCAGGTGGGTTGGAGGATAAATCTTCTCTCTCTCTCTCTTTCTCTGGCTGTTTCCATGTCTTTCACAGATTCTGTTCTGGGCTACCATAAACTCATTGACTCTTACTCTTGGTTGGCTTTTTTCTAAGTTTGCCCAAAACTCTTACAATGTTGAAATGAGCACTTTGTAGGTATGAAGGATACATTGGTCAGGTTTTTGTTACCCACAGTAATAAATTGCATTGCCACAGAAAACCCTCAGTGTTACACATATTTGGAATGTTCCCCAATTTATTACACTTATTTTGTTAGAGTTCCATATAGTTAAGTTAGACCTCTGTCCATGGGTCTCTTGTGTAGTGAGACAGGATGGTTGGAGGGAGTGTTGAGTGGTCCTCCAGTCAAACACTGCTGTGAATTCTCCTTGTAATACACTGGTTCGTCACAACTGTATATGTTAACTCCTGCTTTGTCCAGAGTTACAGTTGGAGGTATTGCAAATGTTTGTGAGAATTTGTAGAGAAAATAAAGCATTTGTTGGTTTAATGCCAGACTTGCCTTAGTTTTTCAGACTCATTTGCAGTAGCTGATGTCTTAAATCTAGAATTGCATCATTATTGTAGAGCTTACAATAAGTTAAATACCCCTGAACTGAAATGAAGATGATGACAGGGCCCCAGAATTGTGTCTTTTATTACACAAAAAGCAGCTAACTTCAAGATGTATCATGCTTGAATATCACGTTCTAATCTTATTTCAAGCAGGTGATGTGTCTTAAATCTAGAATGATGAGACTATATTGAACTGAAAATAAGTTAAATACACTTGAAATGAAGATGATGACATGAACATTAAAAAATAAAAAAAGCTACTTTTGAGCATTGCAGGCCTATAATTAGACACGACACCTCTGAATACTAATGAAATATAGCTCATAATCAGTTTTCCTGGCTAATTTCAAGATCTCTTTTATATTGAAAGGCCTAAATATCATATCTTATTTCAAGAAATCTTACCAAGTGAATTTTCACTAGTTCCATTGACAGATGTTTTTTTGCTTATTTTAAGCACAAAACGCCTTGTATTATTATTTCGTTAGCTCACAAAAACACAAGTTCACACACTCATGTTTGATGCCACTCATTGTTCTTCAAGGACAGTAGTTCAGTCAGACATCTCCTGATTTTACAGTGTTTATTACGTCAAGAGGACATAGCTGAAGCTTGGCGTCCAGGCACCGACCTCGTCACTCCCTGCAGATACGTTAACTTGGAGATACTGGGGAGTGATGAGGAAACACATTGAACCCCCTTAACCTGAATCAACAGGTGGACTGTGGTGGGGTGTGGCTGAAAGAGCAGGCAGCAACAGGGAGACATGGGAAATCTTTGCAGCTTAAAGAGACTGCCAAATTTGGAGGGTGTGTTTGGTGACGACTGAGGAAAATGAGGCATGTTCCACATATACATTAGTGCCGCTCAAGTTGACTGCCTGACCTAGGCTGCAGGCTTGTGTCATTTAAACAACGTATAGGCATTGAATGATCGCTATCATAGGTGCAGAGAAAAGCCTGTTGTCATAGAGAAGGCTGAGGGGTGCTGAATTGTAGAAATGGAGATAAAGATGCACATTTTCCAACAGCAGGGTGTTGCATTCAATTGCAGCCATGAAAATGTGTTTTACCTAATATAACGTTAGTAGCCTTCTCCCCTGACTGTGTTGCATATAATCCATCCTCTCTGCCACTAAAGTTTGTATAATGCATCCAGGGTTTCTGTTTTTCTTGCTGATTGAGACAGTATGGCTAGTCCACTCGTAATTTCCCTTTAAAAATCCACTTTCTTTCACAGCGACCAATGACAAAAGCAAGCTGTTTAGAATCAGCTTTACAGTTTTGTTGCATCTAGCCTAATAGATTTTCCCTTTGTTGACATGGCTGCTAACTTAAGCATTCCTAATTTCCAGCAATTAGTTTGAAGCAAACTGAGGCTGTCCATCTAAATACAGGATTGGATATGTGACACATGTCTGATCATGATCAGGACCCGGCGTTGTGCTGTGTCACAGCCCGGCAAGAAGGCTAATTCAAACTTGATTGGGATGGCCCAATATGTCCGTCTGAAAAACAGTGACTATAAGTTCACTTTTACATCTTTTGCTCCCCATCCTGGATGTTTCAGTAACATGTCATATTTACATTTTTCTTTTCATCCTCTAATTCGGTACCTATTTGGTATCAATGAGGGCAGCTGCCTCAGATTTTGTCGGATCACTCAATTGTTGTTCAGACTGTTTCTTGTAATGTGACACAAGCTGCAGTTTCTTTGCTCTTAAACACGATTAGTCAGATCATATTACAGTCATTCATTGAACAATTTCTTATGGAAGTTTGTGTTTGTCATGTTTCTGCTGTAGCTGTTCTGTCAGCCAGCTTATACTGCTGTTAATGATATATTCCCCAGACTCCCTTTGAAGGCCCTCAGGGAAGGACCAGGACTAGAAGGACATTTATTTATTAGTTACAGGGTCAATCATTGTTATTTTTATTGATAACATTTTGGTAAACCCCACTGTACTGACGTTGTGGGTCAATGAAATAAAAATATGATTTTGTATCTAATTTAGGTTTTAGTAGAGATCTGAAAACGTCTCAAAAGGTTTAAAGTCAGAATTAAGCTAAATTTTTATTTTCATTTTTTAAAATTTTTATTTAAACATGCACTTCATTTCACACTTCACTTTAGTTCTGTTCATTGTCCCTTCAAGGAAAAGTGTTCATGCAGCAGTCAACTGACTCGTTATCCGATTTCCAATTTTGTGCTAAAATCAAAAATGGAAAAAAAAACAGATTACAGGGATTAAGCACAAACATTCCATTTTGTTTGTAGCGTGACCCGGAAGTGATCTGCCCCTTTTTCACAAGACGTACTTCAACACAACCTGCATAAAATAAAAATAGTTACAGGCCAAAACAGCCTCTCACAGTCTGAAATTATATTCATTCATTTTCAAAGTTCAATTTTCTCACACAATTATTTACATGACAGGACAAAACTGAATGAACACAGTTCCCTGTATTTACTCAACATATTAGTTTTAATTGTTTTGTTTTGTAACATACTGTTTGGTATTACTGTCAAGATTATTCCATAAACTGGGTCCTTTCACTGAGATACGTTCCCTTAATTTGGTCCTGAATCTAGTTTTTTTTTTTATAGATCTCTGTTCCTGTTAAGTTAGAATGACTTACCCTTTAATCAGGACCTTTTCTGTACATTGTCGAGTAAAGTTTTCTTTTGAGCTTTATACATAATTTGCAGAACATATATTATATTATATTATATTATATTAAACTATATTATATTATATTATATTAAATTGTATTATATTATTGTTACAGTCTGGCTCAAAAACTGTAACTAGAATGGGAGACAACACGAGTTGGTGGTGAAATAAGGTAATTTATTTACAATATAATATGTAGAATAAAGAAGTGCAAAATTATCGAAAAGCTAACAAAAGGACTACAGCTGTCATCGGTATTTATATGATGAGTGCACCGGGCCCAGGTGCAGGTCATCCAGGAATCGGGCCTCCAATCAGCACCTGGAGCTCAAACAGACAACAAACCAACCAAACCAACACAGGAAACCTAGTGTCTAGGTGGAGGGGACACACACACACACACACACACACACACACACACACACACACACACACACACACACACACCAATTAAAAAATGGGGTTCCTATAAGGAGGCCCAGACACTAAAACAAATTAATAAATAGCCATTTCAGATTCTTTGCTATATTTAACAAATATAACCATGCTATATTTTTACAGGTTTATTCTTCCCAAGTAATTTTACATGTGTTTTAATTTTTTTCCAACCAATACATTTACATCAAACATACTCATCAACTCATCAATGCAACTGGAATTGACACCCCCCCCCCCAAGTCAGCCAGTCACTGTGACAAGAACAGGGGGTGAACACAGGACAGTTTTAACATTCTCAAAAGCTCTCTGACATGAAACTGACCAAACATTCTTTGCTCTACCTCGTAGCAGATCTGCTACAGGAGCTACTACAGTCGAGAAATTCCTGTAAAAATTTCGGTAGTACCCCACAAGACCCAGGAAGCGCATAAGCTCCTTCTTGGTTGTAGGCACTGGATATTGCTCATTAGCAGCTATCTTTGCTTTTACAGGCCGCACCTGCCCCTGACCAACTACTTTACCCAGGTATGTGACAGTAGCCTTTGCAAACTCACACTTTGCCAGATTTACCATCAGGTGTGTGTCACGCAACCTATCACACAGTTTTCTGATACGGTGGACATGATCCTCCCAAATATCACTGTAAATCACTACATCGTCAAGATACACAGCACAGCCGTCCAGCCCAGACACCACCATGTTCATCAGACGCTGGAACGTCGCTGGAGCATTCCGCAACCCAAAACTCATCACTGTATAAGAGAAGAGACCAAAAGGTGTTATAAAGGCTGATATTTCTCTGGCTTTTTTAGACAGTGGAACTTGCCAATACCCATTAAGTAGATGGAACTTGCTAACAAAACAAGCTGAGCCGAACTGATCCATACAATCTTCAATGTGTGGTAGTGGGAAAGCGTCCGGCCTTGTCATTTTATTTACCTTTCGGTAATCTTTACAGAACCGAGGTCTTTTGTCAGCTTTGTCCACAAGCAAACGGGGAGATGCCCAGCTAGAAGAGGACGGTTCAGCAATGTTATTGTCAAGCATATATCTGATTTCACCTTCCATGATTTTACGTTTCTCTGTAGATACTCTGTAGAAGCGCTGGCGAATGGGTTGCGCATCACTCACGTCGATGTCATGCTCTATGAGATGTGTGCGGGTTGGAACATCACCAAATAGACACAAATACTCATTTAGAAGAGCAGACAGCTCAGCACCCCGCTCTGTTGACCAGTGACGAAACAAGGATGGTAAGTTTCTCAGTGTTTCAGAGTTCTTTAGCCAGCCATGCAACAGACTCTCATCAGGAGAAACCACCCCGTCATCATCAGACAAATTATCAGACACGTTCCTGCCCACAGGCTGTACTGCAGACACAGGGTGAACCATGTGCTTCTGCGCGCTCCCCCCGTTAAAGAAGACTGCGTCCCTCGAGTATAGTAGGGTTTAAGCAGGTTAACGTGACAAACTTGAGTTTTCTTTTTACGCTCAGGTGTCTCCAAAAAACAAACAAAGAAAGCTGACGCAAAACTGTAAATGGACCATGAAAGTTGGCCTGAAATGGAGAACTTACAAGTGGCAAAAGGGCAAGAACCTGGTCACCTGGACTGAACTGACGAATCTCAGCTTTACGGTCATAAAGGCGTTTCATTTTGGTCTGAGAAAAGGATAAGCTTTCCTTAGCCCTCTCCCCAGGGACATACAAACGATGCCGAAACCCACTGACATAATCTATCAGATTTTGAGGAGGTTCAGATTGTGTCACCAGATCACGAAGCTAAGTAAGTGGACCACGCACCGTATGCCCAAAAACAAGATCATTTGGACTAAATCCAGTGCTTTCCTGTACAACCTCTCTTGCAGCTAACAGCAACCAGGGCAGCCCCACCTCCCAGTCCTGATTCAACTCAACACAATAACTCCACAGGAGAGACTTAAGTGTTTGATGAAACCTTTCCAGTACTCCTTGACTCTGGGCATGGTAAGCAGAGGACTGGTTATGTTTCACCTGAAGCTGCTTCAAAACCTGAGCAACCAACTGTGAAGTAAAATTTGACCCCTGATCGCTTTGGATCACCTTTGGGATTCCAAAGATTGAAATGAACTGAGTCAAGGCTTTGACCACAGACTTGGCAGTAATGGTACGCAACGGATAGGCAGCCGGATATCTTGTGGCTTGACACATTACTGTTAGCACGTAATTACTTCCAAATTTTGAACGTGGTAGTGGACCAACACAGTCAATGATTAAATGCTCAAATGGTTGGGCAATTGCTAGAATGGGGGCTAGAGGAGCAGGTTTAATGTTCTGGTTAGGTTTACCTGTCATCTGACATGTGTGACATGTTCTAATATAGCCAGATACATCCCTCTTTACATGAGGCCAAAAAAAATACCGAAGTATGTAGTTGTACGCTTTACGAACACCCAAATGTCCAGACTGATTGTGCGAGGCCCTCAGTACCTCTTCCCTGAATTTGGATGGGACTACAACTTGGTAAAGAGGATTTCCCACATAGTCTTCCCCATGTGACACCCATTTTCTCACCAGCACCTCGTTCTGCAGCACATAACCTCTCACAGCACTCTTTCCATCAATATCGTTCCCTAGAATGACATCCACACCATGAATAGGCAATTCAGGTCGCACTCCCATTTCCACCTCCCCTTGAACCAAACCACAGACAATATTCAACTTGTGTACTGGAACAGGTACTAGATCTAGGCCCATTCCCCGCATTAGAATGTAATGTCCTGTATCCGAAGACTGAGAAAACGGGAAAACAGAACTTATGATATAGGACCCACAAGCTGCCGTATCCCTCAGGATCCTTACCGGTACCTTTATATCACTGCCCAACAGTGACACATGGCCATCAGACACAAAAACTGAAAAGTCAGAATGTCCCAGACTGCACTCAGCTCCAGCTTCTATCTGTTCAGAGGGAGAAAAAAACAAAACTGACAGGATTGACATGTTTAATAGAAGCAGCAAGAGCAACAGGCTTCACTTTTGCACTACCAAACCTGCTTTTGTCACTTTTTTTAACAGGACATTCAGCTTTCCAGTGACCCCTGCCTTTGCAGTAATTACAGATTTTACATTGGTCAAACTGCATTGGACTCCTTACAGCCCTTTCTGGCTTCTAATGGTGACGAGCTTCGTTCTCATCCCACCGCTTACCTGTTGTATGGAACTTACTGCCATCTCCCCTGTAACCAGTAACGTCCAGAGTCCTGTAATCAGAGTCACCACGGTGTGTAAACACATACTCATCTTCCAGAGTGGCAGCCTCAGCAGCTTTCTTCACTTTGCATTCATTTATATATGTGGCAATGTGACCATGAACACAGTTTTTAAACTGCTCAAGAACAACAACTTCAAACTAATTTTCCTTTAAAATGTTTTTCATGTTCTCTTTCAGCCTCTTATCCCCTACATCCAACTTAAAGTGTGTGGCGATTTTTATTAACTGCTCTCGTGAACACTGCTCCAATAACACTTCCGACGGAGATCTCAGAAACTGTTCAACACCATCCATTTTGAGGAAACCAAAATAACTTTACCTGCCCGAATACACACAGCTAAACCTGATGCACCCAGGATGTGCACACAGACTAACAGCTAGAACTAATCTGCCGTCACACAGAAAACACGACTGCAGTCCGGTCCCTCTAACTGCCTAACCAGAATCTAGCTAAACTCCCCCCTAGTCTTCAGGTGCTATTTGTGGTGGGTACTTATGCACTGAAACCCACAAGCCCGGTGAAGCAACCAGTGTTTGGCAACCCCACCTGCAGCATCGGACGTGCTCCCGAGACAACTGCTCCAGCCACGTTCGTCACCACACTAACAAACCCCCCAATGGACTCCAAAGGGAATTTGCTCTTAAGCCTAACAAGGGACAGAACAACAGGAATTACAAATCTGTGAACAGGCCTAACAGAGCTCAGGCTGAAAATCACAGTATTACACACCCTGGCAGCACAAAACTCCCTGCATAGCAGACAATGATTTACTCACACAGCTGCTTAATTTCACTGAAAAATAACCTAAATATCCTGCTCATCAACTCTTCACTGTCTCCCAACCAGCCAGATTGTGCACACATTAACCAACACTGCACAAACAGAAACAAAGAGAGGCCACACCTTTACTACAAATACTACCTGCTTCATTCAGAAAAATGGTGTCTCCGCCCATCAAGCCAGCTGTTTGTATGACGAGCCCCCGCTTGTTACAGTCTGGCTCAAAAACTGTAACTAGAATGGGAGACAACACGAGTTGGTGGTGAAATAAGGTAATTTATTTACAACATAATATGTAGAATAAAGAAGTGCAAAATGATCAAAAAGCTAACAAAAGGACTACAGCTGTCATCTGCTCCAGGGATGGAATGAGGAAGAGAGCGAGAGGGAGCCATGATGAAAGTTGGCGGTACTTATAAAATGAGTGCACCAGGCCCAGATGCAGGTCATCCAGGAATCAGGCCTCTCATTATATTAAATTATATTTTAATATATTGTATTATATTATATTATATTATATTATATTGTATATCTTAAAAAAAAACTGAAGGGCATCCATGTAAAACCTAACATGATGTGGGCAAAAAATATTGCTGTGTGTCCTTCCCGATTATCTCCTTCTGTTTCTTCTCTATCATGACCAATTCAGGACCAAAAACAAAACAAAACAAAACAAAACAGGACCTTCATGAAATTGATCCAGTTGGATTATTAGGATGATAACAGGACATTTAGTTGTTCAGCCAATTTGTGCATGAAAAAATCAAAGAAGTTTTTCCTCCATTAAGCAGATTATACAGATTCATTAGGCAATGAAGTCATTTTCACCTCCAGCTCCAAATTTATGTAAGCAGCAAATGTGCTTGCACCCATGGCCGTACACAGGGTTTTAGAAACACCGAGGTCCAAAAACTGAGCTTGCTTGGGGGTTTGGGGGCATGACCCCCTGAAAAATGTTGATATCCCTGATATGCTTTTTAAGACAGTTGGGGGGCAAAAATTAGCTTTAAAATCCTGTCAGTTGGCAGTAGCATAAATTATCCATGAAGCAGTAATGCATGAGAACCAGGTTAAATGTTGCAGTGAATGATCCGTACCCTGTGTGTGTGTGTGTGTGTGTGTGTGTGTGCGCGCGTGTGTGTGTGTGTGTGCGCGTGCACACGCGCGCGCACATGTGTGTGTGTGTGTGTGTGTGTGTGTGTGTGTGTGCGTGCGTGCGTGCGTGCGTGTGTGTGTGTGTGTGTGGGGGGGGGGGTGTTGGTGTGGTATCAGCATTTTATCACACCAAGGAAGCTGAGTTGGAAGGCAAAGCTCTCGATTTACCAGTTGATCTACTGTATGTTCCAATCCTCAGGAATACTCTTAAGCTCTGGGTAGTCACCGAAAGAATGAGATCATGAATACAAGCGGCTGAAATGAGCTTTCTCTTCAGGATGGCTGGGCTCAGCCTTAGAGGTGAGAGGTGAGGAGCTCAGGCATCTGGAGAAGCTGCTGCTTCTTCACTTTGAAAGGAGCCAGTTGAGGCGGTTCAGGCATCTGATTAGGATGCCTCCTGGACCCCTCTCTTTGTGGGATTCCCGGGCACATCGAAACTGAGCGGAGACCCTGGGGTCGACACAGAACCCGTTGGAGGGATAACATATCTCATGTAACCTGGGAACTCCTTGGGATCCCCCTGGATAAACTGGAAAGCAATGCTAGGGAGAGAAACAGCTGGAATACCCTGCTGTTTTCTAATAGATAATAAATTCTCATCAAACCATACCATTTCACAGCTAAAGTTAAAACCTCTGATTTAAGATCTACTCACCTCTATTTTAAGCCCCGCCCATTCCAAGCATAGATCCGGATCCAGATTATGTAGTTGGTTGAACAGATGTAAATGCAGATATATATAATGGTGTGCTCACTCACCTTAAACAGATCACAGATACTGGTTTTACTTTAAAAACGTGCTTGTTGAAACATGTGATGGTTGACAGGTTGCACTAGTTTGTCTTAATAATCTTTGGCTTTTAAGAAAAAATAACTGAGATAAGTGGATGTGTGTTATCCTAGTCACAATTCTCCCATGCTCATGTTTCTTATACCTCTGTAATTATGCCATTATGTTAAGAGAAAAGATTTGAAAACAGGACAGGCAAAGGTGGACAGGAATGCAGCACTGCAACTCAATGGCAACCAGTAACATCACATCCAGACTGTTGATCACTGTTCAGCTTCTTAAATATTGTATGTCCCTCAGAGGCAGGGTGTGACCATTATCCAAGGATGCTGTGGTCAGGTTACAAAACATACAACCTACCCAAAAAAAACCCTGTAAGTCCTGCATTCCACAGTAGTTTTTATGTGATGAAACATCTGGCGCCAAGACAGAAACAGGTGAGGGAGGGATTATCTTTACGATAGGCTATATTTTAACATACGTTAAGAGACGCAAACTGGTAGTTCCTGATTACACCCAAACACGTACTGTATGTGCGGATGAGAGGGTGAGAGATTACAAGCTGGAACAAGTGTACAGACTGAATATGCCTGTCCGAATATCTCTATCTCTGTTTATCTTTATGTTTTCTCCAGTGTTTGTTTTGTCATTCTCTTTTAGCAGGATTGTACAAACACTACTGGACTGATTTTAATGAAACTTGGTTTGAGGATTGAGCATATTACAGAGAATAACCCATTAAATTCTGAAGTGGATCTGGATAAAGGGTTAGATATTTTCTCCTCTTTTGAGCCATGCAAGATGAGGCTTGTTGGACCATTTCTGTCAGTTACACATAAACTACTTGACAGATTAACAGACCCTTCTGTGTAGAAGGGTTTGGCATGTGCCATTAAAGAAATCATCAAATTTTGGGCTGGATCTGGATAAAGGGACAGATTCACGAATGTCTGTCCTTTAACATTGCAGACAGGGTTTTTTCAGCATTTAAAAAAAATTGAACTGTAGAATCCTGGACTAGATCCAGATAAATCCAGATAAAGAGGTGTTTTTTTTCACCTACTGTACTTCAACAGAACCCTGAGGGCAGCCACTTTGATGGTGCACATATCTTGTTGGAATTTAGATTAGGTTTTGATTTAATTGAAAGCGGTTGTTGGGCTTTAGCAGAGGTATGCACTCTATTGATTACCCAGTAACACTTTACATTAAGGGTGCACTAATATGCATACATTAATGCTTAACTAATGCACAGATCATCACGAGTTATGAATGACTCATGAAGAACTAACCCATGCATTAATGTTCACATGCATCAGCAACTAATGAAGAATCTATCTGAACAACAGACAGAGTCATGTGTGAATTGCTATTTATTAAGTCTGTGCCATCAATTAATTACACCTAAATTAACATCATTAATTAATATTATTTATTCATGTGGTAATAACATCAATGGGACAAAGTCATGGATTTGTGTAAAAACCAATAACCATGACCACACATGTACTTAATAATGACTTTAATAGACATGTGGGTGAAGCAATGTGGGTGAAGCAAAAGACTTGGCTTTTAACCATGGGCTTCTTATGCACACACAAGACTTCCAATTCATCTGAGGCAGGGCCAACCATACAGATTAACTTCATTCTGGATCATATAAGATTTTTACACAAAATATAAAAACCCAGAGGACCCTTTGTTTGAAAAACAAAACAAAACAGGAACCACTAAAAAGTGACCCAGCATCAGTCAACATAACACTGTGCTACAATGTATTGATTGTATCCATCAGAAAAGTACCCAAGACCAGGGATTGTTGTGATTCAGTAGCCAAACAGTAATAAAAACAAGGCATCTCTCAGAGTGTAAATCTATGCCAAGGTCACTCCGTTTCTCCATTATGCCATTACAGCTAAAAGTAAGAGTCCTATGATTTTTTGACCACCATAGTAAGACTTCTTGACCTGCACAGTGAGAGCACTTCAATTAGCTGGGTTCCCCCCAGCCTGTCACGGCTACAGCCCAGACACTGAACTGTCTTCTGATTTAATGCTTGTTACATTCTAAGCTTCTCATACCTGCCCCCAGGGTGAGATGAGGGAGATAATAATAATCAGGGAGGGAGATGATAATAATCAGGGAGGGAGAATACTTGAAACACATCCAAGTCAGGGCAAACACATGCGACTGTTATTGTACTGAAACTGCAGGTTACGTTGTAAACACAGTTTTCCACAGCTCATGTGACCAGCTTATGTGTGGAGTGGTAAATAATGATGTAATATATTGCACTGACCCTGTGGACAACCCTAGTGTTAAGAGTGTTGAGAAGCTTAATGAACAGGCAGGAATGAATGTTTGTACCAAATCAGCCTGCTGCTCAGGACCCTAAAACTTCTGCCAGACGGTAAAAGTTGGAACTATGGGTGGAGAATGTGAGCTGGGTCAGACTCTATTTTCTGTGCCTGTCTGGTTACAGACTGCTCATAAATCGTCTGGAGGGATGGGTGATTTTTGATGCTCATAGTCTTCATGGCTCTCTGCGCCAGACCTCAACTGCGCTGTCAGGTTATGTAGAATACCAGATGGAACTTAAATCCATCTGAGGCGGATTACTGACTCAGGTGTGTCTGCTGCAACCCCTGCTGTCAAAGTCAGCCACACCCACAGAAACATGAGAAAACAGACTGACAGACACATGCATGCATAAATACATACATGCATACATAAATACATGTACATACAGAGACAAGGGTGGGGAAGAGGGACAAGAGGCAAGCAAGTCTTGTATCTGGGAATTTTACTTACATACATTGCTTGGGTCTTCAGGTGAGTTCTGCTTTAAATGACAGAGATTGGGAATGCATTCCACTATAGTAATAGCGGTAAGCATCTGCACTGCAAACAAGGACTTTCAAGAAAAAAATATATCAGCCTTGTTTTTTGTTGTTGTTTTTTTTAAGTCCTGGGACTTTTCTGTGTGGTGTTTACAAATTATTAATCTTGGATTAAGTAATCAAGTCTTAAAGTGCATTCAATTAGAGACTAAACCTCATTTTAAGTAAGTCTATCCTAAATAACTGAGTTAATCAATAAATCGTAAAATGAGCATTTTTGTGGAGTTTTAAGGCCCATTATGGTTTTTTCAAGAATTCTACCCAAACATAAGCAGGTTTATTGATCGAAACAAGACACTTTGATTAGATTTCTCAATATTTGGCTTCTTTTTTTAAAGGAGGAATGTTTTTGCAGTGTGTCTGATCTTTATTGGGTTTTAATGGTATCATAACAGAGGTATTCATGTACATGGGTATTGTGGAGGTAGCTTTCATTTTTGTGGTTTCTCTGTATAACAAAGATGATATATTGTCCCATGAATGTCTGTAGAATTCAGGTGGTAGTCTGTCTGCTCCATGGCATTTGATTCAGTGCTTCAGCGCTTTCTTCAGGGGTAAGATGTGTATCTAAAATGTTTGTTTGCTTTGTTGTTGGTTCTAGTATCTCCAGGTGTTTTACAAAATGATATATATTTGTGATTGGTCTGGTTCATGATCCAAGGAATATAGATTGCAGTTAAAATTTTGAAATATGTTGTTTATTTCCTTTGGGTTCTGGGTAATAGTTCCTGTTTTTATTTTGTTTTTGTTTTTTGCTTTATTTGATTTTTTCGTATTTGAGTTCCCGGATAAAAAACTGTGTTTTTAAAAAATTAATGATACTTTAGAGTTTGAGTTTAAATTGAATCAATTCACTTTGTATTTGTTCATTGGGGTTATTTATTGGTATATTGGTTTGTTAGATGTTTACTTTTTTTGTTCACAAGTATTTTCAAATTCTTATTGTTTTTTGTACGATGAACATAAAACGTTGCCTCGGCCGTTTCCGATAACAGCAATGGTGACATTTCTGGGAAGGCATTCATCATTACTTTATTTCTTAACCCTCCTGTTGGGTTTGTTTCCTGTTAACTAGTCTTGTGTTTTTCTTTTAAAAATGACCGATCCATTCTAGCTGATTATAAATCCATAATAATACTAATATTGTCACCTAATGTTGTGTTTCATCTTTTTATCAACTCAAGTTCTTGTGTTCCATTTGCTATTTATGGGCTGTAGGCCTCATTGACCATTCAGGTTCACCCAATGTGTCGCTCGGAGAGTCACAATTCAGAGTCAAAGTAACTTAACGCTCGTCAAGCTCGTCAAAGTAACTTAACGCTCAATTAATCATATATGTATATATATATATATATATATATGATTAATTGATGGGGTGAGACCAGAAACATTCATTGGTCGGCCCTCATTACATCACTTTGAACCTTAAAAAGATTTCCTGGGGTTTTTAATTAGTCCCTTGCACCTGGCCCACTTTAAGTTAAGAAACTAATTTTCATCTACTGGAGGGAGAAAAAAAAACATTGTATGAAGAGTTTTGTTAACTTTTTTTAGTGTAACCTCAATTTCTGTGGGTTATAGATCATCAGTATCTATAAAACATTCTTTCTTTTTCCTTTTGGACCGGTTGGTTGTATTTTTACTTGTATCCAGGCCCATGTTGTGTTGCTGATAGTAGTAATGGTCGATATGAGGTCCGTTGAATCCTCCACTGTAGAGTTGAATTTCTGTTCCAAAATGAATTTTCAGTCTTCATACTACACTTTGCTTTGCTGTTGTGGCTCAACAATAGGGCACAGCCATGTTGAATCTCACTCCATCTGTTTTTTAGTAATACAAATTTTTTTTAGATCTGTTTCTAGAAAAGTTGATGTGCTACACACATTAGACCCATCATCATGGCAACAACAGGATTTCTCCAGGAGCTGATCAAAAATCCTGTCAGATTGAATGATTTAGTGGATGAAGCAAAAGAGACGGCTTTTTTCCAAGGGCTTATTATACGAACGCATGAGACTCCCAATTCATCGGAGGTAGGGGCAACAACACAGATTTGTCTTATTTGTTCAAATATAATTTCAATCAATTGTGACTGATTGGTTTTCATTTGGTCCTTGGGAACTCTTGTGTCAGAAAAATCAGGCACTGGGAGTATTTTCCACAAAAGAAATTGACCCAGCGTTGGTCAGTAAAAGACAGATGCAATAATTTGTTATCCTCTGCTCTTCATACTTGCCCGAAGTGGGTCAATTTTTAACACATCTGCATATACAACTCAGACTGGAAAGAAATAGAGACATAAATAAAACACGTATGACAGTTTGCTTATCCTTTATATTAATTTGAGAACAGTACAAAGATAATATATACTGTACTTGTTTTTAGCTTACACTTAATATCATCAGCTTCATTGATTTTTGTAAATATTGTCAACATTAACATATTAATCTGGAAAACTAAATCTGCAATATGGAAGTTTAAATAAGATCAAAGTTGCATGCACGTATTGCTGTGATGAGCTGTCTTCAATCGAAGCACAAGTCTGATCTTCCATAGCGCTCGCAATATGATCGTGGCAGCATTGAGTCTACCATAAGAGCAGATGCCCTGTGTAGCACACATCATACACATATATGATATGTACATATAAGCCCGTGTTTGCTATGTTGAGGAGCAGCAGTTTGTCCATCTTGTTGGGCAGAAAGCAGACATTCACCAGATGAATTGACTGGAGCCCAGTTCAAAATCGCAGTTTAAAACACCAGCTGGTTGAACTGTCCGTCCAGGTCTTATCCAGGTCCCATAGAGAACTGCTGCTTCTCCAACAAGAAGCTTTCAGTGAAAAAAATGAGAAAAAAAAATTGACTAGTGTATTGTCTGATGTTTAAAATGCCCTTCCTGTTGAATGTGATCAGAGAGGAAATGTATTCATGTCTGCTTTTGTATTCAAAAGAATAGTTGAAATTATAGCTATAACATTATATACATTTCAAATTGAAGTGCTAATGACACATCTGTCATGTTTTCAGGTTGTGACCTATGTTCCATTTACACTCTTCCCGTCTCCTATGCCAAAAGCCATCTACCTCCAGGCTGTGGCTGTGCAAACTCACTACAACACACTGGTAGATAAGATCAGCCAGGACCCAGACTTTCTGGAAGAGGCTCTTGCAGGGTAAAAGGGGAATCATGGTGACATGTTGGTGTTGATGTGAAAATTCTGACAGGTTTAGGAGAGAAAGAAATTCAAAGTGCTTCATCACTGATGGATAATGTTTGGTGTTTTTTCTCCTTCCACATCACAGGACTATCCAGGTAGATGATTTCACAGCTAAGCTGTTTGACATATACAGACAAGTGCAGCAGGAAGGTCGCACACAGGTAAGAAACTTGATTTGCAATGTCAACAATGGCCTTGAAAATTTGCACTGAACAGATATTTGATTTCTCATGGTTCACAAATTCAATAAAAACATTCATTCATTCATTTTTTGTAACCGCTTATCCTGTGTAGGATTGTGGGGGGGCTGGAGCCTATCCCAGCTGACTTTTGGTGGGAGGCGGGGTTCACCCTGGACAAGTCACCAGTTCATCACAGGACCACATAGAAAGACAAACAAACATTCACACTCACATTTATACCTATAGTCAATTTAGAGTCACCAATTCACTTATATTACATGTTTTTGGAGGTGGGAGGAGGCAGGAGAACCTGGAGGGAACACATGCAGACAAGGGGAGAACATGCAGACTCCACACAGAAAAGTCCCAGGTCCTCAGGTGGATTTGAACCTGGGATATGAAATTAAAACATGAAAACCAAAAATATTTGTTTACCTGTGTTTATTTTGTTAATGGTTAATTTCTTGAAATAGCAGAGGGCAGCAGATTTTAGTAAATAATACTCTTTCCTGGAGTAACCTGGAGAGGGGGGGGAGATAAGGAGGATTGGTCTGCTCGATCTGAACCTGAGGTTGATTATTGGACATCTTTGTTAGTCACAGAGTAGCCATAACAAATATCATTAGTATAAGGTGTTTGTAGCAGTGAACTCTTATGTGTGTGTTGGTTCTGCTCAATGATCCCATCAATGATGACGTTTGCATGTAATAGTCTTTATTTAACACAAAGTGATATTTAACAGAAATAAAAGCTTTCAAGCTTCACCATAAATAGGTTGTCTCTTCCTTTCCCCGTGTGTTTTTCCTCTTTCCAGCCCATTGTGCTGGGTCTGATCCGGTCTGACTACATGGTGGATCACATGGAGGATGGGACTTCATCCCTGAAGCAAGTAGAGATCAACACGGTTGCTACTAGTGGATTTGGTGTGTCAGACTGTCTCCCTGTGGTGCACAGGTACCTGAGAACAGATAACAGTGTTAACCAGTTCAACAAGGGAATGGTATGTTGGTCATGCAGTATGATCAGGTTTTAATTGTTTGTTTTTGAGAAGATTTGAACATACCAGTGATGTCAAACTTCATTCTAAACCAACAAATCATATTCATACCACATGTTCCCATTTGGTATTTCCATTTGTGGAAGAATAAGGTTCTCTCTGATTTGTTTGTGTAGATTCTCAGTCATCCAGGTCATAGTAATCCTTGAAGGTTGATTCAGAAGCAACTGGACTTCTCATCTCTCTTATTTGTCAGACACATACTGAGGTCTGTTGGTCTTTTGGAAGAGAGCAAGTGTATCCTGGACAGAAACAATACTTCTGGAATGTGTGCCGGTCTGGCCAAGGCCTGGGAACTCTACGGACAACAGAAGTAAGTGTGATGATGCTCGACGTCAGAATACCATGTGTGACACCAGGTTGGGTTCAGCTTTGAACCGATACCCAATGATACCTTTTTTCAGTACTTTACACTCTCATTAGTAACACAAATGAGCCCTGATAAAATATAAAAATTTTATAAATACTGTTATTTATACAAAAGGATAAATCTCTATTGTATTATCTACCTTGTTCAAAGAAGAAATATTGGCTTTGGTTATCTGATGAGCTAATGTCATCCAAGACAATGAAAAAAGCTCAATCATGACCCCAACTTGACCAGCGAGCTTATTAATGTCATGATGACATCAAAGATGCCGATGCCTCACAAAGTTTTGTCATTCATGGAGGCTTTAAATACACCATGAATGAGCGTACTGCCGCGGTGGCTTCAGACGTGCTAACGTTAGCTGCGGCTGCTGCTTTCAGGGTATTAAACAGGATAAAAAGCTTTTACTTACATTAAGGTATATTTTGTGTTTAACCAGGTGCTTCCACTGGTGAGCCCTGCTGCCACAGACAGCTTTGTACACGGCTTTACTGCAATTACAGCAAGCGTTGTCAGTGTTGAGTTTTGAAATGTGTAGCAACACTTAACAAGAATGACAGAGTCTCTCTCTCTCTCTCTCTCTGTACTCTACGTTACTCTCTCACTCAGATGTGCTCTCAGGTACCAAGATTTGGCACCAATTGATTTAACCTGAATCACTCATAGACATAATGTTTATTGTGGAAGGTTTACTAAAATAAATCAGGATAATTCTTTTTATTTGTTTGTCTTATCTTGTTCCATCTTGTATTTTTCCCTATACTACTCGTTTGGTGTGTTTATACAACATTGAAATTCTGGAGCAAAGTGTAAATATCTTCCAGCAACATTACATTTTTCTTTCACAAAAAAATGAAAAAGAAACCAGTGGAAAATCTTCCTTGGAGAATAATTTGGGAACCAGTTCCCCCTCCCTGTCAGCAGTGTCGGATGACCTCGCATCACCACTGAGCACAGAACACATATCATACTGTCCTACTGGTCATGAACGCATCCCCCACATTGCCTCACTAACTGATTAAACCCGGGCCAATCTGTACCATCTGTGGGCTGTGCAAGATGGGAATCACGGCCCTGACCGGATGCCTTTTTCCCCTTCAGCAAAGTTCCGCTGGCACCACAGTATGTCTGTGAACATCCCCATCACACACCTAATATCCACCCAAATGTCCATGTTGTTCCTCTTCCTGGACCTGCAGAAGCCTCAGGTGATATTGGTTGCTGCATGACCGCCAGATCACTCCATTTTGGTTTAGTCAAGAGGGTAAAAGAACACCTCAGCTCATAACACCACCTCATGCTGCAGGTGTACCAACAATAACCCAGTTGCTGAACCTGCCATGAGAAGTGGTTCAAGTGAACTGAAGTCAGTAGCCCTGAGACACCATCAATACCACCCAAGGGTCCAAACCCTGAGCCACCCAGCCCATGAGATGGCCTGAGGTAGTGCGAGGGATGGCTGGGTTCCATTCCTTCAATGTCTTTGCTACATATATTATTTTAGTCTAGGCAGGTATGGACGTAGAGTTCAACTTGACTGGTGTGAAGTTGTAATTCTAGTTTTCTTGAGTTATTATTATTATTATTATTATTATTATTATTCCATCTCAAACGAATGATAACAAATCAGTAATAACATTGAATCTCTTCCTGCAGAGCAGTAATCCTGTTTCTGGTTGAGAGGGATATCCAGATCAACAAACTCAGTCATCATTTAATGGAGGAGCAGCTCTTGAACAGGTATTTATAGCCCATGCAGACTCACCAAAACACCAAGAGTCTCATAATCAGAAACATCTTTCTCTCTTTCTGTGCAGGAATATTCCTGTTATCTGCAGAAAGTTTGAGGACGTGTCGAGTCGAGGATCACTTGATGATGACAAAAGATTGTTTATGTGAGTATGCATTTATTTGTTTTTGCTGCAAAACATGTGTAGTTGAATTGTAAATGGTAGAGAGCAGTCGGTGATTTGTTAATTCATACAAGGAGGATTGCCCAAAAAGAAATGACCCAACTTAATACCTAAACCCAATCCTCCAATTAAAATGTTTTAGGTAACCGACATAGTTGTTTGAAATGTATCATACTCTAAAATACTTTCTTGGGTGAATAAATGAATTGGCTGCTAGATGCTGGAGCCAAATGAATGACTTTGTGCTAAGCTTATTTAAATGCTAGCTATATGAGTTTAATATTGGTCTTTGTCATTTAATACCTTTCCCAAAATATCAGAATAATTCTTTTAACTGTGACTTGTTATGAACAATTTTATTAGCATGAGGGACTAGTCACATGTTTTCTTCACAATCACAGGAGTAAATAAGGTTTTCCTCTTACTCTGACCAAACCATAATTATCAGTTCAGGCATGTATTAATGCTTTTTACCTGTAACTCTGCAGAGATGGACTGGAGGTAGCTGTAGTGTACTATCGCTATGGCTACATGCCAGATCACTACACTGAGCAGGTAAGATAATAATAATCCTTATATTTGTGTTACTTTAAAGCTGCAGCTATTTTTTCTTCTCTTTTTTGCAACTTAGGGCCAACAGAGATGAACTGTAAAACAAATATTAACATATCATCATCTGATTAAGTTGCATATGCGTGCATTTGTTACCATTCATTTTGGGTTGTATTTGTGATGTATGTTAGTTCAATATTCACTCTCCCTTCCTTTAGTTCTGTTCTGCACTCCTCTGTCACTGATACTGTTTGGCATCGACCAGATAGCATACAGGAAGTTTTTTTTTCTATTCAAATGAACTGAAACAGTGAAGTTGTTGGCCATTAAATCAAAACAATGTTTAAAAGACATTCAGTCGGGTGATACCCATGATTTCATTTGACTGTTTCACTTACAGCATGCATTACAAAAACTAAGTTGTCCAGTCACACAACATTCAGTATTGGTTAACACCTGATTACTCTAGTGTGCATGTTTCTTATTTTCTAGTCCTTGTATTTTGGGAAGTTCTCTCTTCTTACAAAAATATTCAACTTAATGTAAAGGAGGAATATCTCCGCTTATGGATATTTTCTAGAACAGATTTGCTGTATGTTGTAGTCTTGGGATGCTCGTCTTCTGATGGAGCGCTCTCTGGCTGTGAAATGTCCTGACATCGGCACTCACCTGGCTGGAACCAAGAAGGTCCAGCAGGTGCTGGCCAGACCTGGAGTTCTGGAGAGGTTCTTCCCAGACCAGCCCCACGTAGTGGAGCAGATCAGAGCAACGTTCACAGGCCTCTACACTCTTGACATGGTGAGAAAATAACACCTTTCACAGTTGTTTCATCCTGTTTTGTTTCCGAGATGGAATGTTCACAACACTAAAACACACCGTGAGGCCTGACAAACATGATGAATGTTTTTTCTTCATCATAAAACATTTGCAAATATTTTTCAAATATTTTGAAACCTGCATTATTAACAACCATTTGTGCTCAGTTTTTTAACATGGCATCTTTCGTCACTCACTCGCGTCTCTTCCTCGCGTCTTGGCTTCTGGCGTTAGGCAGATTAGAGATGTGTGAGGAGCAGATGTTAGGAAACAGAAGATGCATTTACCAAATGGAACATCCAAGTCCACTTCTACATCATTTTTAAGAGTTGACATCTGCTTTATGATGTGACAGTTTTAAAGAATGTTGATACCTGATAACTGCTACTGCTACCTCTTTCACTTTAGAGTCCAGAGGGTGACCGGACAGTGGCCATGGCTTTGGCCAACCCAGCTGATTTTGTCCTGAAGCCTCAGAGAGAAGGCGGAGGTAAGAGGGCATTAGCGAACTCCTCGTAAAAGCCAGCATGTGACATGTATCGGCATTTCTTTACAAGTCACAGAGTGTAACATCGTTCCAGTTATCATCGCTAAAATTAAGACTACACATGACCTCACATGTGTCAACTCTACATCTTTAGGGAACAATATTTATGGAGAGGACATTGTCCCAGTTCTGCAGGAGGTTAAAAGTGACAAAAGGAGAGCTGCTTACATTCTGATGGACAGGATCCGACCCAGAATAGAACAAAACGTTCTGCTGAGGAGAGGACTTCCACTCAAACTCACCTCTATTTGCTATGAAATAGGAGTCTATGGAGCCTATGTGAGGTACAGTATACCTAGAGCACGTATGTAATATGATTGAAAATATGTAATCATGAAACAAACTGTTTTATTTGGATTTGATCATATTACATCTGTACCTCCATACAGGCATGGAGAAGAACTGGTGCTCAATGAAGTTGTTGGTCACATTTTGAGGACTAAGAGCACCGAACACAAGGATGCGGGAGTGATTAATGGAATTTCTGTCTTTGACAATCCTCTCCTCATCTGAACACACTTGGCGAGTTCAATGCTTTAGCAAAAAATAGGTTGGCTGTGTTTTCGTGTGAGGAAAAGTTTATCTCACGTGATCATTTTATGGAGACAATTGAACAAAGCTGTTCTTCTGTAGTTTAAATACTTCTTATCAAAATACAGCAGCCTGCAGCTCCACTGCCTGAACACTAGATGGCAGCAAAACCAAAGGCATTTTCCACATACAGCAAACACAGAGTTCATACAGGGAAACAAGACCATAGGGTTCCTCTGAAGCCTATCCATCCTGCTTTTTTGTGAATATTAACGATACGCTATAGTTGCCCGTAATGTTTCATTCACTAATGCATCACTAAAAGGGTTATGATGCAAACACATTTCCAACCTGGTTCTTTTTTAAGACTGCACAAATAATAACAGTTTGACTTAAAGTGGGAGCTGTCTGCAGAGGTGTACTCAGATCTTTAATGTGTATCAAAGTACCATTGCAACAAGGTAAAGGTCCTTTAAGCAAAATCATAAAGTTAAAGTACAGAAGTATGATCAGCAATATTTTAAGAATCAAATGTACTTGTTCATAGTAAAATGTGAGTGAGTGATTTGTTGGTACTGATGCTATAGTGTGAGCAGCATTTTATTGCTGTAATATTCAACTGCTTTATATATACGTCAGTTGTTAATTGCAGTAGTTTCTAAACTAGATGCTCCTCCAAAGGATCACAACATGAAACCTTCAGGCCATGAAAAGACTGATGGAAGAAAAAAAAACAGAGAGGCACTCAGAGAGCACATAAACACTAAACAGCCTAACACTGCTAAAATGGGGAACTTCATTATCTTCATTTATATCTGCATTATCATTCTATTCAGTGTATATTATAGCCCAAGTAAAAACAGGTACCTTACTATAGATTCAGATTAGATATATCTGAATCTATGGTAAGATACCTGATATCCACAAAGTTTGATTTCTTATTTCTCTTAACTAAAACATCAAATATAAAGACAGGATGAGACGATGAAGGAATTAAGACAAGGCATGACAATTATGAAGATAATAGAGTGACAAATAACATACATATACAGTATGCTAGTATAAAGATGTTCCTAAAATCTAACATCAACATTAATATTAGTCTTTGTTGAAAACTGATGTATGTGTTGGGGAATAAGATAAAATAATTATCTGGGTCTGTGTCTTGATCTGGATCCACCTTCCATCTTATCGCTCCTTCCTCATTGCAAGAGCCACGTCTCTGTTCCAAAGTTCACTGAAATCCTTGTAGAGCATTTTTTGATATTCTGCTGACTAACAAACAAACAACAAAAGACCAAAAAATACACAACCTCCTAGGCTGGGTATCAAAGTTCAGCCACACAAATTCGTGTTCATTTCCCGACATGTCTCCAGTCTTTGTTTGTTGGTCAAATAGATCATGTGACCTCTTTGGGCATCGAACCCTTACATAAATAAAACCATCTGAGAAGTTTAAACAGGAAACCAATGTTTTTAGGAACTGCTAACAACTTAAAAACATCTGAATGTGTCAGGAGGACGCTGCTTTGTTGTAAGAGGGTCACAAGCCAGACAGGTTGGGAGTCACTGGTTTAAGGGTAACAACACACTGATTTTATAACTTCATCACATGTTTGTTAATGTACAACCTGAAAGCTGACCAGCCATCACATGAATGTAGTGGAATAAAAAATACAATATTCCCCAGTGAAATGTAGAAAAGCAAACAAAGACCTGTATCCAACTTAGTGAAAAATAGCCAATCAGAATCATTCAAGTGTTATCCCTGACATAACCTCATCCTCATACCACCGCTGCCACCATAAATGCCACTATGCTGTACTGAGTAGGATTTTATGTGACAATAAAGAATCTTCAGACATTACAATGAGAGAAAATAAAGTATCACTGTTATTTTGTCGACCTCATGTTTTTGTTTATTCACAACAATAAGAAATATTTTGTGCTGACTTGAAAACCTGCAACAATTCCAGTATGTGGCTCATCACCAGCTGTGCTGAATTACTCTCCTCCTGGTTTACATTTTATTAGGTTTGTGTGTTCAGGATACAAAAAAAACAAAAACAAATATATATATATATATATATATATATATATATATGTTAGCTAACTGCTCACGTTCCAGCAAACATGTGAGTGCAGTATAAGACCGTTATACAAGCATTAGCCCACTTAGCCAGTGACCTCTCTCTCTGTAAGTGTGAGCAGACTGTGTGGATTAGATATGTGTTGCTCTGTCAGAGGAGAGAGGAAGAGAGTCACAATGTGGGTCGTGGTAGGATGGAAGTGGGTCAGACTGCTCCAGCTGAGCAGAGGGGTTTGTTGGGGAACAACAATGTCAGCAAAATTAAGATATTGGTGTGTGTGTGTGTGTGTGTGTGTGTTTGAGAGACTATTTCTAATCAAGAACAGCTTATTATTTGTTCAGTTGAAATTAACACAGAAATTATGTGGTAAGGTTTCGGAAATGATCGATGATGTGTGTTTATTTTCATACAGGATGCAATGTCTGCTCTTGTGGCTGAAAGTCATGTGTGTATCTGGATGACACGCCGCTGTTTTTGCTCATCCCTCATCTCATCAGACGTAGAAGGTACACTTTTTCACCTGATGAAAAACGCATAATAGAAACACATCCATGTCAGTTTGAGACGATTGGAGCCGCTGCACAAAGTGACATGACCTCCACCCCAAACGGAGGTCAGGCATGAGAGGAGAGTCACACACATAAGCCCCATTTCCACTGCGTAGTACCGACTTGACTCGACTGGTACTACTTTTTTAGTACCTCCTCTGTTGCGGATACTGAAAGGTCATGCGAAACATTACAGACCACTGATTGGTCGATGCCCGGCACGCACCGAGTATCCTGCACAGCACAAATCAATGGCCGCCACACTCAAACAGCCAAGCTACTTTAGTGATGGAAGCTTTTATTTTATTGCAGCTGCTGTATTGAGGAGGTGCAGACGTTCCTGTCTAAAACAGCTGATGATAGGATCACGAGAGGTGGAGGAGAGGTGTGTGGCATGTTGAAGACTACGCCATGGCAGTTTCACGCGGCACCAATCTACCCAGAGGTGGAAGCATCGGTAATGGAAAATGACCAGGAGGAAACTAAGCTGTACGCAGTGGAAATGCGGCTATAAATCTTTTGCCAAAAGGAAAGGTACCACTACTTAAAGACCTACTAAAAAATGTTTTTAACCTCATAGCACTCGCTGCTTCATTCCTGCCTCTCCCACTCCACCCTATTTACAAGAAGAGGTGGAAGTGAAAGCACTGCTGTTGGTGGCGGGAACATGTGCCCTGTGGCTCTCATTGTACCTCCATCCTTTACTAAGACCACACCTCCTAATATCCTGCTGCGTCTGTTGGAGTGTTTGTTGGGTTGTTCCAACATCTGAACTGATGCAGCGTAAAATCTAAATGAAAATGATTGGATATGGATCCAATATTACGTCATTTATTTGTCCCTGGTAAAGTGTTTGATTCTAGGTGAGCACTTTTCTAATTTGCATTTGTGCTCTGCTTAGACTGTTCTGTTCATTTGCTGTGATTTGACAGCAGACATACTGATTGCTGATTGTACAGCTCAGGCTGCTATCTGGAGATACAGGTGCATATTTGTAGTATTTATATGTACCTGTTATCATAGTCTGCATCTACTGTTACCTGTATCTGATATGCATATGTTAATTCTTCTAGTGTTAGGCCGGTTTGTAAGGTTTGCCGCTTTAATGATCAACTTGTGCTCTGCCACCATTGGTATCCTGTTCACTGTTGTGAATGGAGACAGTAACAGTAAAGACAGTGACTGACTTTCAACACAAAGGAACTTCCAACTAAAACACACATGCACACACCCTTTGTCCACCTGAGTTGGCTCAGAGGAAGCAGAACTGTCACACACACAAACAGCCAGCAGGAAGAGTCGAGGTCAGTTCCTGTTTTTGAACCTTTTCGAGTTCTTCATTACTATAAACTGCAGACCACATCGTCCCCAGTTTCCTCTGCTATTAATGACTGATTAACAAGCAGCCCAATGGAATGTTCAGGAAGGACAGGGGGAAGCCTATATAGCTGATGCTCAGTGGCGACTCACAGGCTCCCCCGACTCAGCAGTTTTATCAGCCTGGCTGGAGCCGGAAAGCCTGCGTTCACCAACCGCGTGAGAGCGGGAAATTCACTGCATTATTTTATTCACTGCTGGAGGTTGAGACGTTTATAGAGGGGAACAAAAGGTGTTTAAAATGTGCTGCTCATACAGCTCAATCACCAGGAATGCTCATTATAGAGTGAACCATCAACATATGTGTTGAATTATAAATGTAGCCTGTCTCATGAGTCAAGGGCACAGCACAGTAGTGACTACATCTCTATGGGTTTTGTTCTATTTATCTGCCCCATTAAGGTTGTAATCTTGTTGAATTATTTACAGCAACACACTAAACTACTGACTATGTAAAATAAATGTTACTCAGAGTCGTAATCCATCATTACCTGTTTTCACCTGTATCCATTTGTTTGTTGTTAGCAGGGTTATGCACAAAATAGAGCACGGATTCCCATGAGGCTTAGTGGAAGGATGGAGCATGGGCCAGGAAAAACAAACAGTGGATCCTAGTAGAAGGGTCACAGTCTAGTTTTTTTTTTTTTTCCAACATTTTCCCTAATCACACAAAAACTATTGAAACCAATATTTATGAAACTCTGTGGAGTTGTGTGACATGGCCCAGTGAAGGACTGGTCAGCCTGTGTGGAGCTATGTATTCTACTCAAAGCCATTATAGTTTTATTATTATTAGCCTGAGTGTTTTCCAGGTGACAGTCAGAGTTTTGCTATAAAAGAAAAAAAAAGTCCCATTGATGGCAGCCGGACTGTTTAAGGAGTAAATAATATTTATTTTAATGATACATTACAGTATGCGATGATAATGATGACGATACAGGATCCTTAAGTGATATAAGAGATATTTAAAAACTATTTTATGCAGTTCAGGTGGAATGAAATTGTTGTCGCAGAACTTAAATGTGATTTTATGATTTCTTACTGAGTTATATATTGTCATCATTCGACCTACTGACGATCAGGGTCAGCTGGAGTGCGTGCAAAGGTGTTTTATTATGGTGTCATTGCACTTTATTGCATAAAGTAAGCAGACTCTCATCTCCACATACTGTATTTGAGCCCTTGTTATTGTTATATGGTGCATGGTCATATAAAATGTCACATCGGTCAAAGTTGAATATTAATGTAAACATACTGTATGGGAACTAATGCCTTAGTTTCTAAAATTAAACAAGCTAGCAATTAAAAAAGCATTATAAACTTTCCATCTCTTACAATTAGTCCAAATCTAGACTCCAAAATGAAATGTTTATTAATTTATATGAAGTATGACACACGACACATTATTGTACGTTCGTAAAACATGTTTACTGGATCACTTCCATGCAGCAGTGTCATCACAGAATCTCCTCTGTCACCTCTGAGTGACATTCGCACTGGAACACGGTTAAGACATTATCAAATGTCACTTCCACATACACACTCACTTCAGGTCAAAGCCTCTGAAGACAGCACTAGCAAGCAGAAGCTTGAGTGTTGCCACATCAGTATTTTTATTGTTTTTTCAGGAATGAGGAAGTGTGTGAGGCAGTATCTTTACGGGAAGGCAGTGCGTGTCAGAGGGAGGGGCTAATGGGAATGCATGTGGGTGGAGAGGTTATGACAAATATTTGTTAAGACAGACAGGAAGAGACGGACGGAAGAAGAAAGGCAAAGTGTAAAGGTGGAAAACCTTAATTACATTCGAGGTTTGGTAATCACATTTGTCAACTTACACACACTGCGGATTATCATTGTCATTGTGTCACTGCTTGCAACCACTTGGCAAACCTGGTTATTGTGTCAGGACATTTCATTCCCTTGTCTTATTTGGCAAAGGCTCAATCAAATAGGGAATTATAGCTTGGGGCAAAGATACACTGTGTTCTCTTTAACTATGTCATTAAACATTGGTGAAATATGTTCCAGTTCAGGGGAAGTACAAGTGGTCAAACAGCACAAGCACAGCAAGTAAGACGTTGTGCAGGCAGAAACCTGCATGATTCATACGTCAATGATATACACATGTTTACACCACCTTATTGATCCATGTACCAAGGCTGTGTGTATGTGAAAGTGTGTGTATTCTATAACTGCATATTAGGATGTCTCCTCGCCATCCGCCCTGGTTTCCTTTACAGTGTCTCTGATTGTTTTTCAGGTCCATATCTGGTGTTGTTGTATCCATTTTCTCACTCACTGACAGAGACAGATCGCAGGCTGACCTTTTCCCTTAAAGTACTTGGCCGCAGCCGGTACAATGTGAGTCAGCCAATAGGAATGCAGCATTCCCCGGCATCTCCTGGAAAACTTATAAGGGTTTTCACAGAGATGGAGAGTTTAGAGGGGGGGCCTCTGGGAGCGATTACCCTCTGACTGTAACTGCTAACCCATATTTCTCTGCTCTTTCCCATCTGGTGACATCATCCTTTGATAATGGCCAAAATTATAGTAAGTTTAATCACAGTGTAATAATACAAATACGTCCTCCTTAGTCCTCCTAGCAGTATAATCATCATAATAATTCACTCTTTAAACTAACACATTCTATTTCCTGTATGTTAATCAGGCTCTTGGTTCAATAAGCCTTAACATAATGTCTGTTTTAGGTGAAACTCTGTCTTTAGTTCCTCTGAGATTCTCCCAACTGACTGACACCTCTGAACCAACTCGACCTGGTTGCAAGCCTGCTGGTTTAGTCCTGCAGCTATTGCCACTCCCTAACCTCAGGCGTAACCTCATTCCCTAGGTGAGGAACCGAATGCCAACAGCAACTTTCACTTCCCGTGGGACAAATACCTCTGATGGTGCAGCTGAAACTAGGTGGGGTTCAAAGGAGGAGTTTCTGTGTTGATTATTTAGGTATCGGTGTAGCCAGTGTACTGAGCCCCTGTAGGGTTGCATGAGAAAAAAAGAGCCATGAGAAAACCTGTGGTCTCGGATTCACGCCTTACCTTTCCCCTGTCTATTCATTCAGTCAAGTTATAGGCAATGTGATAGCCGGCTGCTGCAACAGTGACTGAAGCCAAGGCTTCACTAATGTTGTTTAACCATCACTTGAGACTAGAGTAGTCCACGTTTCGTTCTATATCATCTTTAGATCTGTTAGTCTATTTTAGCACATGTGGCTATCTGAGATACACCTAGCTGTCCAGACTTAAATTTGACCCTTATCTGTTGGGGCCTGTCAGAGGTCTAGTCTAGAATTGCATCATGATCAGTTCTGCTGCGGCCCTTATTTAACCGCGTAATACAGCATACTGCATTTCTTTGTGTGTGTCCTGGATTCAAGTAATAGAGAGGATCCTATCCAGTGCAAAAAGTGAGTTGCTTTTGTTGAGACTACATGTCTGCCCCTGATTATATTTTTCACTCAAGCAATGATCATTAAAACCTACTGAACAATATATCAAATGTTAACTAATTACTTGCATGAGAAACAGATTGTACGGGCATATTAATACGGTCACACGGATAACGTTACTGACCGACACATAAGACAAACACGACATAAAAAGGTGGCCTTTGTTTACTAATCTGTTCGTACGGATTGCACATCCTTGTGAACAGACTATGAATTCCTGTGCACGGATATTAAATTGTGCTAACAGATTTATGAAGGGCTCTATTTTTTACTCATGTGACACTCGGGGGCCTCCGTACCAGTGTTCTGCAGAGCTCTACTGCTTAAATTATTGTCTTTAAGAATAGCTTGACATTTTTGGAAATACACTTTATGCACTTTCTTGCAGAGAGTTGGTTCAGAGGATCAACTCTCATGTCTGTGAACTAAAATATGAAGCAAGAGTCATTAGATTGGCATTTCTTGGCTCTGTTCAGATTGTATGGCAGCTTCATGGTGAAAATAAGCTTCTGATGTGTGTGGATGGAATAAACAAGATATAAGTGGTAAATTTAGAGGCTGGTATTTGTTTTGTTTTTTAGATTTTAGACACGGCCAGCTGTTTCCCTTGCTTCCAGTCTCTGTCCTAAGCTAAGCTAATTGCTTCCAGCGTCATACTTAGCACAGAGACAAAATTGGTATATTTTCTCACTCTATCCTTAGACTATTGATGCAAATTTGGAAATTGGACCTGCTTTGACCAGTATATTTCCTAAAGTATCAAAGGGTTTCTTTTTTAGGGGCATTGTTGAGTAATTGGATATTTATAGGTGGAAAACAGGAGGGCACAGGAAATTACATGAAGTCAAATGTACCATCAAGAAGAATGCAGAACAAAACCCTTTATTTGTGATTTCCAAATCCATTCTCCTAAGCTTCCTCAACCTCCCCTTCCCATAACCTTTCGGATTCAAACATCCACTGCCTCCCCCTCCTACAGCCTATCAACTGCTCAGGGAATTAGTCAAGAGAAAGTC
This sequence comes from Chaunax sp. Z400, assembly GCA_037577475.1. Taxonomy (NCBI): domain Eukaryota; kingdom Metazoa; phylum Chordata; class Actinopteri; order Lophiiformes; family Chaunacidae; genus Chaunax; species Chaunax sp. Z400. The sequence goes on from CM075195.1 coordinate 25,239,347, forward strand.
AGGGTCACCCCTGGCTCAGACAACTTACTCCCACTACCCTGGAAACCCATCAGGCATCCTGGAGACAAATACAGACCCATTGAGGCACCACATCGAGTTCCTGGACTCCCACACTTAGTAGCCAGGCCTGGGAAAAAGTGAAAATGTTTTAACAAAGGCAAACATAAGAGAAAAGTGTGTTTGGTGAAGCTTTCTTACTTAGCTTGAATGTCCTCTCTGTTAAAAAAAAAAATTTTGGTAGGTAAAGAAGGAAAGTTTAGCACATTTCTACGTACTTGAATACTTATTTGTCCTTTTGGCCCTGGTAAACTTGCTATTTTAAAACTGTCGTAATCAATACTTTTAATTATCAATAAGTCAGATAACTACATATGATGTGAAAGGTTATGGTTGTATGCTAGTAGTGATGAACAGACAGAGAGCTATTGAAAACAAGCCAGATGTGGTGAGCTGGTTTGTTTACACAACAACGGCGTTTTAGGGGCCTGAAAACACACACTTCTGAAAACGGGCTTTACAGTGTAATCTTTTGAAAACACCACCGAACTGTCGTGTAAACAGTCAAAATGCAACTCTTCTGAAAACGGTGATGTCACAACCCCGCTTCGCGCATGTTTATTGCGGTTCCAGCCTTATTCGTGTGCACAGGCAGCACACTATGGACAGAACAACAATGAAAAAACAATGTCTGCAGACTCTGTTGCTTTTGCGGATCTGTGTGTACGGGGATCATTTGAAAATGTTACTGTGTGAACACAGATTTTTTTTAAACAAAAAGGAAAAGCTTTTCCGTTTTAAGCAAAAATGTCATGTAATCAGGGACTTAAACAGGGATACGGTGAGTGATCCATGACAGTGGGTAGAGTGTAAAGTAAGGGCATCGATATTCTAATAGTAGTAGAGATATGCCACTCTCAGAACTTTCATGTATGCGGGGGAAAGGAGTCCAAAATGAATGAGGCTCTATAGAGCCTCATTCATGATTAATTTTGGGGCTTCTGCTCCAGAAGCCCCAAAATTAATCGTTTATGGGGAAATAATGTTTTTTCTGTCAACTTTCATCATGTTTTCGATATAATAGGTTGATTCAATAAATATCAGTCCATTTAGATATTTTTTTGCTGCTTCAATTGTTGTGAAATACCATTATTTAAGTAGTAGCATTGATAGCACTCTCTGGTAGCACCACAACCCACTTTATGGCATTAACAGTCGGTGGAATATCTCTGCTATTACATTAGCATGATCTACATTTGGCTGTCAAAAGCAAAGGTCCTTCTGTTCCTCCTATAGATATTCATTCGATTTCGAGGAAGGGTGTCGGGTAAATCCTTAACTGACCAATCAGCATTCATTAGCAGAATGCTAGTGGTTTGTGGGCAAAATTGCATTGTTGTGTTTTCATTTCACTTCTGATTATCGACACAGTATTTGCACAAACTAAAATAAAAGGTGGGCTTTTTTGTTTATAAGCAGGTGAAAATAATTATTTTTGCCGTTTAGCTCCATTCACTCCCATTCATTTAGGACTCCTTCTTGAGCGCCCTCTAGGTGAATTGCAGCCAATTTTGGTACAATGGAATTAATAGGGAGTGTATGTAGAAGGGCTGTGGTAGGGGGCCATGGGGCCATTGCCCCCCTACTTCCTGCACCCTTAGTCTGCAGCCTGACATAAGATTTCCCAACAACGTTTTTTTGAGCAGTCTGTAACCTTCCTGGTTGTAGCCTTCTCTCAAACAAAAAAGTTTGACAAAAAATGTGTCTGCTTGTTATAATGAGCAACTACATACTGAGAAGAAAAAACACGAAACCTGTGTGTAATGAGTTTGCCTCTGACCGAGTGACCGACCAAGCGATAGTGAATAATTTATTGCAAAACTGTTTAAATTTAAACCAACACGACAAATGGGGATCATCTGATCTGGAGGATGAATGAATGAATGAATGAATAAATGAATGAAATTTATTTATTTCGAACATGGGAAAAAAATTACATAAATAAGGAAAAAATACAATAACAATGTTCAAAAAGGAGTAGAAAGAAGTATATACTTATATATTCCTACCCCGTTCTCACTATTCCTCTATTAAATCATACAAAATGTGTATAAACAATTATCCACAATACACTCAGTGTCCAAATATAAGTGAAACCAACCCATTAACACAACCTTTCGTCATCCATACCTTTTAAAGATATTATTTTTGTACATCTTTTTTAACTGTTTTATATTTGTAATTAGTTTTAACTCCATATCCAGACCCTTCCACAAATTCATCCCACAGATGGAAATACACACACTCTCACTGTTGTACGAACACGTTTTTTTTTTTTTAAAGTTAAGCTCCCCCATTAAATTACAGCCCCCCCCCCCCCTCTTTCACAGAACATTTTTTGAATATTGCCTAGAAATGAATGATGTCTTGCCATAAACATAATTTGTGCAGTTTTAAATTTGACTAGATCCATGACTTTCAAAACATGTGATTTTAAAAACAGTGAACAATATTTCAGGAAGTGATGAATTGAGAGTGCATGTCATGCCGTTTCCAGTCACAGAACGAGATTTTCCACATAATGTCAAAATGACAGTGCATGCTGTCTGGTTCCCATCTCTTATCAGTATTTTTTTTCAACTGACAACTTGGGTGGGAAATAGGATGTTGCAATAGGAGCACTTGCACAATATGGAGGTGCTAGTCTGTGTGTGGTCAGGCCAAACCTACTAATACTATCAGCCTAGACCTCCTCGCTTCCTCCATGTTGAGGCTTGTTCTTCAGAGAGATGTAACGCAGCCAGGGAAGCTACAACCCATGGGATCCAGAGTAGCTGTTGATAGAGTTCTGAGATGGGTTGCGGAACGATCCACCCTCTGTCTTCTGCTCTCATTATGAAGTCTGAGTCATTCATAAAACATGAAAACAAAGTCGACAGCATAAACTGCCTTCAAGTGAATACAAGTTGATGAAGAGAATGACTGCCGGCTGTCTTCTCATGCAGATTAAACTGAACAGGAGGTATTTGTGAAGAAGACAGAAGAGTGTCTTTGATAATGAGGCAATAAATAACATCACCATGGGAACATCAGTCAATGAACAAATGCTTTGCTGCTGTGCTTTCTTCTCATTATTTTCACACTCTTAAGATTTCCTATTTAACAATGACTCTACAGATGTAATCGTTCAAGAGCATCATCATCACCACTGCCAATGCTAATTGATCCGTGCCAGTAAATGAAGACCTTAGGGCTAATGCAGTATTAATTACAAAAGCATATAATAAAGTATGACAAAGTACTGCACTGTAGTTCTGTAGGATGATATCATGTGTCAGAGGGGCTCTAATAGGAATTAATGTGTGATAACAAATGAAGAATTGAGATCTGGTGGCTGTGCTGATTAGCAGTCTTTCTGCGGTGAAGACATGGAAATACAAGCTCCTGATCTGTGGGAAGTCTTTTTTTTCAATCTGGCAAAAGACAAATACTCACAGGCTAAATCTGACTGAGCATAGCGGACAGGCTGCCCCGCCGGTCTGGTGCCCAGAATCCTCCCCTCATCACTCACACAAACGGAGTGGAGTAACTGTTGGCGAAGAACGAGAGCAGGATCACAGCCAAGTGGTGTCATCAGAAATACTGTGATGCACGAGGAGACAGTTCATCTTGACCTTTACCGGATCACTGGACACTCAGTTCTGGTGGAAGAAGTGACACTGACATCTATTACTCACTAAATGTCTGTGTGTGAGTCTGTGTGTGTTCCTGTACTTCTGCCTTTAAGAAATCAAAGTGACCTCATGAAGAGAAAAAAAACAACAAAAAAAGAGGGAAATTCTCCAAGTTGAGGACATTTTGCTGCTCCTCACTTAACTAAGGGTTAGGTTCGGGTTAACGTACATCAATCCATCCATCCATCCAACAAATGGCATCATATCCTCTGTAATGTGGTCAATCAGTTTTCTTCTGCTTATCTGGCAGGGTTTTCTAGACGTCCCTCTCCCAAGCAACACTTTCCTTTTTTTTCTCCCGGGGGATCCTGAGGCTTTGCCAGTCCAGAAGAGATATGAAATCCCTCCAGCGAGTTCAGGGTCCACCCCAGGGTCTCCTCCCTTTTGGACGTGCCAGGAAAATCTCTGATGGGGGCACCCAGGAGTGATCCTAACAGATGCAAAGGAGCAGCGGCTCTACAACAAGCTTCCTACGGATGTCTGACCTCCTCATCCCGTCTCTAAGACTGAGTCCATCCACCCTACGGAGGAAGCTCATTTCAACCTCTTGTATCCACCATCTCATTCTTTTGGTCACTACCCAGAGCTCATGACCATTGGTGAGGGTAAATCTAAAGCTTTGCCTCCTGGCTCAGCTCCATCTTCACCACGATGGTCCAGTTCAACAGCCACATTACTGCTGCTGCTGCACCAAACACGCCAGTCCATCTCAGACTGTGTTTTCCCACCACTCAAGCTTAAGACCCCAAGATACTTTGGGGTTCCTTTGATTGAGTCAGCAACCCCCAACCTGGAAGGACCCACTGATTTCCAGCAGTGAACCATGACCTCAGGTGCTGGCCGATTCACACTCAGCTGCAACCTACTCTGTATTGGATTGATCAATTTAAAACTAGAAGAGCCTTCTGTGTGTGTCATCTTTTGCTAGCTTTCCTCGCTTGCGTTTCTATTCTCAGGCACTGATTTGCTTTTATCTGAATAACCATTCAGAGGAATTTCTCTCACCGGTGGGCTCCACCACCAATTCAACATGCTCCATCAGCTGAAAAACTATTGAGACGGACTGACAAGTACCAATGCTGCTGGAACAAACTGCAACCACTAGAGATGCTCACCGATGGCCTGACATCCGACTCTCGGCCTTGTGTGTCAGGGTTTCAGTGACCTGAGGTCAGGATAACTTTTCTTTTGTTTGTCCTTTTAAGTACAACAACTTCATGGGAAAGCAGCACTAAAATGTTAGAATACCTCAAATAAAAACAAGGATTAAGGAATGGTGGAAGAATTTCTTAGATCCTTGAGAAGAATGTAAAAATACTTGATTGCCAGCAAAGTTCCAGTACTCAAACTGCTAATTAAAACCAATTAGTAGAAAAATTCATTTAAAGTATCAAACAAAAGAGTACTCTTCTTGGAGAATGTTAAATGTGTGATTTATTGATTATTTAGTCAGTTTAACTACTTTTACTGGACCATTTAATCTATGAATAAGCAGGAGAAAAGAAACAGGAACATTATATGTAACTCAGATGCAATCATTTATTTCAAGTTATAAAGAGTGATATTTCAGCAAACAGCCTTTCCAGGTCAGGACAACCTGAACCACTGGAAAGTCCCCTGACTGACATTTAACTAGGACATAGAAACAGAGTGGCTAGAAAGGAAATGCCAAGATAGGCGTGAAACAAAAACATGTCTGCATATCTAAAATATCTCATGCTTACATTTAAGTTAGTCTATGAAAAAACAACATCAGAATCAGAAACATTTTTATTACAAAGTCAGTTAACACCCACAATGGATTAGACTTGGTATTCTGATGCATAACATACAAGTCAACATAAAACTAAATATAAAAATAGAAACTTTACTAAAGACACAAAATGTAGTAAAAAGACTATTTAAAGTATGTAAATAATGTTTATTTTAAAAATACAGTGGCTGTACAATTTCAAACTCACACTGAAAGGCCCCAGATCAGGATTTGAACCCAGAACCTTCTTGCTGTGAGGCAACAATGCTAACAGCTGCTGCCCAGAAGGTGAAGAAGAAGACAAAAAAAACTCGCATCCAGAAGAAAGGGGCGTCGTGTGTTTGCATGTGCACACAGGACAATCTGTTACAATTTTATGACACAAGTTTTTAAAATTACTTTTGATTGAATGAAATGACCTTGTTTTAACCTTGTTTAAGGGTAGTACATTTTAAAATTGGTTTTAAAACGTAAGGAGGATTCAATAGCATGAGAAAATCTATTAAAATAAACCATATTAAAACATGTAACATGTAGAGGGGGTCAGAATCAGTCTTTTCAGAATAGTGTGGAGCTGTTTTGATATTTAATTAAATGTTTATTAAACAAAGTAATTTATATTTCAAGTCAATTTGTTAAAAATAAATGACTGTACAAAAGTACTGTACAAAGGAAGACGATGGATGATCTGGATTTTTTTTTCCAGAGATGGGATATTTTTTTAAAAATTACATTTTCATATATTAATACTATGAGCATATACTGTACTATACATCTATTACTGCCAGCTGGTATTAGGGCTGGTAAATGTTGCATAAACTTGATCTGAGGTATCACATTTCATGGACATATGACACATATATTTTTGAATGTATTTCCCCTTTGAAATGCAACAAAAGTACAAAGTTGCACAAATCAACATTCTCAGCAGCCTAAATGAGCTTCTGTACTTTATCATTTTCCATCTGAGGGATTAGGTTTATGTTAGAGGTGCAGAAATGACTGTAGGGCAATAAAACTGTCCACACAAGAATAAATAAATACATTTGGTGCTGTTCCTGTAACTCAGGGCTGAATGAAGTTACGGACAACGTTGCCTAACAGGTGGGAAAGGGAGGAGGGTCATAACACAACAGGTGGGCTTTCTGTGTCTCTCTCATAAGAAGAGGGCTTACAGGAACAAGATAGACGCCCCAATCAGCTCTTACTGGTGAGGCGTTAAGAAGTCTCAGGTGACTAACACCTGCTGGGGGTGAGTAAAGTACAGATGGGAATAGTATATTGCATGGCAGCCTCTGTACTGTGAGAAAAACAAATAACATGCTCAATGATTCATCACACATCAGGTCTTTTCTTTGGAGACACACATGAGTTATCAATGTGTGCTAACCATAGACTGTTCTGAATGTCTCTGGTTGCATCACTGTGTTCCATTTTTGTGATGACTCAATGTTGAACTTAGATAGTCAAATAAACTCTGGGGGTTGGAGGGGGTAGAGTGACTTACCAACAGTCCATGCAAATATCCAACCCTGTATTTGACTCTAAAGTCAGTTTGTCATAGCAAGTCCTTCAACATGTGCAGGGAAAGTTGTGGTTGATGAACAATGCTAATATTGTAGATAAACAATGGGACAACATAGATACAACTTCCTTAAATGTATACTTCTGTTTAATATTTGATACCAAACCATCCATGAGTCTTCATGGAGAAGCTAAAGCAGGGAGAGCAGCCTGCAAAGACCCCTGTAACAGGGCATTCAGAACAGAACAAGCACCAGTGACAACAAAGACATAAGCCCCATTTCCACTGCGTAGTACTGGTTCGACGCAACTCGACTCGCCTTTTTTGCGTTTCCATTAGGTAAAAAGTACCTGGTACCTGGTGCTACTTTTTCGGTACCACCTCTGTTGCGGTTCCAAGCGAGCTGAGCAGGAACTTATAGGTCATGTGAAATGTTACAGACCACTGATTGGTCAATGCTCAAGCACGGAGTATACTACAGAGCACAAATCACGGGCCGCCACACTCCAACAGCGAAGCTACTTTAGTGACCGTAACTTTTTAAAATTTCGGCCACTATATTGAGGAGGTGCAGACGTTCCTGTCTTAAACAGCTGATGAGAGGAGAACGAGAGGTGGAGGAGAGGTGTGTTGCTTTGAAGACTACGCCACAGCAGTTCCGCGCGACATCGATCTACCCTGACCAGGTACTATCCCATAATGTAAAACAACCGGCAGAAAAGTACCAGATACCAAGGCTAGTTGAGTAGAGCTGGTACAGTGGAAATGTGGCTAGTGATGCTCCGGGGGCTTCTGGCGTGGCCCCCTGGGCCAAGTAGGCCTGGCTCCTCCATGACTGGGGGGGCTCATCATTCGGCAGATGAGTGTGGGTGCCAGACAGGAAGCTGGCACCCTGGACAGCTTCTGCCTCACCCTTTGGGGACTTTGCCCCCTCCCCATCCTGTTGTGTCTCATTACATACAACCTAGGGCCTTGGGGGGTGGATATGGCGCTGGGCGGGTGGGGGTTTGGGCTGCTTCATTTTGGCTTCACCATCCATCCTCCCCTGCGAGACTGACCGCCCTCCAATTTTAACGGCACCATAGACACTGAGGGCTTGGGGGTCAGGCGGGACATGATGAGGGGCTCCACTGTCTGCCAGCAGTGGAGGGGGTCCATGTCCCACTCCTCCCCTGGTGGAGTGGGGGTCGGCGGCCTTGGGGTTGGTGTCGCCGGCAGGCCGTAGGGGGCGTCGCCCCGCTTCCTTGGGGGTGATGGTTGAGGGGAGTACTGGCCTCTCTGGTGTGTGGTGGGCTCCGTGTCGGGGGTCTGGACGGGTCCCAGGTGTGCAGGTTTTTGGGGACGTTGGCCCCGCTCGCGCTTCGGGGAGGTCGGCTTCTGGCTGGGCCTGCGGCCCGGGGCCTGTTGTCCCCTGTCCCCCTGTAGGTCGGGCCCTGGCAGTGGGAGCTCCCTCTGTGGCCCCCTGTGGCCTGGGGTCTGCCATCTCCTGTCCTTCTGTGGGCCAGCTCTTGGCTGGGGCGCTCCCTCTGTGGCCCCTGACTGGCTTTCCCTTGGGGTGGGTGTGCGGTTCGCCCAGGGGCACCTGGCCTCGGGCCCTTAATGCTCTGGGGGGCCGTGGGGTGCCATGGTGGTTCGGGTCCTTCTCTGCCTACTGCTGGGGGTCGGCGTGGTGTTGTAATGACCCCCCACTTAAAACCACAGCCAGTGACAATCTCTTTCTCACACACACACACACACACACACACGCACGCACACACACACGCGCACACACATGCACGCACACACATGCGCACACACACATGCGCACACACACATGCGCACACACACATGCGCACACACACATGCACGCACACACACATGCGCACACACACATGCACACATACACATGCACACACACACACATGCGCATGCACATTAAGGTGAACAAGGTTACACAGTTATGGTTATAATGTTGATACTATTGTATTATTATACAGTATATCACTGCTGTTATCATTATTGTTGTTTTTGTTCTTGTTGTTTGTTTGTTTTGCTGTTATTGTGGTTGTCTCCCTTGTCTCCCCATCCTCTTGCTGTTTCTGTTTCTCCCTTTCTTTCCACTGTCTCCCCCCCCTTTCCAGTCTGGTCACCTTGTCTAATTAAAAAATAAATACAATGCAGATTATGCAACAGGAGGAGTATGATAGACTCTTCCTTTGCAGAGCAAAATCTGTCTGGCACTGTAAGGCACCCAGATCTTCATACTGCATGCAGAGGTTGCTGGACAGGACAAAACATAAACAAAAAAGGAAATGTGGCTATTGATTATGTCAGACACTACATGAAAAGGAGGAGCTGGGGTGGACGTGGGTTGCCAAATGGCTTGCAGAGGAAGCAGCAGAATGGGTGGGCAGCTTAAGTAACACGCCCTGTATGAAATATGCCAACTGGACGCATAGATGGGAATCAGATGAGCTATCATCTGATTGGCTGGTTTAGAGTTTAGCTGCTATCATCTGATGTTGCTGAGATTGACAGCCGAGTTTGACTCCGTGCCTAAATGACTGCTATGCTCCATTCAATCTTCCATTTAGTCATTTTGCATCTCCAAATGCAGAACTTCATAAATGCACTTCAGGTACTCATAATAACAAAAGCTGACATGCAGACTTTGAAGTGACATGTGGTTCTCAGAATGTAAAAGGAAATGAATCACAGCGTCTTTCGCAGAATATTCCTGTGGTCTCTGAAGACTGTAATCTCTTCAGGGAAATTGTATGTTGTCTGAGTAACCTGCAGAAGAAAGCTAGCATCAGATCAAAACAGATTACTGACAACTGAAACTACTGTTTAAAGACATGTTGGAAATGATATTTTATTTTTAGGGCTGCTTTCATTTGATGAGCTCTATTATTATCTGACCAAAACAAATGGATACAGTCGGTTGCATGGAGCCACTACATGATTTTGATTTGCTGTGTCTGTGACTGCGATCATGAAAGTCTTAGAATGTTTAAAGGATAAAGCTTTATGTGAGACAGACAGGCTGAAGGCTTGCAGAAGCTGATAGGGGAACAGATATCAACCATAGACTGAGGATTAGGTGGAGTGACTCAAGGAGGTTGACTGTGAGTGTCAGTGAGTTGCTAAAATGTGCTGTTTCTTGCTGGGTAGGAAGTGCACAGTATGTTTTGAGAGGCTGTCACAGAAACCAGCTGCCTGCTGTGACTGAGAACAAACCTGTGAGCACACTATGAGTCTAAACTAAGACAGAGAGGTTGATGGATGTAAAATAAAAGAAATGAGCTGAAAATGCTAAAAAAAAAAAAGCACCAAAGAGCTGAAGGACATGCAGAAGTTTTAAAGCACCACAGCTTATGTCTGCATGCTTTCATTTCAGTCGCCATCCATCCATTCAAATCACAGGCACTAACATGGGCTGAGGGGAGCAGCAGAGTTCCCAACCTCCATGTAATTTGCTGTTGTGTAAATCTTGGTTGCGTTATAGGTAGGGTGCCAACAGCGCTGTCTGGAGGAAGATTAGCGGTGAGGCCAAGAGTCCCACGGAAGCAACACAACTGATTAAAACTACAACTCTTATCTGTCCAAGAGAGCAGGTCCATGATAGGCCTCTGCCTGCTGGTCAAGAGCATCTGCAGCCTGATAGCTGGATTAAACCCATGAGGGCAGGCAGTGGCCCACAAGCCAGCTGTGAATTGGCAGAGAGTGATTACTTTATGGCTTATAATTTATGCATTGAGGAGCAGCAGTGGAAGAAGGATTCATGTCCTTTACTGAACTAAAAGACTTTTTTTTATTTTATTGTATTAATATAATTGATGTATAAACATGTAAGCAGTATTTTAATGTTGTAGTTGGACCCTTGGCTCTCAGGGTCTTGGGTATGCAATGAAGGGAGGGAGGAACGGGGGCCCAAAAACAAATGTTTGCAGCAAAGCCCTCCAACAGGTTAATCCAGCCACGCTACTGGGTTATTTCAAACCACAACTGGAATGGCATACCTCCACCCGACACGGAACAATGCTACACATCTATTTTGCACCCATGACCCACACTCAACCTCATAATGAATACCAGCACAGTCATGTTTGCATAATAAAGGAAAATATCAAGAATCAAAATAAAGTAAAGTTCAGTTACCTCAACGTTGTACTAAAGCAGTTGCAGAATTTGAGTAAATTTGTTCCACCAATGATGATTTTACAGAATACAGAATATATATACATATATATATATATATATATATATATATATATATATATATATATGTAAATTCTTAAATATCTCAGCTTGTAGTGAATTCTTGGAATATTTTTGCGTGTTCACTATAAGGAAGCAGCCTCTGTATACAGAGAACAGATGAGGAAACGCGAGACGATGGCAGCCTCTTATCTCTTCATCTAGTCTCTCCATTTATACACAGCTTTTCTAAGGTGTCAGGAAATCTTCCACTGTTTGTTATTATAAATAAATTCTATCCTCAACCAATTGTGTCTGGGAAGCCATGTTGTTTCCTCTGAATGATCTGAAGTGTGCTGCAGCACCATCTGTCCTTTTATAACATGCTGAGCTACACAGGGTCATAACAACTGAAGGAACACAAAGGAGTCAAGGGTCATAGTTAAAAAAATATTTATTGAAATTGTATAAAAATAGTTTCTAACATAATTTACAATTCTAAATTCAATGGATGAACAAACAATCCAGGCAGAAATCATGAAACCAGAATTTTCTCATTCTTACATCTCTCTCACACACAAACAGACACGGATAGCTTCATACACACACAAATACACACAGAAATACCTTCATGCACACAAACAGTCAACTCACTTGCTCCCACAGCAGACATCGTAACGAAACCAGTTACCATCAGTAGACTCAATGTTAAGGTACACTAAGATGGAAGTGCTTTCGAGACTATATACAACGGTATTTACATTACATACACAAACATACACACTCAAATCTGCTCTTTTTAAAATTTCAAGCCATAAATATGGTTTTAAAAAAAATTTCATGTCATCTTTTTCTTTTAAATAACCAGTGGGCCCTTCAGTGACTGTGGAATGAAATACATACGTATAGCCGAAATTCTCTCATAAATAAATAAATAAATTCTGCATTTATTGAGGGTGAGAAAGAAGTCACAGTAAGAATAAATATTGTTATTATTTACAGTTCTTGTCTCCGCTGAATTTTAAGACCTGTGTGAGGCACTGTTTAAACAAAAAAAAAAAGAAAAAGAGCAGAGGATGTTGTATTTGGGTGGGGTTAACTTTGCATTGCGGTGTGCATTCAGGTGGATGTGAATGAGCTCCTGTGTTTGTATACAGAACAACATGCAGAGGAAGCAGAGGCTGTAGAGTAAGAGGTGGATGCTGTAGTAAATAGAATGCAGTAAGTCCAGTGTTTCAGGTTTTATGATTTGTTTGCACAGGTTTTTGTCGGAGCTATGAGGTTCTCTGGTTGCTAATGACATTGGAGTAGTAGAAGTAGTGATAGTAGTGGTTGTAAATGGCAAAGGCTTTACTGATCTAGGCCCATGAGAGGAAAAACACCCAATAAACTAAAGCCTTGTACAGAGTAAGGTACAAAAAGGTTGTCAAGAAAAGCCTTTTTGCTTTCACAAATTCAAGTATTTTCAGGGTCCCCCAACAATCTCACAGAAGGCACTTCTTGAAAATCATGCTCTTCACCAGCACCTCTGCTCTTGCCACTCTGCTGCGACAGAGGACAGAGGGAGGGCAGAGTACGGTGTAGCAAGACATTACATAACTCAAACCATCCGCATGCCACTCAGCAGTGAGCACATGTACTGTATTTGCTCAACGTAGGTGCATACAGAGCTTGCTTTCCTACCGACTAACAAACACCCACTACCTAGATCAGAGTCCAGCGTGGATGATGCTCTGACACTGATGCGGGTCAACAGCTTGGAAGTTGTTGGGGTGGAGAGGTTTCTGGCTTGCCAGGTTGAAACCACTGTATGGAGGTTTTGTCAAGGCGTAGACACTTACATCTCGCTCTTGTCTGTGTCTGCACCTGGTGCGCCCGCCCTCCTCTTCTCAGTGACAAGTCTGTTACAGAAGTCTTTTGTAATAGTCTCTTACGCCAGTACAGACCAGAGCAGGCCTCCATCACCGAGCCACAGCCACAGGCGTGGGCATGAAAGCTGTGGGCTCGTGGCTGATGCTGTGCAGCCTGATCTCTGTGGTTGTCTTCTCTGTCTGCACTGTGGATGGGACTACGGAGGACGTGCTCTGCATCCACGAGTGATTAATGATGTCCTCGAAGGATGGGCGGTCAGCTGGTCGCAGAGACAGGCACCACTTGATTAGCTGCTGGCATTCTAGAGGAGGAGGACAATCAATAAGTATGGAGCACTAAACTGGGCTTACAATACAACACACACATGAACTAAAAAGCTGTAATGTGTGCTGCAATGTGAATTTACCTGTGGAGATTCTCCTCCGAAAGAGGACCTGCCCTCTGGTGATCTCCTCATCGTGTTCAAATGGGATGTCACCACACACCATGTCATACAGCAAGACACCCAGCGACCAAACTGTAGCAGAGCGTCCATGATAGCGATGGTATTTGATCCACTCTGGAGGGCTGTACACTCTTGTGCCTGTCAGGTGTAAAGAAATGGAGAAACTCATTTAATAACAAGGCACACATGAACACAACAGTCTGAAATCTGTCAAACTGAAAGTGAAAGAAGTATAGATGAAGTTGAATAATTGAGAAAGGGTGAGCTGTTATCAGCTGGACTGGTTTCTTAGAGTATTATCTGGGCTCAGGTGCCAGGGAACGTGACAGGTGGTGTGTTCTGAGAGAGAGAGAGAGGAGAGGAGTGTGTGTGGGAGGGGGAGCAGACATGTGACTTTGTTTACAAACTTTGAGTTGTAAAAATACCCCTTCTCCCCAATAGGGGGCGCTGAGGACAAGGCAATGCTGCAGGGCCAGTATTAGTAGGAGTGGGGGTTGTCAGAGATGACACAACCTGGGAATTTCTGGTGGGGTCTGCACCCACAAATCATAAGGCCTAAAATGTTAATTTGGGCTGCTGGAACGGCTCTGATGTGAAAAATATCCTAAAACCTTATTTTATCGATTAATATATATATATAAATAAAAATAAAATTCATCAGACTGATGACTCACCATCAAAGTCCGTGTATATGGTGTCTTTCAGTAAGGCTCCAGATCCGAAGTCGATGAGCTTCATCTCTCCGGTGCGGAGGTCGATGAGGATGTTCTCGTCCTTGATGTCCCGGTGCACGACGCCACAGTTATGGCAGTGACGCACGGCCTCCAGCACCTGGCGGAAAAAGCTCCGCGCCAGCTCCTCCGGTAAGGCGCCCTTCTCCGTAATGAAGTCAAACAGGTCCTTGACGTTTTCGGGTCGCTCCATCACGATGATGAAGCTGTCGGGTCGCTCGAACCACTCCAGCATTTTGATCACGCCGCGGAAGCCCGTCCCGACTTTCTTCAACAACACAATCTCCATAGGGACCCGGGAGCCATTAGGCTGAAGATAAAATGATAAACATTAGTATTTATAATAAATAATAACGCTGAAATAATACCTACATTCAATTCAAATCACTTTACAAAACCAATACAATCTATCAATTATTAATACGATTGTAATTATGTCGAAGTTAGCGCTAAATTAATAGTATAAATCGTTTCTTACCAGCTCTCCCCAATCGGAGATTCTGTCCTTGGCCACATGTTTGACAGCAACCTGGAAAAGAAGCAAAGAGGCCGCTTTAAATGACATGTACCACAACACAACACCGCGTTATTTAAACGTAACACGTCGTCTTAAATACATAAATAAAAAGTACTCACCGAAGCTCCGTCGGCTATCCTCGTACCGGAGTAGACGGTGCCGAAGCCGCCGCTGCCGAGCACCCCGCCGACCTGGTACAGCTTCTCGAAAGGCTCCCTCTCCTTCACTGCAACAGACATAAACACAGCCGGTTAGTAAACACCGGTACCCGTACGAAAGAAACGGCAGCCTCAAAATATCAGTGCGTAATATCAAATACTGGATAAATAAATGTTTTGCCGTCCTTGAAAATTCGCTAATAGCAGCTATGAGGACTCCGTCATTAGAAGCGGACGCGCCATTACTGCAGCTCCGTCCTCCATGACAACAGAGTGTAAAGAAGGGCGTCTAACCTTGTTGAACCTGGAGCTGGATCTTCGCCGGCATGTCGGTGGAGATGTGAGCCAGAGAATTGAGCTTGGACAGCAACATTCCTTTAAGGATATCCACCACAGGTTGAAGCAGAGCGTTGTTCGTAGTTTTTGAGTTGGTTTTAAATTGTAGTTCTGTTACGATAGTCAGACTCTCCCGTCTCGTGTGTAACGTTAAAGGTTTAAGTCCACGTTGCAGCAACAAAAATGGGGTTATAGGATCCTCTCATCCGAATTGAAGTAAAAACCCGCTTTCCAGCAAAGTATGGCACCAAACTTCGTCCCGCAGAGTGTTTGTATATACCGTGACTGTACCGGCTATGTTTTGTAAACAGCAAAGTACAATAAACGGTATAAATGGATGACAAAGTAGGGTAACCAATGCCTCCGTTTGACACCGGCTCCTGGAAACATCGGATCTGGGGGAGGATGGTTATAAGGCAATAGTAAGAGGGCGTCGCAATACGCTTGACGTCCAACCCGGTTACCGCCCTTTTCCGCTCTCTCCACCAATAGGACTGGAAGTACACATTCCAAACACGTCAATCACCAAATGAAAATAATGCCAACCTCGCAACAGGCTGGGCCAGACACAGACGTGGCGGGAATAAAAACGCGCTAAAAACAGGGGAGATCAAAGTAATAACTACAATTCAAGTTGGAGGGAAATGCAAATTCAAAACCAGCTCCTCCCCCTGTCTCCTCCCTTTGCGACGTGCTTACACCATTGTTATTAGACTTTTAAAAGAGGAGAGGCGCACCAACTTATAGAAACTGGATGTGTGTTTGATTCTATTTCAAAATATAATGGTTCGACTTATTTGATTCTGACTCGTTTGTCACAATATTTTCTAAACGTTCCCTCTACTCCTCTCGCTGTGTGCATCCAGACCAGAAACAGATTGTTGCTGTTGGCTGCACTAAAACATCCACATGGCCATAATAAAGACTCCTTACATGAGGAGACCTATACAACCTGAGAGCAGTTCATCAGTTCATTCGGGCTATTCTATGCCCTGACTTTTACCTGATTACTTCCACATTGAACACTGAGTTTTATAGGCTGAAGTGAAGTCCAGGACTGTGGTTTTTATTTGAGTTGCTTGACAATCCCTCTCAACTGGCTGCGCATCAAAGCTTGCTGGGGAGAATAGGCGCATTCCTCTCATTCTTTCAAATTGGGTGGCCGCGTTTGCAGCCGTTCACAGGATGTGGGAAACTAGAGATAAAAAGACTTCCATTTACCGCCCCCTCCCTCCTGTCTCCGCTCCTCCTCTCTCCACCCTTCTTTTCCCGCGCATGCTATTGTGTGAATATAGTGCTCCCTCTCTCTCTGCCTCCCCCCCCTTTCAAATATCATGCTTAATTGTAAAAATCCTATTTCTGACATATTGCATTCCACAAATATATAACGTGGCAATCTAATAATTGGATGATTAATAAGGAAGAAACGTCTATTTAATTATCCTTTGCTCATTTTAATGGATTTGTGGCAGCAACACTTAAATAGGTTAATCTTTTGCATGCATGTATGATCAATCATTTATTGACTGTATGAGAACTCAAATCTTTACATAAAAATGTGGATACATTTGATATAAACCTGTACCATCTTGGTCTTAAGGTATTTGTACAAAGTTAGCAGACTATTTCATAAAGTAATTGAAAGTCCTGAATGGCATGATATCACAATATGTGTATATTTACATGGGAACTTTTGGTTGTTGTTGTTGTTGCATAAAATGGTTTATTTTTGTTGCGGTTTGGCCTTTTGTTCACATGATGACAGCGATCTGGGCAGAAGAAAATTAGAACTTTTGAAGCCGTTTCCAGAGTGTACTGTTTTTAAAATGCCACCATTATCATTGCTGAGTAAATTGGCACATGCACAATGCAAAACTGTGACGACACAGCCCCACTGCCTCCCATGACTATTATGTGATCAGCCATGCATGGACAAAACAACAACAAAAACAATGGCGGACTATTGAGTTTTGTCTGTGCTGGAGTCTGATGAGTTTATTAAAACACCTTCAGCAAAATGTAGATTTGCTGCACCATTACTTTTAAAAGTTACACCACCAACCTGGCATGCAGATCATGAAGGTGGAACTTTTATAAAATGCAAAGGAAAAACTTTTCAGTTTTTAACAAAACTGTTGGCATGTAAATAGCGCCTAAGAGCATGGGAGTGTTCGTACTTGCTTTTGAGATGCCAAAGACAAATTCCTTGAACTCCTCTGACATGTTTGAAGACACTGGAAACCAGGTGTTAAACAATGGAATCTGACAGCCAATAATCAATCATGACATTAGAAAGTGGTCAAATAGATACAATAATGGACTAATTTGTACACTATATGCTATGCACAACCTGCTTTCCCATAATTTCTTAATTTAGTGCGCTCTTTGGCTCTTCATATCATTAATTTTATAGCTGAATATATGATATCGTTAAGCTACATTTGTGACACTAATCGTTACAGTAGTTTAAGCGTCAGTCGTTTCTAGTGTCGTGAAAGGTGCAGAGGAGTGTGTGAGTTCATGCACAGTCAGGGGCATTGGAGAGGTGTGTGAAATTGGAGATGTCAAAAGCAATGAGTGTGAAAGTGACTGCATGCCTATGAAATGCCACCAGCGAGCGCATCTCTCTGGGGCTGCAGATACCCTGGCCTGCATGATCAGCAGGACTCAGATGACAGCCATCTAACCTCATCTGTCAGGGGGACAGATTTTTAGCTGCACTGCTCACTTTGAGGCCAGCTGCTCCGTCCAGTCTTTGAAAGTCTCAGTTTCCCCTGAGGAGAGGCCAACAAGTTCTTACAGTAAAACAGGACAACCCAGTTCTGATGTCAGTGACCTTTAAATAAATTCATAGTTATTTATGCAGCCCTTTGTCCTGTCAACTTCTGTCACTGTCACTCAGGCTTTTTGCCACCTTGTCGTCCACATCTCTCTCCTGCACCCTGACACTTCAGAGGCCATAAGGGAAAATAGCACCGTGGTAAAAGATTCGGCTTACGGAATATTTCTAAGAATTACTTCCTTTTTCTGGATAAATGGTAACCCAGCCCACAGGAAGGTTTCACAACACCAAAGTAAATGTTACTTTTTGGAGACATAATTGGTCTGCTTCTCTGTATTGTTTGCTAATAGTTCGTTTCGATGAGGTTGTGATGAAAATGGAGATGGTTGAATAAATTGTAACTTGAACATATATTATCAACTGTAAGCAACTTATTTTCCACTTGATCTTTGTACAACTGGTTAGTTTCCATTTTGTGAAACATTGTCTTAATTGATGTTGCAAAGTGAAGTTTCTCATAAACTCTGTTATCGACTCGATCTCTCGGTGCACCCTTGACCTAGATCGCCACCCTTCACCACGGAGTTCCAACACTTCCTATGTTACACATTAACCAAGCAGGGAGATGATTCACTTTCCCCCATGTGACCTTGTAGATTATACTGAAGAATTCTACCACGCCTATCTCTACTTAATTCTTTTCTGTGTCCTTTGGGTGTCTTAGAAGGCTCAGCCACTTGTCTGCACTTAAAACACTTGTTCACTCATCAGTCATGCTGACCAGCCAATCACCTCTCCAGCTGTCCTCAGATCCCACCTGCTGCCACTCTGTAAGTGGCAGGAAAAATATTTATGGAAGTGCACGAAACAAGTGTGGGCTTGCACATGGTGTTTGATGGCTCTAGATACAGCCAATGCATTAAACAACAAGTAATTGATAGATCATGGAGAGGCTTTTAGCATGGCCTCATTGATCATTCAGATGGAGACGTGCATATCATGTACAATTATATTCACATAGCATCGTGGTATGGAAGAAGGATATATAATTATGAGAAATGTTTATTTAATAGTATTTTATGCTCTATCATTTTGGCAGGCCCTTCTCTAAAGATGCATAGTGATTATTAGTCGTAATAGTTTTGATTCTGCACAGACAGGCTTGTCATTCCTGGCAGTAATTTCAATGCACACAACTGAGTGTTGCAGATGTGTAAATATTCCCAACTAAAGGATAATTGCTGTTTCTGTATGATAACAGGTTGAAGCCATCCGAGGCTACAGTGAACTGGAATAACCTTTCAACTGTAACATTGCTAATGCATATGAATTACATCTCTAAATAGATAGGTTTGAATGACTCAAACATTTGTGCTCCATTTCAAGTAGTAATTAAAGTTCACACGCACATCATGATTGTAGTGCAGGATGTAGAGACATATGAAAATAGGCAACATTCTTCATAGTCCCTTAATGTCTGAAAAGGCTATTCTACAGACGCATAATAAATGGGACCATTAAGCCATCATCCTCTGAAGCGCTAATATTAAATCACTGCAAGCACGCTAGGAGTCGTTTATATGCTCTTGATTGAGAGTCCGTCATCCTGGATATGTGATGGGCAGTGCAATCTGCAGAGATGGAATGAAGCCAGTTGTCTCATGGTGTTGTGTGTGCTGTGACAGTAATTGACAAAGATTACCCCATCATTAGAGAAGGGTCGCAATACTGCTCTGCAGCTCAGCAGGAGGAGTAGCTTCCCTGCTCTCATGCAAACAAAGCCTGCCCATGTCAGTTATGCTGATTGGGTTTCCAGGCAATGAGGCCTTCAGGGTGATCCTGTCTTATTACCTTAGACTTGATGGTCAGGAATTCACTCATTAACACAGGCTTGTAAACATTTAGAGATATCAAACAAGCAGTGTCACCTGTTCAGGTCCAGAGTTACTCTGATTTTGCATTCAGCTGTCACTGATTGTTACCTCGTGGACCTTCTCAGCGCTGATGTCACCGCATAAACAGTTGAGGAGAAAGTTATGGTTCGCAGCTGCCCACTCTGACAACACTGGACCTGGAAGTCACTTTCCCGACCACCCCACGACGATACACACATACACAAACAAACGAAAACGCTGAAACACTATCTGTCATGCTTCCAAATTAGCTGCAAAGGCTTTTTAACTCACCCTAAATAAGGACAACATCAGCATGTGTGAAAGTTTGGCATGTGTGTGTTCGTGGGGGGGTTTAGGGAGGGTGGGTATCCTCCGGTGTGGCCTGACCTCTTCGCAGGTAGCCTCTTAACCCCTCCTCTCCTCAGGTCAGGTCTCAGGTCTTGACTGGCGGGACCATGGGAAAAGGCTCCAGGGACATCAAAGGGAGGTTTATGTGGGAAAGCACCACAAAAGGGCCTGTAGAGAACCCTAAAGGTCACCACGGGTCAACTTTCATGTTAGCACAGGCCTGATTCAGGGTCAGAGGTTATTGGCATACCTGTCCAGCGCCAATCAGACTGTTCTTCCAGGAAATTATCCCCACTTGTCTCAATTAGGGATTGGGGCTCTAAAGGGCCCATGTAAGGTTTGTTTATGGCTATTGTTGTGCTTGTTAGGTAGGAGGGTATAATGTGTCTGTGTTGAGGCAAGGGTGCTTTTAAGGTTGCCAGTGGTTACAATAATTGTAGTGTTGTCACTTTTCTACCTGTTCCTGTGGGGGTTCATATGGCTCAGAGGAAATAGCACTTCCTAGATTATCCCTGCTAATAATCACAGTGTTGAAAGAGATGATTACCTACCATAAAAAAATCTTCTATTCCACGTCTATGCTGTGGTCTCATGGGGTGGAGGAAGCACAGAGAGGGACAGGAAATGACTCAACAGGCTGGTCAGGAGGGCCAGCTCTGTCATGGACTGTCCCCTGGACTCTGTGGAGGAGGTGGGTGAGAGGAGGATGTTAACCAAGCTGACATTTATCCTGGACAACCCCTCTCACCCCCTACAGGAGACTGTGGGAGCTTTGAGCAGCTCCTTCAGCAGCAGACTGCTACACCCAGAGTGTAAGGCAGAGCTACAGCAGGTCCTTTGTCCCGACTGCAGTCAGACTCTACAACCAATCAACCTGAGCTGTGCTGTGTCAGAAAAAACCCTTGAACTCTTCATTCAATCATTCATTCATTCATCCATCCATCCACTTATTACACACCATGTGTGTCTCCACTCATTGCACATCCGCACTCGGAACACTTTAATCTATATTTATTTCATTTATTTCTTTTTTCTTTTTTTCTTCTGGAGATTTGGACTCTTTCTTCATATTTATCTGTATTACATTTCTATATTTAAATGTCAATGTGTACTCTATTTTTCAATTCTGTTTTTGTTCTGTTGGAGCTGCTGTAACAACCAAATTTCCCCTATGGGGATTAATAAAGTCTCTATCTATCTATCTATCTATCTATCTATCTATCTATCTATCTATCTATCTATCTATCTATCTAAAGACTTAGTTACTATTGATATATAATTTAAATAATTGTCAGCAGTATTGGAGTAAGCAGTGTGATGGATATATTTATTGTTAGCATACTAACTAATGGCACGTTTCCACTGCGTAGTACCAGCTCTACTCGACTAGGCTTGGATTTCTGCAGGTCGTTTTCCATGGATGGTTCCTCCTCAGGGTAGATTGGTGCCGCGCAAAACTGCTGTGGCGTAGTCTTCAACGTGACACACACCTCTCGTGATCCTCTCATCCCCTGTTTAAGACAGGAACGTCTGCACCTTTCATTTTTAATTTCTTATGTGTGTTTGTGTACACATAAATTATCATAAGTTATTGAGGTGTTTCACCTTCACTTTAGCTGCTGGGGTCTTTTAAACCAATGCCCTCTGTTTTGGGAAAAAAAATGTAATCATCACTGGTGCGCAATGAATCTTGGGCCATGAAGGATCCATGAATCGAACAAGAAGGCCACATTTTTGAGATATCTTTGACGGAGCCTTTGAAATGGAACAGCCTTGCTGTGATGCATTCTGCTTTGAAATATAGCCTTCAAAAGATTCGGCCCCTGAATTCCGACACAGTTTCAGTGTTAACTTTTCTCATATTGAAACATTCTATTTGAAAATAAGAACAATAATTTAATAATTTCATCAATGATGATGAGGCCTCTCGGATGAGAGGTCAAACGTCTTCAAGCTAAGAGAAGAAGTCCAGTTGCTTCTGAATCAACCTTCAAGGAAGGTCCTGGGTTCAAATCCACCTGAGGACCTGGGACTTCTCTTTGTGGAGTTTGCATGTTCTCCCCGTGTCTGTGTGGGTTCTCTCTGGGTTCTCCGGCTTCCTCCCACCACCAAAAACATGTAATGTAGGTGAATTGGTGACTCTAAATTGACCGTAGGTGTGACTGTGACTGAGAATGGTTGTTTGTCTCTCTGTGTCCCTGTGATGAACTGGTGACTTGTCCAGGGTGAACCCCACCTCACGCCCAAAGTCAGCTGGGATAGGCTCCAGCCCCCCCGCGACCCTACAGGATAAGCGGCTACAGAAAATGAATGAATGAATGAAATGAAATGTTAGCGACAGTTGTCTTTTTTTTAATAACACATCAATAGTTTATTTCAAATGAAACCTGGTATCACTGTAAACGTCACACAGTAGTAAAAATGGAAAGCTTGACAGGTGTAGCAGCTAAAGGGGATGATGATCAGCCATTTCTGCCAAGCAAACCCAGCTCAGGATGATGTCTGTTGATTTGCACCAACACATCACACTTGCCACTCTCTTCCTAATGGTGTTGTAATACATTTAAAGGTCACAGAGAAAAGTGAATGGATTGGAGGGAGCAAGAAGCCTTTGAAAGATGGCGAAGAATGTGCTGAACCAGGGAGAAGGCTGCTGGTGTCACCTTCCCACGGAGGGTAGTGGGGGTTGGGGTTGTTGTTTTGGTGGGGGCTGTACATATTTATCCACGTGGGAAAGAGACAGTGCTGACATATTAAACTGCCGTCACACAAACAGCCCAGTGACATTGTTGTCCCTGTTAAAGAATGTAGGCGGTGGGATTATTGCAAACTTCCCACAGGGATGGAAAAGAGGTTTCTGCCTTTGCCCTCTCTTTATGTTTGGCAGTCAGCTGGTCTGTTTTTGTGACGCGTGGAATGTAGGCTATTCGGTTATTCACGTGAGAAACAACATTACAGTTATGTTGATACTCACACATGACTAGCCCTGTCACAAATATGTTGTAGAAAATAAAAATCCCCCTTTATTGTAGAGAAACTAGTTTTGGGGTTTCTTTCTATTTAAAGGTTTTCAGCTGGTTCAGACACCCCCACCCCCCACCCCAACACACACTGTTTACAGTTGATTTGCATTGTGGCCCAGAGAGACGGGTAGGTGGTTATTGTTGTAGTGAGGGCAGAGGGGTTTTCCCACCAGCTTTTCCTTCTCTTCAGGCTCAATCAAAACACGTCTGTGTTTCTGCCGGTGATGTCATGGCTCAAAAACTACTCAAAGCCACTTCCCTGGGAAACCCCATATCAGGAAGTCGAGACAATTTTTCCCCCTCCTTGATTGTTATAGCAGAGCAGCTTGGAGGAGACTGTGATGTTTCTGATTAGGTTCCCATACACTCCCGGTTGAAATGGCCAATGAGAACCCGCTGAACTCAAACAACAGGATCAACCCGCTCAACTGCAGGCAGGACCTGTATCCACATTGTAGTATTCTCACAAAGAATAAAAGTAAAATTCCTATCAGATGGGATACCCTGGGACAAAATCTTATCAAACGGGGCTCTGTGGTCGAATTCGTCCAATTAGGGAACCTTTGAGAACCACTACATGATCAGTAAATATAGTGCACCACATAATCGAGAGTGCTTTTGGTACGGGTCTTTGAATGTTCCATAAAAGTGTTAAGTGGATCTTCATCTGGGATTAAGTAATGTTTATTTCAAGCAGTTTACAAGCTTGTGTTTGAGTTGGAGGCTGCACTGTGAAATGAAACCCCACTGATTCTCCAACCCTGTCAGTGGGAGACATCGTTATTCATGTTGACAATGCCGAATATTCAGTGTCCCTTTTCACTTCACCAGCAGAGGCCCATTCACACTGAAGAGGTTAAGTTTGTGTACCTACAGTTTTCCTTTCTGATGCCTAATGAGTGGATTAACCTTTGAATGACTGGGACACAAGACATTCTGCTGGCCTCACCCACCGTGGCTCCAGTCTCCTTTCTCTGCTGGCCCTCTACTTGTGCAGCAAGCACATGCTATTGAGAGGCCTCTCAGCATGGCAGTGTGTGTGTGTGTGTGTGTGTGTGTGTGTGTGTGTGGTAGCTTTTCGGGAGGAAGCACGAGGAGTTGTCTGGCCATGCTGTCCCTCGAGGGAAGGGCGGGAATGCAGAGCAAAAATTCCTTCGCTCCTCACCTCCTGGTCCCATTCCTTCTTACTTTTAACTCTTTCTTCTCCTCCGTCTTCTTCCCGTCCTTCTATCTACAGATCACATCCTGTCTCCATGCCATCACAGGACAACACATACCCTCCATTCCTCACGTCTGAGGTTTTTCCCCAACTGATAAAAATGAATGAAAACACCACCCACTTAATGGAAATCTTGTAAATAAACATCTCTAGATAAGTAGTGCCAGGCTCGAAGGACATGTTGTTCCGTCTCCCTTTTTCCTGCATCAAATGTTCAAAGATCTGAACATGTGGCGTTCTGTATATAAACTGCTTGTGCTCTTAGAATGCAATGCTTTTGTCTTCTTCTCAAAAGTACTCTGCATTACAAATAAAACAGCTTGAATGCATCTTTTTCTTTCTTTCTTTATTTCTTTCTTTCACTCTTAGCCACTGATCAGGCTTTTTATGGCTCTGGTGACCTTGGTGGTCATTGTGCAAGTTAATAATGAAGGGAGCACATGGCGAAGCACATATTGCTGGTGCAATCCAATGAGTATACAGCAGCTGGTTGGATGAATGATGGTAGCGGCTGCCACTTAAAGCGGGCTATCTGGTAGTGATGGTAGAAATATATATAAATATATATATGTATATTCAGACCTTTTAAAAAGTAACAATAAAGCAGTGTACAAATACTTAACAGTAGTTGATATGCAGACAAACTACCAATGTGATTTAACTGTGTATAATAGGCAACCATGTCAAATCATATGACATTTTATTAGCTGATCAAATGTTTTGTATTTAAAGTCATAAATGGTTAAATAATGAGTAACTTACGTTTACAAATAAAGTTAATGGAGTAAAACTTTCTGAAGTAAAGAATTATGTTAAACTTGTACTTAAACTCAGTAGTTGAGTAGATGTATTCATTGTACATTTAAAATTTCAGTTCTGCTCCTATATAAAAAAATGATTTCTTGTCATGTAAACATGAGGATGTTCGTTGTTTTACGTCATCCTCGCTGTTTACTTTGCTCCTCTGCCACAGGTGACTGCCTACCAAACTCACAGTGCTTCTGAATGCCACGCAAAGCTATGCAAAAATGCCAAGTCATGGTAAAGCCCTACAGCCTGAGTGTTGAAAACACACACGGATGTGTAACTTTCCTCTCGTGCTCTAAATGTGCCACCCAAGCCACTTGTGCAGCAGGGAAGCCTACTATTAATGTGAACATGGGAGCGGCACGGACTGGAGTCCCAGCCTTTGTTTACATTCTCCGGCCCTGACGTCAGCGCAGAGCGGAGGGCCTGGTGGATCAACAGGGAGAGTCCTGTTTACTTACCTGGGGGAATTAATGTACGACTTTACTACAGCTTTAGCAAACAGGAGATGCAAAGGAGGGAAACACAGAGGCAGAGGGAGAGTGATGAGGAGAATGTGTTGATGGGAAAACATTATGTAGGGATAGAGACTAAAAAAAAAAGAATTTGGAAAAGGAGAGGGAGAAAAATAGACGGGAAAGCAGAGCAGCAGTGCAGTAAAGAGAGACATCGTACAGTGATGTTCTAAACAAATACAGTAAAGCCTGAGACACTGGCAGACGTCAACTGCTGACACAAGAAATTTCCATTTCAAAACTAATCTGCCTTCAGTCCTTTTGGTTTTCAGTTCTTGCTTGTGTGCTCCACGTCTCTGTTTCTCATTTTCTTCTAACCTATATTTCCCCTTTAATTCATTCACACATCAGCTGTTTGCAATAACCGAATCACAAAAGAACAGTTTAACTTAATGCAACTGGTTTTAAGTTGTTGTCTTTTCACATTCAACACAAATGCTACTTTCAATGACTACTGCAGTCTCAAAATGATTAAACCCACTGAGTAGCATCCCTCATAAGAGCAGACATCTGCAAATCAGATGTTATGAAATCACTGTGCTAACCTTTATAGACATACATAAGCAGTAGAGTCCATACGTCTTTTCTGTTAAGGTCTATGTTAGTTATTCCTAGGACTAGAGGATTTAATCCCTTGGTAGTTACACTATCCTGGTGGCATCTGGGCATGTGGGAGACTTTGTGGGAGACTTGTGGGTGACGGTGGAGCCGGTTGTGTAGGAGGAGGGGCGGCTGGTGAATGAGGGCCTGGTTGTAGTTGGTTACTTCCTCTGGATGCGTTGAGGTCTTCAGGAGGTGCCCAACCTTCACCGAGTGTTTCGGCCTTTATGCTCAACGCTCTCTGGTTGGTAGGCCGGCAGCGGTGGCCTGGTCAGTGCCCCTGTTATCCCAGTCTGCAGGCTGTGATGGCCTGTAAATTTACATCAGGGCTCCATGTCTGAACTCCAAGACGTTCACCACTGCTTACAGAAAAAACACAAGAAAATCTGGCTCGAGTAGCTCAGAATCACGTAGATAAGACACAGAACAGCTTCTGTGGAGCCATGAAACTAAACTGTAGCTTTAACTTAACTTTAACTCATTGGATGTTTCAAAAGCACAGTGATCCCAAACATACCTCAAAGTCCACTAAGGCATAGTTTCAAAAGAATTCCTGGATCATTTTCGAGTGGCTGGCTTGAATTCAATAGAAAATCTCTGGCGGGATTAGAAGAAGGTGGTTGCAGCACGTAAACCCAGAAATATTCCAGAACTGGAGACCTTTACACATGAGGAATGGGTTAAGATTCTTCAGGAATGCTGCAAGAAGCTGGCTGTCTGGCTGTTCATCATGTTTGCAGCAGGTCAAAGTAGCTAAAGGGTCTCTACAAAGAACCAGAGACGCTGGTCATTAAGGGTTCAATCATTTAGAGACTGCAGTAAAAGTAGCATTTTGTGTTATACTTGGGGAAAAGCACTTTAAAGTGTTGTATTGAGCTAATTAAACTGTTTATGTATGATTTGCCAATAAATAGTACATTTCACCAATAAAACAAATTAACGATGGGGTTGAATAATTTGGTTCTACTTCAATCAATATTTGGGAGCAGTGACAGTCTTGCCTGTTTGGCCTTGTCTTCATACGGGCTTGCGGCAGCTCCATCAGTATTCATGACAAATGTGGCATTTACGATTTAGCTGGGAGGTATTGTCCTTGGAGTGCATGTGAAAAGGCAGCTCTCTGCCTGGTTCCCATGACATGGGCCTCACCTTTTGCAACACTGTAGCAGGCATTATCCAATGAGACTCTGGTTTACCTTTAACTTTTACAGCAGATGAGCAGTGAAGGAATGAATAGACCTCAGCAGCCACACCCAAACCCTCTATTTCTCACAGTGCTATCAATCAGTCAAATTCCATCCATTTCACTGTGCGCTGCTTCATGCTATCAGTCATGCATCTTCATGTCATGGCTTAAAAAGGAATCCTGTGCAGGCAGGTGGAGAATGTGGTGTTGGCTTGAACTTCAGTAACACTCTTCAAAATGACAATCTCCCAGTTCAACCTGCTTTAACCACTTCAGGCCTTACTTCAGGCAACTTCGTGCAAGTGAAGTAGAAGATCGGTGTGAGCTTCTGCACCAGCAGACCCCAGAAATAGTGTCAGCCTCAAAATGAACTCTAAATAAATAACACGAGTAAGTGAAATCATCTGTCTGTGGTGTACTCTGACAGTATTTGATGCGACAATAGATATTTTTTGATTTATTTCCCCAAATCTTCCATCCATCTTCTTCAAATCCACTTATGCTTTGCTGGGGGGGTGGAGCCTCTCCCAGCTGACATTGGGTGAGAGGGAGGGTACACCCTGGACAGGTCACCAGTTCATCAGAGGGCCAACACACAGAAAGACAAACAACCAATCATGCCCACATTCATACCTTTTTTAATCTAGAGTTTTTGGACTGTGGGAGGAAGCAGAGAAGGAAAATCTATATATCAAATCTAAATAGATGGGGAATGGTTACAGGAACATATGGGAATGTGGTTTGAGATAGGAAAATGTGAACCTACCCCTTAACTCGGGGATCTGCTCATGAGGGGAAACAATCTGATACCAGTGCTCTCTTATAATGCAGTTGAGTCGAAAGGACTTTATTCCACCCTGAAATGTAGAAATGTTTTTTATGTAGTAAAAAGATACCACATGCAACCCAGACTCACAAAAAGTGGGGCTGCTGCTTAAGTCTAGGATACTTGCCTAGATTTAGGAAAAGATGCTTTGGGTTCAAATTAGACACTCAGAGAGAGCAAACCTCCACGGAAGCAGCTCAGTTTTGATCCGGGTCACAAATAAAATCTAATGGATTGTTCCTTGGACCATAAAAAAAATGTCATCAAAATCCATTCATAACTTTTTGAGTAATGCTGCTAACAGACAGACAGATAGACAGACAAACACTGGCAAAATCAGAACCTCGTTTGCAGAGGTAATAGTGACCTTAATGTAGCATAGTGATGCATTTTGTAAGTTTCAACTAAAGCATCTCTAAATTTAGTCATATCCCACTCCTTTCCCAGTGATTTGTTGCTCCTGTCCAAATGTGTTTTGTTGCTGTCAACAAACATAGATTAAGCTTGTATTTACAAAAAATGACTGAAGCCGATGAGGTGAAACAATAATTACTTTGTGCTGTTATCACCTTTTATTCTATGTTTTCATCCGACATTATTTGGAAGTTGTTCCCTGCAGAGCAGTGTCTACATGTCTGAGATGTCCGAGATGTTCTCTGCAGCTACTCTTATTTTGATAGTGTTGTTATGGGACGACAACATTGTAAAAGGAATGAGATTTTCTCAATATTAAGGAAAAACATTCATAAAACAGACACATTTGGATGCTTTTGACAGCAATGCAACATTTTCAGTCAAATCAGTAGGACAGGTGTTGTCAAGGGCAGATTGTTACATGACTTGTGTTATGGTCCCAGATTAATTTTCTTTGTAAAATGAATGAGACTGTAACACATTGTTCATTACTCCCTAACCTTGATGTATCCTCTCTGCAGCTGTTTTTTCTTGAAACTAGGTGTTCTCCATAACAGTGAAAATCTTCACACACAGCTTTCATTGTGTAGGACAGCATGTCCATTTCCCACTGGAGTAATGAAATAATGATACATAGCTGGATAAGATTGACAGGATAGAAGAACATGATCCCTTCTACTGGGCAGAGCGTTCCAGACAGGCATTTAGGACTATTACATGTAATGGATAAAATGACTTGTAATGTTAGGGAGACAAAATGAGCTAAACTGAAACATGCTGGGGCGGCATGGTGGCGCAGTGGGTAGCGCTGTTATGTCACAGCAAGAAGGTCCTGGGTTCAAAACCAACATAAGGACCTGGGACTTTTCTGTGCGGAGTTTGCATGTTCTCCCCATGTCTGCGTGGGTTCTCTCCGGGTTCTCCAGCTTCCTCCCACCACCAAAAACATGCAATATTGGTGACTCTAAATTGACCATAGGCGTGAGTGTGAATGGTTGTTTGTCTTTCTATGTGGTCCTGTGATGAACTGGTGACTTGTCCAGGGTGAACCCCGCCTCCCGCTCAAAGTCAGCTGGGATAGGCTCCAGCCCCCTGCGACCCTACACAGGATGAAAATGAATGAATGAAACATGCTGGCCCATACCTGGGTCTATTTGACGAGCAGAAATAAAAGCTAAATTTGACTTTAGTAGAAGCAGTGTAACAGTATAAACGACTGAGAGGAAGCTATTGGTGAGGGGGTTGTGTGAAAGGTTATTCCTCCTGATGCATGGTAGCCATGAATGTGTGTGTGAATGGGTGAATGGGTGAATGCTAGTTTGTCCTGTAAAATACTTTGAGTGGTCGGTCAGACTAGAAAGGTGCTCTATAAGTACAGTCCATATACATGTCAGTACATGATCCTGATATTGCACAAGTACTGTGATGTGCAAGGTCAGTAGTGGGCAAATACACAACACAACATAAATGCACATTAGAAATGATAAACTTTAGAAGTGACTTGCGTAAAAGCCAAATTTCTGATTTGGTAATACCCACAAGAACAGAAAAACATGCTCAGTTATGAAAGTAAAAAGTGTAAATAAAAGCCATTCAATCTGCTTCTGGTAACCAGGCCATAATCTTTGGCTGCAGGTGAACTTCACAACCCCCGCACAATAACTGCCTACGTGCCTCATTTTATTTTAAGTGGGGTAATAAAAAATCTCTCTATAAACCTATGTATTGTACTAACCTTCCTTAAAAAGAGACCTATGCCCACTAGATGTGTAATGGAAGCCTTAAGAGTGATATATACATAAGCTTACTCTGTTTGACAGAGTGCTTTTATATCAACAAACCCTCATCATGATGTTGGTACTCACACACAAAATATGGTGACAATCTCAAAAATAAATTTTAAAAGTTAGATTTTATTGACATGCAACAACCCAACAAATCTAAATCTAAATCTGAATCTGGACACGCACGGCTGGCTTGCTCACGTGCATAAGTGACAGGAAGCTGCAGGGAAATGGCTGCCAGGTAGGGGAAATCCAAAACAAATCTACCCACGGGATTCCCTTTCGTTAGGCATGTTTTTGTTTGAATTATGCATTGAAACTTGACCAAATAATAAAATGATATTTATTAATTGATATGCTGCATTTGGGGTGGAATGCATTTTGTGCACCTGGGCTGTTAGTTGAGTGGGAGCATACCTTTAAATGTGATTTTGGTGAAATTAGGAGCACATTTGTAGCCTGTAGGGCCAGGCTGTCCTTTACCAGCAGACAGACTGTATGTTGTTCTTTGAGAACAGTGTGAGTCAGTGTCAGCGGGTCAAACACATGATTTAGTGTACAGAATCTTTGAATGATTCATCATGTGTTTCATCGCCTTCACAGGAGAATTATCTGCATGTTAGTGACTCTGCGTGTGAGACGGTACCAGAAGTCATCACATCTAGTTCAGTTACATGTTCCGAACATTTGGCCCAGACAAATATCCCTACAGTCCTTGTCGACTGGAAATAGCATCACTTACACACACTGGAAATTCTGCTGTGTTGAAATGTTGATTTTTCCAGAAAGGAGGAACTGGGCTGAGCAGTGGACACATTAGCATGTTGTTGACCTGAGGGTTTGTGTTGTTACGGTAATCTTTAAGGTGTTCGTTTTTCCCACGAATAGTGACATATCTTAACAGGGCCCTATAGCAGTAAAATGAAACAGAGAAAGAAGACCTACACCAGTATGAACACTCAAATATTTGTCTTATCTGCCTTCCTGTTCACATGCAGGAGTGGAGACCGGCCTTCATCTGGTTGGTCTTTTAAGGCCTCCGAGGCAGCAAACATCCAAGTGTCCTTCTTGAGATACTGAAGCCCTTATCGTCGGTACTCCTCTGTTGCTGACCCTGGCCTTTGACCTGCTCATGAAGGAAAGTAGGTGAAAAGAACATCTCTCCTTCAGGGATCAATAGAATATCACAAAGAAATATATGAGACTGGGGTGTTTCTTCATGGACATGTAGGATTTCTCCTGGGAAATTCCTTCTGGATTTGCCTTGTGTGGGTCAGGACTCTAAATAGGTTGTGGGCCTACTGATGAATCCCCTCATGGTAATATGTTTTAATGAGCATGGCTCCAGGGCAAGAGACTAAATATTAGGTTTAGTGTGAGAGAGCTTAACGGAGCATTAGGTAATCCATGACCTTTATTGATTACTGGTGGATGCTGCATTTGCAGTTGGAATTTTCGTAGTGGAGGTTGGTGAGTTTTTAGTTTTGATCAACAACACTATCCTTATTTACTCATTAACATTTTATACAAAAATAGAGTGTTTTTCCTTTTCTTCTCTGGCACCAAATGACGTCTTTGTTTTTGCCTGATGTCTATGCGGGTGGTCGATAGAGCTCAACAAGTATGGCATCAGACGAGGGGTCTGCCCAGTATGGAGGCATAACCGTGTCATCAAGGGTGACTTCATTCACGTCAAACTCTGACATGTTCCTATAGTGACACAGTGGTCACAGCCAGGTGACACACAGCAAGCAAGCATACACACAGAAGACAATGTATTCGCACACACTCACAAACTTGACGTGCACGTGCAAACACACAGGCACGCCTCACATGTGCCTCCACAGATACAGGAGGTGGCTGCGGCCGCAGAGACCAGCAGGACTGGAATGTGATCTATTGTTACAGCAGCCATTTAGTGACACTGGAGGATCAAGGACAGTTGGCAACACAATGCCTCCATGCTGATCTGTGCAGAAGCCTCAGCGCTACTCGCTGCTGTGGCGTCCTGCTGAGCTCATTTAACCACTTTGGAATCAGGTCGCTTGTGCAGCCCCTCAATCAGTTATGCATTTCCAACCATTACTTTAACGGCAGTCATGTAATGACGGCACAGCTGAAACACCAGGGAGTTGAATATTTACCAAGGAGGTCACATTTTTGCCTGCGTTTGTCTGTCTGTTAGCAGGATTACTCAAAAAGTCATGAACGGATGTTGATGAATCTTTTGGAGAGGTAGGGCATTGACCCAGGAACAATCGACTTTGCTGCTGATTCTGATCCAGAATTTTTACAAGATGTTTGGTTCTAACTTCATGGATAATGCCTACATTCTGATCTGGATCCAAGTCAGTCTGGTGATCCATAGAGCTCATGGATAATTCACTACTGTGAGATAACAAACAATAATGTTGCAGACTTGCAAATTATATCATTGTATTCAGCCTGATGTCAAATTTGACGTATCGCCGAAAAGGTACTGATCCAGATCCTGAAGAACCATTTAGAAATACTGTTTTTCTTGAATAACTATCAAACTAATAATGATACCAATGTGGTTCCAGATTCTAGGGGCAGGTCTATTTAGTCAAGGAATCATATTATGATTCCTTGACTAAATATTCCTTGACTTTCATCAAACTATGATGTGAATGTTGTTTTTAGTTGTAATGACATAATGGAGAAACTGAGCTCCCTTGGTGGAGGTTTGTCCTCTGAGTGCCGTCTGGTTTTATTTGTGACTTGTTGGCTAACAGTTGATTATTTACACATTGAAATCAAGATTAAATTTGAATGTGCATGTGTTTCTGGACACCTGGCAACCATAATCCAATATTCACTCTCTTTTAGCTCTGCTTTTGATCTCTACAGTACCAACATCTGAGAAGCATCTCTGGCTCCACGATGCTCCATGACGTTCACCAGCTAGTCGCTAACCGTGTCTGTCTGTCATTTGGTGCTATATATTAATACACAGTTTTTCATGTTATCAACCCATTGATATATGAGCAATGAGGTACAGTACATCTAAACATGGACGTCTGGCTCCATGTGCGTCACTTAAGTAAAGAAGTCGTGGTAACGCAGGGGAACAACGCTGAGCAGCTGCCTCCCAGCAACCCCCTCACTGGAGAGCAACTGGGCATGTGGGAGCCCCAGTTTGAGGAAGTGACTCTAAAGTGAAAAAGGAAACTGGAAATCATTTGTCAACAGGGATTTTTTTTAACCTACTTCCCATTTGACCCACAATGAAGTATGCTGCACTGCTGACAGGAACATGGTATTATTATCAGTTGTGTCACTGAGGTCAACATCTGAACAGATAAACACAGGTGCATCAACAATCGGTGTTATTCAGGGTCTTTAGGCCAAGGACAGGAATAAAAGCTTCCTATATTTTTTCACCAATCTCAACTTTTAGACACAATTAGAAACAGTGCAGACAAATAACAGAAAGAACAAAACCCTCATTTTCGGAAATTATCACAACAATTCAAGCTTTGCTTGGAGGTGAGCAGGAATGACTAAAGGCTCATTTAATAAGCAGACAGAAAACACTGTGTGCTTTTATAATCCCAAACAAAAGGGTGAATTTAAAATGAAAATACGTGAACATAAAGTCACTGCAAACACGAGGAACGTCCTGAAGAGGAAAACAGATGCAAAATTTAAAAGCAGGAAACCACCTGCAGAATGAGAATAGTCTTCTGAGGAAAACAGGAGTGAAAATGTCACTTTAATTCCTACAGCTGTCAACAGAAGAGAAGGAGGGGGAGGCTGGTGGATGGAGAGAGGCTGACAGATGGACAGGTGGTTTTCAGACGTAGAGAAAGCAGGAATAGAGAAGTGGACCTCCACACGGGGCTTAAATCATGTTTTTACACCCACAACTCCACTCTACCTGACTGAAGCATCCACTTTAAGATAGTAAAGCAAAGAGGATGTGACTCATTTACAGCCACGAATACGAAAACGGCAACACACACACACACACACACACACACACACACACACACACACACACACACACACATGAGTGAGTTATGAGTCACAGTGTATGTCAGAGAGTAAAGCACCAGTTAACAATAGAGCCACCGCATTCAACCACGAGGAAAGCACAGAAACAAAGTACATTAGGCACATTAGACGATAACTTACCTGGGGTGTGTTTGTTTTGTGTGTGTGTGGGATGGGTGGGGTGTGAGAAGTGAGGAACATAAAGGGTGTAGCACATTTTTTGGCAATTTGGATAAGCACATTTTAGGCCAATGTTTTGTTTGTCACACAGCTTCGCCTGCAGGCCTGCCGCAAGAGAAACTTGTGCTCTTTGAAAAGTGTTTTCAATGGAAATCCTCTTTGTGTTGCACCAAATATAGAGGCATGGTCACACAATACTAAATTACACTTTTAATTTGTTATATTCTTTTTGAATTTATGGCTTCTTTCTGCATGCCCAATCCTTCCACCAAGTTTTATGAAAATCCATCCAGTAGTTGCTAACAAACAAACAAACTAACAACGTCCTGCTTCATTACATCTTGTTTGTTGAATCTGTAGAGAATCCACACTAAAAGGTGTTCAGCATATCGTTGTGGTTTCACAAGTGGTTGTTGGATGAGAAAGGTGACAAAAAGACTCAGGGAAGTTACTGCACCCAACCAAGAAATAGTCAGTAAAATAAACCCTGTAATGTTGATTTATTTGTGACGTCTACCATATTTTAACTGTATTAAGTGGAACATTTATTTCAACAAGATATTACAAGTCAAAATGTTCTGAAAGCACCAAACTGTGGAGACTCATAGACAATCAGACAATCCTGCAACAAGAAATAATAAAGAGATAAAATCCAACCAAGAATAAGTCATGTTGCATTAACATGCATGCTTAACATGCATGCAGCCACGTGAGAGTATCTTTTACCTACACATGGATACAAACTATTATAACTATAACATACCCACCAGTCTGAAGGGTATTTTTCTGCCATTCTAGCAAGAGATCCTGTGCTAATCCCACCTCATTAGCTGTCAGTCACATGATAGAACCTTATTTGTATTGTATGAACCCAATAACCGGAGTGAAAGGTTATCAGCGTATTACCAGGAGCAATAACACAACACAGAGTTGACAGAGTAGCGAGTGTGTGTGCTGCAGACCTGGCATGCTGACATTACCACAGGCTGCAAATGTGGAACGTGAACTCTGTTACCAGGATCAAAGTGTGAGTTATTAAGTGTTATTTGTATAGGCATATGTAAAACACACATTCATTTGAATAGGGCACTTTCTTCCCTTCAGTGGGAAATTGCTTCACAGAGCATCAAATTGTTTCACTAAATCAGGAGATACCGTAGAAAAGAAAGAAAAAGAGAGAAAAGAAATAAAAAAATAAGCCTATCAGGTGGGTGATGAAACAATTGTAGCCCTTCTATCCCCTATGTGTGTGGATGGGCCCTGAGCTCTTTGCTCTGTATACTCTCGTATGATTATTAACTCCACTATTAGCAACTTGGGTCTCTATGGCAGCCTTACAACTATATGCTATCAGCAAATATGTTACCAAAAGATAAAGGATAAATCTATATTTTGAACCTTTCAATAAATGAGTATACCAGAATACAGTTTAAAACTTAAATGTTTCCCAATTTAATTGAACAAATAATAGAAAATATTGGAATATGTTCAAACACTTCTGTGTACCTCAGAGCTATTTAACACTGTAAGCACAACAGCATCTGCACAAATATAAACACATTTACTGTTTAACAGTCCATTTTTTGTATTCAAAGGTCCCAAATATATCATTCACAATGTGCACAATTATTGTTCAATCCCTTATCCGGCAAACTTTAAATATGGTAAACAGTAAACCTCGGTGCAGGCCTGATTCGGTGCTCGTGTTCGTTGGGACCAAAAACTCAGCGGTCGCTTCACTCAAAGGAGCAAACAAAATAAAACAGAGTGGTACCTTTCTCTTAGAACTGTGATCGTCCTGTGACTCCTACCGGTCCTTTCTCAGTCCATGGGTAGATGATGCGTGACACACGGGCATCCTCACGGGGGGGTTTCTTGATGGTATCCAGCGTTACGGGGAAAACTCGGAGCTGTCCCTGGTAGCTCAGAGCGTCGTACGGCTGATGTCCAGTTGTTTCCAGGTCGGAAGCAATCCAGGATAGGCTACGTGGTTAGCTGTTTTAGCTAAATCAGTCCACAGTCCGTTTCGTTTACTATAACTAGCGTAGCTACTCACTGAGCTAATGAGTAGGCCTCTACAGCTGAACAACAATATAGAAACTTCGTTTGGAAACTTCTGTTATTCACTAATAAACACTACTTGTCCTTTCACAGATTATCTTGCTGAAAATCTATAAAACAAGCAAATGCATGACAATGCAGTCTTAAAGAGGGATATAAACATGAAATTCAACTGTTTCTCTGCTTTCTCCTCTATCGCTCTCTGCACGTCTCTCTCCATACATCTCTCTTACGTTTTTTATTTCCTGTCTCCCCACTTTTCCCTGTCTCTC
This sequence comes from Chaunax sp. Z400, assembly GCA_037577475.1. NCBI lineage: Eukaryota > Metazoa > Chordata > Actinopteri > Lophiiformes > Chaunacidae > Chaunax > Chaunax sp. Z400. The sequence continues at coordinate 25,276,523 of CM075195.1, forward strand.
TGCGTATGCACCTGCCCCAGACCAATGTCACAGGTCAAAGTTCACATGATCACATATCTCTTAACAGGATTTCACTCATCTTAAAATAATATTTTCACCCATATTAGGCGTTAAATAAACAATTTTATTCTTAACATTTTAACATGAACTTAACCTCTGTTTTTATTAAACACCACAAAATTACATGAATTTTAACCACCTTTTTAACTCTATTTATATCTATTTATTTTATCATGAACAAATTATTCAAAGGCATCCGATTTTTAACCAGGCTACTAAATAAGACATGTAATACAAAAAACCGGAGAAACTGGAGGTTCTAGATCATTTCTAATAATGTATAATAGATTTTATGCCTCCGCGCCGGTGATGGTGGTGGTGGTGGTATATTATGTTCTTGATTTGTCCATCCATCTGATTTTCCTAAATGTGATATTTCAGGAATGCTTTGAGGGAATTTCTACAAATAAGGCACGGATGTCCACGTGTACTCACCAATGTACTGATTAGATTCTGGTGATCATAGGTCACTGTGATCTCACAAAATATGTTTTCACTCATGACTCAGGAATTTCTTGTAAAATAATGAATTGATGACATTCTATATCCAAAAGGTCAACTTCAAAGTGACATCATGGTGCTCTATAAAAACACCTTTTCAGCCATTATTCAACTCCATAACTCAGATTGTGACCATATTTCACATTTGGATACTGAATCGACCTAAACCTTGAAACTGATTGTTTAGATCTCGTGTGGTTGAAGACGTGTGTGCAGCATCCAGGTTTGAGAATTTGGAACTCCTTGCACCAACATCTACATCTGAAGTATTGCAGTCCAGTTGGTATAGCTAATATTGAGCATCGGGTGGTGTTGCACCATGTGATGAAGCTCTATATCCCTCACTATATATATTTTATGAATCTGGACACACAATGTAAACTGCAACTTTACTGATGCAGAGGATACATACAACCATGAGGCAGTAATTCTAGTTTTCCCATGTCTGCAGTTGAATTTTGATGATTTAATAAAAAACTACCAGATATGTAACATAGGCTCAATCCCATTTCTTATTTTCACCCTTACCCCTTGGCCCTTAATGTCCCACAGATGCTCTATTGGGTTGAGATCTGGTGAATACGCTGATTAAGGAAGGACAGCGACATTGTTCTGGTCCAGGTTGGCTACTCCTGACGGACACGGGCCACATGTGGTCTGGCATTGTCATGCATGAAGGTGATGCCTGATTGCTGTATCCTGGGAATGACATGTGGACCTAGGACCGTATCTCAGTAACAGATAGCTGTCAGTGTACCGTGGATTTGGACAAGGTCTGGTTGGCATTCATTAGCAATGGCTCCCCACATCATGACAACACCACCAAAACGGTCCACTTCCTGGATGTATGCTGCAGGATAGCGTTCCCCACAGCGACAATACACACGCCTACGACCATCAGCTCTGTGCAAGTTAAATCTGGACTTGTCACTAAATGTGATCTGCCTCCACTGTGCAATGAGCCATAACATCTGTAACATCTGTGCTACTCGTGTCTGCAGAGTTCCAGCCATCAGCATCATCAGCATCCCAATAGCCTTGTCACGTAAGTTTTGTGGAAGTCGTTGCATCATCAGTTGTTTCAGTAGGACATTAATTAGACCTGGGATTTTATCGCCTTGGCCAGATGTTTTCAGTCATGCACAAAAAAATCTCACCAACATCATCTTTTACTCTGAAATGCACCAATGATGTTATTTCTATGTTATGACTAAATGATGGGTATTCATGATTTAACATGTTCTGGTTGTGGGTACTTAAAAAAGTCATTTCAGTGAATCACATGCGTGTTTGTTTCAGTAGATTATGGCTATTATATTGTGTTTTTAAAATGATGCGTTTCTACTGTTGCTTAGTATATTTAAAAGGCTAGCATGCTGTATGTGTGTGAAACTGAAGCATGTAGACTGCTGAGTCGTGAATACAGATCATTTACATCTGTATTTGGTCTTTTCTGCTTGGCAAAAGCTTCAAGTGAATTTTATCATGACACAGTTTGAACAAGCCTTTCCTTCCATCCTTGATTTGTAGTGAAAGCAGGGTTGACTGTCAGTAAGTGATGATGAAAGTAAGCTATAATGTTTGGTACAACCACATGTATGAGAAATATATACAGTTTGTCTCCCTTGCAATTACACTAAATCCATTATTTACTTAAAAACAGTGCGATTAAACATTATTTATTGCACTCGATGAAATCTTATCATGGTAAACAGTGACTGTAACCAACAATGGAGACCTCATCTGACCTTATCGTGTAACTTTATGTGCTTGACTGTCAGTAAGTGATGATGAAAGTAAGCTATAATCTTTGGTACAACCACATGTATGAGAAATATATACAGTTTGTCTCCCTTGCAATGACACTAAATCCATTATTTACTTAAAAACAGTGCGATTAAACATTATTTATTGCACTCGATGAAATCTTATCATGGTAAACCGTGACTGTAAGCAACAATGGAGACCTCATCTGACCTTATCGTGTAACTTTATGTGCTATCAAACATTGCAGAAGGTTTCCAGGGAAACACAACAGGTCCTTAAAGGGTTCGTTCACATTGCCCTCCTCTGTGCTTTCTCTGCGTCCCTCAGCTGTCATGTGGCAGCCTCCTACTTGTTCTGTGGAAGCCCCGGCTGTTATCTTAAGCTTATCTTGCTCTCCCACTTCCACAGAATCCAACACACCCCAGGCCTCCGCAGAAACATGTGTATACCGTGTGTGTGTACAAAGGGAGGAGGAAGAGGGGGGGTGATATGGGAGACTGATATTGCACATCCTTATATGTTTATTTATAATATTGCAGCGTTAGTTCTGGTAGCCTGCAGTCAGCTTACTTTTCCTGGAAGAGCATGACCCTTGTGACACATGCATGTTCATGCCGCTAGCGTGTTTGTTAGATAGAAAGTGATGAGCCCTACTCTGAGCCCTGGTACCAATGTTGTTGATTAACTAGAAGGATATATCTATAATGTATATGTGGGGAATAATCTATTTAGATCCCAAGCCAAAACCTTTTCTTATGCTTCTGAAAAGAACATTTACATTCTGCATTGTGACTCATATAGCTGTCATTAGAGGACTATATGAGTCTCAGTAGGTAAACATGGACTATGTACATGAAATGCAAACAGATATAAGATATAGAAGAATTGCAAGAATCATTTTAATGAGAGCTTTGGAGAATACAAAAAAACGAGTGATTTCTGTTTGGAACTGAAGAAAGTTATTTAAAAGTGTATTATTTTATATTTCTAAAGCAACACAAGCAAATAATGCAGGTCTCACTAGTACACTAACACAAGGAGACAACACATTTGCTGCTGCAGTGTATCAAGGATTTTATGTTGTTTTTTTTCCAGCATGTGGATGTGTAATTTGGGTGTTTGATTGAGTTGGAACATTGTGCACGGTGAAAAAAGCCAGTTACAGCTAACTGGCAAAGCTAAGCATGGTAATGCTTATCAGGAATACACACACAGTGTTCTGTATAGGCTCTGATCAGGCCAGCAACTGCTTTGGCTTGGAGATAAAAGTTAGGCAATTTAGGGGGTGGCTAGTGTTAGTCCTTTCCCAAAAATGCCTGACTTTTGTGTTTTCCTTTTCAAAGACAATTCCATACAAATCCGATTTGCTTGGTTTTCATCATTTACATGAATTAAAAGTCACCGGATTGCAGGAAATTAATTGTCTAAAGCCACATTTCCACTATGTAGCTCTACTCGACTCAACTCAACTTGGCTTGGTATCAGGTAATTTTCTGCAGGTTGTTTTCAAAAAGTTATGGCTGCTAAAGTATCTTGGCTGTTTGGGTGTGGCGGCCATTGACCGTGTTTACAGGCACACCAGTATCCCGGTTATGAGGCTTATCCCGGTTTTGATCATATTCGGGATATGACATTTACATGAACACAGAGAAATCTGTATATTCATTTCCCTGTATACATGTACAGTACCAGTCAATAGTTTGGACACAGTTACCCATCCACTTGAATGGGAAACTGTGTCCAAATTTTTGACTGATAGTGTAAATAATAGCATCATTACTGGCATAGCATATAGTCCAAAATGTTTTATAAAATTTGAACATCACTGGATTGGAGCCACTTCTTTCATTCTGATGTCTGGACACGTAATAATGCTTCTGAAGCATTTTCCATTGTGACCGGACTTGCTCCATTGTCCGTGTTGGGAAACCGATGTAGCCTTTTAACAACTAACTTGAACAGATCTGTGTTACAGTGCCTTTTCCCATCCAAACTGCCAAGTGTATTTAATTCTTTCATTACTGAAAGACAAAACTCAGTGTCTTTGTCGCTCCAGAAGTGAAACGCTTTGGCCGCAGCCGCCTTTGTGTGTTTCAATTTCTCTTACGTCACTCGGCACCTATGCAGTGATGCACAGCTGTCAGAAACCAGGATAAGACATTTTTGGGTTTCTCAAGAACGGGATAAGGTCATATCCCGGTTACTGAGACTGAAACATATGATGTTTACATGTGCAAACACAAAGACGGGATACTCCAAAAACCCGACAATAACCGGGATACTGATGTGCATGTATGTGCATGTGCATTGATTTGTGCTGTGCAGGATATTCCGCGAGTGCTGAGCATTGATGGTGCAATAACGCAGAAACAATTCTCTCTGACCAATCAGGAGTCTGTAATGTACTATACCTATGTACAATACCTGCTCAGCCCACTTGGAACTGCAATGGAGGTGGTACTGAAAAAGTAGTACCAGGTAGCAGGTACTTTTTCCCTGATGGAAAAGCAAAAAAGGTGAGTGGAGTTGGTGAAAGTAGAGCCGGTACTACGCAGTGGAAATGGGGATTAATTAAATTTTCCTGGCAGAGGACCCTCAGATCCCTTGTGTCATACCTGGCTCTGCTGTGCATGGTATTGTTGTTTTGTGTCCCCTGATGTAGGACGATCCTACATCTACCCTTGCCAACATTGCAATCCCTAGATTCCCTAGATAGCCTCACTGTTAGCATGTCTATAAGTTGCAAACATAATATTTTCTGATTTTCACTAAACACAGGAGATTTTCATTAAACTCAACAGTTCAGATCTCATGCTCACAGCCAGGACAACGTCATCTCTTTGTGCTCATATATCGACACTGTACAGTGCTGAAAAACATATGGGATTGTCATAACGGTGCATAGGGAGGACACTGAGGAGATTCAGTCAGGCTTTTACTTCTAACTACTCCCAGCTCTTCAGCCCTGGCAAAATGCTAAATAATGATGTCAGTGCATTCCTCAGGCTTCAGAAACATTCTCCAGGCAGCACCAGAGAGCTTAAAAATCCTGAACCATGCCTCCCTCCCCTCACTTTTCAGTCATTCCTCTACTGTCCAGATCTTTGCAAAGCCCCAAAAAAAAAATCAAAATCACCAGCCACAGCTGACAGACCTTTTCATCATCCCCTTCAAAGTTTGTCAGTGGTACACCACAGGTATTGTCCCATGTATGACTTAGTGGCACAACATTGAACTTATATCTCCTTTCAGGTCTAGTCAGCTTCTCCTGTCTGTGTTAGTTGCAGAGTAGAAAGTAAAAAATCTGATCCTGTAGCCACAGAGCTCCTCAACACTGACCATCTTGACCTCCCTGTCTCTTTAAAAAAAATGTCCAAGGAATAATTTAAGGAAAAAAAACAAAACATTCTGTGTTGAGAAATCACAGATGCTACCAAACAGCCTTAACAAATAATTAATCATAAAAAACAATGGGATCATAATTTCTTGTACTTTAAAAACAGTCCTGAATTATAGCAGATTACATAACGTTGTTGTACATATGCATAGGCTATTTCTCTTTTGATCTTTTCACATAAAATATACATTCAATTTCTCATCTTGAAATTCAGTTTATTCCAACTGAATTGCTGTGAATAGTAGGTTCACTACTGGTGACGAAATCTTCACATTTTGTTCAATTTTAGTCAACTTTGACCTGCGAGTCTGTGTCATTTACCAAAATCAAGCCATCTCAACAGCGCTGTGGACCTTAGATGGAGGAAGCCAGAGGCTGTAGTTCATTAGTTGTTGCACCACAAGAAGCAAAAGCTTGTCTTCCTTAACTGTTTGGAATGATGTAGATGATGAATGATGTAGACTGTCAGGGAAGAGTGAGGGGCAGAGCAAATAGAGAAAATAGTGACTAGTAGTTAGTCAGTTAGTTAGTCATTATTTGCAACTTTGTTCATCTACTTCTGTACCAGTGGCGAGTTTGATTTGCATTTTCCGCCCAAGGATCCCATCAGTGTTGCCATGTTTGACCCTTGGCTTGTTACTGTGCTTTTACTGTCTGACAGAGGCTGTGTCCCAATTCAGGGGCAGCATCCTCCAAGGGCTGCATTTACAGACCGAATACATCACAGCTGCACGACTAGGCCTGTCCCAATTCAGAGACTCCTTCAAAAGCCGCCCACAAATTGCTTTTTCTGGGCCACGAAGGATCAATCAAGTAGATCCTTCACCCTTTTCCAAGATTCATTGATTCAAGATTCATTCCAATGAATATAGTCAACAAAATAAATAAAATTAACATTTCTGACTCCATTTCTTCTTCAAACCCAAATACAAATTTGACTTCAAACTATTATTGTTATTACTATTACATATTACTTTGATGTATGACTTCCGGGTCAAAGATGGAAGTTACTGAGTGTTAACGAAATTTCATGAAAGTACTATTTTCTTTGTGAAATGCAGCACAACACGTTTCACAGGTATGTCGTACTGATGAATACCCTTTTTTTGATCGTACATCTCTAGTCACCAGGTCACAAAGCCTCTTAAACAAATATTTCATGAGAACCCAGAGAAGAATTTCACTCTGGCTCTTTCTATTGTGGCCACACCTTTATTCCTTTATGCTGAATTGACACTGAATCTCCCTGAAAACAAGATTAACAATGTGGTGAATGTTTTTCATCAAATTGTTTTTTGTTTTTTTTCCAGTGGATTATCCCCCATAACACAGGAGTATGGATGGACAGTCAGAGGCATGTTGCTAAAGGGCACATTCTTTCTATGAAGACGCAGCATCTCCAAGGCAGCGGCTCTGTTTCATGGCCATTTCTGGTTAATACTGCTGTTCTGCTCTGTGTCAGCCTCGCTTAGGCCTCAATGACTACATACACAGCTGATTCAAACACACAGAAACAGACGGGGTATTTTCCTCTCCCTTTCCACCAACCCAGCGACCTCCTTTTCACTGTACAGCTGATATTTTCTCTCTCATCCCCACACTCACTGACCTCTGGCAGCTGATTCCACCCGTCCCTTCCCAGAATCTGGTGAGGCGTAGAAAGCAGCTGCAGAGATGATCTCAGTCCAGACTCAAGTCTGACCAAAATTCCTTTGAATCACAGCTTAGATATTCTGATTCTATGGAAACATTATTGAATTTTACAGTTAATGATGACGATAGATATAAAGATTAATAATTAAGTAGTTGCTGACTGTATTGGGCTGCTTCATGAAGCCAGAAACTAAAGTAAAAGCTTGTTCAGATAAAGACGGCTGAACTTCCCGTCAAAGGTCTGCTGCTTGTGTTTTCTGAAACTAGAGCTGAGAACCAAAATGATTCAGCTCTCACTTTCACTCTGACTGTGTTACGCCTAGATCAGATTAGACGACCCAGCTTTACACACAAAAACTCCCAGATGCAAATGCACTCATAGAATCAAAAGCACAATGACAAATGAGTCCCTGGGAAATGCATCCAGCCACGCTGCATCATAACACACTGAGGCAGGTATAAGGTACATCACGCTTCATTAGTCTGTGGGCTCTTCCTTCTACTGAGGACCTGAGGCCTGTAACTTCGCTCTTCTTTGACATAATAGCAATAATGATGAGCACAAATTCAGACAGTTGCTGTTTCTCGGTCTAATAAATGGTTGTGTGTCGCCAAAGCAGGACAAACAGGATGTCTTTAACAATGTATAGAGAACCTGGAAAGTTTCTTTAAGCTGTGTCCAAGAGTTGTGTGGCTGAGTTGTTTATTAGAATCCACCCTGCCTTCTTCATTTGTAATCTTACAGAAGAATTGTTAAACATTTTCAATATAATTTCTGAGGGAATTTAGAGGATCATTATCAATAATTTTATTTCACGTGTGGAGCAACGTTTAGAGGCTTTTGTGACAAACAGCAGCCTGGTCATTCACCCACTACTCCAACCATAGTACAGGCTGCCAGTGTTGCTGTTGCTTGCCAAGAAATAGCTCTAGGATGCGACTCTTCCTGAAACCACACAGGGTTTTACATTTCTGCTAATGCCTTGGTAATACCAAAAATAATGATTACATGCATAAATAGGTGAGCAACTATTCCCTTGTTATGCAGGGCTTTAAAGGAGGAGATGGTTTTGGGTTTTACACTTTCTGTCTTTGTGTTTCTTCCCACCTGTTTTCCCCTATTGGTTCACCTGTCCTGAGTAGTTCTCTGTGTTTTCAGTTCATTTCTTTCTCTCTTTCCGTGCGTGTTCTTTCCCTGATCTGTTTCTTCTTCCTTTTTGCCTCTCAGCTGTTTTCTCCTTTTAGACATCCTGCTTCCTGGGTGTTTTCCCTCCACTCTGTCTGTCTGTCCCACCCTGGTTGATCTCTCTGGTGCCTTGTTATTTCCTCTTCCAGTATATTTACTCCGTATTTCCCTGTCCGTTGTTGAATCTTTAAGTCACACGTTCCAGCCTTTTGCTCATGCTTCCAGTGTCTTTCCTGTGTTTTACAGTAAATTTGTCTCCTGTGTTTTTTCTGTTAGTTTACTCATTTTTTATCCCCATCATGAACGAAGTGAGGAGGGGATATGGGAATGGGTCACCATGCAACCATGCTAATGAGTAGATAAGGTCGTTTTCACACCTGAAAACCGGGGGACTTTGTTCGATTGGGGGGTGAAATTGCAACATCGTTCACACTGCACTTTGTCAAACGAACCAAACCTTCTGAACATCATGCGGTCGTGAGAACTGCTCGTCTGTGACAGTAATGACTCATATCACGCTCATATCAATGTGTTATATGAACCTATATGTGAGTAATAACGTAACCAATAATTGTTTTTAACATGTCATAGGCCTAAAAGCTCATTCAAATCTTCCCATACCGTCTACAAAGGCTAATAGACTCACACATATCAAAATCTCGATCTCACACACAGAGAGAGAGAAACACACACAGAAAACACAGAGACATTTTTTTCCACTCCTGTTGTCGATGTTTTCCACGTGCGTGCTGTTTGTTTTGCCTCGTTTACCCACGATGCACTGTGCTTTGCTCCACTTCCTACCTTTAGTTTATAGTTTGGTCCACTTTGCTTTCACACCACAAATGAACCGCACCAGGGTTCACTTGCAAGCGAACCGAGACCCCCGTTTTCAGGCGGACCAGAGTTTGCTTGTTTGGTCCGCACCAGAGTTGGATTGAGCTTTCACACCAACCCAAACGAACCGGACTATCCGAGGAAACGAACCAGGGTTCGATCAAAGCGGACCAAACATCTCAGGTGTGAAAGCGACCTAAGTTGAGAATATGTTACGTCTTGCACAGTGAAAGCTTAAACTTAGTGAAGCGTCATTCATGTTACGCCAGTCTTCCTCACTGTCTGCCATTGTTTCTTATGCTGCTGTTGTTGTCAGCAGTACATGGCATTGTGAGATATTTCTGCAGGCGCAGCTTCCAGTGCTTGCATAGTCTAACAGCCTGTTTCCACAGAACTAGTGTGCATTTCACATATTGATTTCAAAATCTTTGCTTTGACATGCTGCACTACACAGTATGGAATTGGCCTGTGACTTCCTGGAGTCTCTGCTGGTTGCCTGGAAACGTCATGGTGACAAGACCCCACGAAGACCCGTTAAGTGCCACATAAAATTGTAATTTTTACTGGTGGTTTTTCTGTATGTCTGTAAGTGAAAAACAACTAAGAGGTGCTGGTAGGTGGATTTGACTCTTTGACCTTCCCAGATATTCTCATCTAAGCTAAGCTAATTTGTTGCTGGGTTTAGCTTCATATTTAATGTACAGACATCAGAGTGAAGTCAGTCAAAATCATATTATCCCAGCCCTCTGATCCATTCTTTAATGATATACGATGTGGTATCCAGCAGACAGAAAAGCAACCCCACTATAAAACCTGCTCCCACAAACTGACTGATATGGAAATAAAAGATGACACATGATTAAGACGTCCCAGCCCTCAGTTGACAATGTGATTTTAGAGATGATGAAGATAGCTAATCGCGAACAGCCGTCCTCTCTCTGGTGCTGTTGTCTTATTATCAGCTGTTTGGATGAATGCAGCAGTCGTTACCTGAGATGAACCACGCTGTGGTTTTCTGTCGTCTATTTACTCAAGCTGTCTAAATCGACTGAGTGGTTTTCACTAACACACTCATCAGCTCGCTCTCTGCCTCTCCTCGTCTCCCTCTGCTCCTCTGCGGCGTCCTTAAATGACTCTGTCTTCCTCTCCTCTCTCTCCATCTGCTACCACATCTAGAATGTGAATTCATCTCTCCATTTCTCTTCCTCTTTTCTTCTGCCATCACCATCTGCTTGCCTTCCTTTTTGGCTTAGCATTTCTCTCTTGTGTTCACTGCTTGTCCATCTCTGCCTCTGTTTAGGCTTTCACCATGTTTGCTCCGGATACTACACCACACTCTATGTATACATCCACAGTAAAAACAAGTATTACATATACCCGTTGCTTTTAGAATAATTCAAGCGATATTGATTTGAACATGTTTGTTTTCAGTGAGCTACAAGCTTGTTTGCTCAGATATTCATGGGGCGAAATGACCGAGCCCTGGAGTTTAGATATGAGGTTAACAGGATGCAGCTGGATACATTTTACAAATGCAATGCATTCTAAGACCTGCATAATTGATGAGTGCATGATGAGTGACTCCACCTCAGACAATCACCCAGATTACCCCTGCAACTATGAAACCACACAGGAACCTGAGCATCAAGCACAAAAACAGGTCAGCTGCCATTTTAACCAAATAATCCAAAAAACAACACAGATCTGCATCCACTTAGAAATAATAATAATGATGAAAATAATTGGATGAAATAGTATCAAAAGAAGTAAGTCATGTCAAATTCATTCATTTTCTGTAACCACTTATCTTGTGTAGGGTCACAGGAGGGCTGGAGCCTATCCCAGCTGACTTTGGGCGCAAGGCGGGGTTCACCCTGGACAAATCACCAGTTCATCACAGGGACACATAGAAAGACAAACAACCATTCTCACTCACGTTCACACCTATACGGTCAATTTAGAGTCACCAATTCACCTACTACGCCACCATGCCGCCCAGTCATGTCAATTTGGACCAAAGGACTGTTGTGAACAGCTATAATGTTTCCTGATTAGTAAATGAACTCTGGGCTATTGGGCCTGGTAATTATGATTTTTTTTATGGCTGCATCTGATCTCTCTCACACACAACACGACTGTCACAGTCACATGATTCTCAGGAATGTTACACAACTGGAGGCGTTTGCCCATGAGGAATGGACTAAGATTCTTAAGGAACACTAACAGAAGCTGGTGTCTTGCTGTGCATCCCGTTTGCAGCAGGTCATAACAGCCAATTAGAGACCTACACAGTATTAGAGAGGCTTGTTATCAAGGAGTGAATAAGCAGCCAGCATTTGGTGTTATATGTGGGGAAATCATTTTTAAAATCTGTTGTATTGAGCTATTTAAACTGTTCTTGTTTGATTTGGTTATTGGCAACAGCTGATAAATAGTATATTTTTCCAATAAACCTAATATACAATAGGTTTTGAATAATTGTCCTTCTGACTGTAAAATCAGAGTAAAACCACAACATAACATTATACAGAGAAACAGAGAAGATCTGGTGTACAAGCGTTGCCATGGTGCCCAACGTTTCCCTGCCGGTTCCTGGAAGAGGAGAGGATACTAGTGGGACCACTGCCAACATGGCAGCAGTACAGCATCAGGAGCCATGAGAACAGATTCCCTGAACAGATTTAGCTCTCCATTCAGACATTTAAAAAGAGAGTTTGGCTCATTTGTAAAGTAGCTGCAAATACCCTCGATGCTCCAGCACTTAGTTTCACGTTCTAGTCTTTATGTGAGACTTTCACATTTTAGATGTCCAATGCCATCATTAAATAAATATCTGCTCAAAGGATACCATACAGAACCTAATCCATCCATCCCTCCATCCATCCATCCAGCCATTCTTTACAGGGTTATGGGAGGCTCCTGTCCCAGCTGACATTGAGCGCGAGGCAGGGTACACCCTGGATCATCTACCCCTGACATGAGTTCTCTAGTCTGCTGCTGCTATGGTTAATGGTTTAGGCACTGAACGTAAGGTTATAGGAAAAGATAGACAGACAGGGTTACAAGACACCACCTTGGTGTGGAGGAAGTAGAGTGAAACGGTGGTGTCACATGTCACACACTTCGCCACAACAGAAACCCAACAACCTGTTACTGAAGTCGAAGCATTTTATCAAAGGTTCATCTTTAGTTTCCACTCTACTTTGGATAATGGTAGACACCCTACTGCTTCTAAAATTAAACTTATTTTCCCCGTAACATGAGGTTGGATTAATGCAACGTTTTCAATTGTGACGGAATTTTTGTGTTGCTTGACTTGTCTGTTTTTTTTAATCTTCTTTTAAGAAAGAAGTCCCACTCTTACTGCTTTATTCTTCATATGTCCCTGTTTGAATCAAAACGGAATGCAGAGGCCCTTTCATTAATTTATGTAGTAATATGTATAAGGCATTACATACACATAAAACTAAACAGTAATTGCCTGCAAAAAAAGCACAGACACTTTATGACATACAGTATGCCCTCACACAGGGGGAAATTCCAGGCAAAACCCAGAATCAAAGCCTTAAAGCTTCATGAAATGTAGTTTATTAGAAGGTGATGTTCTCTGGCAGCCATGCAACAGCTATTATCTATCCTCCATCTGCACTGCAGGATTTCCCCAAAATACATCAGATAAAACATCAAGGGGAATAAATGCAGTGACAAATGACTGAAAAAGTAAGATTCACCTTCATTCAGAGCATCACTCAGAACAGATACATGTGAGAAGAAGATCTCTTTGCTCGAAAATGTCAACAAATATAAGCTATCTATACCTAGACTCAAAATCCCCCCAGATCTATGCTAAGGCTCAGAGCTGTCGTCATAAACTAACCACTTTTAGCAAAGCCATGTTGGATTCTTAGTGCTCTAACCTCTGTTGCTCTTTCATGCACCTCATCTGTCTTCAGAAAGCTAGGGAGCGACTGTCACATGGCAAAGGGTCCTAATACACAGTCATCTCTATTGTAATGCCTCCTGTAAGCACCAATGAATGTCCTGTACTAGTTACAGGAAACACATAAAGATACAGAATCAAACAGCACTTTGCTAGCTCAACAGTGAACATGTTCGGACTGTGACTCAACACAGTCTTTAAGAACAATGGAGGTGGTTTTCTTGTGAAGTTTGGCTCTTGAGCATCACAGCATCAGTCTGAGAGAAAGGGCAAGGTTCCTCAAAGAGGTTCAAGTATGTTATAGAGAAGCAGCAGTTAGTTAGTTCTTTTATGGCCTCTTACAGTCCAAGCTGTACCACTGTAGTTGAGGTCAAGAAAACTGAAAATGTGACAAAAGTATTTGATGACGTAGTAACCTTCATGACATTTTAATAACTAATTCAAATACCACTGTAGTTGAGGTTAATGAACTTATTCATGAAAAAAAAGTCACAATAGTTTAATGACAACAAAAGCCAAAACTAACAACGTATAATATTTTGTTTGATAATTTCATAATTAGGCCTGAGATGTCATGTTTATAACAGGTTATGTTTTCTTGGTTAATGTGAAGTTCTCATATGTATATATATATACACATATATATACCTGATCAGTAATGTCAACTTTGCATTAGAAATTGTGCGATTGAACTACTGGTACTTAATGACTACAGTCATAAACATTCATAAAGACTCACTTCATGTTTGTGACAGCTGCTGTTTCATGTCTTTTGGTTAAAAATGTTAAATAAAGTGCAACCGAGTTTGACTGTATGGAAATGCATACCTGCTAAACCCAAAACAGAGCATCAAGATGTGTCTGTCTATTCATCCACTCATCATGTTCACCAAATTACCCACAAGTATGCAAAGCGTTGTCTTTTACAAAAACTGAAAGAGGACGAAGAGAAGATTTAACAGTTCTTCTGATGTTTTGGCATTATTGTAGATGAAGATCTGAAATTATATATTATATTATATATTTTTACATTTTCATATTTGTTAGCAAAATTACATAAGAACTACTGGACTGCTGTTCACGATGCATCACAGGCCAGCAAAGAACCCAATGAATTGTGAGCTGATCTTTGAGGAGGGTTGGTCATTGGGCAGGCTAAGCAGACGTGTACGATTATTCGACCTGTTCAGTATGTTCTCTAACGCGTGTCATTCTGGTTCAGCCATTCAATTATGGTGTCAGTCAGGAAGCAAACCTTTTACCCTTCCATCCAATCACAACATAAACCAGCTGGTCAGTGTGCCAGATAACCATTTCTTCAACCAGAGACAGCAGTGGAGCTGTTACAGCCTCTTTCTGCCTCTCCCTGTAGGATGATATCTGCGTGGGTCACCTGACAGCGGGCTGCTGGAAAGCTGCAGGCTTAGTAGGCTAATTCATTGACATTGGCACAGAGGAGGAGGAGGGAGATGGAGATGTTTTCCAGCTCCTCTCAGCCTGTGATTCAGATAGAGGGCTGGGAAGGAAGGGTGAGGTATTGTCTCGTGGTCGGAGAATGAACTCATTCCCCCACATGAAAACACTCATGGACATGAAGGAAAGAGGGAGACAAGGGAGGGATGTGGGTCAGGATGATGTGACAGGCAGGGCCAGACGTGGTTTTTCCAAACAGATTTAAAAGTCACTCTGTGTTGCTACTCGGTCTCTAGACCACAAAAATCCTGCCAACAAATCCTTGACACAAACAGGCCGTCGGTGACGCGCCTGAGAAATATGGCGGGAGTGGCTGTAAACAGCTGTGCAACTTGTTATTCTCCATTGGTACAGTACAGTACGACACCTTGTAAGTAGCAGCTGTATTTTTGAACACAATGATGATTCACACACACGAACTTTAATGAGAGGAACCATGAATAGAGCTTGTTCTTGAACACTGGCTCTAAATCTTCATTGTACCCACAGATTTAAAATTACACTAGAACATGTTGTGTTGAACATTTAAAGACACTAGAAGACATTCAGACCTTTTTCCTGCACCGAGATAATAATCATTGTCAGAAGTGATACATGGTGAAATCAGCAGCTGTGCAGGCTCTGCTTCCTGTGCTGCTTTTGCATTTTCTTTTGCCCATTCAGGCTTGCACAGGAAGAGAAGAGTTACAGTATAGGACCACAAGACATTCTGATGACCTTTCAGGAAAAAATAAAACCCAGACAGCAAGTCCAAGCTGTTTCTGACTCTGTTTTAGTTTGGAGGGAAGAGCGGTTGTATGGTTTGGATTTCACATACTGCTGTCTGCATGACACTGAACTCAGACACTGTAATGATAAAACCACAAAACGTGTCTGTGCAGTACTGGTGTAAGTTTAGCATTCAGCATCAGTAAGAACCATTTCATCCTCAAACCTTAGGTACTGCGTTGACAAAGATTAACCTTCGTTCAACCAGAAAGTCCTCCTGACATTGAAAAGAGGTGACAAACAGATCAGGTAAACTGGCAACAGCTTTTTCTCTATCATTTTTGAGTCATAGTCACAGTTACACAATCATTTCATCTCTTCACTGATACTTGATCACACCGTTTATGACATCTGTTGTTGATATGCAAAGCCTTCCTTCAATAAGCCTCTCCTAATGAAGTATGTTCTTAACATTAAATGACAGAGAAACTACATGGTTAGGTTTCGGAAACCCCGGTCTGAAAGTCATGTCTGTGACCCACCACTCAAATTTGGCCTTCACCCCTCACCTCCTATTTTTAGTGCAGTTACTGTGATTGTCACACACAGTATGGGTGTGAATGAGTTTCATTTGAACTACAATAAAGCCTAATGGGTCTCATCCAGACGTAGAAATTACCTTTGAGTGTGAAATGTGCCAAAATGAGCAACTTTGTCAACGTTGTCAGAACTCCTTTGTCGTAATCAAGATCACAAGAATATAATCTTCACACATCTTCACGCAGATCTTCTGGATGTAGACGGATGCTCCATCTGCGCATCCTCCGAGGTCCGCAACCTTGGCATCATCCTGGACTCCACCCTATCTTTGCAGTCTCATATCAAATCCATCAGCAAATCTGCCTTCTTTCATCTTAAAAATATCTCCAGACTCTGGCCATCACTCTCTGACTCCTTGGCAGAAACACTCATTCAAGCCTTCATAACCTCCCGTTTGGACTACTGTAATGGAGTCCTGTCCGGGGTACCCAGCAAAGCCCTGGAAAGGCTCCAGAATGTCCAAAATTCAGCCGCTAGGGTTCTCACCTGCACTGAGCCCTGGCAGCACATCACCCCAACCCTCATGCACCTTCACTGGCTTCCAATTAAGCTCCGTGTTAACTATAAAATCCTCCTTCTCACCTAAAAGTCCCTCCATGCCCTTGCCACCCAGTACCTATCTGACCTCCTTCACCCATACGCCTCTTCCCAGAACCTCCACTTCTCAGACACTGGCCTGCTCGCCATTCCCCACACCATACCCCTTCAGTGTCTCAGCCCCTACCCTCTGGAACGCTCTCCCTTCTGCTATACGACATGCTTCAGCCTCTGGTAAACGGTGAAGGTGTGGCCTCTTGGTGAAAGATGATGGTTCGCCATGATACAGGAAGTTATTATAACTCCAATGTTAATGCTCCAATCTGGCCCAAACTTTATGTGTTGAATAGGAGTCCCACCCTGAATATGTCTGTACAACTATATTCAGTTACAGTGATAGCTCCACCTGCTAACGAGGCTGGCGGTGGCGCACACCCCGACAGGTGCACATCCCGACGGGCATGTGCCCCTGACTGACACATGACCCGACGAACGCCAGAATGCGAGGGCCCGTTCAACGCTGCTTGCAGCTTTAAATATTATTATTAATTATTATCACAATTATTATCACAAGCTCTCCTTCACTGGCAGAGGTCACCAAGAGGATTTTCTTAGTAAAGCTGTCCCTCAGTCCTTAAAAGCTAGCAACTGTTTCAGGGTCTGCATGAATTATGATCTATGTACAATTATGCATTTGCCTCTTGGGACAAAGGTCATATATCATGTGGTGCCTCCTCTATTAAAGGGATACTCCAGCACTAGAGGTTGAAATAGACTTTTAGACCACTACATTTCCCACAATTCATGTATGTCATTAGATACTCCATTCCTCTTAAAGGCACACCTCTTTTAAACTACACACATGCAGTTTGTCGTGTTTTTGTTCACTGTCAAGCTCAAGCTAAGATATCCCTAATGACATCATGACCACATCATCAGAGGTGTTTTACCAGATCCCAGAGAGTTCGCCACAAAATATTCAAATTCATGTTTTAGATGTAATGTTACATTTTGTTTTGCATGGATTGGATGATAACAGTGTATATAATTCAGCTTCTAATTATTCTTGGCACATTCCACATTTATAAATCTAAAAGGCCAGGATCGACACCCGGCTTCAGTGGATTCAGTGGTGAACTGAAACATTTTCTCTATTTTTCTACATGTTATTTATTTCATTCTCTCTGGCTGTTCAGTGTTCTATTTGTTGTTAATAAAGTTAAATAATAAACAAATGAACAAGAAAATAACTGTATACAACGGTTTTTAAAGGCTGATTGCTGATGTGTACGAGTCATGACAAGTCAAGTATGTGTAAAATCCTTGGACTTCTCCTTTATGACTAATTTAAAATCCTACAAAGTAACATACAGTAAATTCATCAATGACAAAGATTAAAGAACATCACATTGTCAAATTTCTTAATTCTCTATCAAACACATTTTCAAATTTCACACCACCTTTGCTCACGAGGTCAGGCTGACGACTGAGTAATACACCGTACATTATCACGACCCTCCATCCTTTACACAGTCAGCTACATAACTAGTAAAAACATCACTAATGAGCTTCCATACAGATCCATTCCTACAAATGAGACAAAATTGGTCCCAGTGTTGAATGAATGAAACATGGATTACATTCATTTGTATGTAACAGGGATTAGTGTGGCAGGTTTAAATGCTATTTACACTCTGGGGCTGACACCAGAGGCAGGAAAGAGAGAGGAAACCTCTGGCCCTCATTAACTGGCTGGTGATAGTCTGCGTTAATCCCAGGTAATCCTGTCCCCATCTGGCCCTGACCTTCTTTCCATTATTGAAATAGAAATACATGCATGGAAAGGTCGTCCTGGTTCACTATCCACAGTTCAACGCACTAACTTGAACAGGTCTGCTGAAACATTTCGGTCTGCTACCTTTGTGTGTCTGCACGTGTTTCTCAGAGTTTTGGAAGTAATGTAAACATGAGTCTCCTGTGCATATCAAACTGTTACATCATGAACGAGACAGAAACAACACAGTGACCTTTAGATAATCCAATCCCCGTATGAAATCCTTTCTGATCATGGTATCATAAATATTGGAGCCAGATGGCTGTGAATGAGAGGAAGCAGTAAAGCTGCAGAATGCTCTGCAGCTTCGTTAGTGCACTCTGTGTGGTTGGAGGTCATCCTCCAGACATGTTGTTGTCCCTGTTTGGGTGGCCAGATTAGTCAGATCTGCTTTTTAGGAAGCACAAACTGTGCTTCACGTCTGCACAGACCAGCAGCGATAGAGGCACATAAATAGACACAGACACACACACACACACACACACACACACACAAACACACACACTGTTCTCTGGGAAACAGATGAAGATTGTGGGTGTCAACAGGACAAGTGTTGAGTCTAGATACTCAACATTCATCATATGAATCACTTTCACTGGAGATCATGTTGAAATTATTCTATGCTTCACTTTGGATCCCCAGATGAGAGCAAGGTTAATGTGGATCAGCCTGCATTTCAAATCACAACATTGATTGCTCGATTTTATGGCACCCCTTAAAGCCCACTTGGGTTTAATTTTTCTTTTTGCAAAGAAACACTCACCCGGTTTGTAAATGCACATTTGGGACTGATAAAGAAAATCCTAATCTTTTCTCTTTTTTGTATTGCATGCTTCATCTTACCCCTTCAATACTGATTGCTTGCTTTTATCGCACCACTGAGAGCTGTAAAGTTCACACTCAATTATACAAAGATTAACTGTAAACTTGCGTTTGAATGTAGAAATAGAAAGCCAAGCAAATAAATCAATAACAAAGGAAAAATAAGCGCCTCTTAATTTTTGACAATCCACTGTTGGCTGGCTCGAGCGGTCAAGGCAACGTGTGAGGAGAAATGGAGGAAGAAGAGGAGTTCCAAGCCTGTTTTAGCAAGTAGAGTTTTTATTTTTTATTTTTTATCAACACCATGAACACAAATCAATCCAACCAACACAATCAACATCCAAACTCAGACTGAATGTTTTATAAAAGAGGGCCTGGTCATTGATTGGCTGGCACGTATCTTTTGCACAGGCAATCACAAAAATCTGCACACATAATATTTACAATATATTGTATATTTACATAAACAATTACCAAATTATGTACAATATACATAAATACTTATTCTCATACACCAAATATATACAGACAACCATATTACACAAATTGCTTTCCTGCTTTCCACTTACCCTAACCTTCCCGGAACTAATATTAGGTGCACAAGCCCCCAGGAACATCTTCTGCCCGAACACCTTGGGAGAAGGTTAACAGGAAGAGGTAAGTTTTGTACAGGCTAACAGCATTCAGCTGAAGCATTGCATCTGGGAGGAGACCCCAGGGTACACCCAGGACACGCTGGAGGGATTATATCTCTCGGCTGGCTTGGAAACGCCTTGGTGTACCCTCTGAAGAGCTGGAGGAGGTGGCTGGGGAGAAGGAGGTTTGGGTTTCTCTGCTGAGACTGCTGCCCCCGCGACTCAGACCTGGATAAGCGTTACACTAGATGTGTGTCTCAATTACATGCTTAATACATTAATCATATATCCAAATCTTAAAGCAACACTTCACAGAGGCTTCGTCACGGCACCTCATCATTACACCACCCTGAATCACATGTGATTGCATCTCAGAATCATTGTTTGTCTTTCAATCCGAAGAGGCACTGATCAGTATTTCAGGGTGTGGCTTGTTAAGTTGCTCTATGGGTTGACGCATGCAGTCGCATGCACCTATGGGATATGCATCCATCCATCAGCCAACAGGCAGTCTCTCTCTATGCATGTATGCCAGTCCCTATGAAAACATTTATAGAATTAATCAGCCTGCTGATTTACTATGCACAGGTAATGAGACGCTGACAGGGAATATGAAGGCAGTGGTTTTACATTTTTAACAGCTGTGGTTGATGGGCTCATCATACATGCATGAGGAATGACAGACGGATGCACACATTCAGTACAGTATGGAGCTTTAATACAGATGCATACATTGGTGTGACAATTGAATGACTCAATGCGCTAGATACACCTCCCCCATCACGGAGATATAGTCCACACACACACACACACACACACACACACACACACTGAGTGTTCAACATATATTCTCAACATCAAAAGCTGGACTGTTCCATCATAATTGCTTTCCTTTTATGTGTGGAGTGCACTGTGAATAATGAAATCTCAGCGGTAACAGCAGGGAGTGGTATGCATGTGAGTATGTGTATGTTTGTGTGTCTTACACATGCACACACATGGCCTCCATACACCACTACTATATAACCCCCTATACTGGCACAAGTAAATAGCATAGTGCATGGGTACACATTTGCATACTAATACCCCATTCTCATTATGGATCTCTGTAACTACAATTCCCTTTACAAAATTAATTAGAGGGGAAAAATAACTAACACAGCAGAACACAACAACACAGCTTTGTATGATGTTTTGACTGCTTTATTGAATGTCTGGTTTTTATTTTGTATTTTGTACTTGAAAATTACAAATTACATGTACCGCCATGAATGTAATGAAGCTATATTGTAAGTTCAGTCAGGAAGACTAAACCTTTTTACACCCGGGCTTTACTTTATTTCTCATGCTATTCTGTTATACACAGCTCTACACATGCTCAATCAATTGAGCTATCAGCTGTTCTCATCAGCCGGTCACATCTATCCAATAGCAAAGTGACACTTCTTCATTGTCAGCCTATCATATTTGCCTCTGTCTTTTTAAATATGACTCTCCTCTAGTTCTTTCATGCTGCTGTTTTTTGCACCCTCCACCTACCTGTCACCGCCCAGTCTTCAAGATTCACCAACTTCATCATCTTCACCAGGGTTATCAGCCACCACCGCCAGTGTCTGGACTCCAAGGGGGATATATATCTTGCTGGTTGTCAGGACAAATGCCCTTCGATCTCAATCTCCCTGAACGGTCGAAGGGCCAAAGACTTTCTGACACCAAAGCCTTTCTGACACCAAAGACTTTCCAACATACTAATTATCACATATAATTTCATGTAATAAACAATCTTATTTACGTCATCCACTAGTCTCTCCTCATTGTAATATCTTCACCAGCGTCAGTTTGTTGGTCTGTCTTTTAGCAGGGTTACTCAAAAACTACTTAATGAATATTCATGAAACTTGTTGGGAGGGCTGGGCATGTAGTAAGGAAGAACTCATTCACTTTTGGAGTGGATGATGATAACGGGCGACTTGTTTGACCATTTTTATGTTGATAATGCTTAAACAAAATGTAAAAGAAGAGTGTGCATTGTCCCAAAGAAGGGACCATCAAGTTTTGGATTAGGTCCGGATAAGAAAGGCAGATCCAGGAATTTTTTTTCAATTTTCTTAAACATTGTGAGACAGGACTCTTTAAGTGTCATGAATTTTTGGTACTGACTAGAAGTGTTAGTATTGTAGTGTACTTGGTGCAATATCTTTGAGGGCTATGGATGTATAATTAGACCTACTGTACATTCAGTGAAGGAGGCAAGGCCATATTCACTCCTTTGTTCTGTGGAGTCAAAAGATCAGCCTTTCTCAACCGTGGTGCCACAGCAACCTAGTGTTCCAACTGGCTTTTGTCAAGGGTGCCATCAAAAAATAGTCTGAAACAGATGCAAACAGTCACCTGCCAACCATACTCTCATGTTCTGGTCTTGTCCTAATTTAGCAGTCTTCTGGTGCCAAATATTTAGCAGACTTGAAACAGTTTTTGGTACAGATCTAGCTCCTGGACCCCTCATGGCCCTATTTGGAGTCTCTCTTGACATGGCACCCAATCTTTCAGTGACAAAAGCCAGATTCTCACTGCGTAGTACCGGCTCTACTCTACTCGACTTGCCTTGGTATCAGGCAATGTTCTGTCGTTTTCCATTGCGGGATAGTACCTGGTCAGGGTAGACGGGCGCCGCATGAAACTGCCATGGCATAGTCCTCAATGTGACACACACCTCTCGTCCACCTCTCATGATCTTCTCATCAGCTGTTTAAGACAGGAACGTCGGCACCTCATCAATATAGCGGCTGCAATAAAAAAGAGTTACAGTCGCTAAAGTAGCTTCGCTGGTTGAATGTGGCGTCCATTGATTTGTGCTGCTCTGTAATGTTTCACGTGACCTTTTAGTACCTGCTTGGCTTACTTGGAACCGCAATGGAGGAAATACTAAAGAAGTAGTACCAGGTACCAGATACTATTTACCTAAAGGAAATGCAAACAAGGCGAGTTGAGTCGAACCAGTACTACGCAGTGGAAATGGGGCTAAAACCTTCTGGCCTTCACAACTCTCCTAGTTTCTGTTTGAGGGTTTAAGATTTGTTATTTGTAAAATAAAGACTATTTGTGTGTATTGAGCTTTTGGAGCCTAACTTACATCAAGAACAAAAAAAGGCAGCGACTGAGGGCTGTAAACCAGGAGCTACATGTCTGCCTCTCATCCATCCCTCACAGAATAGAGCAATTGTGTGCGTCCTCCTAGGTTTCCAACTGATAGTCGGTCACATGTACCCCCCCAGTAATAACTTACTATGTCTGTGCATGTGTTTGTGTGTGTGTGTGTGCATGTAGAGTTTTTTAAATACATTTTAGACTGGAATGACTCCAGATTTTGCATACTTTGTTATTGTGACTTGGAAAAAAAGTTGAGAAACAGCTAAAGAGGATGTGCACAAGAGACTTCTGAGACAGCTACCCTCCGGTTTAGCCTTCTGCTAACTTGAACGGGTATAAAATGATTTAATTATGTTGCCTTTCTAGACTTTCCAAACTTTATCGAACTAACGGATCAAATCCTGAAATGCAAAAGTGACGCTAGTCATTTTTCAAGGGGTTGAGGCGCAAAATAAAAAAACAAAAGTTATTCCTAGGACTAGATGATTCAATCCCGTGGTAGTTACACTATCCTGATGACATTTTGGCTTGTGGGAGACTTTGTGGGAGACTTGTGGGTGACAGTGGAGTCGGTTGTGTGGGGGGGCGGCCAGGGGATGAGAGCCTGGTTGAAGTTGGTTACTTCCTCTGGATGCGTTGAGGTCTTCAGGAGGTGCCCAACCTTCATGTTTCGGCCTTTATCCTCAACGCTCTCTAGTTGGCAGGCCGGCAGCGGTGGCCAGGTCACTGTCCCTCTTATCCGAGTCTGCAGGCTGTAATGTATCCATTGGTGTACGATTGCTTCTTTCAAAATGTAACTTTATGAATTTGAACATATGCAAACTTCAACTTTCTGAGTGAAATACAGCAACAACAGCATGATGGGTCCCCAAATGCTGAATGCTGTAAAAGTACATATGACTTACATAACAGTTTTCTAACAGTATATAATAAGCACTATGAGGGCTTAATTAAAAGGAGGAAAAATGTAGTGATGCACTAGTCAATCCAAGCAATGCAGGTAAAACACCCATCCACAGGAATGAAGCTTAGACCTTTTTTTTTTTTTTTACATTTGGGTCTCTACAAATGATCTATTCATAAAGATTTGATCCTTTTTTCTGTTTTGTTTTTTGTTTTTTAAACTGCAAATTAGCTTCAATATTATTATATTTCCTTATGCAAAACATTGAAGAATGCAAAATTCAGTTTGACTTAAAAAAACAAAACACGTGTCAACATTTGTAAAGCTGAGGATGGAACCCTTGAACCACTGCATCATTTGCTGCTAAATCAATACCAGCATGTTAGATGTTTAACCTTTGAACTCTTATCATTATGCTCTCTCTCTCTCTCTCTCGCTCTCTCTCACACACACACACACACACACACACACTGCACAATAAATGAATGTCAACCCATGTAGACCCGCGCTGGGAATATTCTGCTTTATCACACCTTAATATCAGGGAGCACATCAGGCTTCAGACTCTGAGAATAATCCTCCTTCAACCTTTTGATAGATGTGACAATAGAGCGACAGGTACATGGAGGGGGAGAGAAAAGCAAGAAGGAGGCAGGAGAAAATGAACCATAGTAATGACAGGGAGGTGATTCCTCCACCATATTGGTGGCACTGTCATGTCTTTACTCCTCTCCATTACTCGACTATGAACCAATGTTGATTGGCTCAAAATCCAGCCCTACAAAAATATATATATTTCAAATCCGTTGACAACTTGTCTTACAAACAAACAAACAAACATGATCACATTACCTCTTCCCAGTCTTGTTAGCATTAGTAATTACTTGTACACAAACCTTCTAAAAATCATCTGAAGAAGTGAGCAGAGGACAAAATGTGGTAACGTTCCAAGAATGTCCTCAGAAAAAAAAGGGGAGCACACATGTATATTCACCAGCACCCTATTTGTCAGCCTACATGTGTGAGGATGCTGATAAAATGCACACATGAAAATTCTCCATCATTGTCCGTTTCTTATTTAAATCACATATTTTATACACACCAGCCTTTCAGAGTAAAACACCTCCTGACTATCCATCATTTAGACATTTGGGAAAAACAAAGTCAGAGTCTGGTGGGATCAAACCCTCATGCTGGAGCTACTTCTAGTAAAAACGGACGGCTGGGAAACAGAAAACATACCAACATAAATCACTCACACTGAAGTGAGTGAAGTGATACTATAAATCTATAAACATTGTGAAAGGTAAAATTAATTTGTTTGCAGATGTAAATGTTTGATGTGAAAAATATGCTTAAATTCAAGGTTTTGGTGGGGGAAAAAATACTTGAAACTAAATGAAAATAAAATGAAAGCCATGTTGGTTGACTGATGCTGCAGAGGGCAGAGGTGTCGAGTCTTTTGTCTGTGATTTATTGAGCGTCTAAGCTTTCCATTCCAGTGATGATACGATCTGCCTACTGCCAGCATTTATTTAATCAGATACGTGCAGATGGCATGTTGGATCATCCAATTATATAGACATGTAGAAACATATAGCACACATATAGGCTGCACAGGCACAGGACAGGACAGTCCTGGGTCAGCTGAGGACAGAATATCCTGAGGGTATTTTTGTTCCTGTATTTGATGCATCGAACATAAATAATGCACAGAGGAAGGAAGCAGAGGCTAAATAATCCAGCCTGTATGTACTTTGATGCATATTTCAAATGTGACAATGGAGATATATGATACTGACTGAAAGAATGTGAACATTTGTATCTCTAATCTTAGCAGGAAATAACGAGCAGGAAAAAGAGACTATTCCCATCTGTCAGTTTTATCATTTTGGTTCCTGTTTCTTTACAGTTGTTGATTCAGTTACACAAACTCAGGTTTGTTTGCAGTTCCTTTACATTGGTGTAAAAGCTGTCAATCAAACCCATGTGAGGACCAACCAAAAAAACAACGACAGCGTGGAAAGAAGGGTGATAACAAACAGTCCAACCACAAGATTTTATAGTAGCAGATTTGTGATTTTTTAAATGATTTTAAAAGCTGTATAATATACATAATGATAAATCATGTGCTGATCCTTAAACATGCCCAGAAAGTAATCTTATAATTGATCTGTATAAGCATGTCTATTTTTATGCTAGCAATCCCATAGAAGAGTGCATACCTCCACAAATATAATGAAGATATTAATTTGAAGAGAATTCAATAAATTATTAGCAATCTTACTGAAACAAAATTTTAAATATCTAGATATTATTTTAAAAAGTAATTTTAATATAAATTATTTCATGCAATATGCAAAATTATAATTTATCTATTTATTTTTAAAATATTTGATCACACCCCCACAAAACTCATGATCACAGCAATGCTTCATGTTGCAATCTGTTTGACCGTTAGTG
Organism: Chaunax sp. Z400; assembly: GCA_037577475.1. Taxonomy (NCBI): domain Eukaryota; kingdom Metazoa; phylum Chordata; class Actinopteri; order Lophiiformes; family Chaunacidae; genus Chaunax; species Chaunax sp. Z400. Next base: position 25,302,990 of record CM075195.1, read on the forward strand.
GGGGGGGTTCTATACAGAGGCCTTTAAAGACCAACAGCAGACGACTGCCACAGGAATAGTGATCTGCATTTTAGTAAAAACGCCAATGGATTCATACCCAAATCCAGAGAGACATGTATCTGGATGTACTCCTAAAACTAAGATTCAAAAAGTGCTTTCACCACTATTTCATTATTTTGAGATTCTTAGATTGTTATGGCAACAAAAAAAATGACATAAATGACATAAAATAGTAAAATAATAAGATAAAATAGTTGTAGATGTATCTGGGCAGTTTCTCCTCATCATGAAGTGAGCGTGACCCAATAAATTATTTTGGTGTTTGGTCCCCTGGATTCAGATAAGGAGCCTCCTCCACAGTAAATCACATTAATCAACTAAAGATGCTTGATTTCAGTCATTATGCTCTATCTTGAAATGTCAACTGTAACAAGTCCTGGATTCACATCCTGATTCGTGTCTGCCTTAAGATCTAATAACCTCTTCACAGCCCGTTTGAGATCTCTTGTACACAAACAGACAGGCAGACATGGGTGACCAAATAAACTCTGTTGGTTAACAGCAGCAACAATGAAGTGATGACACATTAATGTATCACGTAGGGTTGGGTCGGTTTCCAGTTTGTCCAGTTCAATCCGGTGTACAAGCTTAAACCAGTTTAATTCTATGCAAACCAATGGAACTGAGCTGTGTCAGGTGTACGTGGCCTCAGGATGTGTTTTTTTCCAATGAACTAGTCAAGAGTTGTGCACACAATGCAGCCATCCACAAGGTAACCATTTGTGCAGGCTGTACTGTCATGACACAAGTTTACATGCTATAATATTTTAGTGAGACACCCCATCTTGATCTGCTCCCATTTGCCCTGTTAAAGTTACGTTGGTCTTAATCTAAACACTTACTGTATCCATTTCAAATTAAAAGCCCTCTTGCTTTTCAGCGGAAATAAGGCCTTAATTTGTTAACAAAGCTGTTTTGGCTTCAAAGGTTCCCAAACACATTTCAAATGTAGCTACTGCCACCTTTTCTCTAGCACAAGGATGACGTTTTATTTTATTTATGTTAATTTTAAACTGTGTCACAGTTGTCCTGATCCAGTTGTGGTGTAGCTATGATCCCATTTATGGGCTCAATAGGAGAAGCTGTGAGAGAAATGTGAGACAACTAGTGGTACATTTTGGTATAGTGTCCAGTCCGATGTCTGACCTCAGCCGACCCTACCATCAGTAATTATAATTTGATAATATAGCATCGTTGAAACGGACCTAAAAAAGTCATTTTACTTTTACCACAAGAACTTTCGACAAAGTGCAAATCACAACACCAAATTTTAAAACAAACAACAAATCACTAAACACAACAACAAAATGCAAATCAAATCAACAAAAGAAAAAAACATGACATTAATTTCTCCTGGAAAAAGTAGGTCCCTGCTGCAGACATAGATTGTCGCTGATTGGACGTACGACTTTGTTTTCAAAATATATTTTACTACGTTTAATAATACTTTTTGATAAGTTTAGTTTTCAGCGTCCTTCTTTCCACCATCACTGCATTTGACACATTTCCTTCCTTAAAAAGATGGAAGGAAAAGACGGCCAGTGCGGGCCGTCATATCAGTGATGATCTTTGTTGATAGCAGCTACCTACCTTTTCTCTGAGAAGTTGATGTCGTTGTGTTTTCCGCTTTGCTGTTGTGATCACTGATGTGTTGTCGTGTTTTCTCTTTTGTTCATTTGATTTGCAATTTGTTGTTGTGTTTTGTTATTTGCCATTGTGTTATTCCAGTAATTGTTTTTGCAGTTCAGGACCACCGTAGTTTTCTAACTGGTAATGATCATTCATCTTATTTTATATGCAGATGCTTGTCATTTGTTGTCCATGTTGTCAACTTGAAGGTCAAGGCAATGCTATTTATTTATTTATGTATTTATCTATCTATTTATCTATTTATTTATTTCCCATCCACAAAAGGGTCAGTTTATTGGGGCAGCATTTCTAAAAGCTGTTTTAGGGGCTTTGGACAACCAGAGTAATGTGGATGCTACACATATATGTAGCTAAAGTTATGTGTTTTATAATGAAAACACGCTGCTGTGGATGTTGCCACAGCAAAACATTTTTCATCACAGTTATTGTGAGAGACGATACATAGCCAAAGGTAACAACAAGACAGTAGATTACAAGAATAAAGAATATCTGCAAGAAATGACAAAGCAATGACATTTATCACAAACATGTGGATATGCATCAGTTTGGGATTCAGTGTTCAGCAGCGTTAGTGGGACCTTTGTTGCTCTCCCTGTCAGTCAGTCCTTGGGAGGGTCCAGGGTCTCTCCCCACTCTTCCCTCTTTTGAAGCTCCTCTCGCCGTAAAGTGGTTTAAAGCCAAGCAGCTTACAGCATCGACTTGACTTTTATAGTGTTTTCCATGGAGACTGAATCAAAGTGCTGCTTCTTGAATACGGAGAAAATTCAAAACCTAATCCTTGTGCACAAATTTGACCTGATACCATCTGCAGTCCTCGGAGATCACGGGTTGATCCTGCATCTATGAATTATACATTGTCAGACATGTGGCATGTCAGGTGTTATTCGTGCACATAAGCAGAGCAAATCCACTGGGGCAGCACATGCATCCTAAACAGGAAATGCAAAGCTCTGCAGCATTTACAGTCAAAGATGTGTACACTGTAGAATTGGCCTGCTGGACGAGCTTGTCCAACAGTTTCTTACATAGGCTGCACTAAAGCACAGTGCATGACATGTGCAGGAGGGATTTCTGGCTTTTAGCTTGTGCAACACACAAATGAGTCAGGCTGGGAAAGCTTTAAGGAGGAACCTTTATCAAAACTGCTGTGACTGGTCAATTAATCAATTTATCAGTAGATATTTTCTGATTTTGATGATTGTTTCAGGTAGTTTTCGGGCAAAAAGTTCCCACATTCCAGCTTCTGAAATGTGAGGTTCTGTTGCTTTTCTTCACCTGATATGTAAATGGAATACTTCTTTCACTTTCTCCAAAATGCAGGCAAATCACATCTTTAAGACAGACTGGTCGCACTGATATTTGCAAAAGATCAAACCAGATCCGCAGCCGCTCTGACGTGCCTCTGGATTCAATGTCCTAATTGTGTGTCACGTTTGGAGCAATGCCTTGAAATCCAAATTGATTGGTCAGAAGATCTGGACTGAAACACATCTGTAGAAATCTGAACTTAGTCACATTTCAAACCACCTCCAAATGTGGAAACGAACAAATAAACAAAAAAACAAAAAATCTAATCTAATATCAGGGATACAATCTGCCAAAAAAACAGATTTTGATTTTTGATTTTTCTGAACAAGGCCTCAGAGGTTGGACAAGGAACGTAAGGACATCACCAAATCCTTCTCATTTTATACAGAATTCACCAAGAACAGACCTTTTTCACATTCATAGCAGCACCCTGACAGTTTGACCTGAAGGGAGCAGATCACTAATTACTATTATTGGTAACACGTACTACTATTTTATGTCAAAATGTCTTCTGTGTAAAAGGTCTATTGTGTGTCTAATTATTGTTGTGATAGTTGGGCTTATGCAAGAATTCATCCATTAGTAGAAAATCCTTTTCCCTCCAGTCATCATTGTTCTTTTCAAACCGAAACCACCAGAGACCAAAGCAACAGGAAAAAGGAATGATGATAAGGAAGAGAATAAAAAAAAGAAAAAAAAAAGAAACCACCTGCTCGGAGGAAGGAAATCCCTCCGACATCTATGTAAATCCATTTACACACTGCAGGGTTAATTGCCCTAAGGTACATACATGAGCATCACCTGCAGAAGAGGAGAAAGAAGAAATGCTGGCACTTTATCTTCCTCGATACCTGCCTCTCCTCCCAGGGATTCCTGCTGGAGCGCATGCATAAAAAATATATCTGGGAGGAAAAACATCACCAGAGGCCAATCGGAAAGATTATGCCTCTGGTCTCACTGCATAATGAGTATTTATTATTTTCATTAAATTCATTCTTCTTATGAAGAAAAGAAAAAGGCACAATCCTCCTACTTTAATGGCACTAAGAGGCCATTTACACGACAACCGTTTCACCCAAAACAGACTTTTTGTTGAGTTATGGACGTCTGATTATACGAGAACTGTGTTTTTGGGGACTGAAAATGCAGACTTTAAATATCGGATCCAGAGGGGAGACTTTTCAAAACGCCGCTGCACCGTTGTTGTGTAAATGGGCAAAACGTAACTCTGACTAAAAACGATGACGACACAGCCCCCGCTTCATGCATGCATGCCTGACGTGTGCTTTTTTCCTGGTTAAATAAAGGTTAAATAAATAAAATGAAAAGGCCTATTACAGTTCCTGTCAGCCTTTTTACACAGTACAATACAAAGACAGCAAACAGCCTACTATGGCCAGAACAACAACAAAATTACAACGTCAGACTGTCCGGTTTAGTTTGTGCAGCAGACTGTTTAATTTATTAACGCTCCTCCAATCTAGATTTGCTGAACCACCATTGTGATATTAAACTGTGGTGTTTATTTTGAAAAGTTACACCACCAACTACTGCCTTGGCGTACAGACTACAGCGTTTGCAGTCGTGTTTGCAGATCCGTGTGTACGGGGATCGTTTCAGAAACGATGCTGCGTAAACGCCGAAGGCTTTAAAAAAGCGGACAAAAAATGTTGCCATGTAAACGGGGCCTAATCTGCTAGCTGTGTGCTACATGCCCTGTGGAGGAGATTAACGAAGAGAAAATGTCCATGATGGTATGCAGAAACACGCATATGTGTTCTCAATACATCCATCCCTATGCCATTAATAGAGGAAGCTAACCTCGAGCATGCATAAACACACACACATGTATGTACATATCAATTTAGGCACTCATTTGGTAAAGAAAGTAAATCTGTGTGGACCACAGCGAAGGTGGGGAAGCTGCCTCAAGGCAAACCTCAGCTCGCTGCATGGTGATAGCTGCTGCTGCTATGGAATGAATACATTAAGGTGCAAATCTAAAATATGATCATATAAAATGTTATTAATCCCAAAGGACATTCTTGTGCCAGAGAAGCTAATATAACTCTTTAGCTCACTCTGCATGGTACATATAGAGGCTACATCAAATGTGTGGGCTTGTGTTTTTTAACATGTGTTTGCATGTTTCTTGGAGTGTATCAGAGTGTGTGTGGGCGACAGAGCAGTCATAAAATCAAGAAGCAGAGAATGAAGGGGGATCTGACAGCGAGGCTTCAACAGAGGCGAGCTCTTCCCCAGGCAGGTATTGAAGACTTTCTGTGAGCATGGGTGTGTGTGTGTGTGTGTGTGTGTGTGTGTAGATGTGTGTGTGTGTGTGTGTGTGTGTGTGTAGATGTGAGTGTGTGCTTAAGTGATGTTCTGTTGCTGTGTGTCAGCTCCACAGGGAGAATGCCACCTGCTAACACCTCACTGACCGCTGTCATGCTTCATCCATGTGAGGTGTGTGTTGTTAAAAATGCTATCTTGGGTGTAGAGACAGGTTAGTGTGTGTAATGCACTCTTACCCTGATGAGGACACAGTTCGATATGATCAAATATATAAAGCGCAGAGCCTTGTTTACTTTGAGGGAGGATTAAGCTCTGTTTGATTCTTCCAGATATTTTATTTTACTGTTGATAGTGCAGAGAAACAGTCAAGATAAAATGGACCTGGATGCTCATCCATCAAACGCAATGACACAGAAGTATCCAGTCTGTTTGCTGACAATAGCTCATTTCTCATAAAAGGACACTTCATTTTGTCGAAACCCCACAATGTCATTTTTCACCATTTTTCAAACCCCTGAAAATCAATCTTTCTAATGCTGCAGACATGATTGTATCAGCCACTCATTTTAGCATCTCTTTGAAAGTGTCAGCTGTATCCTTACAGCTGTGCCTGTTGTTAAAAAGATTGCTCATTTTCATGACTTTGGCAAATACAAATGACAACCTTCGGATGCTACACGCATATCAGGTCATCTTGAGAGACTACGTGTGCTTAAATTTGATTGGATAGGAATTCTGAATACCAATCAACGCTTTGAAGATTTCAGAGAGGACAGCCTTTTCTTTTTTCCAGTCAGCATTTCTGTGCGATGGCTTCCAAGGAAATCCCCTCTTCCCTCGCTCTTGTCTTCATGGACAAGGCAATGCAAATCTTGCTGGAGTAGTCAGATTGGGTGCGATACAAGCACCAGTAAAGGATGGGGATGAAAGGATGAAGGGATCAGAGGGAGTGGGTGGGGTGAGTGGGTGAGGTAAAAGAGAACGGGTGAGATTGATGATGGAGAATGGAGGGGGGAGGGGACGAGCAGTTGAAGAAGGTATTTGTATGGGAGACATGGGGGCTGGTGTGTGGATGAAGTGCGTGGATCTAAGTTAATGTGTGTATGATGTGTGTGTGATGGGGGAGGGGCCGTGTTAAACAGAGGGGGTGGGATGATCAGTAGTGGTGGTTAGTGGGTGCATGAGAGATTAATGGGCAGGGAGGCGTTATTGATGATAATTAATAGGAGACGAAGGCAATTTGTGGCCAGTCGTTCTCCATTAAAGGTCCTCAGAAGATGGAGGTGTCAGCGGTGCTTCTCTTAAGTCCCATGAAGTGGAAAGAACCTTAAAACATGACACTGACGAATAGCAGAGTCGTGGTTTTCTAAACAATCTAAGGTGTTTGGGCTTTTGTTTCTTGACAGACGGTAAAATGACGGTAAAATAGTGCTTTTTATTCCAATGGCTCAATATTTCAATCTTTGATGATGTCATTCTTCATAGAAAGGCTCAGGAAAGAAGTTGTAAGGAAGAAGAAAGTAACAAATTTAAGATGATAGTGATGATGCAACAATTCTTTGACAAATCTTTACTTATCAGGTAAAGCATTGCAGAGCATTGCTCTCTGCTTTGAGCCTGGTATCATTCCAAAGGCACCACATACTGTCGTTGTGGGCTTAAATGTAAATGTGTGAAAACAAGCACACATGGTCACTCTTTTACTAAGGTCCTGTTTACACAACAATGGTTTTACTGAAAACAGAAAAGTTTTACCTTTGTGTTTTGGAAACAATCCTTGTCCACACGGATCTGCAAAAATGATCGAAAAGGCTACACTGTCCATGTCAGGGCAGTAGTTGGTGGTGCAACCTTTCAAAATCAACACCACAGAATAAGATCACAGTAATGGTGCATTAAATCAATCTCTAATCAACTATATTGTTTCAAAAAATCATTGTTCTGTCCATAATGCTCTGTCTGCATGAGCAAATAAGGCTGGAACCGGAGTTTTTTTCTCCGTTTACACAGCGATTGTATGGTGGCGTTTTCAAATTATACTCAGGAACCCATTTTCAAAAGTTTGCATTTTCAGACCCCCCGAACTGTAATCAACACAAAATGTTTACCGTTTTATTGTAAAAACGTTGCTGTGTAAATGGCCCCTAAAGGCCCATTTATATCTCCCCCTATCATCTGCCCATAAACAGTCTATCCATCATGTGAGGCCATCAGGTACGTCGAGACATGAGGACGGAGAGTTTTTTTTCACTATTTCACTCCAGAAAAGCAAAAACAACAGGCATATTTAGGGGGATTGGTATCTATATGTCTGCCAATTGGTGCAGATCCAGATTAAATTCTGATCCACCATCTAAATTTTCTTTCATATGTTTCCTTATGTTTTCATAGAGGCTAGTCTGCCCTGTAAATTCTGGTTTCAGGGCTATGAGTTTGATTTCGGAAGAGGCTTGATTGAATTAAAGGGGACTGTTGGACCTTGGCGGAGCTTTGTGGTCCACTGAGGGCCATTTTACGACGAGTTGTCTGGATTTATCTACTAAATATAATTGTTTTGAAATGCCACACTCGGAGGGTCAGGACACACTTTCCTCCAAATGTCGTCATGGTGAACATATGAGCAGTGGCGGCAGAGGATGTGTGAGGACATTTTTCAAAAGGTGAATTGTTACTTTCATACTGCTGCTCATTTGGCCAGGTACAATGCAAACTCACTGGTTTTGAAAAGGCCCAAAAATGGTCCCTTTGACACCTGGGAGCTGACTGGCACAACCATCATTTGATCTGTTGCCCACTATTTGTGAAGCTAAAATGGAACTCAGTAGAGCGAATACCACCGCCAAGGCTGAGCGATCCTTCGTGTCTGCTTGGATTACCTGAATGAATGCCCCACTCCTCCATGATGGAAATCGGTTCAGTAGTTTTTGCCTAATTAGAAAATGTCAAAAAATCAGCCTCTCTTGCAGTATTAAAGACTGAAACATCCTGGATCGGCTCCTATGTCCAGGTCTACACCAAACTTTAATGGGGTCTTCTCTGACACATGGCTCATCTGTCCATCAATGTTTATGGAAATCCCATAAATCCATTCATATTTATGGAAAACAAAAAACTGGATAAGGGTGAAAACATATCCTCCTTGCTCAGAGGCATTTCATTGGTAGTAATATCCTGCTATCCTGCTGCAGGAGAATCAAACCGGCAACCAACGAGCTGTAAAGTCCTCTTTACTAAATTATTCTTTTGATGATGATTTTGATCATTGTTGAATGTGGAGAACATGCTTTTATTTCAAAGCCCTTGAATGCTTTTTTCATTTGATTTCATTTTGACAACCAAAGGAAGTGAGAATTGTTCATCTAGTGCATCTCATTCATACCATGACTTTCCCCTGTTTGCTCCATGCGGTGGTTTTCACGTGAACTCCTTTCAGACTCCCCCACAAAGAGGCTCTTTGTCACATTGTGTGTCTCAAAACATGTAACATGCATTAATGCCTTTTCTCTAAGATGAAATGTCACAACTGTAACATGAATGGAGATTATTGATTTTCTGATTAAACTAAATAGCAGATGATTCTCTGGCTGCAGTCTCATTCTCCCATTATTTTTTATGGATATACATACATATATATGTGTATATATATATCTGTTTAACGTTACTTAATAGCTTTTTTTTTCTTATAGTACTGCTCAGACGTAGAGGGTAGAAGAAAGAGACATTTTGAATTTTTCAACATTCATAGTGAATCATTCATAGTGATTCATGGAGAAACTGTGGCTTTCACGTCTCTGACATGAAATGACATTTACATATTAGTGCTTGACAGTGTGGAAAGTGTGTGTTTGTGTATTTCCTATCTGCTTTTACAGGTTGACTGTAGACCGAGGTGTGTTTTCTGCTTGTGCATGTGATTTGTGTGCTTTTGCATGAGAACTGTCACCACAATTGAGACCTTTTAGCATCACATAAAACATGAGGGCCGTATCTGGAGCAGAGAGATCCTGATTGGCTGAGGTGATGCAAGAGGGCTCGACTGGCATTAAATTAATATGTGCCACCTGATTTACATCCTAACAGCTGTCGCCGTGATCACTCGGCTGCAGTAGTGGAATACACACACGAGGAGTTTCTCTGACTTTTGATCATCCAGAGGAGGATATTAAGGTTGAATTAATTCTGTGGAGCTGTCAGACTGAGGAGAAACCATACATAACACTGACTCAACTGGGGTGTGGCACACTGCACTGCCGGCATGTGTCTGTGTCTGTGTGTGTGTGTGTGTGTGTGTGTGTGTGTGTGCGTCCACTACTGGCACACAAACACAACTGAAGAGCTTTAAGCAGCTCAGCGCTCCCCATATATCTAAACCTTCAGGCGTGGCGTGGCGATAAATCACATGACTAACAGAGCAGACGACCCGTCTGCTGTGAAAAGATGGCCTTTCATGAATATATATGGAAGGAGCCCATGTGTATCTTTTGCCAACTCGTCTTCTCAAGTCTGCTCGCTCTGACATGATTGAAGATTGAGCCATTCTGTGACGCTGGTGGTGGCACAACTGCTCTTTGACAGCGGATATATAAACACACATGCAGACATACTTGACATGCATGAACTGGAGACAATGTGTGTGAAGAGGGCAGAGACAACATAGACTGATACACAGAGAGACATTGGACTTGACTCGTGCACTCAGAGGGTCTCACACGCCCACAGTCCTGCTCACACTCGCACCACAGCTGCTGTCTGGCCGCAACATCCATCTTCCAGGTCAGGGAGAGTGACAGAGGACTGTTAGGGCTACTGGTCCCAGTTAGCCCATCACAGCCAAAAACACTGACCACTGGAGCACACAAGACTCACCCCCGACCTTTCCACCTCTGTTGACCCAAATTATATGTGTAAAAAAAATCTATCCTTCCATTTACCCCTACTTGTTGCAAACCCTGAATATAGTTTTTACTTTTTTATTTTACGCATTTCCACTGAAGAAAAATTCCTTTGTTTGAATACAGGTGCAGCATGTTTTTAACATAGAGAAGACAAAGCAAAAGACAAAATAAAAACTTAAGTTATCATATATTGCAAATAAAATAAAGATAAAATGTTCCACAGCTGTCGTTTACAGGCTGCAGTCCCTTCTGTAGGATGTGATGTGATTTTTCTCTTTTGATAGCTGTGTTCATTTTTATTGTGGTCTCATAAATATAGGTGGAGCTGCCGGTGTTGATGGCTGACCTCTGTTTATTTTGATGAACAAACAGGGAAACAGAACTTCCATGTCAACCTTACTGCCCGCTCCACCTCCTACATAAATAAAACTAGACAGCAGTCAGAGAGCAAACCTCCACCAAGGCAGCTCAGTTTCTCCATTATGTCATTACACCTCAAAGGAACACTCCCATGATAGTTTGACCCTCATAACAATCTGGAACCACATTGGTATCATTATTAGTTTGATAGTTATTCAAGAAAAACAGTATTTCACTGATGGTGGTTTTCTTCAGGATCTACAATCAATAACCAGATCAGTCTCTGATGTGTGTTTGATCTTATGGGGATGTTATTGTGTCATGAAGTTGGAACCAAAATCTTCTAATTACTCCTATCCTGCAATATTAAAGAATCCTTTAGAAATTCTGGTTCCAGATGATGATTCAAATCACCACCAGAATCTAAAGGAATGTTCCTTGGGCAATACCATACCTCTTCAAAATAATAATAATAATGATAATAATAATAATAATAATGATAATAATAATGATAATAAAAAAATAATAATGATAATAATAATAATAATGATAATAATAATGATAATAATAATAATGATGATGATAATAATAATAATATAATAATAATAATGATAATAATAACGATAATAATAATAATAATAATGATAATAATAATAATGATGATGATGATAATAATAATGATAATAATAATAATAATATTGATAATAATAATAATAATAATAATAAATTATAAAAATAATGATGATAATATTAATATCAATATAATAATAATAATAATAATAATAATAATAATATAATAGTAATAATAAAAATAATAAACTTTATTTATATAGCACTTTTCAAAACAAAGTTACAAAGTGCTTTACAACACAAAATATAATAAATGACAAACAGCGCTAAAATTTATAAGGCTACATGAAAATGGTAAAATGACCAATTTTAAATGAACAATGATAAAATAGACAATAACACAGAGACACACCAAAACCCCAGTAAAAGCACATTTATACAAGTGAGTCTTTAAGAGGATAAGGAGCTCGCCAGTCTGATCTCCTCAGGGACACGGTTCCAAAGTGTAGCGGCCTGATCAAGAAAGACCGGTCACCCTTGGACAGCTAACGGAGCCTTGGCAGAGGACCGGGCTCATAAGGTGTCAGGAGATCAGAGATGTATTTGGGAGCGGGACCAGAACGGGCTTTAAAAGTTATCAATAAAACCTTAAAATCAATTTTAAAATAAACTGGAGCCAATAAAGAGAGGCTAAAACAGGAGTAACATGGTCTCTACTTTTTGGTTCTGGTGAGGAGTTTGGCTGCTGCATTTTGTACAAGCTGTAGTTTATGTACATTCTGGTAACTCAAGCATGTGAACAGAGAGTTACAGTATAGTCTACATGAGATGAAATAAAAGAAGTTTCTCCCAGACAAAAATAAACTGTAAAAAGAAAGATTTTGTGCTCTCCAGGTTACAATACCTGCTGTTTGCATAACACCTGAATCTCTTTCAGTCTGTTGTGAGTCAGACAATTTTACAGATGCGCTATGCTAAAAAAAAGTACCGCGATTAGCATTTAGCAGTTGTCATTAATGACATCCTACAGCACATTGTTTGGATCTAAATTGGGTAGATAGCCTGAATAGAGTGAGCAGAGAAGAGGAGATTCTCATTGTGTCTCAGAGAAAACGAAGTTTCTTTTCAATGAACGACATACAGAAATAAGAGAAGAGTGATAACAATGAACTTCTGCTGCTTATCCTTTAAGTCCTTATATCCCTCCACCCACTTACCCTCCAACTACCACAGCATCCCTCCCTCATTCCTCTCTCTTTATTTATCTCAATTGTCTTCTTATTCTGCTCTCTTCCCACATTCTCTTGTGCTTTTTCCTCTATTCACACCACAACTCCATCCCCAACATCAATCAATCCTCCCATTTTCCTCTGTAGCAGGCCCTACACGTGCTTTTATTGACGGGTCTCTCTGGTAATTCACTCCCTCTTCTCTTTCCTCTTCTCATCATTTCCTTCTTAAATCAATGGTTTCACTATTCACATCTACATTTTGGTCTTCATTTCCCTGACCTTTCTTCTTTGCTTCATTTTTGCTCCACATCTCCTCTTTTTCTCCATTGATTTCCTCCTCATCTCTCTTCTCTCCACTCATCTACCCACCGGCTTTTTTTTATCCACTCTATTCTATTCTAATGTGCTGACTCTTTATGTTGCATTCCATTCTCGACAATAAGACAGTAATCACTCCTTCTCTCATTTACTCCTTCTCACTCCTCCATCCCCTTCCCTCTTCTCCTTCATCACTCCACCATATGAAGCCACCATCATCTTCCTCCTCTTGATTCACTCCACTTCATCCATTTTTGTAAGCACATACTTCCAATCCTCTCCAACCTCAACCTCTCATCTCTCACATCAACCCATAACCTAATAACTCCACCCTCATCATCAGCTCCTTCACCCCACAGCGGAAGACGCTGCATCAGGGTCCCTATGGCAACAACTCAAACACTGTTGCCGTGGCAGCCCTTTCAGCTAATTGAAGCAATTATAACTTAGCATCAGCTGTTGTACCAGTGCCTCCCTTCCCCCACCTCTCTGGTTCCTCCTCTCTCCTCATCGCCCTCCCCCTCTACTTTCACATCCCTCCATCTTCTATGCCGTCTTCTCCTCCCCTCCCCCAACTCTTCCTCGACATCCGTTGCTTAAACAGTCGACCAACATCTAATTTTTTTAATCTCATATTCTCCCTACCATCCAGCTCTACATTTATCTCTCATTTATTTTTCCATCATTTTATTATTAAAGTGGTCTTTTAATGATTCATTTAACCTAGCACTGCAGTGGCATTGAATTTGTATTTTGATCTTCTGGTGGTGTGAAATTCTTCTTATCAAATATCATGAGATGTGACCACACTTTAAGATTTGCCTCTGTTTATCCTAACATTCTGGATATTTACTTGCAGGCAAGTTTTCCCCAAAATATAATATTGACACCCATAAATCAAACAATTGTATTAAACTATAGAGAAGTTTTCCAGTTATGTAATTGTGAGTTGTTTATGCAAAACAGACTGAGAGGTTATAAGCAGATCAACATGATGATATTACACGAATCTGTCAGAGGTCTGAATTTAAATATAATAGTTGACGGTTTTGCACAGAAACTAGTGAGGAGGACACGCCTGTTTCTAACAGCTCACTGTTAGGTTGAATCTAGAGCAACTGACTGGTGGGGAGTTTCAGAGATCTCTTCTGAGATCACTAACACGTTGACAGTCGTTAAGGTCACTCGTGAACAGTTCTGCGGAGGTCGCTGACACCTTGTCACGTCGTTGGAGGTCGTTGAAGTGAAGTGAAGTGAAGAAGCCTCTTGGATGAGAGGTGAAACATCTTCAAACCCTAAACAGAAGTCCAGGTGCTCTAGATTCATCCTTCAAGGAAGGGGATTTATACTTATGTGTTGTGTAATACGCCATACCTACAGCGACTGTGCACTGAGGTTACACTGTGGGCCACAGCGTAGTTGAGTTGCATTTATTTAAAAGAGTAGCGACACACAGACACTGTGTACGACGTCCTGTTTACAGAGCTGACAGATGTGTGAGGCGTGTGGTAAAAAAGGTGATTTGTATGGTGCTTAATTACTTAATACAGGATATAAATAAATATCTTGAGATTCCAGCTTATATAATACAGACTGTTACTGAAGACCTTTTCCTCATATGTGATTTTGAAACAACGATTCTACGGTAAAATGCATGACTAAAAAAAATCAGTCATCTTTTTGACCTCCTCCTCATGCCTCCTACGCCCTCCCCTCCCCCACCTCTATCTCTGAAAATGATGATGGTATTAGTGGTTCCCCTTCCTCCACTCATTCACTGAAGAAGCACTTCAGGTTTCCCCCCTCATTGCCGCCAGAGACCTCGAGCTGTGATGTCAGTGGAAACCATGGGGGATGGAGAGTAAGTGTTGACGTTCACACGTGCATACGGATGCACATACAAATTAAACTGTGTACGTTCAAATGTGGACACATGGATGCACACATTCACACAAACACACACTCACACACACACACACACAATTCCCTGGTGTGTGATGGCTGTTTAGCGTGTGATTTGGTGTGATCGCTGAGGGGCCTGCTGGGCCCTCGGCTGTAAGGAAGAGCTTCGTTGCTTTGAGGATGTTTTATGTTCTAAGGATATTTGCTTATGCAAATGTTCAGGTTTATTAAAATAAGCTGCCTCACAGGCCAATCAGGCCCTTTTCTTGTGTGCGTAATATATATTGGCCAGTCGTAACTAGATGAATGTGTAGCAGTGCATTACGGAAACAAAATCAAATGTGCTCGTTTTTCAACCTGCCTTGAGAAAAACAACAAACTATAGGTTAAATCAATTAGGATAAAACAAATGTCCTCATATTGTAGATGGATTGACTTCACAGATGGCAAATACCATTTTATAACCTTTTCATCCAATCATAAATCAAAACATGTGTTCCATATGTGCACATTAAAATAAACACTTATTTAAATTTCATGCCTATTTGTAACATTTGCTGGAGTTTTATTTTGAATGTATGTCAGGCTTTAGGCTCACAACACCTCTTGAATAATAAATACATAGCTCCACTATATTTAACATCATGATAGAACTCATTTTCATGCCATAGTCAAACATATTTAGAATTGTTGCTCATTTTGATGATAAAAAAACCCCACTTTTTTCTGCTTCAGCTTTACTCTCTGGTTTAACGTGTTCTTTTAAAAATCACTCTCTTGATTACATTGAAACAGGCAGGTGATTTATATGTTTGTCCAAAGATTGTGGTCAGAGTGTGTGCATGCAACATCACTAATAATGCATGCTATACGATGTGTTCTCTAAGCCTCTAAAACTGGTTCTTCAATAAAAAAAAACAAATTCATGGGCGGGGTAGAGGAAAATGAGGCATGCGTGTTTGTGTTTTCACGCAAATGCATTCCTAATCAACGGATGTGCTACTGCCTGAATATGTATGTGTGTTAATGTATTTCTGTGATTTTCTGTGCATGCAGAGCAATAAAGGGACTCCAAAGCGTGAGCAGATGTATGCCAACCTCCTCATGTTAAGGAGCTGTTTGCATGCACACTCAAGTGATTCTTCAGGCCAATTAGTGGGAGTGCCTGCCATGCGTGTTGTGGAAGGTACCCATGCCAGTTTGTGGTAAATATATGGGCATGCTACAGGAATGGATCGCTAAATGTGCAGGGGAGCTTTAAAAAGCTCAAGGCGGAGGTGTCACATCAACAGGAATTCTCTTCAATGAGGGGCGCTTGGCCCAAATGAAAAATCTAATCAGACACAAAGGTCAAAGAGAAAAATCTAGAATCATGCAATTATGAAGTTTCAATCTGATATACACATATACATATTCTCACATCATATTGTTTTATCCACAACTACACCCATCACAAAAACCAAGGAAAAGATGTCTGCAGATTTCTGCATGTTAAGGGGAAAAACAGCAGGAAACTTCTGAGTACAGATTGATGCAGGTGGAACTTTCACTAGGAGAGATGTGCATGTGTGCAGGGGGTGACCGGGTGGGTAACATGCATTTGAAAGGGGTGGGGGTAGTGTGGGTGTGAGGAGCTCTTGTTCAGCAGCAGTCTTATCTACCTTTCACAGATGAGTTCTCTGCCTCTTTCTATGTCTCTATACAAGCCTGTGTCCACACATAAGTGTGTGTATGCATGTGTGCAAGTGGAGCTTATCTCTTTGGCCACTCAGCTGGAAGGCACCCTATCACATGCAGAACACAGCGCTGAAGAAACGGCAGATCAGCTGCCGGTAGCGTTTCTGCTTTACGCGAGGATGATCTGAATTCAGCCACATGTTACGGCTAAGGAAGCCCGCAGAATGTGATATCATGACTTACAGAAATACGCTGAGCTAGAGATACCCATTATTTATTTTTCGGCAGCGGTAAACAGTGACATTCAACTGGTTTTTACTGGGTATAGATTTGATTTTATAACCCACAGAAGAAGCAAGATGGAATCTTGTTTTCTTCCTCGACAGTGAAAAGTGCTTGACTTTCTGATGCAGGATTATGGACTCTGTTCTACTCCCCTTCAGTAAATCCCCTCAGTAAGGAGATGATCAAAGTTAGCTTGTTTTTCTGCAAAGCAACATTGCCTTATACAGCAAACCAAAGCCAGCATCAACACCCTCTTTCCGCTGCTCCTGATTCGGTGTCGCCACAGCGGATTTTTCCATCCACAGCGTTGAACTGGCACACGCTTTCTGATGCAACCCTCCCCATTTCTTTGGGCTTGGGACCAGCTCCAAGAGTACATTGGCTTTTACACCCGCAGTGGCCAGTTGTTAAGAACAGGTGAAATGATATGAAGCCTGGAGCTAGTTCAGGCAGAGAACTCGAGCTGCGCTGTGCACACACAATACTCACATGATAGGCCTCATTCTCCTCAAGCGTCATCTAACACACCCTCCCAATTAGCGGTCTATTCATCTCCCCCGTTGCCTCTCAACGCCGTTGCTGCTCCATATGCATATTGCTGCTGCTCTTTCAGACCCACCACCACCCCAGCAACCACCTACTCACTCCGGTTGAGGGGCGGGTCAAGAAGTTTTCTCATCACTCCCCAATATATCCATATAAACAAATCTGTGGGGAGTGATGAGGTAAGAGCCTCGACACCAAACTCAAAATATGTTCTGCTGCTGTGATAACAAACATTTCAAACTCGTGAGCTGTCTGACTGAAGTGTTTTTACGGCCACACAAACAGCTTGGCTCTATCTATCTATGACAATGTTGGCCAGATGATGGGTCCATAGCTTTAGTCAAAACAAATGCATCTCAGCAACTATTGAATGGATTGACATGAAATTTGGTTCTGGCATTCGTGGTGCAGAGAGGATAGAGTGACATTTCATTTGCATCACCATGGGATAAATTTTAGTGAAATGTCTTGACAACTTTTGAATGAGTTGCCATAAAATTTGTGACAGATATTCATGGCGCCCAGAAGACGAACCTTAATGACTTGGGTGAACCCTGACTCTTCTTGTAGCACCAGCGGGTCTAATTTCTCAATCATGTGGACAAGATCAACACTTAGAGGATGGATTGTTGAGCAAGTCTGTAAATGTTTGTGGTTCCAAGAGGAGGAATCCTATTAACTTAGCAGCCGTTTATGGTTTTACCCTGAAACGGTAAACTTTTGTTGTGTTTGGGCCATTCATTTAGACCGTTGTACCTAAATATAGCCTGCAAGGAGAACAAAAGACCATATAGGATTTAATGAAGTCTCTCCAGGGCTGAACCCACTTTCTAAGCCAACACCAGTTCCACTCAGGATAACTGCTGTTACCAATTTCTGAGTTGATTCAAGTACTTTACTACATTCTTTCTATATCCAAGTTGACGAAACCTGTTGGGATGTACAATTATTTCAATAAAAAACTTAGCTGGCAGCCCGTTATAACTTAACAAATGTAGATAAATTTGTAGTAACATTGAACATGAGGGTCACTATCTGCCCCACGATACAATACTTTACATAAAACAATGTATTTATGTGAAAACATTCATACAAAAAGATGTACACAAGCAGCCACTCATACAGGCACACATTCACAGTGGAACTCCTGGTCATGAATAAGTAATGAGGGGTGTGATAATGTAGAGAGATGAGACCTTTGGAGCTCATGTAAAAAGGCCGGGGTCAGGAGGTCTGTTATTTGATATTCAGCCATGGCATTTTCTTCTCCACACACACACACACACACACACACACACACACACACACACACACACACACACACACACACAGTGGCCACCCTCTGAATGATTAATGCTCTAGCATCTACCTAGAGTGGAAAGTGTATATCTTAAAACAGGAGGAAAGATTGACATCAAACCACTTACAGACTCTGTTCCCAGAGTCTCTTATGTGCTGCCTATCGAACTGTGTGGAGACCTTGACACAGTGACTTTTCATTTATCTCAACACATCTTAACAGGAACTCTAGTTCTTTCTGTTACTCCCCTTTCGTCTCTAAATGTTTATGAAGGAGATTCAAGACCATTGGTTCTGAAGTGTCTAAAATTTGCCTTCATTGCCCAGTTTGGGATGAAAAACATGTTTATATCCCCAATAATTAGTGTTGTAGGAGCAAAATGGATGAAAGACTCCGTCATTAATATTGGCTCTTGTTGCTGCAGCGACATTAATGTCGGTGACATATCAAATCATTGTCCCAGGCAGCTTCCAAGAGGTATTTTTTACTCCTCTTAACAATGACATCAGAGCACTAAAAATAAGGATGACACAGAGATGACTGACATGCTCCACATTTCACGGTTTAGTCCTTGATATGCTTTGTAGTGAAGCATCTGTGTGTGTTTTTGTGTAAGATAGACGGACCACAGTTGCAGCTGGGCTAATACAGTATGAGCTGGCACGATGTGCATGTTCAGACAAATGTTCAGCTGTTCCTTGATGCTC
Source organism: Chaunax sp. Z400 (assembly GCA_037577475.1). Taxonomy (NCBI): domain Eukaryota; kingdom Metazoa; phylum Chordata; class Actinopteri; order Lophiiformes; family Chaunacidae; genus Chaunax; species Chaunax sp. Z400. The sequence goes on from CM075195.1 coordinate 25,322,092, forward strand.
TCACCGTCTGTCTGTCAAAACACCTGAAACAACAAATGACCACATCAGCAGCTGCCCTCTGGCTCGTCCCTCGCTTCTATTTGTATGCGCACACGTTCACACACACCTGCCAATTGTGTCATTGCCATAAAACCAGCAACAGACCTCATAACACATTTATTAGCAGATGTGAGGTTCCGGCTTAATTTCCCATGGAGTTAAGCACAGAAAATGTGCACTGATACTTTGAGTAGAGGAAGAAGTGGAGAAGAGTGGAGAAAACAGAATAAGCTACATAAGAAATGTAACATAAATGTTCAAATAATGTTAAGATTCTTTGACTCTAGATAACCTGTGTCTGTGTATCTCAATGTGTTAAAAGATTAAACAGGATTCGCTGCATAGCCGTCACTGGTGTGTGTGGGTAGCTGGTGGGGGGGTATCCTGGTTACAGCTGGAGAGGCACAGCGCCACAGTCACCTTGAATGGCTTCTCTTCGTTACCCGAGCTGCCTCTGCCTCACTATATTTAGATCTGCCCCATCAGGCAGCCTGCGCAGGTTAAAAATAGCTCTGCTCCATGCTCTCACACTGTGAGTCTCTTTTCCTTCTTTGTCTGAGCCAAAAAACACTCTACCAGCCACCTCACATTCTCTTCACGTCTTCTTCCTCTTCATGTTTTTATTACTGAGTTTACAGCCTCAGGTGTGTAAGAGAGAATGGGGAGGCAGCTTAGTTTACTCTTCACACAGTGATGACTGCAACCCAGTGCACCTGCTCGAAATGACGTAAATGCATCGGAAAACACTGACAGTCAAATGTGAGGTCGTTCACACGATCCTGTAAATGGCTGATGAGGTGTTATTTACAACCCGGGGGGGTGAGATGACTAAAAAGAGATCAGGACATTTTCTTTAGTGCCTAATAAGATGTCAGAGTGACAGTAAAAGGTAAAATATAACACTGGGAGCATGTAATGCACAACAACACAAACCATTATTTTTGCGCCAGGAAAGCAGCATCTTTAGCCACACTGCACACATGGAGGGAAGCCTGTGAGCTAGTTCAGGCAGGCAACTGGAGCTGCACTGCTGCACACACATACGCACAAGACATGCCTCGTTCTCCTCAATCATATACATATTCATGCCCTTTTTAAAATGTTGTTTGCAATGTGTTTTATGATGACCCCGATGAAGGCCACAAGCCGAAACGCGTTGGTCTAGTAATAAACTTGTTCCTGATACTGCAACCGTTGCTGAATTGTTTCCTCTTTAGACCATTTTCCCCTCTCTATGCACCTTGGAAGTAGGTGAAGTTGTGCGAGAAACCATTTCTCTGCTTCTACATCATTCTCCTCAATCGTCATCAACACATCCTCCCAATTAGCGGTCGATTTAAGCTGCAGCAATGCCTCATCTCCACCTCTGCCGTCAATGCTGCTGCTGCGTATTGCTGCTGCACTTTCAGCCCCACCACCAACCCAGCACCACAATTTTTGGTGGTTAGGGGGGTTCAAGAAGTTTACTCATCACTCCACAATATATCTTAATAAACATATCTGTAGGGAGTGATTAAGTTGGAGCCTAGATGCCAGACTCAAAATATGTTCTGCTGCTGTAATAATAAACATTTCAAATTGTGAGTTGTCCGACTGACCATTCATGGTCCCCACTAGGCTATATTGTAATAACTTTGGTGACCCCTTAACTTCATATCCTACCCCATCATTATTTCTTTATTATCTGATTAATTTTTTAACTTTGTCTTTAATGAAAATAAAGCTCGGGGAGTCGACCAGGAGGACATGTTGGTAACAACACCATAACGACGTACATACCTGAGGTTACGCAAATCTTGTGAGACTAATGCCGACTACGGCAACACTCTATGGTCAAAACAGTATAACAGTACAGCTGTCCACAGAAGCATAGTGGTGGTCTTTCAGAAGAAGTCGGCATCACAAGCTGGGATGAGAACCTCTTTATTTTATAGACTTTTCCAGACATGAGTGCAGATCTGGTTATGACTGTGTCTGTTAGCACCGGCCCTTTTCGTCAGGGTTTGCTGGTTTATTTTTTAATGCACATATGAGGATTTTATTGCGTTTTCAATCAGCGTAACGAGGCGTGTGTTTAATCATTCTGTATGTTTGTGCTGTAGCGTTTATGTTAACAAGAGGACATTCAATTCATACTTATGGAAATATCACAGACTTTTACTAACATGTTGTATGAAGTAGTTCGTTCTGAGGATACGCCACCATCAAGATGTCTGCCTGGTTTGAAAAAAAATATTTCCAATTCTTCAACATTATTAGGATAAACCAAACTAAAAGATGAATTCATTATCTCTATATATAAATTGCATTATGTGCAAAGAGGTGAAAATACTCAAAGACTAAGAGGGACTCAAGAAGAATTTGTTTTTCAACTTAAAGAGAGGAAGGCAGGACTTGTGTTTGCAGGAAGATCCATCCTGTGACCAGAGTTAGATAAACATGTTGTGGAAGCGGAGATGTTTTTTATGAATGTGGCCCGGAGGTTAATGGCTTCTGATGCTGCTGACATTGTCTTTGTGTGTCCGAAGGAAAACTGTCAATCGCTGTCACATCCTGAGTGGAAGCTGGAGGGGAAATCGACTGTGTGTTTTTTCATCAACACCAAAGTCACCGCCAACTTGTTGACTCAGCGGGAAGGAGGACATGTTTGTTTGAGCAGCATCTGTGTGTCTTCGTGTGTGTATACCCACCTGTTCATCTGTGTGTTATACTTGTTTCTATGTTATGTGTCTGTGCATCTTTAAGTGTCTGTGTTTACACACTCTGACATCTGGATCAGGAAGGGCTCCACATGGAACCCTCCGGTTAAACCCGACAAAAACAATTCCTGTTTCCTCATTTTTCCAGTCGGTGTGTGTGTGTAGGTGTGTGTGTGTGTGTGTGTGTGTGTGTGTTTGAGTATCTATTACATAAGATGGTGAGGAAGGGCAAACAGCTCTCTGGGCTCCATAAAAGAAAAGATCTTCCTTGTTCCTTACAGGAAGGATCTATATAATGGTGTTGAGAGAAGTGGTAAAGGACACTTTACAAACACAATGTGTGTGAAAAAAGTCATGCAAGCACATGCATTGATCATAAAGTTATTCACGTACGTATACACACAGTCCATTGGAATTTAATTAAACAAATTTAAAACGCTGCTGTTTGCAGCTGCACCATGAATCATTTTGCATAGTCAGAATCTCTAAAACACCAAATACAGTTTGCAAAACTGCCAGAAATTCCCAAATATCCCGGGAGTTTTCTCCTGGAAGCAAAGGGAAGCCAGGCTTCCCCTGTTTTCTCAGATGTAGTTGTAATTTTAATAAAAACACTTAGTTTTTCATTCATGCTTTTGTGCTGTTCTGACGATGTCATGTCATCCTTTCCCTATTTCTCATCTAATAATTTTACAGCGAGTGAACTACTGTAGACCGTCATGACAGGGGGGAGGAGCCAGGTCTGCTTGGCATCCCTTTGTAAAAAAAAGAATTAAATGATTAGCCAATGAGACGGGGCTACATATCACTATCATGTTATACATGCCAAACTGTGATTTGTCAGGACTGCCAGGGGAAGCCAGTCAGCCAGTTCTTCCCCTCTATTCAAAGCAATGTGTGTTTGTGTTCGCTAGCTTTGTTGTATTTGACACACATAAGCAAGTGCAGTTATGGAGAGTCTACTTAGAGTTTTTAGTTAAAAACAGTTTCCTGAAATTACCTCTTGAGCAAAAGCTTAAAATTAAATCCGACGACACTGAGATATTTTAGTTATTTTAATGAGTGCATAATAAATGCGTACAGAGTGGCTAGCTGGCAGTACCTATTAGCATATGGAGGCATAATGAACAGGCGAAGAAGAATGGTGATATTCTGATGAGACCCAATAATAAGTTATTATTATTATTATTATTATTATTATTATTATTATTATTATTCAGATAGAGTGAGGAATGCTGTCTGTCTCTCTCTGTGGCTTCCTGTTGACTATCTATCCATGAATGTCTGCAGTTTCTGATGGGGTTATGATGCTTGTGCCTTGCTAGAGTTTAGTTGCATGTGTTAGTCTTCTGAAGTAGCCTATTTTTTTATTGTGGTTGTTTACACACTGAAGTAAACATAACAGACAGTTACACTTGGAAAATCAGCATCATTTGAACGTTTGGCCTACTTTGAAACGGACAAAGGAAGGTAGGAAGGTCTTTGTGTACGTCAAGCACAGATATAACAGAGTGTGTAAGTCGTTTGTGTGTGTGGGAGAGAGAGAGTGTCCGTGTTGGAGTTCGGTTACGTAACAGGTGTAGATGTGTCCCGCCTCTTATATAATGTTGTGATATACTTGATGCTCCAATAGCTCATCTGTTTACACTATCGTACCTTACCATACCATACCTCAGATTCTTGTCTACCAAATGCACACAGATACAATCTTTTATTCAGTGATGTGAAGTCAAGTTTTTTTAAGGGACCTGAAAACAGATTTTCTCAACCAGCTTTACAGAAAAACAAAATAGGTTATTTAAAGTATGAGATTTCTCTGTTTCTGTGTTTGCTCTTCTCTCAGGTTTCAAGTGAGCAGGTTGGAGTATCCACAATCTGGTAAAATCTGTCAACACTACTGAAGGCTGTTCTGTGATCATCTAGTCAATATCCCAACTTTTACAAAACTCCACAAGTAAACCCTGCCCCTGACACAACAGCTCTGTGGTCCACATTCTGAGTTGAATAAAATGAATATTGTCATCACGATGTGACACATCAGACCAACAATGTTTAATATATGATATCATCCACCTTCAGCTGCTGTCAGATTTCTTCATTTTTCTCCCACTGACTAGAAGCCTTTTTTTTTTTCTAACTCAAACACATACATTGTGAATTGTTTAACATCTGTTACTTCTGTACTTCTATCAAGCTGTGCCTCAGGACAGGAAGCTATCGGATATTAAGCTTTACATCAGGATATGTGTGGGCAGAGAGGACCATGCATGGGGCAGATATGGAAGTGAATATTCATTAGAAACAAAAGAATTGTTTCATCTGCTGATACAGATAGAAAAACGATTGCTTTTACTACTGAGGCAGCCTCTCGGCTATTTGCTGCTGCTATTTTTCCACTCAAAAGGAAGGAGAGAGTCGTAGGGCGATGAGAGAAGAGAACGACAGACAGGAAGAAGCAAAGACGCAGCTCTGTATATGCAACTGCTGCGAGATGTAGGCCGGAGGGAGGACCAGATCAGCAGAGACACATCAGGAGATGCTGTACATACACACACACATATACGCACACACTCACCCTTAATGCAGCTTAAATGGTGGACAAGCAAAAGCTTTTTGAAAGCATATCTGTAAAGATAGGAAATAGTTTATGAATAATTTGTCACCTCAAGGGACTTATAGCGGAGGAGGGGGAGGCGATCACTGCAGCATTGGGTATAGAAAAGAGAAGAAGAGATCCCATACAGAGAAAAGAGAGAGAAACGCTCCAAAAGAAAGGACAGAATTAAAATACATACAACTAGCTGCACTAATAGCACTATAGAGGAATATTTATTCTACATTTATTCAGGCCTTGTACATGATACCACTTCTTTTTCAGTGGTTTTGTTGAAATGGATGTCTTGACCCTTGAATTTATAGCTCATATTTGTCCTGCTGAATAAAACAAACTGGAAACTTCTGATAAACATTTATTGAAATTCTGTTGTTTTCTGTTTTTGCTTCTCCTCCAAGCTGCTGTAATTTTCTGTCTCTCCCTCCCTCCTCCTCTCTTTTACTGAGGCTCCTCTCTGCTGGACCATCAGCTGACCAGGAATCTCTCTCTCTCTCTCTCTCTCTCTCTCTCTCTCTCTCCCTCTCTCTCTCTCATTGCCTCACCAGATGTTGAATTTGCATCGCTGCCCCCTTATGGATTATTGCTTATGTTTTACAGTCTACATACATCTGTATGGTAAATATTTTCATTCCTTTGTTAATTTTCTCTTGGCCTGTCTCCTTCCAGGTCGTCATCATGAAGAGGTCACCGTGTGGCGCTGGTGTCTCAGGCAAAACCTGAAGCTGCTCAGTCGTCCTTGAAGGGTTAAAATTAAATTAAATAGAATACATAAAACCAAGCAAAAGACAACATTTTTAAAAGTAGTGCAGACGTCAAAGGCAAGGCACAGTGAGTTTCATGTAACCTGATAGTTAAATGCTAAGTGAGCTGACCTCCCGGATATCTATAGGTAGTGTGTTGCATAGTTTGGGAACATAATTGACAAAAGCTGCATCCCCGATTTTCTTTTGACTGCAGAAAACCTCCAATAAACCAGCATCAGATCATCAGAGTGGTCTTGAAGGTGAATTGTGAAGTAGGGATTTAGCAATGTAGCTTGGTGCTAGCCCATTGAGAGGAGGAGGAGCTTAAAGTCAAATCTAGATTTAACAGGGATCCCATGCAGGGCTGCTAAAACTGGATGAATGTGCTCTCTCTTCTTGGTTCTGGTTAACACACGAGCTGCAGAGTTCTGAATAAACTGAAGTTTCTCAGACCAATAAATGGTGCCTTAGAGTAATCAACAATAATAAAGGCATGAATCAGCATCAGCAATTTTTCAGCAGCTCTCTGATTTATAAATGGTTGTATTATAGCTTTGTTTCAAAGATAGAAAAACAATGTGTTCGTCACCTTGTCAGTTTGAATCTAAGATAACACCAAGACTTGTAACCTCATGTTATTAAACAGTAGCTGGGTGTTTTGTCCTTACTATAATCAGTGGTCAGAGACAGAGGGTGTCCTACATTCTACAGACTGAAAAGCACACTGACAGATTATGATGTGTGATTAGGGCTATATAAATAAAATCAACTTGAATACCACAGCATATCTCAGAGGCACAACTTGTAGCACAGGGAAATGTGTGTAGCATTGATTCATTCATGTCCCTCTGTGTGTCAGAGATGCATAAAGAGACAGATACATAGGCAAAGGACACACACACACACACACACACACACAGCGGGTTTCATAGTCTGTCAGACAAGCAGGAAGGGGCTCAATTATGGTAGTAATGATCCTGCTATGAATAAACCAGTTGGAGGAAGTAGAGTTCCCATTAGGCTTCCCTCCTCAGGCTATTAATAACCAGAGAACTAATGCCTCCTCCACAATCAATACCCACACCCACTAAGACATGGTTAAAGACACACTCAGCGTTGGAGCTTGTATCACATATTGAGTGCATATTACTTCATTTTCAGCTCCTTTTGTAAAGTATGATGGCGATGAAAGGTGTCATATTAACTTAGATATTTTTGCCGTCTCAGGAGTAACAGTTGGAGAATGAAGACATTAGGATGTGGCTTGAAGAGACGATCACTTCACGGAAAAGAGAGTGAAGAGCGGGAGGATGGCAACCCTCACGTGATCCAGCCATGTTGAATTCTTTACTCTCCAAATAAGGATCAAATCAAATCAAATGAAACTTTTATTTCATGCAGGATTTTAGGACAACTTGACACATCAATCCCCAGTTTGTTAAATCTGGAGATGATGTTACAGTAGGTATGCAAAACTATTGAACAGCAGGTGGAGATTATCGTTGGATGATTCAAAACTATGGATTAAACTCAATTTAATTTATATCAAATAAATAAACGTGTATGCTCCATGATGATGGTCGTTTTGAGTATGCCATCCAGGTACTCATAGTATATTGTATTTGCATACTTAGTAGTGTGAACACACTTACACACTCAACTGAACAGGCTGAGTATAGAAGTAAACAGTTTGAGACACAGCAAATAACCAGTGAAATAGTACAAAGTTCATACATGTCCTTGTGAAATATGCAGTGCTCAGATTGGCCACGTGAGAATTATCAGGGTTAGTCAATTAACCATAGTAGTAACAGCTAGGCAGCTGAGAACCTGCTAGCAATTGCAATCATGAACAAAATAGCTCTCTGAGCTACCATTAGCTAACTTCTTTGCTGAACGGGTCAATAAGTTTGCAGAAATTTGTGCCACTGACTGCAGGAATCAGTGGTACAAATATCTTTTAGTGCATACCTGACGAGAAAATTACATCACACTATCTCTGCGTGTGTTGTGATCTGAGTATCTCTATTCTGTTTTGTCCATTGAATTAATGGATTTTGTTGTATAAAATTTGAAATGCTGGTGTGACTGGGCCTTTGCAGTTCGCCTCTCTACATAAGGGGCCTGTATACTTCCTGTACTGAATGCACCTGTGAATGGATGCAATTCATTGGATCCTAGCTTTCATATTTTACTGTTTATGCAATTTAGTGTGTTGTTCTCCATTCTTAAGATGTGCCTTCTAAATTAAAACCATGCCAACTGTTTCACTTAAGCCACGTTTCCACTATGTGGTTCCGCCTCGACACGACTCTACTTGCCTATTTTGCTTTTCTATAAGGTAAAGGTACCTGGTACCTACTTTTTAGGCATCACCTCCGCTGAGGTTCCAAGAGAGCTGAGCAGGTACTAGAAAGTGATGTGAAAAACAGCACAACGCTGATTGGTCTGAGAGAATCGTCACTGCGTCATCAATACCTGACACGCACAGAATATCCTGCACGGCACAAACCCACACCTGCCATTTTTAAACAGCCAAAAGCTTCTTCAGCGGCCATAATTGTTTTATAGTGGCTGCTATACTGAGGAGGTGCAGACATTACTGTCTTTGATAGCTGATGAGAGGATCATGAGAGGTGGAGGAGAATGCTGCATCACCATGACGACCAGGTGGTACTATCCTCTAATGGAAAACGACCTGATGCTAAAGCTGAGTCGAGTCGAGCTGGTACCACGTAGTGGAAACACAGCTTCAGTAGTAGAACTGTTACCAGGGTTCATACGTCTTCATGAACTGAGGATACACAGCATATTAACTTTAGTGTAAAATTGTAATTTTCAAGTTGCATCAAGTCACAATGACTTGATCACCCGAGGAGAGTGGGGCTGATAGAACATGGAGCTTTCAGCAGGAAAAGAAAGCTGACGGCACATGGACGGTCAAATTCATCAAGCTGATCACCAATGGTTTGTTTCACAGCACCGTCTCACTCAGCTGAAATCAAGAAGACTCCCCCAGGGCTGTTACCAGATATCATGGCTTGTCAGACAGAAAGGAAGAGCGACAGATGTGTGGATCAATACAATAGTGCGCCTCCAAATTGAATTTTCTCAACAAGAGAAAGACAGAATTTGTCAATGTGTAGCACAGATCCAGGCTTGGTGGTGCTAGATGTTTCTAAGCCTTGTGGGAGAGATCCCATGAAAAAGCTTCCATTGTTATCTGGTTAACTCAATAATCTTCAGCTTGAGGAACTCTCATCTTTCTGGGTATGCCATATTTATTATTAGAAGCCAGCGAGTGCATGGTTAAAGGGGTTGACTTTGTGTGAATGAGTGGACCCTTAAGCCTTCTGAAGTGGGATTGGTTTCTAGATAGAGGGGGGGGGGAGAAATGGGTGAGGCACAGGAGAGGCGCCGTGACATTATCCATCCACCCATCCAGCACTAATCCCTTACCGGCCGCTACACGCGTCACACAATCCTCCAGCTCTTCATACTCCAAAACAACAAAAGGCCTCAGAGACAAAGAATGAAACAGAACCAGGATCAGCGTTTGATCACAACACTTTCAAATTGTGTAATTTAAGATGCAACCCACTCTCCACCTTTTTTTATTCCACAGACAAAAAAACCCAACATAAAGGTATGTCTCATTAGTTGTGTCTATCTTTAAGATGGAATTCAGTCAGGTTTCAAAGCTGTTTGATAATGAGACAGTGACTGTCGCCAGCTTGGCACAATGTCCTGCTAAGTGTGTGTGTGTGGGTGTGTGTGTTTAGGTGTGTGTGTGTGTGTCTAGGGAGTTTGTCCATTATCAGCCCACAGCTGAAGCACATTAGAGAGATGAGGAAGAGAAAGAAGAGATGATAAGGCTCACAGAGTTTAAGACAAACCCAACTGTCAGCTGTTGGGAAAGGACACACACATGCACACAAACGCATGCACTCACACACACTCAACACAAAGACTTGAAGAGAAACGTGTTTTCACCACTTGAGTTCATTCTCTTCTAAGATTAACTACAGCAGTACGGATGGCAGTATTGTGTTTTTTCTGTATGGCAGAGATGAACTGACACACACTCAGGCAGCACAGACCTCCAGTGGGCCCTGGTTTTAGTCCAGCAGGCACCAATTTTGGAAGATGTCTAAAAAAAAATGGATGCAGGAGATGCATCCATAGGATGCATTCCTATATGGTCTGATGTAAACAGATGTGTATGAATATGGACTCTGTCTGTGGATCACGAGCTGTCATTCATATTAACCATTTAGGTCAGACAGTCACACCCTCCCTCACTGGAGCCTCGACTCTAGCTGGAAAAACAGGAATTCAAATGGGAAAGATTGGAGGGAGTAGTTCAGAGAATAAAACGTTGACCCTTCTGTTTATTTCTGTTTGATTTACAAGTTTTCTCTTTGAAAAATGTCGTTCATTTCATCTGTTTGTCACAAGGTTCCATGGTTTTGTTCACACATGGCATCTGAACACATTTTGGGTGTTTCCTTGAACACCTGTACACCCGTGGTGTTCCCGGTCAAAAATGACGGAGAAATAAGAGTTCAAGCACATTCCCACACTCACTTTCCCACCCCCCCACATGCAGGTGTCTCTCAGCAGACACACACACCCCACGCCCCTTTTTGGTTTCCATGGCAACCCCCACGGGAACCTATCCCCAATAGAATTTTTACAACCACAATATTTCTCATAGCTCTGGTATGTAAAGCTTTTTTTGAGACCTTGCTTACAGTTCATTCTGTGGCAGCATGATGATGGCTAAGTGATTTAGGGGATTTGGATTTTTGTTTGAAGATGCTCCTCTCAAAGGATCAAAGTTGGGATTGGTTTGACATAAAAAGCTCAGCTGAGTCAGGAGCTCTTTCATAAACACACACAGTAGGCTACACATCACTACCACACATACACACTCACAGCACTATACAACTACACATTTGAATGAGTCAAAGACAACCAAGATATCAGAGATATCATTTTTGGAACCATTTTTCATGTTATAACTGTTGTATAAGGATGCACACAAAACCTGAAATATTACAGCTAAGAGACAAATACTGACGTATTTCCCTACATCACTTCTTTTTGTGGACCGGTCTATTCTCCTTTACTTTTACACTCATGTGCATTAATCATAGAGTCTGACAAACCGCTGCTCTTTTCATTAAACCTGCCATTACCAAATATGCAGTAAGAGCACTTATTCCAGATGTTACCTCCTGACAAATCTGGGCATGATCCACAATGGACAATTATAAAAACATAATTTTCCACACAATAGTTTTCCCAAAACTCAAAGCCCCTTTTCTGAAACTTTACAGTTTTTGCTTAGAAATAGTACAGGATTGCAATATTAAGTTCTTGGTCAGAAGTATTTCTTGATGTCCAGTCCATTTGGGTGGGGAAGGTGATAAAATAATTACCTTATGTAATTTTCTGACTGATCACTGCAAGTCATACAAACATAATATTTTTTATGGATGATAGTATCATATTATTGTCAAGAGCCATTGGAGCTTGATGCTACAACAGATGCCAACCTTGCAATGGTTAAAGTATGGTTACATAAGCTTTCTGATCAATTAAACTTTTAAATTTCAGGCCAGACAAAAATGTCTTGTTTCCAATGTATATTCTGAGCAGAAACATAAGAACCTCTAAATGTTGCATCAAGGCTTTACTCTGTTATTGGTCAGTATTGACAGATTGACTTCCATCTTTTCTTACATCTCCGTATGTATACGTAGCATATTAGGTAAAATCACTTGCTGCAAGCTAACACAATACCGAAGGTACTCCTTATTTTAAAGACAGAGACTGACAGGATTCATCATTATGTTTTTATCTTGTTTTTATTTACAATTATATAATTCTAAATAAAGTTATATAAAAAAGAGCAGGTCTAGACCAACTCTTTATTCTAGAGACCAACATTCCCCCATGAGCAAGCACTTGGCGACAGTGGCGACGAAAAACTGCCTTTTTTAAAAAGGCAGAAACATCGAGCAGATCCGAGACTCATGGGGAGCGGTTCTCTGCTTTGACCGGTTGGGGTGAGAGAGATAGAGAGAGAGAGAGGTTGGGAGAGAGGGAGAGGGAGAGAGAGAGGGAGAGAACATTTATACACATGTATATACAATTTACCAAAGGATACCTGGATGGAGGTTGTCCTCTCGGCTACAACAGTCAGTGCCACTGCGTCGTTTATGTCTGTTGTAAAAGAAAGAAGAAAAAACAGGGTTATAAACCTTACAAGTTCATAGAGAAGCATGTGACATCTTTTGGGTAGGAATGGTAGGAGAGAAGGCGCGTGTGCAGCTAGAGAGAACTTAGAGGATTCTATTCTTTATTCTGTGCTGTACCTGACGACATAGATGGAGCTTAATGGCCCGTTTCACACTAGCGACGGTCATGATGTTGCAGGAGGGCAAATCTGACAGCTCAGCAGTGGGCATACTCTGAAAGGGAAGGAGGAGACGGTGAGGTCAGTCCCAGAATAGGAAGATATTTACATCAGTTTAACAGTGTATGTTAACTTAATAGAACACATTCGAAGATAGTTTAGCATACCAGCTCAAGTTTCACTTCTGTGCCTGGTGTCTCATGCCCAGTAGCACCAGGTCTCCCAGTGCTTTTTGAGCTCACAGTGGGAGACGGGCTGTGGCTGAGAGAGACACCTGCGTAGGTCTCTTTGCATGAAGTGTCCTCAGTCTCCCGAACTGGTTCCTCACTGACTTTCAGCTTCGGTGAAGGAACTGGATCGGGAGGAAGACGCCTCTTTGCTGCCCCTGGTCTCCTGGGTGGTGTGAAGGGTCGTCTGGCAATGGTCGTCTCATCACTTGAGCCCTCTGTCACAGACTGTTCAGAACAAAGAAAATGTTATTTTATTATTTTATTTTATTATATAACAACTTAGGTTCGGATCTAATGTGATACTGAATTGACTGGCGTGATTTTATATTTGTAGCCTGAAATCCTGATAGAAATCTGGCTGATGCCTTACCCTTGGATCCCAAAACGGGAGGTTGAAGTTGAGGTCCTGTACTGTCCGCAGACGAATCGGGATCGGCCACTCCCTGACACAAAACACAAGATTTTCACATCAGCTGATCCTCATTTAACACTTTTACAAAGCATTCAGCATTCACATGCAGCTACATTCTCACAGAGGAAGATAACGAATCAGGACTAAATACACAATGTGCATTACATGTAAGTGAGTTCTGTTAAATAAAATTACAGTCTGTACATAGAGAGCAAGCCTGAATGGGCAGACCTTTAATGGAAACAAGACTATGATCAATTAATGTGACTCTGACTATGCTGGATCTCAGAGTCAGGTGACTTTTATGAAAACTATTCTAATATTCTTTTCATTCCACAAAGACATCAGAAATGGACAACTCACCACATGGCGTAGACCTTGAAGAATTTTACCATCAAGGTAGATGCTGTGGCGTTTGGATATACCTGGCAGATTCTGGCCACCAGTATTGCCCATGATACCCCACCCAAGAAGCCCAGCATGTTTGAATAGATGTTGCGTCCTGGAGAGGAAGAAGAGGATGAGAAAAACCATTTAGATCTCTAGTTCACAATGTGACCTAATAGTAACAGTGACATGTAGACCTGTTTTCACCGAAGGTCACGCGGCAGTCAGCCATTTTTTGTGTACATATGTAACTATCAGTTAATGAAGGGGCAGGCTCAAAATATTCATACACCGGTTTCTTGAGTGACTAGTAAGCTTAAGTAGTTGTGTGTGTTCCACTTACGTTTGGCCCACAGCTTGATGGCTCTCAGGACCAGCCTAAAGGTGTCAGCATTGGGAACGAGTCGGAGGATCTCTGCTGTCACTCTGTAGCCTAAGAAACACAATGAGACAAAGATGAATACAGAAAGTCACAGCGAAAAGACACACAAAATGGTCATACGTCACAAAAACATTCCTGACGAGTACAGCTGTCACATACTAATACTGCAGTTGTGTTCTTTAATCTGATGCTTACCATTGAGACTCCTGGCAGACTGTTTATCCATGTCCTTCAGGAGCTGATCATTGAGGACATTTAGACGTTCTGGAATGCTCCTATACTCCACTTTTGCATAGAGAACGTCCATCTAGAAAGTAACGGGAGCACAGAAACCATTATTAAGACATGCAGCACAAACTTTAATGTAGCGTTCTGCAGACAGGAGAGTTGTTACTGGTTTCTCTAGCCATCTTACCTCAATCCCATCAAAGCTCATCTTGATTATTGGGACAAACGCCTCTTTGATGGCCTAAAGACACAAATATAGTCAGTCAGATAAATGTCCTTTAACTAGTATGAAGAATATAGTATGATATTACATAATGAACCACTCATATGGCTTACCCGTATGTCAGTGACCTCCTTCTGGGCTGCAAGCTTCTGAAAGAAGGAGGTGAAGAACTCCTCCCTCTCCAAAAATCCAGGTCCCACACACACAACATCAATATCAGCACCTGTCAAAGAAGCACAGATTCATATGAGAGGAACGTCTCCATCATTATCTGAACCACTATCTTCACCATGAACATTCAGAGGAGGGAACCACCACTCAAAGAACCTCTGCTGTGTGTCTCCAATAAAAGGCTGGTAAATGTATCACACATCCCCTTCACATATACTGACCTACTGTGACTGAACAAAGTTTGATCACATATTATGAACCACATTAGTTTAAGTCATGAACCACAGTGATATAAGCTGCCACAGTCCTGATACTTAAAGTCAAGGATAGAAAAACTCACCTTTTGAGTCGACGCCCAGAAGATAGGAGCCGAAAGGCAGAACCTTTCCTCCGACTTTGTCCGTGACTGTTTCAGGTACATTCTAAATTTAAAAAGTAAAGGAATCAAATGCGTTATCTTTGTAATAACATGTTTTCAGTGACTTTTGACACAACAATGTATATAAAAAGGATGTCTTACCATTGATATGCACATCTCCTTGAGCCACTCCTTGAATAGTGACTCAAGCTTTTTGATAACGTCCTCCCTGCAAAGAAGACACAAAGAGCATTTTCACATATTGTTATTTCTCTGCAGCAAAGCTAGCAAAGCTGTGGTCCCTCCACTTCTGCTCTAACACTGAGTCAGAAATATAATCAAACTTTTTTCCAAGCTCTGACAATCAGAGCTGTAATGATTAGTCCACTAATCGATTAGCCACATATTAATCAACAACAATTCTAATAAACTAATATGAAAATATCCTAAGTTTTTGTACTCAGCCTGTCAAATTGAATAAGCCATAGTTTCTATTGAATATATTTAGGAGTGAACAAAACAAGACACTTGAAGACGTCCTCTTAGGCTTTGGGAAAAACGTGATCCACACTTTTCACCATTTTTTTTTTTTTTTACATTTTATGGACCAAATAACTGATCGACTAATCGAGAAAATCAACGATAAGTAATTGTTCGTTGCAGCCCTTATGACAAAATGAAAATAATGAACACCTTTGTATACAGGCTGGAATCTAACTGCATGAATCATAAATCCTGTTTTACCAATAGTCATAGTTGTAGGAATTTTTGATCAATATTTAAAGCAGGTCAAGCTACAGCAGTTCATGCTCTATAAAGTACAGTGTGTAAAAACAAATCAAGTCAAGTCGACATAATTCAGAGTAAAATGTACAATACACTCCATCAATACATGTAGTACAAAATATGCACTAAATAATTTGTTTTTAACAAATAGGGTCAAACAGAGCATTTTCAGTGTGTAATATCCTACAACAAAGTACACACACGTCTTCATTAAGAACATCAAAACATCACAAATAAATCTCTGCCTTCTTTGGAGCCATGATTGAATAATTACAAAAGGTTTTAGTAGCAGCTCTATGTTCAAAATATCAAAAAGATCAACAATTACATAGAAACTAGTGAAGAAGCTCTTTGAGTATACTCACTCGCGACCATCACTAATAGAAACTGGGTGAAATGATCATATTTTACAAAGTGCTGTGCATGTTGGTGTATTCTGTGTGTGACAATCCACATTTTCATCTGTGTCCACCTGAATACATACTTGTACTTTCCAAAGAAGTCTGGCTACGTTTTTGTACTCAGCCTGTCAAATTGAATAAGCCATAGTTTCTATTTAATATATTTAGGAGTGAACAAAACAAGACACTTGAAGACGTCCTCTTAGGCTTTGGGAAAAACGTGATCCACACTTTTCACCATTTTTTTTTTTACATTTTATGGACCAAATAACTGATCGACTAATCGAGAAAATCAACGATAAGTAATTGTTCGTTGCAGCCCTTATGACAAAATGAAAATAATGAACTTTAAAAAGGTGTATCTTACCTGTGTTTAACCTCGGTGTCGCTCTCAAACACACCGTAGTCCGTCAGACTCTCCATCAGCTGTCTGGTCCGGGTCAACTCAGCCTCCTCAGGCAGATCCTCGCTGATCAGAGGGGAGATCCCGTAACAGGTGAGGAAGAGTGGGGCAGGTGGAGCCTGGCTCTTAATTGAACTGAGAAGGAACATTTGTTGGTTAGTGCTCGAGTCGTGAGACAGTCATTACAAAACAAGCATGAAATACACGCACGTCAATATGAAAACACTTTGTTGCCGGGAGAAGGTGTGAATATGGGGTGACTGCAAGCTCCATTATGCTAAAAGGGACATTAATTTTGTCTACTGACTCCAATCATAATGTACAAACATATGTATCAATATCCGTCAAAACATGAACAGAAAACCAATTAAAGCATACTTAAGTAGACATGGTAGCGATCAATTAACTTTGATGGTGGTTGGAAATCTGAGAAATTGCTATGAAAACCGTAAATCTCCTCTGTCGTTGATAAATTTCCGGTCAATTCGTAGAAATCGGTAGAAGTAATAGCTGCTTCGAACAAGTTCTATGCAGCTTTGGTAATAACCGTTCGTCGTTAACTTCCAGCTGTGACATTACGCGGGTTTTCCAGATATCGCGGGAGAAACAAGTAGCCACTACAGTGTTGCCAGAACTCGCGAGAGAAAAAAGCAGCCAGAGGCCTGTTGCATAAAGCAATTTTAGCAAATGAACCAGGCTTATTACTACGGTACGACGGGGTATTAGGGCCACATTGACAAAAATAAAATAAAATAAATAAGATTACGTCGTAATTTTACGATAATAAACTCGTCATTTTACGAGAAAAAAGTCACAACTGCAGGGCTATCGTTGGTTGCATCAACGTGCTATTCAAAAGGGTTTCATGGTGCAAGAAACAGTCAGATTGGTCAATTGGATGTTGGATTCTGAAGGAGTAGAACTCCGGCGAACTCGGCGTCCTTATGGCATATGGACTCATATGATAAATTATAACCGCATGGTATATGTATTAATGGCTGCATTGACGGGTTTAGCCATCACATAATGTGGATGGAGGCTTACACCACAAACAGTGATCCCAAAGGAATTGCTAACTACTTCATAAGCACAGTAACCCTCATCGGAGGCACTTATTCTCGTAAAATTAAAACTTTATTCTCGTAAAATTACGACTTTATTCTCGTAGAATTACGACTTTATTCTCGTAATTTTACGACTGTATTATCGTAGTATTAGATCTTTTTTTATTCTCGTAAAATTACGACTTTATTCTCGTAATTTTACGACTTTACTCTTGTAATATCAGATTTTTTTATTTTTCAAGGTGGCCCTAATACTCCTTCGTAGTATCGCCATGTTACAGCTATAAATAATTTAGAATTACACAGGGTATAAATAATACCCTGTGTAATTCCTTTACAGGTTTTATGTTTAAATATGAAGTAGGCACAACGAGGAAATTGACTCTTTATATCACTGAGAAACTGCATTTTATCCCACCACCTCAGTGTTCAAATTTTGTTACTGTGCTGGATTGAAAATTACTGTGTAATTATCATCCAGAGTGGGGGTACTGTTACATGAATGCTCTAAATCCTCTGTACTCGGTGCGCAATCTGTGTGTGCGTTGTGTGCATGGTGACTTCAGCCAGTGTGATCGTAGCATAGGTGTGTGTAGATGGGAGAGACAGCGGAGTCAGATGAATGGAGACGCAGAGTGAGTGCGCGTCCCGCATGTTGGGCTGCGAACGGAGCAGGTGTAGCGCAGCAAATACACAGTTTGATCACATCGTGCAGGTGTCAAATAAAGTAACAAGTCTGCAAGAACCCAGCAAAGTGGCTAAAGCAACAATGAAGAGTGACTGCATGGAGATGACAATAGGTCTGATATGTTATAGGCTATATGATATGGCCACGCATTATAATTTTTTTTCCCAATGTCACCACGATACGGAGTGTTAGTGAACATGAACAGTATCCATTTATAAATCAGTATGTCATGCTGGAGGAGAGTATGGAAAGATGGATTCCATAGGGAAAATGCAAACTGTGTCACAGAGAAATAAAAGCAATAAACACCGAGCTGTTTCTTGTCAATTTATATTTGCAGGTAATGTTGACTAAAAAAAAGAAGCTGTGGCTACTTTTATATAAACAGTTGTTCATTATTTCTTTGAAAGCAGCCTGCATATATGATATACTGTACATGAGGCTTTGGATTACATCTTCAACAATGACACTGACGAGGAGGAGAGAAGGAAACTGACAGTGAAGATGATTTAGAGGAGAAGATGTGATGTGTAGATTTATTTATTCATGTATTTATTTATTTAAATAAATACATTTGAGGTTTTGTCCTCTCTTTACTAAATAAATCATATCGGTCAGTTCTGACCGGTAACACAAAGGATGTTATTTTTTGCCACAATTTAAAATTTTTAGATGGTTTCAAAACAAATGTCTGTGTTAACATTGAAACTAAGTAGTCTGCGATAAATAGAACAATATGTTTAATCAGAGTATTTGTTATAGTCAAAATAATACCTATATGATGCTTTTGGAGTTGATAAAAAAGATGAAATAGTTGTATTTGGAGGCATTATCATCACTGACACGATCTATCTATTATGGGGCCAACCAGGGTCAGACAGGTGTTTATCGGGGGCCTCTTTATAGTGTAGAGGGCAGGCATACTGCCCTTATTCTTCATATTAGCACTCCTGGCTGTCACAGCATTACACTGCAGGAATTAATGTAATTGTCACATTATATTTGAAATTTCAATGAGAGAACTGTTCAGATGTAGGGTAAGCATTGGAAATACAGTGTTCCAAGTAAAATGCAGTCTGTTAGCAGACTTTTTCCAACTTTAATTTAATGTTTCCATTTTTACCCCATAACGACTACATTTGGTCATTGTTATCGTTTTCAAAAGTTTCTTGTATTTAGTTCAAATCCCATTTTTGAAATGAGAAAAAAGATGTTTTTTAGGAAATATTTCCTGTCATAATATCCGTTGACTCAATGCTGTAATAAAGCAGAACTTTCTTTTAAAGGCAAAGGGAATACGGATCTATTTTACTGATCAGGAATAACAACATATGTTGATTCAATGCAGAAATACACAGATGTGTAGATGGTGTAGAAGCCCTGGTGCTTCATCATGGTATAACCGCAGTTTTTGTCAAAGTCACACAATATAAGCTATAGCATTTGTGTACATGGGCTCAAATATAGACTCTCAGGATGACTATCTTTCCTACCAGCATTATATTTCTTAAACTGAATGAAACTCCACATTTATACACCATGCTGCAGTAGAAAGGATGAGCTTAGGGTGGATGTAGGTGTGCGTAGTCCAGGACACAGGTTTCAGTTCCCGTCTATGTTAGGCTTAGTTAATTAAAGCACTTTGGTTAAGGCTAGGAAAACATATCAATTTGTCCAAATTTACTGTATTAGATTTACTTTGGTTAAGATCTGTTTTTTTTATTTTGCTAATATGTTCATAAGGATGTTTGTGCAACTGTGACAACATTTAAACTTTAAGTTTTGTGTTCATGGAAACAAATTTCCCACCAAAGATCTGACCATTCATTCCCATGTATATGAAGCTTATTTCAAGAGGTGCCGTGATGCACTCAGGGTTCATTCATTCATTCATTCATTCATGTGAGAATCACACCTTTCCACAGATGAAAAGAAATGTATGGTTGTTCTGATTTTTTTTTTTTAAACAAAAAAACATCTCTGATGACTCTTCACTGACTTTCACACACATGCCTAATAATGTTAGGTGCTGTGAATGAATGGAGTTTATTCTGAAATCTACTGGTGTGCTGGAGCAAAAAGTAGGCAGAGGAGGGAAACAGGAAGTCAGTGTTATGAGCTATAAGACAACTATTCCACAAGCTGAAAATTACATTGTATTTAACCAGCTACTAAACTGTGATCGCCCTCCTTGCACTAATTCCAGCCAAGTAACATGCCACCTTCTCTGCTCCCTGTTTGAGAGAGAACAAATGTGTCTTTCCCCACTCCTCAGAGAAATTAATGGACAATCCGAACTGCAGTCTTGATGCATTTCAGTGTTGTTCTTACATTAAGATGTAAATGCTCTGTGTCCAACCAGGTGGTGTGAAATTATTTTCTGTAGGAAATAGACACAAAGTCTTTTTTTTAATGCAGTCTGAGTTGGCTGTAGAATCAACAGACAGGCCTATTAGATCTCTATGAAGCTGTATAAGTCATCTAACCACACACATGCTTACAGCAGCTGACCTGTAAATGTGAGTTCAGCCTGTCCATCACAGGCTCCCTCCCCTCTCCTTACCTCTCACGCTTTGGGCAATTTCTATGATGGCTCTGCTGTTAGACTGGAACATAAAGAGAGCACAGATAGCAGCTATAAAATTGATTTTTAATCGGTCTCAGCTCATTACGTTTGTGTGTGTGTGTGTGTCTTTTTGTGTACTGGCTGGGGGTGGGGGCATGAGTGACGACTGCCGGGGCAGTTTAATAGAGCAGTCGTCACACCTGATGTTCTGTAGCCAGTGGCAAAAAAAAAGAGAGCTACTGACTGCGTCTACGCTCTCGTACATGCACACACACTTCACACACTCCACAAATGTTTCTAAGCTGAAGAGTGATCTGTATATACTCTCCACAGAAATCATCTTTTTCAATGACTGAATGCCTCGGGATGAAGCTAATTAAATTCCATTTGTTACACCTGGTCCCAAACCAGTAGAGAGGAAGATTGAGGAACAGTAAACCACTCTGGGGTCCAATTCATACCAGTCTATTCCACTGGTCAGACTGTTATAGACAGTCAGTGTGAAAGCCCGTACCTTGAAATGAAAAAAAAAAATATGGAGGGGCTTGAAATTAAGCTGGCAAAAGATGATTGGCTTCTCTTTCACATGAAGCCATGGCTCGCAGTTAATAGTTTTGGCCATCAGTCCTGTCAGTAACAATAACACTGTAGGCTTTGACTGAAGTGGTGTGATTGTGGAACGAGATAAAAGGCATCCAGTTAGGCAATTAACAGCTTATTTGGCAGAAGACAGGAAATCAGATAGCTAGTAAAAATATTAACTACAATGTTGGCTGTGAACGTCAGACACAATTTACTGACTTCCTGTTTCAAAAGGTGTGTGAAGGACTTAACTATTAACAAACATGTTCCTCTATAGTTGATAAGTTAACATTAAAATAAACAGGAAAGGGAACATGTGGGGTCAATGTTCTGTTTATTTCACTGTTAAAGAATGCAATCTGAAACTGATCATGAGGTTATACAGAAGTGCACAGTGTGATTCCTGTGCAGAAGTGAAATATGCAGTAGGCAGGGGTGCACATGAGTGGTGTGCATGTGTGGTCTGAGTAAACGATGCACAGCATGTATTAGAACAAGAAGGGCTTTTGTGTACAGCCACTGTGTACATTGTGTGTGTCTCACAACAGAGATTTTAATTTCTAAATTAAGTGAGTTGGATGACACAGGAAATAGTCAAGGGGCTTCTGCAGCCCTTCCATGCTTGTGGTTTATGGGATGAGTTTCGGTGGCGATCGAGGATTCCGTTGTGCCTATTCTGAGCACCGCCCACATCCTTGAAAACTGGGCCAAATCAGCTGATCGCATGTTCCCATACTGAGAGACATTTACTCGCTCCATTGTAAAGTTACTACGCTTTTATTTTACAGAAGAGGTGCAAAAACAACAGAACAGTTAAAGAAAATATGTAGTGAGAATAGCTTTGCCTTTGTCAAACAATGGAAGGTTCACAATATTAAATGGTCTGCATGGAGGCAAGAGACTGCAAACATGGAGGCTGTTACCTGCCATTCAAATTCAAGTGGCTACAAGTGATGACAGTGACCTAAAATATGCCTGCAAAAGTTGAGCACCATGCAACACCTTCAGGTGCTCCTTTGAGACCCAGACAAAAAATGTATGTGCAGCCCTGAAGATAGGGCAGTTTTAGCACCATGCTACCCATATGGAGCCAAGCCTCATTCCCAGCTTGTCACATACTCATGCTCTAATATGCCCACACAGTAGGCTTCATTGTACCTCCAATGGAAACATAGGTCAGCATTGGAGGATGAGAGCAACTGCACTTCGAGATGTATTTCACAAAGCGGTGGAGTGGAGGTTGGGGTTAAGTGGTGGGTCACACACACTTTTCCTCGGGGAACAGAGTTCACGTTCTGTACGAAAGCAAATACACAGCATTGAACTTTTCCTAAGCCTGACAATGTAGTTTTGAACTAAATCAGAGCGCCTTGTCAAGTTCAAGCGGCTTCACAAAGTGTACTTGTCAGTGTGCGACAAACTGGGATGAGAGCACGCTGCAGTGTGAGGGTGTATCAATAATTAGTGGACAGAGACAGGGCATTACCTTCCTCCATATTGTGAATCATCACATCTGCAGCATACAGTTTGGAACACAAGATATCATCTGTCTGTTCACACGGCCTGTAAATCTACAGTGTATTAATTAGCGGTGATATACCAGTCCAGAACACTGTTGCTACCATGTGTTCAGCATATAAAGTGTCTGATTTATTATTTACGACTCTGGTGAAATCACAATAATCCTGTGATTTCAGTCCGTCGTTATCAGCAGCGTTAACAACTCCAGCCCTCGGTGGCCACACATCCTTGCCTTGGGCACTCTTCCCTCTCATCCCACCATTTTATCTCATTCTTTATTTAGGAATTTCCTTCCTTGCTTCCGTCCCTCTGTTCAGAACTTCATCCTGCTCTCCCCAGTGACCGTCTCTTACAGTGGGAAGCATCCTCCATTTCCCCTTCCTGCTGCCTCCGCGTCATATATCTATGAATCAGTAAAGCATTATGTGCTGACCTTCAGCTGTGGCACAACGTACGTCACAAATGCATAATAAACTTCTTAAATCATTCCCATGCTTGATTTGACTGTCCAGGATGTATAGCCCCCCCAACCACCACCACCACCACACCCTTACCCATCACCTCTTAGCTCTACAACCCTCCAGCTTTCCTCCTGCTCTGATGGATGCTCCACAGAGCCACAGGCCTCTCCCTTGATCCCTTTTTCTTCATCCTCTATTGCTCCATCCTCACATTCTCACTGTTCCTGCCATCCCTCTTTAACCTCTTCACCCACTGCTGCTTTGACTTTTCACAACTGTAATCTCCTCCAATTAGCTGAAACAGGCAAACATGCACAAAAAAAATCTAATTTACATACCTCTCCAGCTGCCAGCATAATCGATATGGAAATCTATCCCAGTGGAACTGGAATTTCAGCTTGGATTTCTGGTTGGGCTGTACATCTAAGACCTATTTGCATCCTCTTTTTAAAAACATCATGTCACAATTATTTTTATCATTTTGATAAATGGGCCAAAATATTGTTGTTTGGAAAACAGCAACACACAAAGTAGATTATGATACTGTGTACTAGAGATACCCCATGTTCAGGAATGATAATATACTGAGCAACAGTAGAAATGCATTTTTATTTTTATTTTTTTGATGTCATGCCATCCTGTTTATATTAAATATCAAAGGCAAATTATGGTTCACACAGCTTTATTCACTCTTTAGCCATAAAGAAAAATACTTTTTGTGCAAATTATTGATTGTTGCCTTAGTGTTTACACATCAAAAAGTGTGGATGGTGAGACAGAGAACAACAACAACAGTCAGCACTGCGTGTGATGACCTCCAGCATTTATCACTGCGTCACACCTCCTGTGCATGAAATGGATAAGACGGTTACTCTGGACTTGTGGGATGCCATGCCATTCTTCTTGCAGTGCTGTGAGTCATTTCAGTGAATCACATGCTTGTTTGTTTCAGTAGATTAGGGCTAGTGAAAGGAATATATTGGTTTTTTTTAATTATGCGTTTCTACTGTTGCTCAGTATATATTTAATTGAATACTTTTACATATTTACAGGTCCCCATCATAGTGAACTGCAATGGCAGAACATTTGAAGCTCCTGGAGTGCTGCTTTACTATAGTTATTTATTTTCCTTGCAACAATTGCAATAAAAATTCATTCAAAAGACCAGAATGACAGATGACTGTCTTGTGTGACCTCTATAGCCTCAAGGGAGTCCAGGGCATGCTGGGAACATCCTGTGTGGATGGCCAGAGTTACAGCTGATCTTCCTCTCTGGGCTGGAGTGTTAACTGGGCCCTGTGGACAGGACGAATAAACACACACACAGAGGCAGTCGCGTACCTGTCTGACAGCAAGTCATCTACAGGGTCGTTACCTTGTATACAGCACACGTTGTGCCGCGTATGGAGAATATCGACATGCTCACAAAAGCCTAATGTGATGCAATCAATACTTTCAATGCTACACTGTCAAGGTTGTAGCGGAGGAACAGCATGTGTTCAGTCCATGTGTGGAGGATGAGAACTGTATCGTCAAATGTGAGCTTCATCATGATGCATCTTGTTAAACTGATTATCGTCCATAAGAGGAGAGAGAGAAAATATGTTCCACGTGATGATAAGCTGGATACAGTAAGTAAGTGAGTAAAATGCCTATGTCATGTCTATGAGGTGACACAGTATGAAGAGAGAGTCCATGCATATATACAGTATATAGGTTGGTGGATGGGTCAAACTAACACAGAAGTGCTGTATTCTGTGTGAAAGCAAATACTGTACTTCAACTTAGGTTGGTAAGTTAAGAAGAGCTCACCCAAAAACTGAAGATTTGATCATTGTCTACACTGGAAGAAGGAAAACTTGAAATTGCTGGCCTTAATATGATTTTTAATTTAACTGAACCAAAAATATTTAATAAATCAAAAACAAGATCAAAGTATTTGCTCTAAGTATTTGCTCTCGAAGCCCTCCATGCATGCTTCACCCAAAGAACAGGGTCTACAGAGCCGTCCTGCAAGGGTTTTCTTTTCCCTGTTCTGCTTCTCATGTGGTCGTCTCTCCTGTTCTCCTTCTAGTGAAACATGACGTCCTAACGGGGAGTATTTTGGTTGGATTTAGAATAGAAATTCTTGGTTCTCTGTGGTGTAGTGGGTACACTGTAAAATGTAAGAGTGAATTTAATCAGAAATACTGAGTTGACCGAACTCAGTTTTTATTAACTTGTTAAAAACACTCATTTTGTTTTAGTTACTTTGGCATCAAGAAAACTGTCAAACTCAGATTTCTTAAGTTTGGTTCATTTAAACAAACCAAGTACTGAGAACCTTTGCTTTTTCCAGTACTTAGTTACATCCCACAATGTAACTAAGTATATTACTCTTGTACTTAAGTACTCCACAAATTAGAGCTGCTTTACTTGAATAGCCTGTTTTCTGTTCATACCACTTTCTACTTGTACTCCATATCTTTTCATGGGAAACAAGCCCTTTATATGTGAGAAAAGTTGGATAAATTGTGCTTTTGTTTTGTAAAATTCTACTCAGGTATTTCCTGTCCCAGCTTCTAAAATCTTTAATTCACATTCAAAATCTGTTTTATGGAATGCTCTTAACAGTTGTGGCATTAGCACACACCAGAATAGATTCACACGTACTTGTTCATTGTTCTGCAGCTGTCCTGTTCAATGTTGGGTTACTGACGTCTTTTGCCCTTATGAAAACAAATGTTTAATGACAGTTGAAACAACCAAACTACGTACTGTGGTTTTGCACAATGGGGTAAATCGATAGTGTCGTGTTGGGATAGACGGGTGGAGTTTCCCAGCATACCTTGAGACAATGTGTTTGAGGCCATTAGCCCCAGTAACCTGTGTTTAAATGTGTTCTGAATAATTATCAGTTAAGCAGTAATGAGTTCTTTAGAAATATTTATATAGAAAATGATTAGTTATATAACACCATTAGATCATGAGTCAAGTCTCTCACACGTTTAGTGACGTCATGCCTGGGTGATGCAAGTGGGTGAATAAAGTAGTGTAATGTATTGTAATAACAAGCACTTCAGAGCAAAAAGCAAATAACTTTGTCAAATTCATGCAATAAGAAATTTCAGCATGCTACAATACTTTTTAAGAGGTAGTTTTATTTACTTTTTTGGTAGTTTAAGTTATCACAATAACAGTAAACAGGGTAATTGAAGTGTTACACACACAAAATCAAAATCTCAAGTTTACTTTTCTTAATTTATCTAAGGCAATGAGTTTGCATGATATTTTTAAGTAACCCAACTTATTAGATTCTCAATGCAAGAAGGTCCTGGGTTCAAATCCGCCTTACTTCTCTGCGTGGAGTTTGCATGTTCTCCCCATGTCTGTGTGGGTTCCCTCCGGGTTCTCTGTCTTCCTCCCACCACCAAAGACATGTAACATCTGAATTGGTGACTCTAGATTTGTCTTTCTATGTGGCCCTGTGTGTGTGTGGCAACCTGTTCAGGGTGTACCCAACCTCTCGCCCAATGTTAGCGTGAATAGGCTCCAGCCCCTGCGACCCTACACAGGATAAGCGGTTACAGAAAATGGATGGATGGAGTATGAGTTAGCTTAGTATGTAAAACTCAAAATCAGAATATATGGAATATGAATTATCTGAATGAAACAAAACGAGTTGGCACAATACTTCACGATTTTCTTGAGTTTTCTAAGCCTTTTCATTTTTATAGTGTAGATACAATGAGAAGTTGCATTTTCTGTACACCTCAGTACTCACACACACAACAATCATGTAACGTTACATCCAACAGAGGCACGTGATGCTCTGTTGTGTCTGGTGCAACTTCCAGGTGGCAGGTAAACACTGAGTGTTTGCAGAGAGATCGCAAATTCCCATTGATCTTGTCTAGCGGTGCATGCAGGGGTTTTTAGCTTAGAGGCTACATTTAAGGTTTCATTTTTTTTAAAAAGAGTGTAAATAATGTCTGCAAATCACTTTGGGGTCTCAGGGATTCTGAAGACTTGGATTATGCCACACAAGCTGTATGGAGTCATTTCATTTCATTTTTTCAATAAATAGCCTCGATAAATAGACAAATAAAAATTGGGCTATGTTTAAGTACATTCCCCTAAGACTTGTGCTCTAAAATGCTATTGGCTTAAAGCAGTGTCAAATAAATATTTGGTATTTCATTGGTTAAATAGGCGATAGGTCAAAATGCATGCAAAGTTTTGCAAATAGACTGTCAACTATGTGCTGAGTACACTACAGTCATGTTATGTGTTATAGGTTTAGGATTATTTTTCAGTTTTTATCTTTGCTCCACTGTATGGCTGGGCAAAATATCAATTTTGAATTGATATCATGATATGAGGTCTGGGATATCAGTCCAGTAGTGCCAGCCTGGCTTAAGTCCCCATCTTCCTCAGTTGCTTAGGAGAATCCTGAAACGCTGTTTTGCTGTGAGGCATCAGAAACGTTTTGTGGTCTTAGAAACTTCACCAGACTTTCCATCAGCAGAAGGTTGTGCAGATAATGGCTGAATTTGAGTGTTTGGGTGAACTGTTCTTTTAACTTGCATAACATTTTTACCTTGTGTAACATAGGCCTGTGTAATGTAACAAACCTCATTTCAACCCAAACCATAATCTTTTCCTAACTGAATCAATTTGTTTTATTGCCTAAACCACATGACTAAGACTGATGTCCTTAAATGACACTCGAACTGCCCTAAAAATGCTGTGTTATTAATACACCATCTCATGAGATCATGTTTTTGGAGGAATTTGTTTTTGAGCCATCTGTATATAATTAATCAAATCTGATTATTGACGTGGTTTCAAACATACTAACACAGTATTATGTTGTGAATTCCTTCGCTCAGACGCTTTGCTGTGAAACACAAAGAGGTGGTTGTCTTACTGTGAGTCATAATGAAGCCTTTTCTCCTTAATATAGTGCTTAAGGACATGTATCTAACACTGTCATGTGTATAAAACATGTTCGTTCCAGTGTGTCAAAGGCAAGCTGTGCTAATAATCAGCATGCACTACAGTTGCTGCGAGCTCAAAGCTCAGAAGAGGATCAGCACGTCGTCTACGTGAGGATGACGAGAGAGAGGAGAGGAATGCGAGGGTGTGGATGAGCTCCGTGTGGATGAGCTCCGTGTGAGCAAACGCTGTGATGATTGGCCGAGAAGAGGCTGTGCTGATGCCAGAGAGTGCGTTGGTAATGCAGAGGCTGGGCAGTGAGTAAGAATAGCCAGCTTATCCTTAGAGCATTTTGTTCTCCATTCATCCCTTTTGTTTGTCTCATCAGGCAGCAAAGGCTTTAAATCTGTCCTTAGGAGAGCCTGTGAATCATCGGTAAAGGCTACCAAGGTAGTATGACATGGAGAGGTGGAGAAAGCGACAGAGAGAGAGAAAGAGGGAGAAGCATATGGCTTTGAAGGAAGTGATGACGCAGATACCCCCCTTCCGCCTCTCTAATTCATACTGTACGTGCTTTTCATTAAGATCCGAGGCTCTGTGTGTGTCGGAAAATCCTCTGCAGTAGGAGAAAAAGAGAGTGGAAGGTGGAAAGTGGAAAAAGAGATGAATGCTAGAATAAAGGACTCTCCTTTTCGTAATTAATGAGGTAATAATATGATTTTATTGAGCTCAGATACAATCTAACCACACTGATTTATTCTCCCTCCCTAACATTGGATCTATGACAGTTTCTAATGGCACCATTAATAAATCATTACAAGCTGACATCGATGGGTGCCATACATCCATGGAGGCAGGGTGACTGAGTTCATCCCTAGAGACGTGAATCCTGCCCAGTAACTCCTATCCGTCAACCCCGCCCTGCCCTGGCACGCCGCTACACATCTCCCTCACCCAGTTCCCAAGTATTCACAGTAGGCAAGGAATAGAGATGGATCCAGGGGCTGTAAGGCCTCGTAACCCACTTCCAATCATCCCAAGGCCGCTGCTCATTCTCCTCCCACTAACAGTGATCAAAATGACACTATAGAGGACAGAAAACACAGTTTGAATTCATGCAGTGCACAGTTATCTTCATTAAAGATATAGTTTCGTAGAGCATTGGCCTAAGAATCACTTTCATATTTGACAGTTTCAAGTGTTACATGTCTGACTTAAACACAGAGAGGCTTGGGCCCTTCATTAATAGCCTCTTTCACACAGAGATCCTGCAACAGCACCGCAAGTGACTTCTCTACAATGCCATATTCAAACAGTGTTTTCATTCCGGGCCTATTGCACCTTTATTCCACCCCGACGCTCTGTTTGAACGCAATGAAGGCGTAATGAGTCAGTCAGTCTGTTCCACCTCTGTGACGCCTCGGGAGGTAGTCATAGCAGAAACAGGCGTCTGTATGAACGGAGTTCACCGTTGTTGTGACGTTGTAGTAATATGTTTAGGTGGGGATTTAACTATGCGGCAGCAACAGGAAGTCGGTTATTTGAAGAACAAACAGTAAATTGGGGAGATAGTGAAATATATCAGCTTTTATGGTTGCTGTTGCATCGTATGTCACGCCTCTTAACATTGCAGAACGTATGTGCGTTCACATACACTGTGAACGCACACACCGAGGTGGCGTTATGACGCCTTGGGCTGGTCCAGTTTGAAGGCACCCAAGGGGTCACAGAGAAGGGAATTTGTTTTAGCGCTGTTGCACAATGCCTGTCAGAAAGTGGCTTAAGTCTTCCAGGTTGGGCCGCACACACAATACGTCATCAAAATACACCATCGTGCCTTTCCACCTCTGCCACCGTCACAGAGGTGGAACAAACAGACACCCATTACGCCTTCATTGTGTTCACACAGAACGTCGAGGCGGAATAAAGGCTCAACGGGCCCGGAAGGAAAACACTGTGTCAATGGAGCTAGTGTTTACTTTTATATTACCTGTAACCACAACCACTTTCTAACATTTAACAAGTGTTCAGTTGCCTTAAACATACCTTAAAGAACATAAAACTGGGCTGTCAAGTGTCCAGAAGTTGGCGTCACATAGAGAAACAAGGCTGTGGTATTCCCTTGTGGTGCACAGCTGAAGGAGCTGTAGTGTCCTTTATGGTGCACTACATTGTAAATCACCTCAGTGTATCAATACCCAACTATTGACTCAGGTGAGATCTGTGACGTGTGTCGGCATCAGTGTTGTTTGCTTCTTGTTTTGAGGTCAGTCGATAGAAAGTCATCATTCTCAGCTCCGGCCGTGAAGATAATGTTTTATTGCTGTGTTATCTCCACATCCTGAAGAGCTCCTGAGTGTTTTAAGATCTTATTCTTAAGATCCTCCAAGGTGCTTTTTGGTTTGCATTTATGCACAACAATTTGTCCATTAAACAGCAGAAAGACATCCTTCACAGATGTCCTCTCCTAATTAATAATACATTTGAGCCTCTTTAAACTTGAGGTGGATTTTTCTGTTTCTTCTTTCTGCTCCCGTCAGCTCCTACTCTGATGTGATTCAAAGCTTTCATGGTTTTGAGGAAGCGGGTATGATGTATTTTTCCATGAAGAAGCAGCAGCCAAACACAACACAATCAGCTGGGTCTCAATAACAGTTCTTCTGTTGCCAGATCATGTGAACGGAGCATGCGATTCTGTCATGCAAATCAGATTTTAAAGACAGCCATGAAGCTAAATGATTCTCTTTAATAATATTCTAAATATGTGGACAATGCAATGGATAGAATGCAGAGTGAGAGGTGAGAACAGGGAGAGAAGCATCCTGGAAACAGAAGCCCTGCAGGTCATCATTTTGATCCTTGAGCTTTAACCTCTGGTCTTCAACTGCTGATGGTCATGACCATCTCTCCTCATAGGGCACTTAAGTAATTTTCTTAATTTGGTTCTGGGGGAGATAATAAGGATTTAATCATAGGCTGACCCCCTCCCCCGTGGCCCACTCCTCACACACAGACACACACACACACACACACACTGACAGGTTGTGGTCCCTGGAGACACATGAAGAGAGGCAGTGCAGTGCAGGTCTGGAATTCTCTGATTATCTCCAGATTTCCCCAGAGGGTTCGAGGCTTGAGAATGTCTTCACAGTTCCTAGTTTCATCAAGAGATGTAATACCAGAATAGAAATGTAATTGTTGTTTCTTTGTCAGTCCTTAACAGGACATGAGTCAATTCATGTCATGTTTTACATCCATGAAATTTAGTGCTTTCTGTAGGGATTTATAATTGCCTGGTAATTTGGTCTTATGAATCTGGATGGAAGATACCAGCACTATTTTATGGTTTTAATGGAGGGCTAAACACTAACTCATGGTTTTAGTAGATAAACACTAACTCATGGTTTTAGTAGATAGTTTAACACTAACTCATGGTTTTAGTAGATAAACACTAACTCATGGTTTTAGTAGATAGTTTAACACTAACTCGTGGTTTTAGTAGATAAACACTAACTCATGGCTTTAGTAGATAAACACTAACTCATGGTTTTAGTAGATAGTTTAACACTAACTCATGGTTTTAGTAGATAAACACTAACTCGTGGTTTTAGTAGATAAACACTAACTCGTGGTTTTAGTAGATAGTTTAACACTAACTCATGGTTTTAGTAGATAAACACTAACTCGTGGTTTTAGTAGATAAACACTAACTCATGGTTTTAGTAGATAGTTTAACACTAACTCATGGTTTTAGTAGATAAACACTAACTCATGGTTTTAGTAGATAGTTTAACACTAACTCATGGTTTTAGTAGATAAACACTAACTCATGGTTTTAGTAGATAAACACTAACTCATGGTTTTAGTAGATAAACACTAACTCATGGTTTTAGTAGATAAACACTAACTCATAGTTTTAGTAGATAGTTTAACACTAACTCATGGTTTTAGTAGATAAACACTAACTCATGGTTTTAGTAGATAGTTTAACACTAACTCGTGGTTTTAGTAGATAAACACTAACTCATGGTTTTAGTAGATAGTTTAACACTAACTCATGGTTTTAGTAGATAGTTTAACACTAACTCATGGTTTTAGTAGATAAACACTAACTCATGGTTTTAGTAGATAGTTTAACACTAACTCGTGGTTTTAGTAGATAAACACTAACTCATGGTTTTAGTAGATAGTTTAACACTAACTCATGGTTTTAGTAGATAGTTTAACACTAACTCATGGTTTTAGTAGATAAACACTAACTCATAGTTTTAGTAGATAGTTTAACACTAACTCATGGTTTTAGTAGATAGTTTAACACTAACTCGTGGTTTTAGTAGATAAACACTAACTCGTGGTTTTAGTAGATAGTTTAACACTAACTCATGGTTTTAGTAGATAAACACTAACTCATAGTTTTAGTAGATAAACACTAACTCATGGTTTTAGTAGATAAACACTAACTCATGGTTTTAGTAGATAAACACTAACTCATGGTTTTAGTAGATGGTTTAACACTAACTCGTGGTTTTAGTAGATAAACACTAACTCATGGTTTTAGTAGATAGTTTAACACTAACTCGTGGTTTTAGTAGATAGTTTAACACTAACTCGTGGTTTTAGTAGATAAACACTAACTCATGGTTTTAGTAGTTTAACACTAACTCATGGTTTTAGTAGATAGTTTAACACTAACTCATAGTTGTAGTAGATAAACACTAACTCATGGTTTTAGTAGATAAACACTAACTCGTGGCTTTAGTAGATAAACACTAACTCATGGTTTTAGTAGATAGTTTAACACTAACTCATGGTTTTAGTAGATAAGCACTAACTCATGGTTTTAGTAGATAGTTTAACACTAACTCATAGTTTTAGTAGATAGTTTAACACTAACTCATGGTTTTAGTAGATAAACACTAACTCATGGTTTTAGTAGATAGTTTAACACTAACTCATGGTTTTAGTAGATAAACACTAACTCGTGGTTTTAGTAGATAAACACTAACTCATGGTTTTAGTAGATAGTTTAACACTAACTCATGGTTTTAGTAGATAGTTTAACACTAACTCATGGTTTTAGTAGCTAAACACTAACTCATAGTTTTAGTAGCTAAACACTAACTCATGGTTTTAGTAGATAAACACTAACTCATGGTTTTAGTACATAAACACTAACTCATGGTTTTAGTAGATAGTTTAACACTAACTCATAGTTTTAGTAGATAGTTTAACACTAACTCATGGTTTTAGTAGATAAACACTAACTCATGGTTTTAGTAGATAAACACTAACTCGTGGTTTTAGTAGATAGTTTAACACTAACTCATGGTTTTAGTAGATAGTTTAACACTAACTCATGGTTTTAGTAGATAAACACTAACTCATGGTTTTAGTAGATAGTTTAACACTAACTCATGGTTTTAGTAGATAGTTTAACACTAACTCATGGTTTTAGTAGATAGTTTAACACTAACTCGTGGTTTTAGTAGATAAACACTAACTCGTGGTTTTAGTAGATAGTTTAACACTAACTCATGGTTTTAGTAGATAAACACTAACTCATAGTTTTAGTAGATAAACACTAACTCATGGTTTTAGTAGATAAACACTAACTCATGGTTTTAGTAGATAAACACTAACTCATGGTTTTAGTAGATGGTTTAACACTAACTCGTGGTTTTAGTAGATAAACACTAACTCATGGTTTTAGTAGATAGTTTAACACTAACTCGTGGTTTTAGTAGATAAACACTAACTCGTGGTTTTAGTAGATAGTTTAACACTAACTCATGGTTTTAGTAGATAAACACTAACTCATAGTTTTAGTAGATAAACACTAACTCATGGTTTTAGTAGATAAACACTAACTCATGGTTTTAGTAGATAAACACTAACTCATGGTTTTAGTAGATGGTTTAACACTAACTCGTGGTTTTAGTAGATAAACACTAACTCATGGTTTTAGTAGATAGTTTAACACTAACTCGTGGTTTTAGTAGATAAACACTAACTCATGGTTTTAGTAGTTTAACACTAACTCGTGGTTTTAGTAGATAGTTTAACACTAACTCATAGTTTTAGTAGATAATCACTAACTCGTGGTTTTAGTAGATAAACACTAACTCGTGGCTTTAGTAGATAAACACTAACTCATGGTTTTAGTAGATAGTTTAACACTAACTCATGGTTTTAGTAGATAGTTTAACACTAACTCATGGTTTTAGTAGATAAGCACTAACTCATGGTTTTAGTAGATAAACACTAACTCATGGTTTTAGTAGATAAACACTAACTCATGGTTTTAGTAGATAGTTTAACACTAACTCATGGTTTTAGTAGCTAAACACTAACTCATGGTTTTAGTAGATAAACACTAACTCATGGTTTTAGTAGATAAACACTAACTCATGGTTTTAGTAGATAGTTTAACACTAACTCATGGTTTTAGTAGATAGTTTAACACTAACTCATGGTTTTAGTAGCTAAACACTAACTCATAGTTTTAGTAGCTAAACACTAACTCATGGTTTTAGTAGATAAACACTAACTCATGGTTTTAGTACATAAACACTAACTCATGGTTTTAGTAGATAGTTTAACACTAACTCGTAGTTTTAGTAGATAGTTTAACATTAACTCATGGTTTTAGTGGATAAACACTAACTCATGGTTTTAGTAGATAAACACCAACTCATGGTTTTAGTAGATAGTTTAATACTAACTCATGGTTTTAGTAGATAAACACTAACTCATGGTTTTAGTAGATAGTTTAACACTAACTCATGGTTTTAGTAGATAAACACTAACTCATGGTTTTAGTAGATAAACACTAACTCATGGTTTTAGTAGATAGTTTAACACTAACTCATGGTTTTAGTAGCTAAACACTAACTCATGGTTTTAGTAGCTAAACACTAACTCATGGTTTTAGTAGATAAACACTAACTCATGGTTTTAGTAGATAGTTTAACACTAACTCATGGTTTTAGTAGATAGTTTAACACTAACTCATGGTTTTAGTAGCTAAACACTAATTCATAGTTTTAGTAGCTAAACACTAACTCATGGTTTTAGTAGATAAACACTAACTCATGGTTTTAGTACATAAACACTAATTCATGGTTTTAGTAGATAGTTTAACACTAACTCATAGTTTTAGTAGATAGTTTAACACTAACTCATGGTTTTAGTAGATAAACACTAACTCGTGGTTTTAGTAGATAAACACTAACTCGTGGCTTTAGTAGATAAACACTAACTCATGGTTTTAGTAGATAGTTTAACACTAACTCATGGTTTTAGTAGATAGTTTAACACTAACTCATGGTTTTAGTAGATAAGCACTAACTCATGGTTTTAGTAGATAGTTTAACACTAACTCATAGTTTTAGTAGATAGTTTAACACTAACTCATGGTTTTAGTAGATAAACACGAACTCATGGTTTTAGTAGATAAACACTAACTCATGGTTTTAGTAGATAAACACTAACTCATGGTTTTAGTAGATAGTTTAATACTAACTCATGGTTTTAGTAGATAAACACTAACTCATGGTTTTAGTAGATAGTTTAACACTAACTCATGGTTTTAGTAGATAAACACTAACTCATGGTTTTAGTAGATAAACACTAACTCATGGTTTTAGTAGATAGTTTAACACTAACTCATGGTTTTAGTAGCTAAACACTAACTCATGGTTTTAGTAGATAAACACTAACTCATGGTTTTAGTAGATAAACACTAACTCATGGTTTTAGTAGATAAACACTAACTCATGGTTTTAGTAGATAGTTTAACACTAACTCATGGTTTCAGTAGATAGTTTAACACTAACTCATGGTTTTAGTAGCTAAACACTAACTCATAGTTTTAGTAGCTAAACACTAACTCATGGTTTTAGTAGATAAACACTAACTCATGGTTTTAGTACATAAACACTAACTCATGGTTTTAGTAGATAGTTTAACACTAACTCGTAGTTTTAGTAGATAGTTTAACACTAACTCATGGTTTTAGTAGATAAACACTAACTCATGGTTTTAGTAGATAAACACTAACTCGTGGTTTTAGTAGATAGTTTAACACTAACTCATGGTTTTAGTAGATAGTTTAACACTAACTCATGGTTTTAGTAGATAAACACTAACTCATGGTTTTAGTAGATAGTTTAACACTAACTCATGGTTTTAGTAGATAGTTTAACACTAACTCATGGTTTTAGTAGATAAACACTAACTCATAGTTTTAGTAGATAGTTTAACACTAACTCATGGTTTTAGTAGATAAACACTAACTCATAGTTTTAGTAGATAGTTTAACACTAACTCATGGTTTTAGTAGATAAACACTAACTCATGGTTTTAGTGAAGGGTTAAACATTAACTCATGGTTTTAGTAGATAGTTTAACACTAACCCATGGTTTTAGTAGATAAACACTAACTCATAGTTTTAGTAGATAGGTTAACACTAACTCGTGGTTTTAGTAGATAAACACTAACTCATGGTTTTAGTGAAGGGTTAAACATTAACTCATGGTTTTAGTAGATAGTTTAACACTAACCCATGGTTTTAGTAGATAAACACTAACTCATAGTTTTAGTAGATAGGTTAACACTAACTCGTGGTTTTAGTAGATAAACACTAACTCGTGGTTTTAGTAGATAAACACTAACTCATGGTTTTAGTGAAGGGTTAAACATTAACTCATGGTTTTAGTAGATAAACACTAACTCATGGTTTTAGTGAAGGGTTAAACATTAACTCATGGTTTTAGTAGATAAACACTAACTCATAGTTTTAGTAGATAGTTTAACACTAACTCATGGTTTTAGTAGATAAACACTAACTCATGGTTTTAGTAGATAAACACTAACTCATAGTTTTAGTAGATAGTTTAACACTAACTCATGGTTTTAGTAGATAGTTTAACACTAATTCATGGTTTTAGTAGATAAACACTAACTCATGGTTTTAGTAGATAAACACTAACTCATGGTTTGAGTGGAGGGTTAAACATTAACTCATGGTTTTAGTAGATAGTTTAACATTAACTCATGGTTTTAGTAGATAAACACTAACTCATGGTTTTAGTGGAGGGTTAAACATTAACTCATGGTTAAGAAAAACACGGCTTAAAACAACAAAGTCTTGAATTAATACCACTTCTATTGGAGAAAAAGACAAGAAATAGTTGTGCCATGGTCACACTGAAAATTCCTGCCCCCATTCATTTAGTGAAAAGGAGCTTGAGACATTGGTGGTCTTAAGGTTTTAGAGGTACTCAAATAAAGTGAGATTTCATATCAGGGATGGGTAATTGTCTACAGAAGCCCTGAAATCCCAATTTGATTTAAAAATATGTTACTTACACCTTTTTAAGCTCAGATCTTCACTGTAGCCTTTGAGCCAAAATCATTAGCACACATCCCATCTGAGTAAGGTGCACAAGCTTGGATGCAGAAATTTTTCGTGGATTAAGAAACTTCAATAGTCTTTCAGTGGCATGAGGGTGAGAAGATGATGACTGACAAGCACACAGAGAGGAATACTCTAGAGCATGTATAAGCACACTGGAAGGGAAGAGAGAAAAGTGTGCAAGATTAATCATAATCTGTTTTATTTTTTATGTGATCTGGATAATGGTTTACTCACTGGGTAACTTAAGTGCAGCAGCGAAGTTGCTGCACATTACCGCTCCTCTTATATCAGTGTACACTGGCAGGGTAAGACACAGCCCACGCAAGAGAAATCATTACAGCTGAAAGTGGCATTATCCCTGCAAAAAACTTGTCGCGTCTCTTATAAGGCCGTCTCCGACTACTGATGACGTATCAGGGTCTGGAAGGATTGCTCCATTTCATAGGGGAATATTTCAACCACTACCCCTTGTAACTCTGTTTCAAGGGGTGAGGCAAGGCTAAGTGGTAGGGGTAGGGGTGAAAATAAGAAATGGGATTGGGTTGTAGGCTGGCCAATCTTGATCTAAAAATAAAAAATAAAATCATATGAAAGTCATTAGCTGTCAGTCCTGTACATTTTCTTAATTTATGTGGTTTGATTGATGCAATCTCTTTGAAATCCTCCTGAATCACATAATCTTTCAGTCATAAGGGTCAGCAGGATATTTACACTCTTCAAACTCTTCACTTCCTTCTGATCTCTGCATTTCTGCTGCCCTTTCTCGTTCCCTGTCTTCCCATGGCTGTGTATGTGCACATTCACACACAATCGAGTCTTGCGTGTCAGATTAATAGAAGAAACTGTAATATTGAAAATATACTATCATGAATTCCTACAGTATATTTATGGCACATGGTAAAAATTACATTTACATAAGCATTTAGCACATACACACGAACACACACAGACGCCTACGCCCATCACTGCGGGCAAGCACCATCTCAAGCATGGCTTCCCCCATCATTTCGCTTCTCCCCCGTAGCTGCAGTCTGATTGGCTGTTGAATGGGTGAGGCTTACTGCAGAGGCAGAAACGAGGGGAGGAGGGCACACACACATGCATTACCAACCACCCACTCACACACAGGGAATCCCTCCTTTTTGCTGTTCACCACACGTTCTGTTTTCAGTTACCGACCGCTATTAAATTATTCACAACACAAGCAGGTTTGTGTGTGCTGCACACCAGATATGGTGAGGAGGTTTTTGGGCATCGTTTAACTGAGTCTTACCTCATTTTACCTCTGCTGTCAGTTTGGGCTCTGTATCTGCCGGATGAGATTCCCACCAGTGTGTTATTAATAGGACAGTCTCAGGTTTGCATAGTTGCACCTTCACAGGGTAAGAGGACCAACACTGGGGTGCAGCTGTTGAGCTAAGAGACTGGGTCAGGTTCCACTACTGATGCACATGCATGCCTGTGTTTGTGTGACAGCACCAGCACTGGCATGAGGGAGCCCCCAGCGGATCTAGAGAAGCTTATCGGGAAGTGTTTCCAAGTCATATTTTTGTGTTCGTGTGTGTGTGTGTGTGTGTGTGTGTGTGTGTATGTGTCTATACACCATGAAAGGGGCATGACGACCTTTTATATCTCATCTGTGACACATAGGAAGAATTCCCTGAAAGGATGAGGATGTCAGGAGCTGTGATCAGATAACAATGCTGAAGGTCACTGATCACAGTGCCACTGTGGTAAAGGACTTATGAAGGATTATAAAAGGCAGTGGGGCTTTCATTTTATGCAGCTGCATTATTTTTCATTCATCCAGCCAGTAATGTCAATAGAAATAGTAACACAACAAGCCAAATATCAGACAATAACAATATACGGCATCATATATTTTTATTTGTCCATAACACAGCAGTGATGGGAATATGTGCAGTTTGCCTTTCCTCGACTGGAAAGCTGACGGTACTGCAGCCGTTCTAATAATAACTGAGCTGTAATATGAATGGAGACATCCATATATGGCAAAGGAGCCACAGAGGCAAGGACCTGTGGAGTTATCTCATGCCCAACGGTCACGGATGACATCAGTGTCAGGCTGACCCTCCACTAAAAAGGCCTGGACACTCTCTCTCCGTTTGAAATCTCTCACTCTTCCCTCAGCAGCTGCTTGCATATGGTGCATGCTGGCTGACTTGCGTCACTTCCAAAGGTCTGACTGTCAGCGAGTCACAAGAAACGAGCTCTGCTTGGTGCCCTAAACTGTAAAAAGCCCATAGCACGGCCATGCAGCAAATGTTACCACAAGGAATGTGAGGAATGACCGAGAGACTCGTGGATCCTGTCAGCTCTGATAAGACCATGTGAGACGTTCTGCCTCCCAGCTTCTTGTGTTAGATCCGGTGATTACAATGATGTGTGTGTGTGTGTGTGTGTGTGTGATCGTGGCATTTCTCATCAGGTGACAGTGACCAGGCCATGAATTGCATAAATAATGATCAGCTGATCACTTAGTTTTGGATGGGGGTGTTTGCCGTACTTTCGCCGGCCATGGTTAACGTCTGACGGGCCTGCTGGGGGAAAAAAACTTATCAAAACTAGGCAACAAGTTGGTGACTCCTCTGAGTTCATTTGTGTACAGTAATTACAGCACACTAAGTAAGTCTCAATACAAGAGGCTGCAGCATTTAGCCTGCTGAAAATCAACAGATAAAGAGGAGCTGGACCAATCTTGGTTCTGGGTTTAAACAGGGATCATTGACAAGCTGAGCAGCTGACGGTGCTGCCATACAACAGTAAACATTTGAGCTGGATATGACTCATATAGTGAGTTACTTGTGTCTTTTATATGTGCAGTGCACATACACTGACTTTTTGCACAAGTCAGCATTAGATAATCAAAGATGGAGGGAGGAAGGGATTGCATTTGATTATGCATTATGCTGATGTGACCAGCACACAGTATGTGCCATATGTTGCATCCATGCAGAACAAACAGTATGTTAATTATGTATATTTTGTTTGTATATTCTGTAATAGTTTTGTGCACCAGCTGTGGGAGGAAGATTGCACATATTGCATATCTTCCAAACAGGATTGTAGGATTTCATCTCAGCCAACAATACTGTAGTGTACTCTTTGGGATGACATAAAAGGCTACTACTTAAAGTTTTGTGTTATCGTATTTGAAAATACAAAGTGGAAGCCACATACTGTACAGGTATTGTCTCGTACAGCCTTTATGAATAGCCGAGAAAGGTGACATGGAAATTTGTTACTGAAGAAAGAAAGTGATAATTAGGTCTTCCTGTCATGAAGTCATTTGAAAACATTTATTATTTTATCCCCATAATCACCACATTAAATTATTTTTTAAACAGAAAATTTATTATTTTGTAAATATTTTAAAATATATTTTATTTACATATTTATGCACATTCATGTTACACACAGCTGCCTTCCTTTTAACCAAAATATGTGAAAAATTAAAATTAAAACAAAAAAAATTAAAAAACCCAAGAACTATTTATACATTGGCATATATAAATAAATTGGCAAAATAAATAAATAAATAAGCATGGACTAAAGGAGAGCACAGAGGCTCTGATCATGGCAGCACAAGTGCAGGCCCTAAGCACCAGATCCATAGAGGCCGAGGTCTACCACAGCAGACAGGACCCATAGAGGCAGGCTGTGCAAAGATGCCCCTGAAACAGTCCAACACGTAGTAGCAGGGTATAAGATGCTGGCTGGGACAGCATACACTGAGAGGCATAACCAAGTGGCTGGAATAGTGTACAAGGAACATCTGTGCCCAGTATGGATTAGAAGTCCCGAAGACCTGGTTGGAGGCACCACCAAAAGTGGTTGAGAACAACAGAGCCAAGATCCTGTGGGACTTCAAGTTCCAGACTGACAAACAACTACTGGCTAACCAACCGGATAACCAGCTCTGATAGATGTGGCAATCCCAGCTGACAGTAACATCAGGAAGAAGGAGCATGAAAAGTGGGGAAGCACCAGGGGGTGAAGGAACAGCTGGGAACAGATGTGGAAGGTGAAAGCCAAACTGGCTCCAGGAGATTCCAGGTACGACATCTGAAGTCATAGGAACAGCTAAGATACTGCAGCACCTTCAAACTCCCAGAGGACCAGAGCTTGAGGAAGACACACACCACCCCCATGAGGGTGAGGGGGAGATTTTATATATATAGCTATGAAACACACATATAACATATATGCATAACCACACACACATACGTACAGGTTCATACATGTGCATAGATACAGACACATGCATCCACATACATGTTTGCTACACCATGGCATTGTCAGCATCCTCACAAAGAAGAATTTCTCTTCGACGCAAATAAGCGAGAACAACCACTTTGAAATTTGGACTGCAGTCGGCCTTGCCTGATAGATGTTTACCTGAGATAGATGCACATATAAATTAAAACAGGTCTCAGCTCGGTTATAACAGGGGCCCATCCCTTCATAAATAAGTCGTTAAAGTCCTTCAATTATTATTAAATGCAATTTTCCATTTTTTGCTCCTGAAACGAAAATCTTCAGCTGTTTGGTCTGATGAACGCAACTCTGACTGTTGCTAACTATGCTCTCTGATGCCTGTATATAAAAAATACACACACACACACACACACACACACTGTTTCCATGACTACCTGGCTATTCTATTAACCTCCTTACTTAGAAGATTATGTCAGTTTCACATTCATGCTAACAGGTAATTATGTATTGTCATATGTGTGCAAACCCCATCAGCCAGAACAAACACATTATTATGACGTAAATTGCTGATGAACGTCAAATGAATGGTTTGTCCTATTTGTCCTGAGAAAATCAACATCCCTCTGAAGTCATTTGAAGCGCTGAGT
This sequence comes from Chaunax sp. Z400, assembly GCA_037577475.1. Lineage (NCBI taxonomy): Eukaryota > Metazoa > Chordata > Actinopteri > Lophiiformes > Chaunacidae > Chaunax > Chaunax sp. Z400. The sequence continues at coordinate 25,364,696 of CM075195.1, forward strand.
AAACTTTACACAGTGTTAATTGTGTTTGATTTGAGCTTTTGATTCAAACACCAGCACGCATCTTTGGCTTTTACCACATCTGCCCTTTTCACCTCAATGTGCCCCCCCCCCACTCTCCTTGACCTATACTGTTCCTCTTCATTTGTATTCATCCTGTTGGCGTAAACTTGTTCTCTCTTCCTGTCGATGTTTTAACAGGGGAGGAGGATCAGAGTTGTCGTCAAGACCAGAGATTCTGGTTCAACAGCAAAACAGGAAATAATTTGTTTTCCCTATAATTGCTCATGACGGAATCATGCATAGCTATGGGCTACACACGCTGTCTGTAATAAAACATCTAAAGGCTAAATTCTTATCAGATGGAGGACCCTGAGACAAAAATCTATCAAAGCTTGTGACCAGTCTAAGTGGGAACAGCTTCAAGTCTGAGAAAAGAATGTGTCAGAAAACGAAACAGTGCTCTTTCAATCCATTCAAAAATCTAGATTTTATTTGGAAAAATGTTCAAACTAGTAAAAAAATTTCTTCCTCTAGGAGTGTGGTTCAGAGTCGCTTTGGAACACAATCATCATGGTGGGTTTTGAATGTTAACGTCCTTTTTTTATGGGGATACTTCAGCCAAAAATCAAGCATGTAGATTTTTGCTTTTCACTATAACTAGAGATGTCTGTCCTCTCTTGAATGTAATGGAACTAGATCAGACTTGGCTTGTGGAGCTCAAAGTACGAAAAAATACATCTGAAAAACTCAACAGGGGAAAAACTGGAAGTTATTTCATGTCAGAAATTCAAACTGGTTGATCAGAAATTGCTATATTTATTATTTATTACAAAACTATTTACAGAACAGCCTCATAATGGAGCTTCAGATCAATGTTTATTATAAAGTTGAATTATTAAACACATGCAGTTCTAAGAGAGGCTATGTAATAACATATATCCATAATAATAATGATGTAATTTACTGAGTATGTTCAATAAATAAAATGACTAAGTGTGTCCTCCTCGGCTGACCTGTGCTTAGACCTGCGAACGCTACGCATTTTAAGTTGCAGCAACACTATTCAATGTCAAAGTCGGCTGAAATGATTTGTCTCTCTGAACTAGTCAAAAAGCTGGTGACACCAGAGAAGAGTTGGAGCAAACTTGGTGCTGATTTGTGATGGTTATTAACAAATGTGTAACGTTAATCATTTGAAGAGTCTGCAAATTAATAGCAGCATGATTTCAGTTTTATCTTGTTACATCTCCTCAGTTTGTTTGGACAAGGACTTTGATGCTCTTCACTCCTCGTAAAGTAAACATCTGCTGGGGCGGGTGAGGAAAGCTGAAATTGCGATTGTGAATTGAGTTAAGTTAACGCAGACCTGACAACCTTTGGAAAATATTTAACTTTCATAATGTTAGCCTGACGTCATGGACTTTGTAACCTAGCTTACTTGGTCATTATGCATTTAAGTAAAAAAACATTTAGTTATATCAGCAGTGTGATGCAGACGGTTAAAAAAAAAATATTATAAACAGTACTGTGCAAAAGTCTTAGGCAGGTGTGAAGAAATGCTGTAAAGAATTTATGCTGGTTTGAAGGCAAAGGGTGGTCACACCAAATACTGATTTGATTTAGGTTTTTCTTCTGTTCGCTCACTTTGCATTTTGTAAATCGATAAAAATAAACAATTAGATTTTATATTTTTGAAAGCATTCTTACTTTACAGCTTTTCTTAACACCTGCCTAAGACTTTTGCACAGTACTGTATTTTTTCATTTTTTGCCTTTATTCGACAGGACAGCTGAAGACATTAGAGGTAATATGAAAGACAGAGTGAAGAGGAAGACATGTGGCAGGAGGCCATGGGTGGGAATATAGCCGCGGCCCCTGCTGGAAGACTGTGGCCTCAGTACATGGGGCGCATGCTCTATCTATCTATGTCAAATCTATCTGCACCCCTCATAGTGTTGTTCTCATGATTATTATTGCAGCCAAACCCATAACTGTAATGGGAGGAGCTGATTATAGCAAGATGGAAAATAACCAGAAACATGCCGCAAAAATAATGTTAATGAGTGTGTGTGTGTGTGTGTGTGTGTGTGTGTGTGTGTGTGTGTGTGCGTGTGTGTGTGTGTGTGTGTGTGTGTGTGTGTGTGTGTGTGCGTGTGTGTTCATTGTCACTAAGTCACCAATGAGTTTCGGATAACAATGTTGCTTAACCTCAAGTACAAAGGCCTTCATTCCTAGAAAATGTTTTTAAAAAACTAAAAAACAAAACAATTATTGTTCGGCCATAATTTCATTCTTTCATTTTTAAGTATTACATCACATGGAAAACCTGAACAGGTAATTGGGGTTTATTCATAATTTGCATTGACATAACACAAACAAATGATTTCCATTTTCATTAAATAATTCAATTAAATTGACGAAAGGTTATCATTTTGTATAAGCACACACACATATAATGAAATATTACTCCTGAAAAGAATAGTTGTAAGGTTGTGTACTGAATCTATTATAATTCTATATTTTAGGAACAGGTGTATGTACAGTACCAGTCAAAGATTTGGACACAGTTTCCCATTCAAGTGGATGGGAAGGTATGTCCAAACTATTAACTGGTACTGTATATATATATATATATATATATATATATATATATATTAAACGAGTTCTTCTCAAGAATATGCTGTATGATGTGTTGTTTTCTTTCTAGCCTAAATATACTGTATGTCGAATAACTTGACGTGACATGAACTCAGCATTATGGTTACACTGTTGTGCTCCTCAACATATTTTCCAATTTTGGCAGGTCTGCCTGTGCTGTTAGCAAGTGTTCATATTACATTGGGATGATGTTACACATTTTAGAATAGCTCTCTGTCAGGCTCTCATTAGAATATATCTTATACGGCTGTAGAAGATGATTTTTTTTCACTAGAGGCACTGAGAAAAACTGGCACCAAGGCTGAGCGACCTCATTGTATTCGGCTCCATTCTGACACATGGTGGGAAACAATGGACGGTCAAATTTTTAAAAAACTGAAAGTGAATTTGTATATCAGCTCTGCATACTTTTTTTTTTCATTTTTCTCTGCAAGGATAGACGTGACCTGGCAGAACCTCAACATGGGTTGGTGAATCCAGGAACCTAGCTTGAACCGAGGTCCAGCTCCAGTCATTAATTGCCCTGCTCTTTTGCTCTCCTCCCTCCTCTCTCCTCCTCCCTGCCTACCCTTGTGCTCCAGAGAGTCGATTTTTAACAACATGCCTAATTTATAATTCAATTACAATTAATGTCAAGGAAGGATGATAGATATACTGCTGAGATAACAAGGGCAAGTCAGGAGAAGATGCTGCATGATGGGGATAAAGGGTTGTTTTCTAGATGATGTGTTCAATAACATTCATTCATTTTTTTCAATGTTATCTTCCGCATTTCTTCATGAAGGTTAAAGGTCAAGTTCACAAACAGAATGGAAACTCCTCAGGGACACTAAAGGCATTGTGGGTACTCCCCAACATGAAGGTTAAAATCTGGGGCCTGGTGTTGAAGGACAATCTCCTAAAACACATGACCTTCCATCCCCCTTCTGCCCAGCCTCCACCCCTCAAGGCTGCTTCCAAATGGCGGTGCAAGCTGTCTCTTGTGCAGCCATCACACACACGCTTTACACCACAGGCCCATCAGAGCGCACATAGAGCAACGAGGACATGAAAAGTGATGACGGATTTGTCATCACCCTGTCACCACTCATAGAAAGCTGTCTTTGTTGCCAGCTTTCATCCCATAAGAAATGGCATGAATGTAACCAGTCATAGATTACATTAGTTATTAAAGACAAGAACATCTGTTGGCTAAATTATTTGGACCCTGTATGTAGGGTCTCTGTGTGTTAAGGCTTGTGTGTTCCTGTGTTAATGTGTGCTATGTGTGTACAATGTGAGTGTCCTGTTACAGGAGAATACTGACCTTTTCTTTATGTCCTTGTCCACCATGAAGATTGAAGATAGTGTTTGTTAGCACTCAATTTGCTCGTTTGCCATAATAGACCTTGAAGAGAAGGATTTATGCAGATTTACTTCACCGTCACACAGCAACCCACTGGTTGCTGTAACTCCTCTACAAGCGTTTCAATGTCCTGTGTAATGCAGCTGTTGTGACCAGGCCTTAGCAGGAGAGGCTAATTTGAGCTTCCCTGGTTCAACACGTAAAAATCTTACAGCAGGCCTACGGCTTGGATGGCTACAGCACTCCAGGCTGAACCATCAGTAGAAAAGATTAACAACTGTATTAGGAAATATTTTGTTCAGTCAAAGGTACAAGTCTGTGTAGATTAAAATGTAAGGTGGGAAGCTTTGGCAGGATTTTTAAAATTTATATGTCATTTAGAACATCTGACTCTCACATCATCGGTCTTTTCTATGTCCACACATGCACAATGTGAGGTACAATTAAAGTTTTAACCTTTGTCATTTTTCATTATCTGTCTCCAGTTAGGTGCCCTCGTGGTGGGTCTGAGTTTGTTGGACGGCTCCAAGATAAATCATCTGTTTAGTTTAAAGGAATAGCCCATTGATTGGGCATTCTACTCCTCCTACATGAAAACGTTCCCGTAGCAAGTGTTTGGTTTGTAAGACGACTCGTTGCCACTGTAGCTGTAAAAGGAACAGAAACAATGATGGTTATTTTCAGGTGATGATACACCAATGAAAACCCCAAAATGAATTCACACTGACTGGACCTTTTTTATGCATCATATGATAACATTCAAACACATAGAGACACACAGAGAAAAGAGAAAGACTTTGTGAGATCAGGGTTTGTGTTGCCAGGTTACAACCAGGTGTGCGTTGACAGTGCTGTGCTGTTGTCTCCTGCATGACAGTGTGTGGAACAGGTGGGCTCTTCCTCACATTGACCCACTTCTAGCAATAAAGAGGTGCAAACGGATGAACAGAAAGTAGGTCGAGGTCATATAAAGATGCTTTATTGTACAGTCTAAGCAATCGATGTGGTTTCTGGGATTTCCAGGAATGATTTATTAAATATGTAAACCTCTGTCACAGCAGAAAAACGTCAACGCTGGTCGTAGTAATAATTTATTAAATGACATAAAGGCCCAGTCTACCACATTTAACGTAAAATAAATCCAAACCTTTTATTTTCTCATGAATATAAATGGCATGCATTTCTTAATACAAGACAAAAACATGATTAAGATTAGTTTTAAGATTAAGATCAGTGCTGGTACAATGTAGATAAGATAAGGGCACACTAAACCCTTTCACCTCTGAACTATCCGACTCTGTTGTGCCCAGTATTTTGGGGGAACGTTGCATGTGAAAGTGACATCACTGCATTTTTGAGGCAGTGGAGGAAACTCATCCTCAGGAGCTGTTGGTCTGTGAAAGAAAACGTCCAAAAGTCTAAATCAAGTGTGACCCGCAAATGTTCCGACTGCAGGGGCAGAACAAGAACAGGCCTCAACATCCACCCCGATCAGCAGTTGCCATATGACCAGTGGAAACAACTCCCAGCTTTCAGACAGCAAAGCTTATCAAGGCCTGGTGATTCGAGATTTACCAGCACTTCCAGTCATTTGAACATGACTAGAATAGCATGTTGTGTGGTTGCACACTCAATTGGTGCTGAAAGAGCATTTTATATGTGTTCTTATATAGCAGTGCAGTGTTCAGCCCGAGGCTCTGCTCATAATAGGTCAGGGGCCAGTTGACTCAAGGGGCCCCTTTGTTCGCTTATGTTACAACAGTTTGACTCATTCAAACACACAAACACACATTTGTCTTTCAGGAAAAGCTGCCTTAAGTACTCGCTTCATCACATAAGTCTGATCGATCTGAAAAGTGATCAGCTGTAAGGAACATCTATTGGTCATCGTATAAATGGATTAATCCTGACATAAAGGCTCTCCTCAAGGAGAAGAAGAGGGCCTTTAAGTCAGGAAATAAAGAGGAGCTGAAGAATGTGCAGAAGGAGTTGAGGAGGAGGATCAGGAAGGGAAAGAACAGCTTCAGGAGGAAGATGGAGGATCAGCTGCAGCAGAACAACATCAGTGGAGTTTGGAAAGGCCTGAAAACCATCTCTGGCCACAAGGAACCAAACTCCCAGGCTGTGGGGGACCAACAGTGGGTGAATGATCTGAACTTATTTTTCAATAAGTTTGATCAGTCATCTGCCCCTCCCCCAGCCCAGTCAGGCCCGCTGCAACCCCCTTCATTGGCACCTCCGGGACACTTTGTATTTTATTTTTTTAAATATTATTTCCCCTCCTCCTGCTGTGTTTTTTGTACACTGTGCTGCTGCAATACTGTAAATTTCCCCACTGTGGGACTAATAAAGGGATATCTTATCTTATCTTATCTTATCTTATCTTATCTTATAAAGAATGACATCAGACAGATTAATTCATTTTGGAGACAGCAAAGCAGCTTACATTTATTCCGATGTGCATATATTAAGTTTGGGTTCAAGGGTCCAGGACAGTTTGATGCACAGACAGGAGGAGTCGAGCATCAAATCCACAGGAGGGTTTTATTCCATAGCCTGTAACAGTGTTTGAAAGCAATTTATGATTTACACCCTGAGTAGTCAAAAGCCAGGTTGATCAGCAGCTTGTTTGGACACATGTTTATCATGGTCGCAGCATATGACATGAATCCACTGTCATATATGGGAGGTTAGTATGGTGGCTGTGGAGGTACAGCAGCACTGTTGCCTCACAGCAAGAAGGTTCTTGCCCGGTGCTGAAATTTCTGCAAGGAGAGGACTGATACACAATGTGTGAAAGTCTCAAATAACACTTCACTGTGTGTAGCTCTTGGTTTGATTTTCTTTCACGTATTAGCTTATTTTGATTTATTTACTATTTATCTCTTTTATTTTATTGATATGTATTTATGTATTAGGAGATTAACTGCTCTATTTAATTTTGCGACTGTGGCTGCTATTGTTCGATATGATGGGCTGTTTTTTTTTCTTTGGGGAGGATGTTCTCTATGTGTGTTTGTTTATTTTATATCTTTGAAAAACAATAAACAAATATAGAAACAGAAGAGAGAAAAAAGATGGTTTGGGCCTCAGATCCACCTGACGACCCGGGACTCCTCTGTATGGAATTTGCATGTGCTCCCTATGTCTGTGTGGAATGTCTGTGTGGGTTCAGGTTCTCTGGCTTCCTCCCACAAAAAACATGTAATAAAGGTGAATTGGTGACTCTAAATTTCCCATAGGTGGTGGTTGTTTGTCTTTCTATGTGGCCCTGTGATGAACTGGAGACTTAGGGTGAACCCAGCCTCTCGCCCATTGTCAGCTGAGATAGGCTCATCATTGATACAAGGGGTGATTGTTAAATTCATGGCCATAGGTAGAAGTCTGAGCCCCCCCCCCCCCCCCCCCCCCACACCACCACCGTTATCAATTATTTAAATGTATTCTAAATAAAGAGTGTTGCCACCATATCCTTTTGAACTCATCCCCTACCTTAGGCCATAGACTTATCAATCACCCCTCATGCATTTACTCACTGTGTTATTTCTTATTAAACCCCCACTGAAGGGGGCATATAGGGTTACCCATCTGTCTAGCCGTCCACATATAAAAGGTTTGATATACGTAGGGGGTCTGGTCGATCCACATCTCCTCTAAAACTGCAGTTAAATAGCACACATGCTGTGTAGGGGCCCTGAAGGTGTGCATCTCATAACTGGTGTCATCGGTTTACTTATTTTGACTTTTTTTGGCACATTTGAACTTATTTTTATGTCATTCTGACATTATTCTGCTATGATACAGCGGTCTCAGTGAGTCTGAGTGAGGCTACCTGTGTCCTTGGACACAAATGTTCTCGTTAAAGTTTTTTCTTCTTTTTCTTTGTGTTATTTATGTACTACACAATAAACATATTTTAAATTATAATGATAGGATAATCATTTGTGTTACAAACCAGTCTTACTTTTATTCATTTAACATTAAGTAGATGTTGGTTTATATCTCTCCATATTTCTATCTTCTTTCTATCTTCTTGCTATTTTACACACACACACACACACTCAGACACACAGCCCCCTCCCCCATATACAGCCCCCAGCTAGACCCCGGGGTGATCTGCAGACATTGTTATGTCCATTGACACGGTGGGCACTGCACGCACACTGGCGGGTTCAACAAGGGCGTTGTGAGGAGGGGCACACAGGGGGGGGGGGAATATATATATCTGGGGGTGTATTCCTTGAGTACGAGCTCTGGGGTGTGCATGTGTGTGCGTCCTGCCTGGTCAGCAGCAGCATCCACTGATAGCTTGTTGACTTGCCACTGCAGGGTTAACAAGGTAGCCACCCAATAACTGTAACCTACATGGCAAGCAGTGGAAGGTCACAGAGCGCTCATTTACCACTTATACTGCAGACAACAGCTCCCAGAGAGGCTCTTCTCATTTCCTCATCTTCATCACTTCTCAAACACACCCCCACTCACCACACACAGCCTCTTCCTCCTTCTCCTCCCCTTTCCCCGCCCGACTAATTCCCCATCTTCTGTCTAACCACTGAAGTGTATCCATGTGCTCATATGCATAGATACACCCCCACCCCAGGATGAATATACAAAACACACACAGTGTTCTCATTTCATTACCCAGTCCCTCAGCTCATTACCACATGGGGATTAACTATCAGAGGACTACATGATGGAGAACAGGTCTGGGATGGGCCGTAGCATGAAAGCCATAGCAGAGCAGCCACCATCATTAGCATGCTACTCATGTGAAAGAAACACAAGCGCAGTGTGTTTGGTCCTATAGATTTCCATTTTACATGCACGCCCATTAAAACTCGGCAGTGCTGATTCCAATTATTGAGTCGTAAATTCATTAAATAAATGCATGAAAAAATCAATGAGGCTGACAACAAGAAATGAATCTTTAGCAGGTTTAAAACATGTTATCTTATCAGTAGATATGGCGTAATTGGATTTTTTGTGCAAAGTGGGATTGATTTTTTTGTGTGGATGTTTCTAAGAAATTATATAATGTGTGAATAATAGTGCACATTGGGCATAATTTAAATTATAAATGACTAAATCATTGCATGTATGAGGAGGTAAAGTAAACTTGTTGACCCTTGACATGACGGCTTGAGATGCTGTTTCCTCTTTCCCACATTAAATGAAATCAAATAAATATTGATAGAATTGAAAAGAAATAGGAGGTTAAAGAATAGAAACAGAAATTCATTCACTGATGTTAAATGAAATCCTCGCTGTGAAATACAGCAAAGTGAAAGCGCTAAAATGAGCTGCCTTTTTGTTGTTGTTTTGCCTGCCTGCTCCAACATCTGAAGTTTCTGTTTTATTTTTGTACAATAAATTGTTTACTTAATTGTTTTAGTCCTCGCCTGAGTCTCAGTTCTGCATCTTGGGTCCTAAATAACTGCTAGTTACACCAAGAGGAGCAGGAAGAATATTCTAAACATCTTCTCAATAAATTGAGCTCAATCCCACAGTCGAGTCCACACAGATGAGATAATGAGATAATGTCCATTTTAGACCCATAACAGACCCACACAGGGGGCCGGGGGATATGCTATCTGCTGATGGCTCTTGTGATAAGAGATACCACCTCTGTAAAGAAAGATGAGCTAATGTAATTTGTCCAGGCCGTAAATGTATCCGTATACACTCTGGATGAGACGTGACTTTAAACTAGCTGTAATGCTAATCTATGTGCAACCAACATGAGCCAATCAGAACAGCTGTACAACATGTGAAGTAGATGAAGAGATGTGGAGGTCGGGGTTTGTTTCCTAATTCTAAACACCCAGTTTTTGGACCTAAACCTAATTAAGTTCAGCTTCATATTAACCACATGTCACAAAGGATTTGCTTGTCAAACAGACGCTAAAAGATACCTCATGTGGCTGGAGGAGAGACGAAGCGACACAAGTATCTGATGACCTGGAATGAAAATGCGTTGCTAAGGCGGGGTCATTATTTAGTCGACAGAGTCTCACTTCCTCACAGTGCATATCAGATGGTTTGGTGTAATACTGATCTCTCAAAACAACAATAGGCCAGTTATGGCAATGCTGCATTCGATATGTCAGAGATTTACAGCAACATCCCCACTACTACTAATACTACTACTACTGCTGCTACTACTACTATGAGAAGTTTTGTTTTTTCCTACAGATGAACATTTAAAATTTAAAATGAAAAGTGAAGTGCTGCTGTAGGGTCTGTGTGTCATTATGCCATTATCCACTATCCAGTGCAAGATCTGTGTCTTTATGACACCCAAACGTAGAATTTAAATTTTTCTTTCTCTTTTTGTTTTTACCTGTGATTAAGATTTACTTCTAATTTGACAGAAAACACATTTACTGCCCATTCTCTTTTTCTGAACGTGAGAGGTAACCCCATAAAGAGAGGGCCTCCACCTCTCCTCTCCCTCTAAGCTTTGCTTCCACCCACTACTCTGTCCTCTCCCCCCTTAAAAACAGGGCACAGGGGTTAAACTGCACCTTTTCTTTCCCTGCCTCTCACCCCTCTCCCACTACCTCTCCCTAACGGGGATCTCCAGCAGGAAAACCCAGCTTTCTCCCTTCTTTCATTTCCTTACTTTCACCTCACATCTTTTTAGGGGTCAGCCTGTGGACTTGTCCCTTTCACCCTCATTGTGGCCTAAACTGATTGTTCTGCGGCCGGTCCCTCTGTCAGCATGCTGCTCTAAAGGTTTGATTTATTTCGCTAACTAGAACAGCGGCTAACAGACCTCCGTCTGGGTGAAGCATTTCACTTAAACATTGCGACAAGTTAATGTGGTCAGTTGAGTGATCTGTGACCCCTACAGCAGAGAGACACTCCCTTTAACCTCCATCCCTGCTGCTGCTGACCATGGGTGGCAGCATCACAGAACACACACACACAGACACACACCAGTCATCGGCATATGTGTTTATGTCTCTTGAAATAAACACATACACAGGCTACATTCACATGGCTGAATGCACACTGAGCTAGACAACAAATACACAATTACTACACATGTAAAGATGTGTTCAGATATAATATTAATCCTTTGGTCGTTCACTAAACCATGCTGGGCAGTCCATGTATATGTGCCACAAACATTTGGTGTCCAAGCTGTACAGACGTTAGTGGTAGCTAGCTTGCAAATTACACATTAGCCATGCGGACGTCAGACTCTGACTTATTTAAACACTTTCCTTAGTAGTAGTGGGTTTTACCCTATGTAAAACAGTTCACCTGTAGTTTTTTGTTAAGTTTTGTCTGTTTGTTTACACAGCTACAGCGTTTTGGGGTCCTGAAAATACAAACTTTTGAAAATGGGTTCCAGAGTCATTTGAAAACGTCACTCTATACTCGCTGTGTAAACGCTCAAAACGCAACATCTCTGAAAACAGTGACGACACAGCCCTGCTTGCATGCCTATTACGGTTCCAGCCTAATTCGCCCACACAGACAGCACACTATGGAGAGAAGAACAACAACAGAAACAAAGTCAGACTGTCCGGTTTTGTTTGCGCTGCAGACTTTGAAATTTTTTTTTTTGAAAAGATTTTGAAAAAGGACACCACCAACTATTGCCCTGTCATACATACTACAGCGTTTTCAAGTTTTTGCAGATCCTTGTGTACAGAGATCGTTCTGAAAACGTTTCTGTGTTTTTTAGAACTTTTTATAAACACAATGGAAAAACGTTTCCGTTTTCAGCAAAGCCGTGTAAACAGGGCCTAAAATATTTAGTGCACACCCGTCTGTGGTGAGTACACAAGTGTGAAAGTAGGAGCATCGGCATGTTGATGAGTAGATAATGACTACATTTTCATTGTGGGTGAACTATTGGTTTTAAGTTCTTTTAGTGGAGCTAATTTGTCTTTCTATATGTAGCCTATATGATGTAAATGCACTAAATAAGACTGTACTTATGTCGCACCTTTGTAGTCTGAAACCTCTGTACAACACAGGGCAGCATTCACCCATTCACACAAACATTCACACAGAGGCTGCCATACAAGGTGCCACCTGCTCATCAGGACTGATAGCAACACAATCGCTCACACATCAATGGAGCAGCCACTGGGAGCAAACTGGGTTTTAGTATCTTGCCCAAGGACACTTGGACATGTAAACTGCAGGAGCTGAGAAACAATGTGTCTGCCCTATTGGAACAGGCGAGACTGTGAACAAATACGAGTAAACGGGGAAGCTGCTATTTTTATGGATAAAAACCATTATTCAGTCGATTCTATTTTTAAGGGTTTTAAGGGTTTGTATATTGTACATATTATATATTGGTGTATGAATAGTTTATTGTATATAGTATATATTGTAGGAATAGTTTATTATATATTGCACATATTATATAATGGTGTATGAATAGTTTTTTGTATATTGTATATAGTATATATTGTAGGAATAGTTTATTATATATTGCACATATTATATAATGGTGTATGAATAGTTTTTTGTATATTGTATATAGTATATATTGTAAGAATAGTTTTTTTATATATTGCACATATTATATAATGGTTTATGAATAGTTTATTGTATATAGTATATATTGTAGGAATAGTTTATTATATATTGCACATATTATATAATGGTGTATGAATAGTTTTTTGTATATTGTATATAGTATATATTGTAAGAATAGTTTTTTTATATATTGCACATATTATATAATGGTGTATGAATAGTTTTTTGTATATTGTATATAGTATATATTGTAAGAATAGTTTTTTTATCTATTGCACATATTATATAATGGTTTATGAATAGTTTATTGTATATAGTATATATTGTAGGAATAGTTTTTTATATATTGCACATATTATATAATGGTGTATGAATAGTTTTTTGTATATTGTATATAGTATATATTGTAAGAATAGTTTTTTTATATATTGCACATATTATATAATGGTGTATGAATAGTTTTTTGTATATTGTATATAGTATATATTGTAAGAATAGTTTTTTTTATCTATTGCACATATTATACAATGGTTTATGAATAGTTTATTGTATATAGTATATATTGTAGGAATAGTTTATTATATATTGCACATATTATATAATGGTGTATGAATAGTTTTTTGTATATTGTATATAGTATATATTGTAAGAATAGTTTATTATATATTGCACATATTATATAATGGTGTATGAATAGTTTTTTGTATATTGTATATAGTATATATTGTAAGAATAGTTTTTTTTATATATTGCACATATTATATAATGGTTTATGAATAGTTTGTTGTATATTGTATATAGAATTTATTGTAAGAATAGTTTTTTATATATTGCACATATTATATAATGTTTATGAATAGTTTGTTGTATATTGTATATAGTATATATTGTAAGAATAGTTTTTTTATATATTGCACATATTATATAATGGTTTATGAATAGTTTATTGTATATAGTATATATTGTAGGAATAGTTTATTATATATTGCACATATTATATAATGGTGTATGAATAGTTTTTTGTATATTGTATATAGTATATATTGTAAGAATAGTTTTTTATATATTGCACATATTATATAATGGTTTATGAATAGTTTATTGTATATAGTATATATTGTAGGAATAGTTTATTATATATTGCACATATTATATAATGGTGTATGAATAGTTTTTTGTATATTGTATATAGTATATATTGTAAGAATAGTTTTTTTATATATTGCACATATTATATAATGGTTTATGAATAGTTTATTGTATATAGTATATATTGTAGGAATAGTTTATTATATATTGCACATATTATATAATGGTGTATGAATAGTTTTTTGTATATTGTATATAGTATATATTGTAAGAATAGTTTTTTTATATATTGCACATATTATATAATGGTGTATGAATAGTTTTTTGTATATTGTATATAGTATATATTGTAAGAATAGTTTTTTTTATCTATTGCACATATTATATAATGGTTTATGAATAGTTTATTGTATATAGTATATATTGTAGGAATAGTTTTTTATATATTGCACATATTATATAATGGTGTATGAATAGTTTTTTGTATATTGTATATAGTATATATTGTAAGAATAGTTTTTTTATATATTGCACATATTATATAATGGTGTATGAATAGTTTTTTGTATATTGTATATAGTATATATTGTAAGAATAGTTTTTTTTATCTATTGCACATATTATACAATGGTTTATGAATAGTTTATTGTATATAGTATATATTGTAGGAATAGTTTATTATATATTGCACATATTATATAATGGTGTATGAATAGTTTTTTGTATATTGTATATAGTATATATTGTAAGAATAGTTTATTATATATTGCACATATTATATAATGGTGTATGAATAGTTTTTTGTATATTGTATATAGTATATATTGTAAGAATAGTTTTTTTTATATATTGCACATATTATATAATGGTTTATGAATAGTTTGTTGTATATTGTATATAGAATTTATTGTAAGAATAGTTTTTTATATATTGCACATATTATATAATGTTTATGAATAGTTTGTTGTATATTGTATATAGTATATATTGTAAGAATAGTTTTTTTATATATTGCACATATTATATAATGGTTTATGAATAGTTTATTGTATATAGTATATATTGTAGGAATAGTTTATTATATATTGCACATATTATATAATGGTGTATGAATAGTTTTTTGTATATTGTATATAGTATATATTGTAAGAATAGTTTTTTATATATTGCACATATTATATAATGGTGTATGAATAGTTTTTTGTATATAGTATATATTGTAGGAATAGTTTATTATATATTGCACATATTATATAATGGTGTATGAATAGTTTTTTGTATATTGTATATAGTATATATTGTAAGAATAGTTTTTTTTATATATTGCACATATTATATAATGGTTTATGAATAGTTTGTTGTATATTGTATATAGAATTTATTGTAAGAATAGTTTTTTATATATTGCACATATTATATAATGTTTATGAATAGTTTGTTGTATATTGTATATAGTATATATTGTAAGAATAGTTTTTTTATATATTGCACATATTATATAATGGTTTATGAATAGTTTATTGTATATAGTATATATTGTAGGAATAGTTTATTATATATTGCACATATTATATAATGGTGTATGAATAGTTTTTTGTATATTGTATATAGTATATATTGTAAGAATAGTTTTTTATATATTGCACATATTATATAATGGTGTATGAATAGTTTTTTGTATATTGTAAATAGTATATATTGTAAGAATAGTTTTTTTATATATTGCACATATTATATAATGGTGTATGAATAGTTTTTTGTATATTGTATATAGTATATATTGTAAGAATAGTTTATTGTATATAGTATATATTGTAGGAATAGTTTATTATATATTGCACATATTATATAATGGTGTATGAATAGTTTTTTGTATATTGTATATAGTATATATTGTAAGAATAGTTTTTTTTATATATTGCACATATTATATAATGGTTTATGAATAGTTTGTTGTATATTGTATGTAGAATTTATTGTAAGAATAGTTTTTTATATATTGCACATATTATATAATGTTTATGAATAGTTTGTTGTATATTGTATATAGTATATATTGTAAGAATAGTTTATTGTATATTGTACATATTATATAATGGTTTATGAATAGTTTGTTGTATATAGTATATATTGTAAGAATAGTTTATTGTATATTGTACATATTATATAATGGTGTATGAATAGTTTTTTGTATATTGTACATATTATATATTGGTGTATGAATAGTTTGTTTTATATTGTATATAGTATATATTGTAAGAATAGTTTATTGTATATAGTATATATTATATAATGGTGTATGAATAGTTTGTTGTATATTGTATATAGTATATATTGTAAGAATAGTTTATTGTATATTGTACATATTATATAATGGTGTATGAATAGTTTTTTGTATATTGTATATAGTATATATTGTAAGAATAGTTTGTTGTATATTGTATATAGCATATATTGTTGTAAGAATAGTTTATTGTATATTGTTTATAGTATATATTGTTGTAAGAATAGTTTATTGTATATTGTATAAATAATATATATATTGGTATATAAATAGTTATTGTGTATTGCATATATTGTATATATTGTATATATTGACATATGAATAGTTTATTATATATTGTATATATTATATATAAAGAGGGGTAGGATTATATAAGTTTACACTTCTTCCTACTCCTTTTCGTGCATGTAAATTGTGCGGTATAAGTGTTGGCAGATGCAATTCATTGTCTTTTAGTTTTGCTTATCTGTTTTTTTTGTTTGTTTGTTTGTATGTTGTTTTATTTTTTCCATGTTTGAAATAAAGAGAAAGAGAACATGAAGCACAGAAAATGTCTCCAGTTACATAGAATCTTGATGGTTGGGCTATAATCACTACCGGATGCCCATGAGAGGAGGGTATATTGGCAATAAAGGCTGACTGAATTACTTATGTGGTGGAAAAAAATTAATTGTCTTGAGAAAGAAAACTCAGGTTATCAATCATGGGTATGGATTATTTAATTGGTTAATAGCTGTGGAGAGTTTTCTATATAATATAATCAAATGAACATAAAATGTGCTGAAAGTTAAAGGAATATAGCTGTGGTCTCAGAGGGCCCTAGTAGTGCTCAGTAGTAGTGCTCAGAGGAGCTCTCCTCAAGACATTTTATGACACCGTGGTGGCATCAGCCATTTTTTATGGTGTGGTCTGCTGGGGCAGCGGCATCTCAGTGTCGGACAGGAAAAGACTCAACAAACTGATAAGGAAGGCCAGCTCTGTCCTGGGATGCCCCCTGGACCCAGTGGAGGTGGTGGGATGACAACTAAACTGTCATCCATAATGGACAATCACTCCCACCCGATGCGGGACTAAGTAACAGCACTGGAGAGCTCCTTCAGCGACAGGTTGCTTCACCCAAAGTGTGTGAAGGAGCGCTTTCGCAAGTCTTTCCTTCCTGCAGCTGTTAGACTATACAATCAGCACTGCTCCCAGTAGACCTAACTAATTGTAGTACTTTTTGTTGCAATACTGAGACACTTTTGTAATAGTATTTGTGAAATATTTTTGAGACACTTTACCCCCCTCCTTTATTGTATTGTATTTTTTAAAATATTATTTCCCCTCCTCCTGCTGTGTTTTTTGTACACTGTGCTGCTGCAATGCTGTAAATTTCCCCACTGTGGGACTAATAAAGGGATATCTTATCTTATCTTATCTTAGTGTACAAGCACATCAGTGTAGCAGTGTAAACTCATATGATTAGACATTTTCTTTGTCACTTTTTAGGTAGCAGCAGTGGAAATCTGTCTTTCTCAATATTTGTTGTGTTGTGTTTTTAAATGAAAAGACAGAAAATAATAATATTATGTATTATATAATAATTCTATGTAAAATAAAATAATTTTCCCAGATAAAGTACAGATATTTACGCATTTTTGATCTCAAATTGGATGAAAAACAGTACATTTAACTGGCATGAATAGGAAAAAAAAAGCCCCTTTGTCGTGGGGGAACGTCATTGGTTACAGTGAGCTGGTCAGCAGCAAACAGGCTGGGACTTATCAAAGTGCAGCGGGAGGCAGCTATAAAAGCCCCATTCAGCTGTCAAACAATCAATGTTTTATGTAAGTGTATGCATCTCTTTGTTTCACTGGATATCATATCATCGCAGTGTTTTTTCAAATAATGATCTTCCCATGGAAAACCAAACAAATTTGAATAAATCAATTACTTTATACAGAACACTCATTGAAAATCCATATTGTATCAATAACCTTTTATTGCACTCATGTGTGTGTTGAGCAATAATCAGCTGTAAAACAATCTGGCCTGTGTGCTTCACAGAATATATTACTGATCACACAGAATAAATCACGACTGCAGTCATATGAGAAGGCTTTCCCACATTCACTGTAATAAACCTGTGGGAATTACTTTGCGCTGCATGCAATCCATCAACACACTTGACACACGTTTGGCAGCTTCCAGCCTGGCATCACCAAATGACAAATGAATATCACGTCAATATCTTACGTCATTTCCCAGGTTACTTAAATTCTGGGGGGGTTTGCTTTTCATGTCTTTTAATGCCATCCACATGAAGCTTCTCCTGTACCATTTCTTTCCCAAATGTCATGGAGAAAAAAAAATTGATGTAGAGAGGAGGTCAAACATGAGCGTTTGACTTATTTTAACCCTTTGAGACCCACATGAAGGCGTTTCCGTTTTTGCATACCTTTGTGTTTGCCTTATAAAGTTGTCATTTTTTACAGCATCATCAAGTACTACACAGATTCAATTTCAGCACAACCTCAACTAACTATATTTCTGACTCACTAAACACTTCTATACACTATTATAGTGGTTATTAGACCATAAATTCAAAAAGACACAAAAATTGCACCTTGAATTTTTACTTATTTTATTGATACAAACACTGTAAACCATAACAACAAAAGAAAATGTCAACACAGAAAGTTGCACACATTTGTTTGGGATGTGCTAGAAGTGTGTTGAAGATTCTAGCTTTATCTGTTCATGAGTAATGCCCATTTTTATGGGCAGTGTCCAAGGACGTTTACTTGGAACTGTCATTTCTTTCCTACCCATGTGTATCTCTAAACATGATATACATAGATGATGGTAGTTTCTGTCCATAATTACACACAGGGGCATCTGGCATGTCTTTTAGCTCTGTATTTCTTTACATCACTGGTGTCCAGGCAACGACAGTCACACATCTCAATCAGACACTCTGATTGGCTGTCATGACATCCACTAGAGCCAATAGGAGTGCCCAAATCAGACATGTGACTCTCGTGGGTCTCATATGTGAAGATATTTCAAATATTTGAGATGCTATGCAAATAGGAATGTAGTTGAACTACCAACCAACTACTCCCCAGCATTCTTTTACAAGTTTGGCAGGCATCACACTTTTTTCTCATTTTTTCCTCCACATAGAGAGATTGGCATCCACCAATCCATGATCTGACATATGAACATAATGAATGTGAAGAGTTCAATCTTCACTTGTACCTCTTTCTTTCAGAAGTACTCAGAACGTTCTGTCCCCGTGCAAGGCGGACATTCTCCATTCTCAAGGAGCAATTCCTTCTCTTCGACTCAAACCCACCCGCCTCCTCCTTCACCACCTCCTCCAAACGCCCCCATCAGAGCCCCCCCGTTGAGAGCCAGTTGCCGTGAAACAAGATTGGAGACTGAAGTGGCGGGAATCCTGTGATGCAGAGGAGGGAGGGTGGCAGGGGAGATGGGGTGACACTGACAGATGGGGAAGACGCGGGATGACAGAGAGATTGAGCATGAAGAGATAAAAAGAGAGAGAGAGAGAAGACAAGAAGAGGGAGGAAAAGACCAAGAGACAGAAGCAAAAAGAAAAATGTTCTGAAATGTCAGATAACAGGTGAACCATTGTGAGGTCATGTGGTTGGATGGGGAAGAAGTTCTCTATCAGAGTGTTCCAGTATGTAAATATCATAATGCATAAACCCACTTTGTGTTGCATTTAAATGTAGTTGTTATAACGAATATAAGGAAAACGATCTACAACTTACCCTTGTGGTAAGTTTACACCAGCAGTAATTGTACTTTTAGCCATCTACTGAAAGGCGGGGTTCACCCTGGACAAGTCACCAGTTCATCACAGGACCACATAGAAAGACAAACAACCATTCACATCACACCTACGGTCAATTTAGAGACACCAATTCATCTCTACTGCATGTTTTTGGTGGTGGGAGGAAGCTGGAGAACCCAGAGAGAGAACCCACGCAGACACGGGGAGAACATGCAAACTCCACACAGAAAAGTCCCAGGTCCTCAGGTGGATTTGAACCCATGAAGTGTCTCTGTTATTTTTGTTCCATCAAATTCCATCAGGTAGTTTTTGTGTAATCCTGCTAACAGACAAACAAACAAACTAATGCAGGTGAAAACATAAATAATTTTCAGGTAAAAATCTTTCAAGGAATTTCAAAGTAAGCGCAAGTCAGATGAACATTTACAAATGGCAGCTACACTGCATGTAGATGCCCCTGAGACAGTCCAACATAAGGCATAACCATTTGACTTGGATAGTGTACAGGAACATCTGCACCGAGTATGGATTACAAGTCTCAAAGGCCCAGTGGAAGGCACCATCAAAAGTGGTTGAGAATAACAAAGCAAAGATCCTGTGGGAATGACAAACAGCTCCAGTCAACCAACCGGACATAGTGGTGGATGACAAAGGGGAGAAGAGGGCAGCTGTGATAGATGTGGCAATCCCAGCTGACAGCAACATCAGGAAGAAGGAGCATGAAAATATGGAGAAGTACCAGGGGCTGAAGGAACAGCTGGAACAGATGTGGAAGGTGTAAGCCATAGTGGTCCCAGTGGTGATAGGAGCATTAGGGGATGTGACCCCCAAACTGGAAGATTGGCTCCAGCAGATTCCAGGTACAGTCATAGGAACAGCTAAGATACTACCCATGTGGGTAAGGGGAAGATTTTACATTATTAAAGGGGACTGGTAAATTTATTCTGAGCCCAGTCTCATTCTCAAGGCGTTGAATGTGGCTGTTTTGCCGTCTCCTCCAGGTGGAGAAGCTTCCCTTGTGCACCAGGATGAGATGTGGGGGCTTTAATGCACCTCCAATGGAAATACATCCAAGTCAATATGAGATGATCAGAGAATCTGATATTTTCCTAAATCAAAGTACGTAGTGTTTGTGCATAAACTTGACTAAAGTGCTGTATCATGTTAAGAATGTCTTAGAATGTCTGCGATAGGAAAGCTTTGCACGTTTGGCCGCAGATGCCAAAGGGTAACTTGTGTGTCTGCATGAGACGCACCAGGGCACAAGGGCGTGACAAAGTGTCAGTATGTGATGAGCTGGGGTGAGTAGGTGTTGGTGCTCCTAATTGTAAAACGATAAAGGGGTTCAGATGCTGTTTGGACGTCAGCTGACGCCTCTGGCATTTGCTTATTTGACGGATATACAGTAGAAGACCAACAGTCAAAAAAGGCCAAAAATAACATCACTCTCAAACCCCTTCAATGTACATAAAATAGATGAATGCGTTGCTGGAAATTTTGGCACTCAACACACCCTTCAAATGGGCTCTTAATCCTTCCTCCAGGAGGAGAGAGGTGCTTTAGATCTGATGCCAGCCATCAGCCACAGCAGAGGGTTTCAGCCTGTGATCCAATGATGGATGAGAGCCTTAATGGGGCACTGTGGAAACAAAAAGCCACACAGGAAATGCCTCCCGTCTTACAGCCACTCTTTAGCAACAAGTGCAGGACAAAACGGTCGTCAAACACCACAGAGGTCCTGGTGTGTGTTTGCACGCACGCACCGGCACGTCGTCCGCTGTTACTGCTGAAAGCCTGCACATGTGTATATGTGAGTGTATGCATGAATGTGAGGGTATGGAAGTGGCTCGCACTAACCTTCTAATGGGAGCACATTCAATAAGAGACACTTACACCACTCAGCCAGACGATAATGCAAACACAGATCCTTCCTCCTGGTGCTTCTATTCCAAGATGGCCTGATTTCTTGGAAAGCTAAATGGAGCATTAGCAGATGGTCTGTGTATTTTAGTGGAGTTTTTTTACTACCATAGAGGGAAGCATTTATTTTCTATGTAACTAGATAGCAGGAAGAGAGGAAGAGAGAATCTGATTGGATGATTTTAATGTGCAAATGAACCATATTCCCAAGAACAACAAGATTAAACTACAAATGAACTCATCGTTCCTTCTCGTGAGCTGCTGCTACAGACACTTCACTACACACCCTGTGATGCAGGTCTGTCAAATCATGTTTCAACAGAGGCTCATGACTGTTGCATCTCAGCATGCTTCATCTTTTTATGCCCGCATCACAACTTAGAAAGCAAAGTGTGCATGACAAAAAAAAGTCAAGGCTGCCATAACATGAATCATGATGGACATTCAAGTACCAGCGATGTCTTTGAAGCCAAAAAAGAAAGAAGCGTTTAGTAGAAAGGATAGGGGAAAAAAAGCTGTCCGCCTTCACTTTCCCTCCTTTTTCTGTCTCTTTGTGTGTCTGTGAACTTGCCCTCCCTGGATGAGACACAAAGGCTCCCGAGGAGAAAGGCCCCAGAGTCGCCGTGACCGCCACACACAGATCTTTTCACTGGAGGTGACCGTTGGAGCCACAAACCCAATGCCCACTCTCCCCTAATGTGTGTGTGTGTGTGTACATCACTGCGTCATGTAATCTATGGCTTCTCCTTCCCACATGTAACTGTAAGGGAATGTGATCACCAAATGAAGCCACTGGTCTGGAAGACAGCAGGTGTTTCTAGGAAAGGCTCATCATGCACAAAGGAGATGCCATTATTTTTAAATGAACTGAAACGTTCTGTCATCTTAATTAATGTTAAATGAAAGAATTCAGTAAGTATGCTATTTGGCTAAGTAAAGTTAGGGTCCGTTAATAGATGTATTATTCTGTTGTATTGGGAAGCTTGATTTACAGATTTAACTGGAACTTTTCTTCAAAAATGGCTGCAGAAGGAAATTTAAATGCTAAGAGCCTTAATATTTCCAAATATTACCAAAAGCTTGTCTTATGTAGATGCATTGTACATTAATTTCACTTATGTGTTCTGATATTATAATAAATCAGAATGGCATTACCGGCAAGGCCCAACATTCAAAATCAACTCATGATCCTGTAACACTTTTATTTTTATTTTTTTATTTTTTCACTTTGTTTGTTTGTTTGTTTTAAGTTCAGTGCAGAAAATGATGCACCGGGACACACAAGAGGACATACCTCTTGAAAGAAAAACATTTCCTTGGTCTGCACCTAAACCTGGGTCTGCCTCCGACTCTTCTCCATTCCAAAGACCACCTCTCAGCAAAACTTCACTGAAATCTGATGAGACATTTTTAAGATATTCTGATAACAAACAAACAAGCAGCGATGAAAACATTAGCTCTTAATCAGAGGTAAGTATAATCAGCATTGTAAAATCAATTGATTGATAATTGATTGGTTTGGTGACTGGTTGATTCATAACATTAGAAAACAATAGATGACAAATGTTGCACCAAAATAACTTTCATTCACAACAAAACAATACTAGAATTAGTTAGTTGCAGGTGTCCAACCTTTGTTACCATTCAGCAGCTGAAAAATGAAACTACCCACCTATGAAAACGTTTAAATCTGTTAGATCTAGAGTTTTTATTTAGATATGCACCAAATTTGACCCACACACAGATACCACCTCCATAAATATGTCTAATCTTTTTTATTAGAAATTTGCATTATTCCCAAGAAATTAATTAAAATGTCGGAAAAAAATTGCAATGTTAAAAAAATCTAGGATCTGCTCCTTTTACCTGGATCCCAAAATGAATGAGACCCAAAATGAATGAGACTAATCCTCCCACCAAATTTCACGAAAATCCCTCCTGTAGCTTTTGTGTAATTCTGATAACGAAAAAAAAGACCAAGTAACCGACAAACAAACATAATGAATGAAAACATCACAATAACTACAATAATAATTAATAATTAAATTAAATACAAGCAATTCTCAAAAAGACGGAAAAAATAGTCTCTGCTCTTCCACTCTATTTAGATACTGATTGAAATCAAAAGCTTAAATCTGGATTTTGGCCCAAGTATAGCAAGGTGTGGCACTCCCTAACTCCATGCAGTGAGCTCAGCTAGCTCACAGTATCCCTAACAAAGTGCTCTAAAAGTACCTTTGTATTCAAAGTCTCCTGAGGCCTGGGGAAGAGGAGGACCGCCATGAATGAGGCGCTACAGATTCTTGCTGAAGCTAAACACTAGTGAAAACTTCCTAGTTCACTTCCTTGGCTGTGACCCCCGCTCACTCAATCCCACCCACAATGATCCAGCATGGGAATGCCAGAGGAGGAGGCGGGATAAGACTGCCACTAGGATTCCACGGCTCGGACTCGGGCAGATCCGAGAAACAAAAGCATCGCAAAGACAAGGAGAGGTGAAGGCATGAAAGAGGAGGGAGGAGAGGGGGAGATTATGAGTTAGAGTGGGAGCGGCAGCAGAGAGGGCAGGGGATGGGAGAAAAATGATGTACAAAAAGGGAAGGTAGGGAAGAGGAGGTACGCATGAGAAAGAGAGAGGAGG
The DNA here is from genome assembly GCA_037577475.1 of Chaunax sp. Z400. NCBI lineage: Eukaryota > Metazoa > Chordata > Actinopteri > Lophiiformes > Chaunacidae > Chaunax > Chaunax sp. Z400. Next base: position 25,388,940 of record CM075195.1, read on the forward strand.
GAGGGTTGTAGGCTGGACCCCACTGCTCTTCCCATGGTCAGAACCACACCAGCTCCAGCTCTCACACAGCACTGCCCTCAAACATCCGTCACATCCCATTACTGCTGACGCAGGGCTCCCAAAGAGAACTGGAAGGGCATGAAGAAATTGGGGTCAAAGTGAATTTGAAAGCACGTGATGAGGTCCATTAGGTTATGAGGTGTCTTGTAGAGCACAGACCTTTGTCTCTCCGTCGGAGTGGCATCGCAAATTTGGGACCATAAAGAGGAGAAGCCATCAAATGATCTTTTCAACTCTGAAGTTTTAGTCGTTTAGAGGATGATGTGAAGCTGCTGTATGGGCTTCCATAGAAATCAAATAATGCAGGAAGAAATAATTACTTTACATTTTAGTAAAGTAATGCTGCTGATGCTGGGCAGAGACTGCAGGAGGTTCAGGACGATTCTAATGCTGGTTTGAAAAGACGTAGTCTGTAACCTTCATCAGTAACAATGTTCAGCCCAGATTACCTGGTGATGTGAGGCTTTTACAGATCCAGATTCAAACCTCCGAAAAAGCTCACAGACTCACCAGAGCAGCCTGGATTCAGATAATATAACCTGTTACTAATATATATAACAAAACAATAACATGTTTGATCATTAGAATTTAAAATCTGAAGGATGCGGTCAGTATTTCTGCATGGCACCAGTATAGCCAATGAGAGAGACATCCCAGAGCAGCTGACGTTGCTGCAAAGCAAAGGTAAAAATGTAGCGCACTCAAAACTTCAGGATAAATGGACTCATCTCAGTTTCACCGCTTTTATTCCGGCCAAGTCAACAAACATGCTAAAGTTTCGGCGTAGTGTGCGCCTTCATCAGAGCATGAAATAAAATGTAGGTCATGTCTTTTATATACAGGAACTGGCAGGTGATTGGCTTACAGGGTCACATGATAATTAAATTCCTGACGTCCCCTATGTATCTTCCTTGATAATATGGCGACTAAAAGCAGTTTAAGATGACTGAGGTTACAAGTTTCAGTATGTTTCTGTATTTTTGAGAGACTCAGAGGAAACTTTTGAAAGAAAAAAATTCTAGCCTTTGACGCCACTGTTATAGCATAACTCTGTTAACTGACTGAAATGTAATTTCACCCCCAGTTCTCACTAATACTGTGTCTCCCCAGCCATTAATAACCCATCCAGATTCATTAGGCCTGCTGCTTTAGTTTATTCTCACTATAAAGCATTGCTACGGAAATTTGTTGCACCACGTCACTCTCCGTTTTGGTCACAGTCGCTTCACATGCACTTCCTCTGACAAGATAATAATAATATCTTGTGTGATGCACCAGTATTTTCAGATCTTGTAGTGTGATTTGATTGGAGAAAAATAAGTTTTTAAGCTTTGCCACTATGCTTTAAAGGCCTGTTTGACTCTGCATTCTCTCAACAGTCAGCAATGTTAATGACCAACTGTGCAAAAATGCATGTCAAAGATGAACCGATGACGCAGATTTACTTCCGCCCTTCAAAATAATCAACTCACCACAGCAGTTTGCTTGGAATGACTAGAGTTTACTGTGAAATGCCACCAATTGAAATGCTCATGTGACCACGTCTGGAGGCATGAGAGTCATCTGAAGATGACAAATCTCCCAAAACACCATACAACAAATGCATCAGTACAATACCCTCCATTCACTGAGGGATTCTAGAGCAGTGGAGTTACCTTAAAATCATGTTTCCATGCAAAACTCCAAAAATAAGATTTGCAGAAAAAGCTAAATATCAAACGGCACAACTGATTATCATTGTTAATGTATGTCTAAAGTTTGGTGCATCTAGAATGTATGGTTTGTGAGATTTGGAATGATCACTGATGGACAGACAGGATAAAATCATTTGTTCCATTTAAAGTGACTCACTAACAGTGTTTTATTCTGATATTTAGATACATTTCATTGCTACTTTTGTTGATGCACCCATAGGCTGCAGCTTCACATGTAGCCTTTCACCACTTGTTCCTCAGACAAGCACACATACATACAAACACATTGGGACATGTGGATGCCATCACATGCCTGACGTTGATGCTTGAGCTCATTATGCTGGTGAGTCTGACCATGTGGCCCTTTTTGTTTCAGATTCTTTGCCACCACTTCTCTCCTCCTTCTCCTTCCTTTCTTTCCAAACCACTCAGCCCCCCTCTATGCACAGAGGAGAACCACAGGAGGTGGACTTCAAGAAGCTCAGAAAGACAAAGAATTTCCCTGAAAAGATGGATTTTCCATTAAAAAAAACAACAACAAAAAAACACCAAATCCCCAGGGTCTTTGTTTTCACACAGAGAACCAAATCATTTGCAGAGACATGACAGACACGTTTTAGTTGGTCCTCAACTGAGCTGGGTATTCTCAATTAAAGTGAGCAACCGGCTGCATACTGCTATTGGCAGCCACTGCCGTAGGGCATGTGTAAATGTGTTTGAGCAATCAATACAATGGAGATAATGTAATACAACAGGTATAATGTAGTAAATGTGTAATATAGTGTCACGCTGGATTAAATTCATTCTATAATGATACACTCTTGTTGACATTAGTAAGGAAATGTCCTCTGTAACATCACTTCCTGTGGACAGCCTCACATCTAATCAGTAAGAACCATGTAATTTAATGTCACATCATTACGTCATTGTTTTTATTAGTGTTTATATATGAGATATTTCCTCATTTTGTTCTCAAACACGACAAATAAACAAAAAACCTTTGTAAATAAATCTTGCAGAGAAATGAAGCAGAACAGGCAGATTTACACTGTAGTTTGTGTTTAAACAAGCAATAAATGACATGTTTAACAACGTCTCAGAAAAATCCAGTTTAAATGCAGGTAATCTGCAACAGCAAATTCAGAAAAGGTTTATTAGACTGGATGAAATACTGCATTTATGTGTTGCAGTGGAACTGCAGGGAGGTATCCTGGTATCCTGGTGGACTCTGGCATCAGAAGCCAGACTCTGCTCTGTGGTTCGGGTTAAAAGCTCTGAGGATATCCCGCAGTGTGTGATGGTCTATGTTGGAATTATGAAACAGTTAATGGCATATATGATTTGCCACACACAGATGACTCACAGCTCAATGACATAAGAACTCAATATTAAGTGTAAGGAGAAAAAATAGCTCCATGTTATGTATATAGATGCTTGAAGGCCAGAGTAGATACATGATGGTAAGAGGAGCTGCTGCAGGTTAACCAGGACATTTTGATGTCAGGCTGTCCAAACTATGGTGGCCCATGTGGCTCACACTAACTCCTCTGACATCAGTGTAGACTGCACACATACATACACCTGAAAGCATACGCTTCACCTGCCTTGCAGATGTTGTTGTCACTGTGATGTCATTATAAAACACACTTTGAGGTTAGACAGTCTAGAGGAAGGTGAATGAGACCCGGGCATGTCTAGATGTGTATGTGTGTTATATATCTGTAGCACGTGCATGCACTGCAGCAAGAACTACTGTACATGCCCATATGTGGGAATACCTGTGTTGTGAGTGTATGCATGATGCAAGTCTGCACTCAAGAGAGTCTGTGTGCATCAGAGAGAGGCGGTGAGAGGAATGGGTGTATATTTAGGTTGGCTTCGATGTGGTGGGACGCCACACTGCAGGGCCTGGCTGCCAGCCAAACTGCTCTGTTACCAAGGAAACATGCTGCAGCCTGGCATCCAAGGGGAACAACCCAATTTAACCATTTTTGGCCTTTTTTCTGCTGGGACAAGCTCTCTGTGGCCAGCAGTACAGAGCTCAGATACTGTGCAGCGTAAAGGACCCACACTCATGTATCTAAAGAACTTACAGAAAATATCTAAATTGAAACACATTCAATGATCCATGTCTACTTATGTCTATTTTCCCCTCAAAGTCACAAGTTTTCAAGGATTTCAAGGAAACTAAATTGAGGAATAATCAAAACACGGGGTTAAATGTTCAGTTCAGCGCAGAAGCATTTACGTCTCTCTCTGACCTGAGCGGCACAAGGACAACACATTTCTCAGTGTGCTGAGAAACACAGGGACAAACAAACACTTGTAGTTATCGTTTCAGATTTGTCAGATGTGTGTGTGGAGAGAGCTCAGGATGACTTCTATAAAAAGATGAAGGAAGGAGTCACACGAATGTGATACTGGATGAAGACACAAGGTCTGTCTGATATTCTGCTTTAAACCAGTCGATGTCACTCATTTCATCTACATAGTAAAAATCTGAACAGTCTTTTTTTCATTACTGCTTTACTCAAACCTTTTACTGAATGTGTTTTATGTGGAATTGATGGACTGACGGTCGCAGGCTGTTCTCTTTATCGGTGTTTGAGCGTCCTCTGCTGGTTTGAATATCACTGACAGAAAGATCAGATAAACTGCCTTAAACCATTGATCATTGATTATGAATTACATTTGATCAGACCGGAGAGCCTCATGCACCAGCAGGTTATTTTTTGCAGACGTTTGCTCAAAGTTTAAACACATTCATGACTGCATAGTAATTCTAATAAATAACTTTTTTTTGCCATTTTTGTGTAGTTAACTATTGAAACCACAATTTTGGGAATGGAATTACTTTTTATTCTAATTTTAACATTGACTCTCTTCAGTAAATGAACCCTTTGACCAGATCCCAGACAATGTATTAGTTTCTGGGGAGCAGCTCTCTGACTGATGGACACTGAATACAAAACCAAAGCTTATACTCCTTTCCAACAATAGTGGTGAGTTTTATTTTTACTTCAGCCAAGAAGATTATGTTTTCAGTCCTGTTTGTCAGAAGGATTACAGAAAAACGTTTTTAAAACTTTTTTATTCACCATTTAGTGAATATTTTTAGTGCATACATATAACTACTACATACAAACTACATACTAACGCTAGATAACAAGTGATGATATTGTTTTACAAAACAAAAGGACAGGTAGGTAAAGGGACAGCATCTAAAGACCCAAATTATTATTATTATTAGTAGTAGTAGTAGTAGTAGTACAAGTAAATAAATGAAAGAGAAAAAGAAAGAAGAGAAATATATCATCAACAACAACAACAATAGCAACAGCAGAAGAAAAGACAGAAAAGAGAAAGAAAGAAAGAATAGTTCTAATGATGGCGGTCATGATCTGTTTGGGTTTGGATGCATTTTAGGCAACTTTTATATGATGGCTTTGGTTAAATTCCCATTTACACTTGTGTTGTTGTATTAACTCAGGATTACAGAGTCTACTGGCCTGAGTTTCATGAAACTTGGTGTTACAGCCCTCGTGCTTCCTGCAGGTTACGGCTCCTCAGGGCCTGACTTTAAAAGCCCTGATTGCCAGTGGTGTGGTGCCAGAGGGCCAGTTGGCAGCATTTGTGCTGTGTGTGATTAAAACCCCTGAGATTTAGTGATGGTTACATTCTTCTTTGAAGAATTGGTGCTATCATTAGTTATTGTTTAGCCTTATAATTTGACTCAACGTTTGTTGTCTGGGTTGCAGCCCGACCTTCCTTTGAAGGAGTCATTTTTGTTTAATCGTTAATAGTTGATAATTTATTAATAAAATACTTCTTTTCTGGTTATCAGTCTCTGTTTTCCTCTTTTTTGAAGATCCCGGTTATTAAACTTAATGTTTTACCCCCCTCATCTCGTGGACTCATCGGGGACGTAACACATGGCTTTAGAAAGAACCGCTCAAATTTTGGTATGGATCCGAATCACAGGGCAGATACACTAATTATTTTAGGATTCAGTAGCTGCCTGGAGTAGCTATGCTTTCAAAGTAGCTTCCCCAGCACAGAACAAGCTGCGCAGCTCAGACAATAAATCAATATGCATAGGCTGTACACATGTACATATACATATATGCATGCATGTGTACACATGCATTTGCACACATAAACACATGTACTGTAGCCACATGTACATGTTCAACATGTACATGCAAATATTGGCAGAAATATGTACACACTGGTGTGTTGTATCGATGCTTTTATTGTGTGTTCGTCTCTTAAATTGTTTATGGGCAGAGCTTGTAATTCATGATTGCACTGCACCTGATTTTATATTATATTAGTCTTTTACTGAAATCATATTACGTGCACTTGCAATGAAGTGTTCATAGTACATAATTTGTGTTCACTGAGAGAGGTTCTAAGTCTGGCCTAACATGTCTCTCAGTTTCCACACAAGAGAAATACTGCATATCATTCAAACACGGGTGGTGACCTTTCCACGAATACACACCCTTCTATCTTTACAAGAAAAGTGAAATTGTTCAATGTGAATAGAAAGAGAAAAGAAAAAAAGGAAGACATATGTGGGAAAGAGGCGGCCCCTTTCCAGTAACTCAGTAACACCCAGTTCCTCTTTCTGCTGAAGTCAAACCCTTCGTGTGACACTTTCAAAACTCTTCCGGTTTTTATGGCATTCAAGAGGCCTGCAAATAAATTCACACACCACACACACACACACACACACACACACACACACACACACACACACACATACCTTCAAGTGTGAGTAAGACCGCACACATCCACCTCCCCCGCATACCCTCTGATAAACATTAAGCTGTGGTAAAGGTGCATCATGGGAAGGTGAAAGAAAAGTGGGGGAGCAAAAACTTGAAAATCAACAGCCACACTTCAACCTGCTCAGCCTTTACACACAGATGTTCAGAGCTGCACTGATAAACCAGCCTCCTCTGAGAAACACAAGTCGCTATTTTTATTCTCCATAAAAATGTCTTATTAGTAATTCTAATATTTATTATTATTATTATTATTATTATTATTATTATTATTTTTACTAGTTTAGACATTTAGTAGGGCCATAGTAGGCGGTAGAGTCCACTTATCTGAGGCCGGTCGTTATAACCCCTGTAATCCACATGTCAAAGAGTTTTTGGGCAAGATATTGACCCCAAATTTGCTCCGAATGGCAGTTCTATGCCATTGGACAGTTATCACTTCTGATCAGATGGCATAGCCTCTGTCACACTGTTTGAATCTGTGTGTGAATGGGTGAATGCCAGCTGGTGTTGTAAAGCATTGAGTGGTCAGTCACTATGACTACAAAAGAGTGGACTAGTGTGCGCACATTCAACAGTAATACAGGTGCAAGACAACAAACAAGATTTATTTTTTATCACAGCCTCCCCCCATTTTTAAGTGCATATCTTTCATAATTAATGACTAAAAGTGATCAAATGTGTACTGCTCCTTTAAGATGGTCATCTTGTGGTATTTCTTCCTGCTGCCTGTTTAGCAACAGGTGAAAGTGATTGAACTGATCTGAACTCCTTTATCAGGAGAAGTTTGTTCTCTCTGACTCAAGCCTTACTTTAAAGAGTAGCTATTTATTCTTTGTTTTGAATTGAGTTTACATTTAATAATAAATAACTCTTATTTTATATTTTCATTTTAACTATATGATAAATGCTCAGAAATGTGCAGCTGTCTATCTGTTTCTTTTTGAAGGAATTTCCTGCACTGTGGAACTTTGTCTCTCCCCTCAGGCTGTGTGAGTAATTGCACAAACGCTGCTGACATGCTGGTGATGCCACAGATCGTACTGTGCTCCCAGTAGCCTATGGTTGCACAACTCTTAAGCTCTGGAAAAACAGCTTTGCTTGTTGCTACAACACTGGCAGTGTGGGAACATCACCACAGACTCCACATTGAAAAACCGCGTGTGCCGTTAAATACAGAGAGATTTACCTGATGATCAGCATTGTGTGAACTCATTTGCCAGGAACTTGAAGGCAATGGATGTTCATTTACATGTAAAAGGGTTTTACAGGTCAGGTTTGAAGTCTGACCTATATGGAGTTGACATGAGAAATGAATGAGCCAAATGTTCAGTAGAGCTGTCAAAGCTGAAAAATGTGTGTGTGCGTGAGAGACAGAGGCTCCATATGGGGGCAGGGCAGCAGGTCCTGTCACTTCAATTTCTCTGCTTTGCTGGCTATCCTCTCTAGATTGTGAAAGAGAGGGACACTAGACAAGATGTCATCAATGAACACACACACACACACTTACTCATAGTACCAGAACAACAATTCAGTTAGCAGTCAGGGTCTTGGACCCTGGAACCCCCTGCTGCATCTCACTCAAGCGTGAGTCCTGGCCCAGCAAACAGAGCATCTTTCACGGGTGGCTGCAGGTGAGCACAGAGCTGTCAGCAGCATCAGCACCAAGCAGCTGACTGGTGGAAACAGGATGACTGATGCTGAACTCATAAAAACATGACAACATTTGTTACAGAGTGAGGCTTTAACCCCAGCCCCCCCATGGACTATCACACTCAAATTCACTCTTTAAGCGTCAGCATTCCACCTTTATTACATGTTTTTGGACCGTGGGAGGAAACCGTGGCAACCCATTCTGGTTTAGATAATGTGTTATTTTAACTCAAAGTAAGAATTTGTTGATTTTCAAGATGGATTTTAGGAGGTAGAGAGGCAGGAGAATTATTTTTTTTAAGGATTTGATCATTTTCCAGAACTGTGAATGAATGAACTATAATTACATGAGGTATTTGCAATTGCAAATAAGCAAAAGTTGGATTTAGCTTTTCTGATCTGTGTTCAGTTCAGTTGTTCTATAACAATGTGCTATAATGTATTTGTAAATTTGTCTACCCCTATAGCTCATTCTATGAGCCCCTATAAGTGGAAGTTGGAATATGAACAGAATGAATGAATGAATGTTATCATATTACTTCCGGCAATACAATTTTAATTGACTTTATAACAGACAAAAAATGACTTCTGAGGCTCTATATTTCAGATGTCTGGTGTTTTCTGCATCCATTAATATAATGACAGCAACAATTAGACAGTACTCAGAGTGCAAACCTCTGCCAAGGCAGCTCAGTTTCACCATTACGTCATTGTAGTTTAAAGCAGTAGGCCCATGATAGTTTGACCCTCACATTAGGACTCCTTTAGCATGAAAAAATATTTATGTTTATATAAAATATAACAAGTTAATTAGTGAATTTTAGGGGTGCTGCTGGACATATTTCTATTACATTCTGACGGCTGCTGTAGGTTAGCAGACAACGGAGGGTCACATTGTCCTTATGCTCCAAATACATATGGTAAAGTTTTGAAGTTTGAAGTTTTGGAGGTTCTGTGTTTTCTGTTTCTGTTCCGACGTGAGACTGTGGATTACGGTGATAACGGAGACCTGGCTGCATGATAACATTCTAAGAAGAAGAGGTGTTCATAAAACAAATACATTCTGTTAAAGATTAACATGCCAAAAACATGTTACTGCAAAACTGATCACATTTCATACATTGTTTCATAAAAATGGGAACTAAACTGTTTTTTTCAGTCTGGTAAAAAGCACCAGCCCGTGTGGAGGTTGGACCTCTTATAATTTTAACTGAGGACCTCTGGTATTGACTATGACCATTATGCTTTACATGCTACATGAACACACAAACAGTTACATTATATACGCTATATTAATCACCTCTAGGATATGCTGGGGTCCATCTTTGGTGAAACTTTCATGCAAATCCATCCATCGGTTTTTGCGTGATCCTGCTAATCCTCCTTATGTGTCCAGCTGAGGGCAGCTGGGTCACAGCTACATGATGTTCAGGTTTTTCTCCTAAATGTTATCCCTTTATCTGCCATCTGAATGTGTGACACTTGGATCGACAATGGATTAGCAAAGAAGAGCAGGGACAAAAGGGATTAAATACACCGGGAAGAGGAGATAACGAGAGCAGACAAAGTGCAGGAAATCTAAAAGGAGAGGAAAGGTGAGAGACAAAATAGAACCAGAAACATGGAACATGGAAAGAAATCACAGAAGACCAAACAGGCACAGGGAAATTAAAAGGACAAAAGTGATAAGAAGAAAAGCAAACACAGGAAGTGTAAAGAAAGAGCCATGAAATGGAGAAATTAAAATAGTAAAGAACAAAGCCTCAACAAAAGAGACAGTGGTGGTAGTGATTTTGTTTTTTCTCTCTCTTATTAAATATCCCTTGCTGCTGGGTAGTATTGCTGCTCTCTGCAGAGGTTTAACCTCCTCAGTCACTCCCAGGCGCTGTGGAGGGAGCTGGCTGACATTGCACCGCAGTGACCCATCATCCATCCAGTAGAGCCCTCGAATACAATGAGAGAGAATCTGTTCCTGTGGGGAGATAAGGGTTAAACCTGCTAAGGATGAATAGCAGTAGATAGATGTGTGTTTGCTTCTGGTATCAGTAGATGGCAGCATTTTACTTGTTTCTATAGACCTAACAAATCAACAACAATTTGATGGATGGTGGCTATCATGCAGTCATGAGTGAGTGTTTTCCATGACTGTGTTGTGTAACTTCAGATATCATCCAGCAGCATTCAGCAATGACAAGATAAAGGGAGAATCTCCTGTATGGATGAAACACAGTCAAGTCAGTCATCAGGATATAGGTCAGTGCTCTTTACACGTCATTACCAGAGCTTACCAACCAGATGCTCCTCACTATAAATATTCAGTGAATCTACTCACACCTTTTTGAGGATGTGAGAGCATGTAGCTACAATGCTTTGACCACAGGAGTGAGGAGTGACACTGAGCACAGGAGTGCTTGTGATGGAACAGAATCCAAAAATTTTATGACTGGTGCAGTCATAAAATTGCAGTCACTGGTGCAAAATTTTAAGTGAAGGCCCATTTATGGTCAACGTTAAGGACGTACATGGCTGAAAGGCTCCATCATTATTCTGCTTTCATTTTGAACGTATTTGGGTATATTTTCAGAGCGTTTTTACGGATACGGACGAAAAGGAGCAATGCCACCGGAAATGGTTGGGGGCAGTGTAGCTACAATTCAAGCAAGGCTCGACAAAAATGTACTGACACAGCAAAGAAGAGAAAAGTCAAGTGAAAAAGTCTCTGTCCTCATGTCTCGATGTACTTAATGGCCTCACAGACCACTAAGTACATCGTTACCTCCGCTTTTGTCACTTTGTATTTACTGGGTACATTATCACAACCTCCTCCTACCGTCTCCACTTTTGTTGTTGTCGAAACGTTTGACTCTTCACTGCCCTCTTGTGGATGTATGTAATGTCAACATAAAAGACTCATTGAAGTATGTGGGCATTGACGGATGCACCGTTTCAAAATGCATGTTTTTATTTTCATTCATCATTAGAAATTGACCAAAAGCCTCAACTCAGGCTCTACTTATTCACTTTTTCTGGAACCTTTGACTACATTGCAGGCTTCACCTGAGTTATCATGGAAAAACTTAAACTCTGTCTCCTGAGTAAATGGCTGTCCACACCAAGAAAGAGAACTATACCAATAAAGTTTTGAATCTAAAGCATTCAGAATTGTTCTAACTCAAGTGGATGTCCACACCACAACTGTACCGACAACAACAGTGGCAAACAATATCATTGGGATCATTTTAAGAGTGAATTGATGAACGATAGAAACACAGACAGCCAATCAAAATTGATGCATGTAAATGCTTCTAGTATTGGTTTCTAACTGTAGTTTACCTCTTATGAAAGCCAAGTCACGACATTTAGGAAACACTTCTTAGATGGTCTCTCCTTATCACTCAGTCTTGGCTAATGTGATCTCATTAAAAGCTTATAGGCTGACATGATATTTAAGGCCCATTTATGCTCCCTCTACATATGTAAATCGATACATCCTCCCATAAACGGTCTATCCATCGATACAACCTCAGGAGGGCAGTGAAGTATGAAAAGTTTCGACAACAACAAATAAGGTGAAAGTCAGAGTAGGTTGTGATAATGTACCTAGTAAATACAAAGCGAGAAAAGCGGAGGTAACGATGTACTCAGAGGTAGTCTGTGAGGTCATTACGGACATCGAGACTTGAGGCCAGAGAGTTTTTTTTCATGTTTCACTTCACTTTTCTCTTCTTTGTTGTTTCCGCACACATTTGTCGTGTCGTGCTTGAATTGCAGCCACACTGCCCTCCAAAATTTCTGGTGGCGTATCTGCATTTCATCTGTCTCATCCATGTTCTAAGCTCTCTGAAAACTTGCCCAAATACATAAGAGATGAATGCAGAAGACAAATGGAAGGCTCAGTCCATATCTGATCCGTCGTTAATGGGCCGTAAGCTGCAAATTACAAAATATAATTTTACCTGAAACTGGTGATACATTTTTGGAGGGGGCACAAAATTCCAAAAACAACACAACACAGTGTAATGTTGCCTAAAGTAGTAAAGTAAGTATTTTCCAGTAGCTCACATAAAAGACTCAGCCAGGGGACAGTGTCCAATCAGGGAACAAGACGTATTTATTCAACCGTGTGCACAGAGGGAAAGATGGTGTAGTCTATAACTATAGAAACAATCTGCGCTCAAGTATCCCACCAGGCTAACAAGTAGAAGAGTCAATCATTAGTCCTAACCCTACTTGTATTAAATGTGTTTTTGCAAGGAAATCACCAAATTTCCATTTATTTCCATATTTATTGGGCCATCGATAAAGTCTCTGAAGTCTGTCTGAAGTCCTCTTTCATGATTGACAGAATACCATTAATTTGATGTTGACTCCTATTAAAATATCAACAAAGTTTGTCTTGAAAACGATGACTCTTTAGCAGCGTGTTGGAGTCATTCATATTATATGTAATCATAATGTATTAAAAGCCCTTAGTCAACCTCCAGTTAATAACCAGAGCATCAATAAGACCATTGAACTTTCATCACATCGAAAATGTTTATACTGTCAATAGAGTGCATCCTAACTTTATGAGTGTAGAATGCATTATGATTGACTATGAATGCTCCCTAATGCGCTCTTCATAGGAGGTGTTCACCAGACATTTTTTTCATTGGACACTGAGAGCTTTGCTTGTATTGCCACCTCGCTCAGAGCAATGCCACAATCCTACGAGCCAAGCTGATGATCGGCTACAGTACCATCAAGCTATTCATAGAGATCCACACCAGATGAGATCCAACTCTGCTATAACAGCTGTGTTGACAAAACACAACACACCGTATCCAGCAACTTGGAGGTTCACCGGGGACAACAGCCACTGTGCTGTGATGGGATACATTACCATCTCCCTCCAAAATCTCTGAGGAATGTGTGTAGCACTCTATTACCCCATGATAGTAATAAGTGAACAGTCAAAGCAGTGGCATACCACTCAATTATCTCAATTAACACAAACCTGCTGTAGGCCTGAGAGAACAGTGTTGTGTGTCCTGGCCCGGTCAGATGGAAAAAGCAGGAGGAAGGACAAAGAGGAAAGACAGAGATCATGTTGCACTGTGATTCCATTGTTTGATATTTGCCTTGGCAAGAACATGAGGGGTCATAAAACATGCATCCTGAACATAACTTCTCTGAATCCACCAGGACTAAGCCAACAAGTCATCACATCTTTCTCCCTCAAGCCACCTGTGCTGCTGTCAGTCCATTTGTCACCTTCCACCATCAGCTTTTTGGAGAGGTTTAACCCTAGAAGTACCAAGATTAGTGGAGTCATAAAATACTTAAATTCCAAGTATCATCGACCTGTTTAACAAGAGTAAAGCTGGATTTATAAGTCTGTGTTAAAAGTTTATGATGTACCCACTGAAGCTTTGTGTGTAGACTCACAGGTCGCAAGAGAGGCTTTTCTATCTGCTACCTGCATTTCCTCCTGGCTGTGGCAGCCATGCTTGTCTTGTTTCTTCTACAAATCTCTGATGCCTGTAGAGACTAATCATATTAGTAACTTCCTCCTCCTCATCATCAAATCCATTTGAGAGCAAACCCTCTGCTCACTAATGTGCATATTCAGATATGGATATGTGGACCTTACAGATGCTCCAGAGAACATAATGAAAGCTTGATATGACCCAGTCATGAAGTAAACACCTGATTAGACTATTGGTGGGGACACAACGGGTGAAATCAAATGGGAACCTATAAGTATCTATGGAGGGACTTGTGAGCTAGCATGCTCACGTTGACAATGCTACATGTTGCTGCTTTACATAAACCTCTGTAGAGGGGTATAAATAATGGATATCATTGGTATGGTCTCTTTGCCTCTTTCATACTTTTATGTTTTATTTTATTTTTTATATTTACCTCTCTTTTATTCTACTTTTATATTTTTCTTATGTCGCTTTTACGTATTTAGTGTGTTTTATATGTAAAATTGTTTTCTATGTGAAACTATTTGTTGCTGCCATTTTGACCAGGACTCCCTAGAAGAAGAGATCTTGTATCTCAATGGGACCTTCCTGGATAAATAAAGGATAAATAAAAATAAACGTGTGATGTTTGGCAGTCATAATGTTTACCAGGCTTCCCATTTTAGATTAGCATGTTGGCATAAAACATAGAGCACTAGACATAAAGAACAGCTAAGGGTTAGATGAGAATTATGTTATTGGTGACACATTTTGATGACATGACATGAAAGTCGTGACATCGCCAAAGTTATTTTAATTCATCCCAGAGTTTTCTGGCAGAATTCTCCAGCAGTCATCTGACAAGTAAAGTAGAGTTAATAACAAACTGAGAGTAAGGTACAAATAATGATAATAATCATAGTAATAATATTAGCTTTATTACATATAGCACTTCTACAAGAAATGCAGCTCAAGTTCTTCACAAGGGAATTCCATGCACCAAATGCTTCACATAAAAAAGACGAAAATGAAAAGTAAAACAATGATAAAAATCATTTAAACTTGATAATAGTAAACTAATATAAAGATGTATAAAACATAGTTAGAATGCCATAATTAATGTAAAATAGAATGAGGAATAAAACCACTTCACTTGAAATAATGATCAAAATAGGAAACAGAGAAATAGATAAAAATAAAAATCCTGAATAATAATGAAAACTAAAAAAAGTCATTTCTGAAGAAATCAGAAATAGTTGTAAAAGTGGATATAGAAAATATAAGCTGGAAGCTAAGCATTGCTTTAACGCATGTATGGTTTGTCTGTCTTGAATATCGAGAAGAAGCTGAATGAGGATTAATTTTTAGGTTATCCACTTTGTTCAAAGCTCAATGTTTGAATCACAGTTTAAAAGGAAAAGTCTCATTTGACAAAAATAGCTGAACATAAATGGACCAATCAGGACACAGGAATAAACTATTGGAGGTTTAACTAGCTAATCAAAATTAGATGGTAATTAGCTGGTGATGGTAGCTGCTCTGGTTCAGACAGAGGAATGCAGAACCTAACCTATGAACAAGTTAGGCTGATGGCAAAACTGTAGGTCATATCTTTGAAATGATTTCCCAAGCAGTTGCTGAACAAGTAGATGTATAATATGTGTGGATTTAGTAAAACATGTCAACATTACAGCAATTTAGAAAACTGACTTGGACCATTTCATCCAAAATGTTCTGCCTCATTTAAAATATGAGCTTACTAGTCTTATGAGACACTGAAGTTCTCCTGACACCAGAACTATAAGACTGTGTGCTTCAATAAAGCATGAATAGAACCAATAATCAATAGAATTTATAGCAGTGAAGACTTTGAGCACTCACACCCAGTTAAGTTAAAAAATAACATATGTAGAATGTATAAAATCAAGTTAAACACAACATTTTAAAAGAAGTGCAGACGTAAGGTCCAAGGTCCAAGCAAATCAACAAAGTCATGGAGTTTCAACCCTTTGGGACCAAAAACAAACAAACAAACAAACAAACAGTTAACACTTAGCTTAGCACCACCTTTAGTCATGAAATACACATTTTCCCAAAATCTGGTCCACTCTCTTGGTGTTTTGAAGGTTATTCATTAGATTATGCATCAAAATGACAGGGTAGCATTTAAACCATTAATCTCTACATAGAGCACAGCCTCTCAGGTTTTGCAGTACTTTTAAGGAACACATAAACATATCTGCAGTGGCTGATTCTCTCTCTTCTATTTCTATATCTACAAATGATCTGATGATTTAGATGTCATGTTGCTTCCTCATTTCAGTCATTCATTACTATCCTAAATATTTGAGTCCATGACAAAGAGACTCTCTGCCTCTCAATTCATCATTGGAAGGAAGACAGGTCCCAAAGTTCCCATGGGCCCTTAAAGGGTTGAAAGAACAATAAGCACTAGAAAGCTTTTTCATTTATCATTCCTTATTTAATTTGTCACTAGGCCTAACAGTTATCACTTTTAATGATTCTGCCAAAAACTATGGCTAAAAATAAATAAAAACAACTCTTAAAACTTAAACAGTAAAAATAGTAATGCAGATTCATTGTCATTAGACTGAAAAACAAAGCAAGACATTATCACAATCATCTGGTATTTACTTACTAAATGATTAATTAAATTATTTGACTATTAAATATAGATATATATATCATTTGATTGATTTTTTGCCAGTCAACTATTGAATAATCATCAATAACTGCTGCTTTAAGTGTCACTAAATCATTAAAGAGCGAAAAGACGATTAAAGTGGAAAATAGAGACCTGTAGTATTAAAAGTGAGTTCAGAGATACAGCTCTATTGGACAGAGTGCTCTGACAATAAATCTGAAACCATATCTTTGCAACCTGTCTTCTCCCACTCCATCAACACCAGCACTGCAGTAAACCCCATTCCTTCACTCCAAACACTTACTCACCTTTCTAAATTCAGACCCACCGACCCCCACCGCTTGTTTGTGCTGCGCATACATATTTATCGGAGGTATTCTGTAGTACATTACACATACACTACTTAGTGATCTCTGATTACTGCTATTATGACTTGTCTGTATATGAGTACTGTGATCCATCAGAGGTCTGGTTTTAATTTTCTTGGTGGTTATTCCAAGCTGCCAACCTACTTGCTCAAGATTTTGAAATTAAAAAAAGGGAAAAGTTTTGTTTTCATAAGTTCCTCCTGCGTTAACATTGGCAATGCCATGATTTGATTGGTCATTGTCTCTGTTCAAGTCTTGTTTTAAAACCTGTTTTCACCGTAAGGCTTTTCCTGATTTTAACTGAGCTGTGTAGCCTTTGACTGTTTGTTTTAATCTTATTGTCCTAGTTTTATCTTAAATTTAAAATTTTGTGTTTTTATATCTCCTGTTATGTTTTATTGTTTTAAATTCTTAATTCTTTGTTTTACTCTCCATATTTTTAGCATGGTTTCATTTGTGTTTGGAAAGGTGCTATATAAAGTTATTATTATTATTATTATTATTATTATTATTATTATTATTATTATTATTATTTGTGTGGATAGGCACTAGAAAAATAACACTGATTCCAAAAAAAGTTTGGACCCTTTTTTCCAGGTAGGAATTCCCTGCATTAAGTAGCTGATATAGGCCCCGTTCACTGCTGGCTAGATTTGGTCAGACATAGCAGCACAGAGAACAAGCAGACAGTGTCTTTAATTAGAATAGAAGTTTGCTGATTTCATCACAGTCATTTAGCCTATTAATTATATTAACACATGTGCTTTTATTCAAAGTCACAAAGTCTTCACTCTCCAAGACAACAAAATGTCAGTGGGCTTCTCATAGATATTGTCCTGTGTTATTAATTATTGATTAGCCGTTTATTTATAGTGATTGCTTTATGAGTGTTTATGTTGTGCATATTTCTTTCACATTTGTCACTAACAAGACACGTCTGTCACCAGGAGTTGGACTGGAAAGATGCCCCAGAACCCTATACCCACAATGATTACTGGTGATTAATGAGTCTTGTCTTTCACAGCAGGTGAGTGTTTCAACAGGTCTATTTTTTAATGTGTGGTGGGGTGAAGCATCACTCTTGTAAAATGGATGTAACCACTTTCGCACACGGACAGACATGTTAAATAACATGAAACAAAAGCGTCTGTAAGCAGGTCAAATGACTGAAACATTGTGTACAGGCCATTAGTGTGTAGACAGAATGAGGTCACAGGCTCGTATTAATGGCCTGACTGGTGTTCAGCTGGTCTGTGATAAGAAGAGCAGCACCTTCAGAATCACATGTTAACATCATTTCACACAGGGTTTATTTCTTACCGTTCAAGCCTGTCGTCCTGGCTTCTGTCTATGTGGCTGTTGTTCAGAACAGCTGTGTGAGATATGCAGTTTATAAAGAATTCACAGTTCAAATCCTGTATTGTTAATTCTTCTCACAGTTAGGTGAAAAAAAACATTCAGATCCTGAAGTACCTCAGAGGAAGAACTAAGGAATGAGGTCCAGTATTTAAGATTAAAGTGGAAGTCGATTCTGCACCATTCACATGGTAAATCACTGTTACATGAAGTTAATAGGTTGTGCAAAAAGAAAGTGCTGATAGTGATAAATATCTGGAAAAACTTTATTTTCTATAAAAGAAAAATCCATATGCAAAATATGTAACCATACCTCTGGCAACTGCTTTTTATTCAGGATTGACACAATAGGTCACTTTTATCTCAGTTGGTCAATTATATAATTTATACCACAACAGGTATAACAGTCAATGACAACAACATTGTAACAACATTGTAACAACATTGACAACAGTCAATGTTGTTACAACAACTGATTATAGGTTATTTTTCTCATGTGACAGCGAAAGCATAAAGTTGCAAATGTTGCTGATTGGCCGTTCACTTCCTGACATGTCAGGAAACGAGGAAGCAGGATTTTCACTTGATCTTTTAGTACCTGCTTAGCTCACTTGGAACCGGAACGGAGGAGGTACTAAAAAAGTAGTGGCAGGTACTTTTTACTAAATGGAAAACCAAAACAGGCGAGTAGAGTTGAGTAGAGTAGAGCCGGTACTACGCTGTGGAAATATGGCTTTTGATGTGTTCATTGGCAATGTGATCTTCATCTCCACCACCATCATCCTCTCATCCTCATTGGATCTTCACCATCATCTCCATCCTTTGTCTTCATCCCCACTGCTCATTGGATTCAGTCTTCATCTTCTCCACTCTCATAGGAGCCAGGCTGGACAGTTTTCTTCACTAAGGGTGGTGGTATTTTGAGTGAACTCAGAAAGAACTTATACAAACTCAGGAAAAGAAACAAATTTCATTAAGAGGTTTATTCCCAGATCTTGGGTATTTTTCTTTATTTTGTTGTAAATTGGCCGTTGTGGGTGCAACTTACTTCATGCCCAGTAGCTAATCAAACCTGGTAATCGCTGTGACAAATGGAATTGTACATTTAATGAAAGATCAAATGCAAAGTTATTGTTCTAACTGAAACCGAATAACAAAAAATAAGAAATAATAGAGAAGAAAGAAATAATACACTATATTTAAATTTAAAGGCATCTTATTGTCGGTGTGAGTCATTGGGGAAGGGATATGTTAATGTCTGATGTACCTAACTGCTTTATTACACTTCTATCTCCTCATAGAGAACCTAGATATTAGATATACTCGCAGAACTTGACAACATACACATCAAGGTGGGTAAATATATGTACAAATTTTAATTGGAGACATTATTGTCATGCCCTTAGTTTAAAGACAGCAGAGGAATTGAGTGTAGAGTAAGTGTATGGTGATTAGGCCATACATACGTGTACTTTAATTGGTTGAAGACATGAACCGATGCAGCAGCATCAGCCACCACTTTTAAAACCTGTGTGAAACATTAGCAAGGTAAATGGCAGCTTTTAAAGGCAACCTTAAAAAAACAACAACAAAAAATGGACATCATCATCATCAACCTTGTTTTTGGATCTATTCTTGTTGAGATTGGTGTTGTGCCTATTTCTACACCTGGTAAAAACATTAGCTACACCACATACATAAAGCAGTTTTAGACTTGCTGCATGGTGCACCTTTTCACTGAGCTGTTCTACCTTGCTTCAGGGACCTTGAGCTAAGCAAAATTCGCCATGTCATGTTCTGGATGCCCGAGCTGAAACTGCTGTGAAGTGGTCTTTTGGTGTGACTATGTGTACGATGGCAAAAAAGCATAGCTTGCTAAATGTCAGTTCCTGGAAGAGCACAAAATATTTTCACTGATTTCCTCAGAGACCTGAAGGTGCTATAAATACCTTATTAATTAGGCACAGGGTTGACTCAGCTATATTACCAGGAAATAAATGATCTTTTGGAAACATTGGCCTCATTGCTGCTGATGAACTTTCCATGAGGTGGAGGTGGGATCAATCCTCATTAGGAGCTGATATTTGCTCCGGTTCATTTTGGAATTGATAGCCACGGGTTTATTTTCACTGCGTGTGAAAAACAGGGACTTTAAGAATGTCCTCCTAATATTAATCTAGTGAAATAGTCTCTTGTCACTGATATCCTCGAGGTGAAAGCTGAATTTATCTTCTTAGAATTGATCCCGCAATGTTTGGCAAAGGACCACCAAGAACTCTACTTCTTGCACCAATCTAGTTTGTCTGCACGGCTCTGCAATCCGATGCCTGTGAGACTCTAAGGACAGCAATGGTATCATGATGGAACAGGAAGTTGGGATATGGGCCCCATATGGCGCCTCAAAGGCTACTCTGCAGCATCCTGAGATGTAAAAGATCCCAAATATGGCATGACCTCGTGTCAGTGGTGAAAGCGAAACATGATGATCGGAAACTTCAAAACATGCTCGACAACATAACTTTGATTACTTATGGCTGCCTGACTGAGCACTGGGAGAACTGGTGGGACTGTGGATGGCTCCTACCAAAAATAACAGGATGATTTCAGAATCCTTGTAGTATATATAGCTGCATCTAAACTTTGTTTTAAGTGAACTATAATGAGCTAATTAGGAAATTTAAAACCTCATTCCATTCTAGTGTCCAACCACTTAACTTGAACGGGTCACCCAAAATCATCTAAGCCTTACAGCCTATGGGTTAATTCTAGCTAAATGACCTTTGTGGATTTTTGGAGAGCCAGTAACTTTGGACTCCAGTGATTGACACCTCATTAACCCACCACAACCCTGCAGAGGCCAAAACACCAGCATATCCGTTTCTTTGTGCCGTTAGTGCTGCTTGTGTGGACGTTGGTGCCCCCAGAATAACTACAAGGGGTCATGATATTGAGTGAGCTCACAGTTAATGAAACACAAGCACACACACAAACACACTTAAGTCACACACAGGTGCAGACAACAACACCCCCATTAGGCTTGGCCGAGTTGTAGGCGACACCACAGGGGAGTTGTCTGTACGAGTGCCATCAGCTTGAGTGCATTCATGGCTTCAAGTTCAGGGCCATGAAGGTGAGACTCCCACTGGGCTGGTGCTGGTTTTGTTCAAGCCCCCATGAAGTGGAAACTTCTAAGCCATGTAGTTTATAGATAACTTGATTGTCTTGCATGAGAGTGTACCACGAAGCCAGATTAAGTAGTTAACAAGGTTCGATGAGATTTCAATGGCACAAAGTTGTTGGCTGTCTTTTAACCTGGCAAGATCACCATGGTAACATATGCTGCACACTTAACCTGGTCTGGAGGAGATTATGTTCACTAATTCTTCTCTGTCAGTGATATAGATTCTCAACTGAGGGATATGTTATATGCAAAGTAGCTGAGCTGTATGCTGCTATGTCACCACATGAAAAGTATGAACATTATAGCACCAGAGACTGTGGCTTAGAGGGTAAGAAGGTCGGTGGTTCAATCCCCAGTTCCCCCAGTCAACATGTCAAAGTATCTTGAAGCAAGATACTGACCCCAAACTGCCCCCCAGCCCTACTGGCTGCCCACTGCTCCTCAGGAATGTAGAGAACTAATTTTGCTACATTATACTGTGTATACTGTATAATTGTATGTGACATTATACTGTGTATACAGTATAATTGTATGTGACAAATAAAGTTTATGTAAGGGACAACATTATACTGAATTGCGATCTCCAACACAAAATGAAGCAGACTGAATCTTTTTTCTGTACAAAGGGGTTAATACTGACAGTTGAACACACCTTGCAAGATGTGTGTGTGTTCATCTGTGTGTTGTTGTTAGTATGTCTGAGTGCATGTGTAATCAGAGCATTAGACCCATGTGTGTATTACTTAGACATCTGTTTGTGAAGTGGCAACAAATCTCTGCAAAAGGTCATTGGTGGTGTAAGAATATACTTTTACTTGTGCTCCCAGCCAACTAACAGCCTAGGCGTACAAAATACATTCCAACCAAAATGCGGCATATTAATTAATAAATATCATTTTATTATTAGGTCAGGTTTCAATGCATAATTCAAACGAAAACATGCCAAACAAAAGGGAATTCCATGGGTAGATTTGTTTTGGATTTGGCAGCCGTTTCCCTCCAGCTTCCTGTCGCTTAAGCGCGTGCACAAGCCAGCCATGTGTGTCCAGAATTTGATTTCAGTAGCTCCCATCGATTTTTCTGCTCTCCAATATTTACCAGTTTTGATCTTCGTTTCTTTTGTTCAGATACTCGACGCCTATCTGTTATTTTAGGTTGTCCATACTTCCATGTTCTCCTTGTTCTCACAGATTTAAAACTGCTGCGCATGCACGTGGGGCCTTGCATGGCCTGGAAATCTGGGGAAGCCCTTGAGGAAGACATGTGCCGTTTCCGAATTTCAAAATGGCACATTGTTTACTTCGTATTTTTCGCCCTTTACTGGCCTAAAATCGGAATTGTTCTCTGTATTCTGCTAAAAATATGACCGTTATTTCAGGCTGTAGAATAGCATTCATTCTACTGAATAAAAATGTTGTGGTTACTTTCAAAATTCTTCACATGCCTTGAGCAGGAAAATACTGAGTGGGAGTCTACCTTTAAGTAGCAAAACCACAGACTCGTTGAATAAAACACTCATTCATTCACAGTTGCTTGTTCTGTATTAAATATGTTAATTAGGTTTCAAAAATGAGCATTCTGCTGCTGTAGTTAGCTAAATATTCATACTTGAAACACTCTTGGGGTAGCTAAATCTGTAACTACAATGGCACTCAGGAGAGAGCATCCCTCCACCAAGGCCCAACAGTCCCTTTTAATTAAATTAAGCCTTATTCAAAATCAAATCCATAGCCCTGTAACCATAATTAAAGGTTACCAGATTTCTAAAAGCCAATTTAAATCTGGAGGATTTTTTTACCCGCACCGGACTGCACTCAGTCATGAAGTAGAAAACAGGCCCCTAAATATGACTGATTTTTTTAAATCAAGATCCATGCATTCATCCCTGAGAAATTAAAGAAAATGTTTAAAATCACCCTCACCTCACAAAGAAAGTGAAAAAAATAAATCCTGGATCAGCGCCAAAATGCAATGGGTTCTGTTCTGGCCCCAAGACCCATCCTCTCATCATTTCATGGAAACCCATTCTATAGATTTTATTTTACGTAATCCAGCTGACGAACCAACAAATGGACATGGGTGAAAACAGAACTTTCTCGGCAGAAGTCACAATATAAATCCTTTAGCTGTCAAATAAATGTGCTGAATCACAATATTCCCCCCTTGAATGTACTGGAGTATAAAGTAGCATGAAATGGAAACACAATTACTTAAAATGTATTTATTCCAAGTGCATGGAAAAAAAATGTAATTTGCATCTCTGAAAAATGTTTATAATTCAGTCGGACATTAAATAGAATGTAGAGGAGAAGTTAAATTCTAGTGATAAGCAGTTTCCTACAGTACTTATGGATTTCTCTCTGGTAATTTTATTTATTTAATCAGCATAAAGTCTTTATAAAACCTGACATTTACCTACATGAAATGCAGAGATTTAGCATCTGTGTTCAAAGGTCAGAAATCCCCGTGTGCAGCAGGTGTGCTATTACTCTCCGCTGTGGCGGTGATATACAGCATGGGATGAGTGACGGAAGGTTGTGGCTGGACACTCATGAATCTGTCAGTGCTACTAAATGTTCAGATGAAGATGTGACAGGTGTTCTTTGGGAAACTTTATGCCAATGCATTTCATATGCATGCCTATTATATATACTTACAGTATATACTTTCTTAACTTGATTTTATGTCTTATAAAACTTATGGTTTTTATTTTGTTATTTACTATGAAGCACTTTGGTCAACTCAGTGTTGTGCTTTAAATGTGCTATATAAATAAAAGTGACTTGACTTGACTGTATGCATATGCAGAGCAGATTATACTGTATGTAGGCCAGTGTGTGTGTGTGTGTGTGTGTGTGTGTGTGTGTGTGTGTGTGTGTGTGTGTGTGTGTGTGTCTGCCCATTGCAGCGGCAGGTTGTAATCAGCTGACATAGTGAGCTGTGTCCCCATCACAGCAGCTGAGAGCAGTGCAACGTGTTGGACAGTGAAAAGTTGCAGCGAGGACGACAGACAGGACAGACGTTCAACCTGCGTATTGATTAGCTGTATTTTCCCTGCTGTAAGCATGTTGGTGTGATTCTTATTTTTTTGTGTTTGGTTTTCCTGTTTTAGACTTCATTTGAAAGCAAGAGGAATAAAGGTAAGACTTAAAGTAACTTTATCCTTTACTGGTTGATGTGGAGTGATGCCCAATATTGCTACTATTTACTGCTGCCAATGTTAATTGCAAATTACCTCCAACAAATTATGAAATTAAAAAGATTTACACATGAAGGTCAATCATGTTTCTCTTTTTCATCGTTTTTATTATTCACATTTTGACTGTAGCAGCACATGTATTGAAATGCAGTTTGATATAAAATACAAATGATAAAAGTTCAAGATCAAACATGACAATCATTTAGAAAAATAATATGTCAGAGTTAAACATCCTAATAACCTGAGAGTCTGTCTGTGTTGTACTGGCTTCAGTGTAATGAATGTATCTTCTTTAAATAGCACAACTTATTCCTACAGTATACAATAAAACAAAAATGATATTTCCTTACATTAAAATGAGATGTAATTTATTTAAGTTGTTTATGTCTTCTGTAGTTCACAAACTCAAAAAATAATAATGCCCAACACAATGAATTTAAGTACTATAATCTAACATTAACGTATACTTTTATTACATAAGTTTGTTGCAAATGGTCAAATTATGGCAAAGATTTCCAATCAAATTGATTTAAGATGAATAAATTAAAGACCTTAGTTTGCTAAAAATGTAATTAATGTAAACATGAACCTTCTGTGTTAATTTAGCCATAACATATTGTGTTAAGGGGAACGTCCATATAAACAATGTGTTTATTTAAGGCTTTATAATTCACATAATACACAGAAAAATAATGCTTTTCAAATTACTTATTCTGTCTCCTATAATAAGTCACACTCATTTCATTTAAACACACTCAACTCATCATGATAGAAAACATTAAATGAGACCTTTTACATTGAACTTATGTATTGAAGTTAAATGGAACATGTTTATGCAATTAAAATATACAGTATTTATATTTTGTATATTTGTATTTTGTACAAATTATAACTATAATATGTTTATTAGGTGCTACTGAACACAAAGTGTGGGACAGATTTTTAATTTAATGTTAAGAAATTTTTGACAATAATAAGTGTTGATTTTTATGATTTAAGGAACACTTTGATAGCTGGTGAACTTTCACCATGTAGGGATAAAAAATAGTGTGGCTTTTCTGAGGGTCGTGTTATACTTGAATAGAACTTTTAAGATGTGTCATCTGGACATCATGACCCTGTATTTTTTTAATAGTTTCAATTTAGTGACTAATAAACAGAAAGCCGCTGACTTGTGTCCTGATATCCTGTTAGCGGTAAAAGTCATGTGATCTAGAAATACATTTTTTGTGCTCCATTACATTTCAGTAAGTATGCAGGCAAATAATTATGTGTGTCCTTAAGAATGTATTTGTTTTATATAAAGCATATGAGATGCTAATCACCAGCTATGGTGGGTTGTTGTTATATGGTGTCTCAAAATAATGAGGAGCTTTGTTTGACAGTCGTGCCTTTTTCTTTTCTTTATTTTTCTTTTTTCTTTTCCTGTCTTTTTTTTTCTTTGTCTGTGCTGAGCTTAACGTTAAGTGTTGTTTGTCATGTGTTATTTGTTTTTTATTGAGAAAATTTTAAAAAAGAATGTATTTGTTTGGTCCTGTTCCAGTGTGGGTAAAGATGATTGAACTGGGCCTCGCTGATGGCAGCCTGATCGACGAACTGATAGAGCTGACGGCACAGAGTCTGGGTCACCTGGAGATCCAGGAACACTTCAACATCATCAAGGAGATCGGCCGAGGGAAATATGGCAAAGTACTGCTGGTCACACATCGGTTCAGGGGTAAGAATGAATGGCTCTTTAAGTGGACAGAATAACCTGGTGGTGATTATTTTCTTATTAAACACTGATTACAGCCACACAATTATGTCTTAAAATCTTTTACATGTTCTAATCTGAGACAGAAGCAAGGAGGTTCTGTGATCCAACATGTGGGTCACCTGGGGTAAAATGTCAGATAATTGGTATTAGGAAAAATAGATTTTAGCTATTTTTGAAGACCAGGTAGAATCTGAACAAAAGAAAGTCTGTGTCTATTTTTTGTGACTGTCAGCTTTATTGGATGCAGAAATCCAAAAAAATGAGCAAGCATTCCTTTCCCAGAAAGAAAACCCTTTCCAAAGCTTTCTAGCCGGTGCAGACTTTTTGTATGGACGTCATTCATAGCAGACGGAGCTGCAGCTGGAGAAAAGTTAAAGACGTTTACAGAGCAACCTCAGTGAACAGAAAAGACGTAAGGAAAGTATTACTGATGAGATGAGGTGGTTGACCGTGCTCCAGAGCCGAGCCAAACTGGAGCAATGACAGAGTCGGTGTAGGCAAAGAGAGCAGGATGCCGAGCATGAGCTGGCATCAGGCTGGTTGGACTGAGGCCCAGAGGCTGAGGGGTGAGACCAGGGAGAAGTTTAAGGTTGCATGAAAGCTATGCTACAGTATAGTAATTAATCAGTGTTCCTAAAGTGGACACGGATATTTTGAATTCTCATTTCTTTAGTATGACAAAGAAAATGTGCATGAAAAAGACAATAACAGCCACAATGAAGTATGGATCATCTGCAGGAACTCCCATGGCCCTGAAAGTGATGCCCAAATCCTCGACTAAGCTGCAGGGCTTTCTACGAGAATACTGCATCTCCTTACACCTGTCCTGCCACCCCTGCATTGTGGGTCTTTTTGGCATCGCCTTCCAGTCCAAGGAGCACTACTGCTTTGCCCAGGAGCTTGTCATTGGGCGGGACCTGTTTGCTGTCATCCAACCAAAGGTGAGATGTACATCGGCAAAACTAAGAGACTCACTCTCTCGCCATGCTAGCACCTCTGTGAGGTTATATTTATCTTTACTGTTGCATTGAGAAGAATGTCAATGTGAGCAGGCTGACATGTTCACAATCTGAAAACCAGCATGCCGAAGGATAGGGTTTCATGTGTTTACACTTTTAATTTAGCATGTTAGCAAACTAGTCTTTGCTGATTGGCAATAAACATTGAGTACTGCAGAGGCTGATAGGAATGACACAGATTTTTCAGGTATTTAGTCATAAATCAAAGTACTGGACAGATTTAAATTTGGACCTGATGGTGGTGGTAGATGAAAATCTATGGTATTACAGTACAATGCGTTCTATGCAGAACATGATTGTCCATACATACTTCTAAGGTAATTGTTGAGCCACTTCACCCGAAACTCCAAATGTGAACCTGGTGGTATCGCTAAAACCAGAGGCCGTCATCCTGGTGAAACAAGGAGCAAGAGGATCTGGACCCAGGTGCAGACAGAAGAGCTGGGGCAGCTAAAGGATTAAATAATATAAACTAAGGCTAGAAGATCAGTCCAAAACAGGCACGATATCCACAGAGAGAGCTAAAAAAATAAAATAAATAAATAATGTCCAAAAAGACAGGCAAGTTTGACCAAACAAGGTAAAAAAATTAAAAAAAAGATACACCACAGGCCTGATTCACCCTCCTGACAATCAGAGGGAAAAGATGGTGTAGAATGTTGGTCGGTAACCATGTTCGGCTCAGATTATCTGGTTACCAGACCCTCTATAGAGACTCTATGAAAACTCCATTTACTTCTCCACAGTTGATTGAAACTAGGGTTGGGTACCAAACTCGTTACTTGTAAGGATACCGACCACATTATGTTGGTACCTCAGAGAACCGTTTCATGTTAATGTTTCAGTACCAGAGAGCACAACAGGCTGGGTGAGTACTGTAACTTAGAGTAAATGCATTGTATGCTATTAAATCAGAAATATTACAGTATGTAAGAACTCATGTAGTCATGACAACAACATTGACAGGGAGGCAAAGCGTTGTGTTTCTTCTTCTTTGGATAAGGCAGACCAGAAGCTACAATGTTGTATTGCTGGCTCACATTGTTTGTTGTTAATTGTTTTTTTAACAGTCACTTCCAATTTTAATATAGTTTAAAACTATTTGTTCTTTATGTTAGTTCAGTTGTACAGTTTGAATAAAGTGTACAGAGTCAACAACAGACTCAAGCTGCTGCAAGATCTTTCCACAGCTTCCTGCTTTGAAGCAACATAGGTAGGTTATTATATTATATTATATTATATTATATTGTATTATATTATATTATATAATATTGTATTATATTATATTATATTATATTGTATTATATTATATTATGGTGGCACGGTGGCGCAGTGGGTAGCGCTGAAGAAGTTCCTGTGTTCAAATCCCACTGTGGGCCTGGGACTTTTCTGTGTGGAGTTTGCATGTTCTCTGTGTGGGTTCCCTCTGGGTTCCCACACATATTATATTATATCATATTATATCATATTATATTATATTATATATTATATTATATTAATTATATTATATTATATTAATTATATTATATTATATTATATTAGTTATATTGTATTAATTGTATTATAAGATATTAATTATATTAACACATCCCAAACTACTGGCCTGGCACACATACTACAGTGTTTTCAAACAGTTTTGTGGATCTGTGTTTGGAAACATTGCCATGTGAAAGCATAACTCTTTTAAATGCAAAAGAAAATCTTTCCATTTTCAACTAAACCACTGCCACAAGTTTTGGCCCTTTGATGAAATGGTGACTTTTCTAGGGTGTAGCTCACCTCTCCAATGTCAACTGAGACTGGCTCCAGCCCTCCTGTGACTCTGCAAAGGACAAGTGTTTATAGAAAATGGATGAATATTTAACTGTATATCTGCGTAGAAAAAACAACTCTTAGCACTTTACGACACAATAAGTGCTACAGCTGTGTACTGTATGTTAAAATCAGGTCCCTCTCCCTCCTTTATCTGTTTGTTCTAGGTGGGTATCCCAGAGTCTTCAGTAAAACGTTGCGCCCTCCAGATAGCCAGTGCTTTGGAGTTCATCCACAGCCATGGCCTGGTCCACCGTGATATCAAGCCTGAAAACATCCTGCTGTTGGACAATCACTGCTGCCAGGTCAAGCTGGCAGACTTTGGCCTGGCCCAGAAGAGAGGCACTCTGATACGCTTCATCACAGGAACCCTGCCCTACAT
This sequence comes from Chaunax sp. Z400, assembly GCA_037577475.1. NCBI lineage: Eukaryota > Metazoa > Chordata > Actinopteri > Lophiiformes > Chaunacidae > Chaunax > Chaunax sp. Z400. Next base: position 25,418,325 of record CM075195.1, read on the forward strand.
GGCCCCAGAGCTTTGTACGATGGTCCTGCTGGAAGACCAGAAAGAAGTGACTGCTCCTCCGCTGAGTGTGGAGCCAAGTCTAGACACCTTTGCCTTTGGGGTGGTTATCTTCTGCATCCTTACAGGCTACTTCCCCTGGGAGTGCTGCACGGACTCAGATGACTTTTACCAGGAGTTTGCAGACTGGTGCAGAATTGAGGAGAGAACTAAAACAGAAGAGGACATTCCTCCTCTGTGGAAAAGGTTCACTCCAGTAGCCATGGAGATGTTTGGCAAGCTCCTGGCTCTGGATGCAGGAGAGAGGTGCACAGAGGGGGAGGTGAAAGCGTATGTGGAGAAGGGCTGGCTTAAGAAGCAGCAGGAGATGGCAGAAAACGTTAGTGGCTCTGGGAACAATCCTGGACATGTTGATGTGGAGGACCAGCCTAATACTTAGACACAGACTGTACCTTCATGCTTTGGCAGCTTGTAAAATATACAATATAGACATTAAGTCATAAGTACCAGGTATCAGGCATGTGATGTGCAGTGATGTCACATATGGTATTTACATCATGACAAGTGGTGACACATTGTTATAAAGCTTGTTTCCTGCATTCATGTGGTGAGAGAAGGACTCAGATCCTTTATTTTAGTCAAAGTCCTGCATGAAAAATGCTTCATGTGTAAAAATCAGTTATTTAAGAAAAGTAATAAGTTATATAACATATTAGTGTCAAAACCCATTATAAATACATTATATTTACACAACAAAAGTACAATATTAGCTACGATTCCTGTATTATAATGTAATCTCTGTGGCCCTGTCTTACAAAGGGGCCTCCAAAAATGCATTATCTATTTCAAATGAAAATAATGCATCATATTTTAGTGATTATCATATGCTTAAATGTAAAATCTTGATCTACAAAATAACAACAGCTATTAGATAAATGTTTCAGACAAAAACATAGAGCACTACTCCAGTTTATGAGACTGGAGTTTATGGATTTCAGCTTCAGCTCCTGCTTTGAGTGTATGTAGAAAAAATACATTTTAAACAGAGAAATGTTATGCAGCACATGGACCCATTATGATGATTTTGCATCCTGCAACTATAATGATGTAATTGTGTGTGAGAATATCCCAGCACCATAGCACAGAGGAGGTAATACAAGTGTTTGTGGACAGCAGATATAAAAAATACATATTCTTACCATCTGACATGTGTTTCCAGAGATCACTATGATCTGCAGGAAGCTGTTTAACGTCACCTGTGGCCCTGAATTGGAAGCAAGTTCAACAAACTCAGTATATCTTTCCTTTTTGCTTCACTGAGCCTAACATATGCAACCACGACAAGCGATCACACGAACATGGTCATCACCTTCCCATTCTAGTCATGAGTGTATTCATATAAGAGAGGTGGTGTCTGGAGCATACAACCAATCACAGATACGTCTACAGCAGAGCGGCATGATTCACAGATAAAGAGCCAACAAGACAAACATTAAGAAGTTAAACACACTATAACCTCTATAAATCGATAAGCCTATAAGATCACTGCCAAATTTCTGGGGCACAAGTAGATCTGAATACAATTACATTTGTATATTCCATTAAATTAATGCTTTTATATGTATTATTATGGCATGTGTTGCAGCTGCAACACTGGCAGTGTCAAACAGGCTTGGGAGCAAAGAAAAATAACAAGCATATTTTATAAGTACAAGGTTTTAGTGGGATTTAGTGTGGGATGATATCGGCATACAAACACACAATGAATGACTTTTACATTGCATTCAAGAAGAAAGGAGGGGGCCTCCTACCTGGGAGGATCCAAACACAGAGCTCCAGGACCTTTCTCTGAATGAATATGACATTTTCCAGAGAATTGATTGGTCAGTAGGCGGTGCTGTGATTGGTCAGTAGGTGGTGCTGTGATTGGTCAGTAGGTGGTGCTGTTTTACATTCTGATCTCTTAGGTCTCAGACATAACCTGCTCCAGGGCAGATAAGGAGCGCAGTATAAGATAGTGATGTACCACACCTGGCAACAGGCTGCTGCTGTATGTACTACCAGACACACTGCTGCAGAACATACTAATTTGTAAAACACAGATGACTTCACTGTTGTGTAATTGTTTATAATGTATATATGGCCATGTTGTGTAAGCATGCAGATAGAAAATAAAGCAGAAATAAAAAATCATGCATCCTTCTATTTATCAGCTATGTTTGGAATCAGATCCATCACCTATGTCCGATCTCACTCGGTCTTTCACCCTTTTTTCACTGACCTACTTGAACCCAGTAATATATATTCTCTGCTACAGCTTTCTCTCCACTGGAGTCCTGTTTTCATTAGGTATATAAAGGTTACTGGTGCTTTCAGGATGAGATGTGTTGACCTCCACAGAGGGCAGAAACAAACTTGGCCTGTCCTTACACACACACAAAAAACATGAAAATAGTTTGATTAATTTCTTGGACTTTGGGGACTTGCCTTGGGGGAAGGAAGGGTTTCAGAGCAGATCCGTCTTTTGACTTTCATGTATAACTTTCATACCATTATAAACTAAACAGACAAACTAAACAGATAAGCAAAGTATGATTTCCAGGAAACTACATCTACACAAGAATCATAACTCTTATCATCACCACTTCCTTTGCCTGCCCAAAGCAGATCGTTTCATGCTGTTATGAATACTTTGTACTGACTTTATCTTATCAACATGAATATCATGTTCTCAATACTTGACTTAACAAGCATATTACAGCATATCATCAGGAAGTGTAATAGATAGATACACACACCCTGGAAGACACCTTTTCTTGCCATACTACTACTATTATTATTATTAATAATGATAATAATAATAATAATAATAATAGTAATAATACATTTCTTCATTATGTAAATGTACATTGTGATGAGTCAGCATTACTTTTCTCATGACAGTTTTGCTGTTGAGCATAATTGTAATTTCTAGGCGACAGCGCTGGTTTAAAAGGTATTAGAACTCATCTCACAGGGCTTTGGGGTATCATAAAAAGACACTGCGTAGTCAAAGTTCCTTCAGTGAGGTGCTGCGTGACAAACAGCATCGTCATACCAAGCCAATCAGAGGCAGTGCGCACATCATATTCACCTCCTTGTGATTTTGGCCAGTGGTATTGTGGACATGGATCTGGGGACTTCCACTCAATTCCATTGGTTCTCAGCGTTGTAGCACGTTTTTATTTTGATAGAATGAATACCTATGGTGATATTTAAGTGAAATTAAATAAGTTTTACAGTTTGGTACCTGATAAATGTAAAATGGTACAGATGGTGCCAAAATGTGAACAAAAGGCCAATTTTAGAGATTCCTCCTAAACATCTCCTAAAACCTCTGTAACTCTGCTCTTCTTCACTTCATCAGCTTCAAACGTGACACAGGTCATGTTCAGATATTGTGCTATTTTATTGCTAGAGGTTCTAGGCTGCAACGTCATGATTTAATCACCATAAATCACTCTAAAATGTAAAATTATAATAGGTGGAAATGAATTCTTTACTGTTTCGCTGTGATTGTTCTATCTGTTCTCTTCATTTACTATGACACAGTAACATGTATCTTACCAGGTGTTACCTTCATCATGATACCAAGATTATACATATAGAGCTGTGTAGGGTCGCGGGGGAGCCTATCCCAGCTGACTTTGGGCGGGAGGCAGGGTAAACCCAGGACAAGTCACCAGTTCATCACAGGGTCACATAGAAAGACAAACAACCATCTCACTCACATTCACGCCTATGGTCAATTTAGAGTCACCAATTCATCTATATTACATGTTTTTGTTGGTGGGAGGAAGCCGGAGAACCCAAGGGGAACCCATGCAGACATCAGGAGAACATCCGAACTCCACACAGAAAAGTCCCAGGTCCTCAGGTGGATTTGAACCCAGGACCTTCTTGCTGTGAGGCAACAGCACTACGTGTCGCCACATTCTCTGCTAATATTTCACAAATTTCTTTATTTTTATATTTATATTTTTGATACATTGTCTGTGCCATAAGAAAATATCAAATTACTTATATAGTTGTGGGGGCATCCGTGTGCAGGTATTCTCCTGCTAATATCTTTATTAGCTTTTGGACTACATCCAGACACATATCGGTATTGATTTGAGCACTGAGCAACTTTCATTATTGCGAATTTCAAATCCTTATTCCTGCAGCAGTTATCTGTTGTGGGTCAGCTGCTGTGCAGACACAATGGTTATGGAATGCACCTTGCATGAGGAAGTGGTCCTTCAATCATTTGTTATGGCGAAGTATTATAGGGGTGTGAAAAAATACTTCAACATAAATGGATAAATTATTAATGGAGATATAATATACCCTTTTATGACCTGTCGCTTTAAATGCTAATTTTGTCTTTCAACACCTCATAACTCTATGTAGATTACAGTATAAGATAAGATAAGATAAGATAAGATAAGATAAGATAAGATATCCCTTTATTAGTCCCACAGTGGGGAAATTTACAATATTGTAGCAGCACAGTGTACAAAAAACACAGCAGGAGGAGGGGAAATAACATTTTTAAAAATACAATACAATAAGGAGGGGGGTAAAGTGTCTCAAAAATATATTCACAGTACTATTAGAAAAAGTGTCTCAGTAATTCTCACAGTACTACTAATTGTTTGGTCTACTGGGAGCAGTGCTGATTATACAGTCTAACAGCTGCAGGAAGGAAAGACTTGCGAAAGCGCTCCTTCACGCACTTTGGGTGAAGCAACCTGTCGCTGAAGGAGCTCTCCAGTGCTGTTATTTGGTCCCGCATCGGGTGGGAGTGATTGTCCATAATGGATGACAGCTTAGTTGTCATCCTCCTTTCTCCCACCACCTCCACTGGGTCCAGTGGGCATCCCAGGACAGAGCTGGCCTTCCTTATTAGCTTGTCGAGTCTTTTCCTGTCCGACACTGAGATGCCGCTGCCCCAGCAGACCACACCATAGAAAATGGCTGATGCCACCACGGTGTCGTAAAATGTCTTGAGGAGTGCTCCCTGCACTCCAAAGGACCTCAGTCTCCTGAGCAGGTAGAGTCTGCTCTGGCCTTTCCTATAAAGTGCCGTGGTATTGTCTGTCCAGTCCAGTTTATTGTTCAGGTGAACACCCAGGTACTTATAAGATGTCACCATCTCAATGTCTGTTCCCTGAATGTTCACCGGGTCCGGGGGGGAGTATGTGTGCCTTCGGAAATCAACCACCAGTTCCTTGGTTTTCACCGCGTTGATCTGGAGTTGGTTCCGCTGGCACCAGTCCACAAAGTCCTGCGTCAGTTCTCTGTATTCCCTGTCGTCCCCATCTGTGATGAGGCCGACGATGGCAGAGTCATCAGAGAACTTCTGCAGGTGACAGGTGGGTGAGTTGTAGTGAAAGTCTGCAGTGTAGAGGGTGAAGAGGAACGGAGCCAGGACCGTTCCCTGTGGGGCCCCCGTACTGCAGACAACCATGTCGGACACACAGTCCCGTGACCTCACATACTGTGGACGGTTGGTGAGGTAGTCCAGTATCCAGCATGTGAGGTGGTGGTCCACACTGGTGTGCTCCAGCTTGTCCCTCAGAAGCTGAGGCTGTATTGTGTTGAAAGCACTGGAGAAATCAAAGAACATGATTCTCACAGTGCTTCCCGGCTTCTCCAGGTGAGAGAGGGCTCGGTGTTGGAGGAAGATGACGGCGTCGTCCACCCCGATGCCAGGTTGGTAGGCAAACTGAAGCGGGTCCATTGCTGGGCTCACCAGGGGGCGGAGATGAACAAGGACCAGCCGCTCCAGGGTCTTCATCAGGTGGGATGTTAGAGCCACCGGCCTGTAGCTGTTGAGGTCCTTGGGGTGCGGAGTCTTGGGGACAGGTACCACGCAGGATGTTTTCCACATCTGTGGCACTCTCCCCAGCTTCAGGCTCAGGTTGAACATTTGTTCAACTATCCCACACAGCTGGTCTGCGCAGGACTTCAGGAGCCTGGAGCTGATGCCGTCCGGACCCGCAGCCTTCCTCGCCTTCATCTTCCTGAGCTGATCTCTCACCTGGAGAGTTGTGAGGGACAGGGTGGAGCAGGTGGGCTGTGTGCTGAAGTTTGTGGATGGGGGGGATGGTGGTGTTGAGCTGATGAGATGAGCAGTGGGGGGTGGCTGTGAGCTGAGTGTTGCAGGAAGAAAGGTGTAGGAGGGGGTGGGGCAGTGTCCTGGAGGTGCCAATGAAGGGGGTTGCAGCAGGCTTGGCTGGGCTGGGGGAGGGGCAGATGACTGATCAAACCTATTGAAAAATAAGTTCAGATCATTCACCCACTGTTGGTCCCCCACAGCCTGGGAGTTTGGTTCCTTGTGGCCAGAGATGTTTTTCAGGCCTTTCCAAACTCCACTGGTGTTGTTCTGCTGCAGCTGATCCTCCATCTTCCTCCTGAAGCTGTTCTTCCCCTCCCTGATCTTCCTCCTTAGCTCCTTCTGTACAATCTTCAGCTCCTCCTTATTTCCTGACTTAAAGGCCCTCTTCTTCTCCTTGAGGAGAGCCTTTATGTCAGGGTTAATCCACGGTTTATTGTTGGAAAAACACCGTACAGTCCTGGTGGGTACGGTGTTTTCCACGCAAAAGTTAATATAGTCTGTAATACAGTCAGTGAGACTGTTGATGTCCTCCCCATGAGAATCACAGAGTTCCTGCCACACAGTTGTATCAAAACAGTCCTTCAAGGCCTCGTCAGCCTCGTCGGACCATCTCTTCACTGTGCGGGACACAGCTGGTTGCCTGTGTACGAGAGGTTTGTACACAGGCAGGAGATGAACCAGGTTGTGGTCTGATCTTCCCAGGGGAGGTAGGGTTGATGAGGTGTATGCCTCCTTGGTGTTGGCATACAGTAAGTCCAGTGTTTTATTGTCTCTGGTGCAGCATGTGACGTACTGGGTGAAGGTGGGCAGAGTGGAAGATGGAGCGGCGTGATTAAAGTCCCCTGATATAAGAAGGAGGGCCTGTGGATGCTGAGTCTGCAGCCTGCCTGTGACAGAGTGAACGACATCACAGGCTGCTTCAGCGTTAGCAGAGGGGGGGATATACGCAGCTACCGCGATAACATGCGTGAATTCCCGCGGCAGGTAGTAAGGTCTCATGCTAACTGCTAACAGTTCAATGTCCTTACAGCAGAGTTGTTCTTTAATAGTGATGTGCCCAGAGTTACACCATCTATCATTCACAAACACTGCCAGCCCTCCTCCTTTCCTCTTACCACTCTCCCTCGTCCTGTCCGCGCGCAACAGCTTGAAGCCGTCCAGCGCTGCAGCCCTGTCTGGAGTTATCGTAGTCAGCCATGTTTCCGTGAACATCATGATGCTGCACTCCCGGTATTCCCTCTGGTGCCGGGTCAGCGCCGCTAATTCGTCCATCTTGTTGGGGAGAGATCTCACATTCCCCATGATGATGGACGGGAGGACTGGTCGATATCTCCTCCTCCTAGCACGACGCTCGGCTCCGGCACGGGTCCCCCGTCTCCTCCGTTTCAACTCTCGGGGGACATCAGGTCTCTCGTGGGGCAGCACCGCTATGTTACGGAGCGCTAACAGCTGATCCCTACTGTAAACAATAGGGCCATGGCAGCGCACGAGATCCCCAGACACGGTCATGGTCAGGAAGAAACAGAAATAAACAAACAGCAGAAGGCCAAAGCAAAAATCAACTGCTTGGCCTCCATAGTGCAAAGAGCACCCCTCAAGACAGCGAGGGAAAAATTAAAGAAAGTTAAAAAGACAAACAATAGTGCAGAAAAAGCTCAAGGTGAGCGGGAGCTGCTGCAACAGGCTGCCACTAGCGCGGCGCCATCTTGCAATGTATGTTTATCAGTTAGCATTTAAATTGTATTACTTACCATTAATAACGTTATTAAATAGTTATTACAATTAGTGAGATGCTACTTGCTAATCTCTCCAGGCCTGAGGCCTACATGTAGGCCTACCTATTGATCCTAAATAAATTTGCAATCGTTTGGCCATAGTTTTATTACACTCAGTTTGCTCTGGTCACATCTCTGCTTATACTAGCAGTGACACACACACAAGCCACATTCAGACAGCGTTTTCATTCCGGGCCTGTTGCACCTTAATTTCGCCCTGACAGTCTGTCTGAATGCAATGAATGAATGCATGCTCCCATATACAGTATGTGAGGATGTTAACATGCACATTAGTATCAAGTTCTGAGTCTTATCTTGGTTTGATCATATTTGAGGTATGATGTTTACATGGAACATAAGTGATTAGCTTATTTTTACCTCTGCCAGGAGGTTATGTGATCAGTGCCATTTGTTTGTTTGTAAGCAGGATAACTCAAAACGTTTTGAACCGAGGTGGGCCTTGGGGAGGGGAACAACTGATTAAATTGTGAGGCTTCTCTTTTTCCAAATCCAATGGTGATGCCACACACACACACAAACACACACAGAAGAGAGAGAGGCGTCAACAACATATCCGGGCATTATGGATGACACCATTCACACGGGAGAACTATTAATAATACCACACTGTTTGTTATGGAAAATCACCACCTCCACAAAACAAACAAAAAACTAATGCCAATATTAAGCAGCTTCAGACACTTTTGTCAACATTGATCTGTGTTTGAATAAGTCAGGACAGAGTCAGCAGGGGAGACAGATCAGAGTGTTCTGGATGAATTTTTGAAACATGAGGTTATGAATATTTGGTCCAGGGTGTCTGACAAAATGCCCGAAACAAAATGTTCCCTGAAAAGTTGTTTCATGGAATAGTTTGAAACATTAAATACCAAAACTGTGATTCACATTAGATAAAAGTGTGTCAAACATCCTCTATAAAGAAGCATCTCATATCCTGACTGAATGCATTGCCACTGATAATACAGATGGTATACACAATAATACAGATGGTATACACAACAGTACAGATGGTATACACAATACCTATGATGGTATACACAATACCTATGATGGTATACACAATACTTCTGATGGCATACACAATAATGCTGATGGCATACACAATAATGCTGATGGTATACACAATACTTCTGATGGTATACACAATACTTCTGATGGTATACACAATACTTCTGATGGTATACACAATACCTATGATGGTATACACAATGCTTCTGATGGTATACACAATATTTCTGATGGTATACACAATACCTATGATGGTATACACAATGCTTCTGATGGTATACACAATACTTCTGATGGTATACACAATACTTCTGATGGTATACACAATGCTTCTGATGGTATACACAATGCTTCTGATGGTATACACAATAATGCTTCTGATGGTATACACAATAATGCTGATGGTATACACAATGCTTCTGATGGTATACACAATAATGCTGATGGTATACACAATACTTCTGATGATATACACAATAATGCTGATGGTATACACAATGCTTTTGATGGTATACACAATAATGCTGATGGTATACACAATACTTCTGATGGTATACACAATACTTCTGATGGTATACACAATACTTCTGATGGTATACACAATACTTCTGATGGTATACACAATACCTATGATGGTATACACAATGCTTCTGATGGTATACACAATACTTCTGATGGTATACACAATACCTATGATGGTATACACAATGCTTCTGATGGTATACACAATGCTTCTGATGGTATACACAATACTTCTGATGGTATACACAATGCTTCTGATGGTATACACAATGCTTCTGATGGTATACACAATGCTTCTGATGGTATACACAATACTTCTGATGGTATACACAATAATGCTGATGGTATACACAATGCTTCTGATGGTATACACAATACTTCTGATGGTATACACAATGCTTCTGATGGTATACACAATACTTCTAATGGTATACACAATACTTCTGATGGTATACACAATACTTCTGATGGTATACACAATGCTTCTGATGGTATACACAATAATGCTTCTGATGGTATACACAATAATGCTGATGGTATACACAATGCTTCTGATGGTATACACAATAATGCTGATGGTATACACAATACTTCTGATGATATACACAATAATGCTGATGGTATACACAATGCTTCTGATGGTATACACAATAATGCTGATGGTATACACAATACTTCTGATGATATACACAATAATACTGATGGTATACACAATGCTTCTGATGGTATACACAATAATTGTTATGGTATGCAGTTCAAAACAGGACCCAAATGCAGACAACAGCCAGAGACAACGTAGCAATTCAGGGATTTAATGATGAAAAAACCAAGCACAAAAATCCCAAATGCAAAATTACAAACCAAGGACAAAACTTACACAGGGCAAAACAGGACACGGCAGAGCACAGCAGGGTAACAGAGTCAAACAGGGAATAACAGACGAGCTGACACGGAGGACAGAACCAAACAGACTTAAATACACAGAGTAACAAGACAATGACACACAGGTGGCACAAGGAGGAGGAGAGACTCAGAGACAGGTGGAAACACTCAGACAATCACAGAGGAGGGAAAATGGAGAAGGGAAAACCTTAAAGGGGTAAAAACATGAGAAGGATAAACTAATCATAAGACAGAGCAAACAAACACAGGGAAAGGGAACAAACTGGAACTGAAAACATGGAAGACCGACACAGAGACAGGAGAACAGATGGTTTAAAGATCACAACCAAACACAGGAAATGCAAAGCAAATGCACATGGCAGGGAAAATACTTTCAAAATAAAACAGGAAACAAGCAACCTAAATACAGAACCATGACAATAATACTGATGGTATACACAATACTTCTGATGGTATACACAATAATAATACTCCATGGCAGGCAGCTGTGTCTTTTTCTGCTCTTTTTTTTAACGTTTGTTTTTTCTTTCTTAAAATTTCCACCTGGAACATGATGGAAAATAATCCAAATCTGTGACCCAAGTGACACAAATCTTTGTAAAATCCTATCGTGTGTGACTAAAAACCCTGTGATTTATGACAAATTGTCTTTAGAAGTGTAACTCTTCAGTCTTTTAAAAGTCAGACATAGTCTTTGAAAAGCATTTCAAAGTCTTCTAGTGTAAGGTGGGCATTAGGGTGCCTAAAAACCCCCTTTGAAAAAGGATACATGGAACACTATTTGAGGTTAAACAGCTAAACAGAGGCCTGTTGAAGGTCAGAGGACTGACCAGACTTTGCTCCCTGCCTCGTTGACAACAGAGATCATTTCTGATGTCAACAAAGAGATTATTCTTTAAATTACTTTTACGAATTGAAGTAAACAACACAATACTTAAGCCCTTTGAGTTCCCCCTGGTCATGACCATTGAGTCTACTGTAGAGGACATAATGTGGACACTGAATGAAAATGTTACCTCTTCAGAGATAAGTATGTCTTCACTGTATCTATTTCAGCTTCAGCCACACGGCAAACTTAATCCTATATCATGATCCCTCAGTGAGGCCTGCGGCAGCGAGGCTGGCTCTGATGTTCACATATCCTACGAAGGCTGCCGCTAGCAAATTAGTCCCTTTGGGTGTAATGCTGGCTCTGTGATCTCAGTGGCACTTGACTAAATATGTGAGGCTAAAGCATGTCTGTCACTCTCTTAAAAGTAGCACCAGAGTGTCTGTCAGCCCCTTCCGGATGGCCTTACTCATGTTAACATTTGAAGCAAGCAGCTGCTCTCTCTATGTTTCAACCACTGGGTGTTCAGCCATGGAGTGTTAAAGTGATTATGGAGAATGTTAAAGTGCATGGAGATGAAACTGAAGTCCAAATGTTTTGAGCAGAGCCAGAGTGTTTGGATGTCTGTCGCTGTTTGGAGACACTGTTTGGCTTTACGTGGTAAAGGTAGAGCAAAATTACAACAATGAATACAATGAAACATCAAATTATGAATAAATAAATCAAGATCACCCTGCAAACGACGTGTCGTGAAGAAAACGGCTTATTGTGCTGTGTATCAAACTATATATGACATATAACATACAGTTTGATACTCAACATCTGAGCCGTTTCCCAAAACCTTCAAGTCTCTGAGGCACAATGTGGAACATTGAGTTTGTCAAGACAAGTCTCAACAAAGAATTTAGTGTTTGTGCACAGACTTGCTCACACATTCATTTTGAAGAGCTCTTTAATGTAGCAGTGCCATTCTTTGCACCAGTGTGACAAGGTGCAGTAATTCCTGCACAGCTGATGCTACGATGTACTACATGAATTTAATTTTAAAGGTAACATGAAGTAGCAAGACATACAGCAACTTTACAAAAGTCCAAAATAGCTGAGAGAATCAGACACACCATGGAATAGATGATAAAAAATACAGTTGTTGGGTTTTTTTTGGGGGGGGGTGTTTTACTACTTTAGTCAACATACCTCACGTCAGTTTGGCATCTGTATTATTGTTGAAGACAAACAATAAAAGATGAGAATAATGGATAACTTATTTTTTAAGTTTCACACCTGTCTCATATCTGGAAGCTAAATATGAAGCTAGAGACACAATAGAATTAGCTTAGTTAAAATAATAAAAGAAAACAAAAATGGCTAATGGAACACTAAATTCATGTTTTATAGTTTTGTTTAAGTACTACAATTTACTTTTTGCCAAGAGTTAGATGAGAAGATCCACGTCACTCTCATGTCTGCACACTAGAGTGGAAGCAGAGGGTAAGCAGCTATAGCCTTGCTCTGTCCAAAGGTAACCAAGTCCATCCATCAGCATGTCAAATTTTGACGAACACGTATCTTGTTTATTTAGTCGATATACACAAATACCGAAACAACATATTGTCGATAAATATTCTGCAAAGCTCCAATTTGTTGATTTGACTCAATATTTTGGAGAAATAAAATAAAATGAAATGTGTTCATTAGGGAGCATCAAACATCTTTAAGTGTTGCTTGTACTACAATTAAACAGAGCCAGGCTAGCTGTTTGCCCCTCTTTCTATACTTTATGCTATCAGATAATCTGCTGCTGGCGCTAGCTTCATATTAACATCCAAAGATATTCATGTGAAATCTCATTGTAAAGCATTCTTACAAAGCCTATATCATTAAACACATTCAATGTTGTAATGTGGCTTGAGTTTGTTGTATCAGCTGTGTTACACAAAGAGTTTGATTCATGAAATCACTGATTTGATTTTTGCTGTCGCCGTGCTCTATGGAGTTTTTGCTGCAGGTCTTGCTCAGTGTGTTTAAATGATTCTCCACTGACAGGTAAATACCAAATATCTAAATATAAATCAGCTCTGTTGTTAAACAAAAGAATCCTGAATCAAAAAATGATCGTAAAACATTCTGAGCACCAAAAAGCCAGAAACTCAAAAATAGGCTATAATTTAGACACCCTCAAAAAAAGAGAGAGAAATTTAGAACTTTGTATTTAGACTGATGTTATTATGCCTTCATCCATCAAATTATTACAACTGTATATTTTAAGAAATACACTTTTAGCACTTTGTAAACACTTTATATTTATGTCAAATAAGAGATGAGGCAAATTTCATGTGACTGGATGGTACTGTACACATATCAGAAGTCCACAATCACATATATACAGGAAACATAAGAGCCTGACAGCATTTTCATAAACTGCACATTTCTTATGATTTGAAATCATCAATTTCAGATAATATATAATTCAGTTTGTTTAGTCTAGGAAAACATTTAGATTTTTTTACATTTCTTGTATTATTTCTACATTTTTTAACGTCTTCAACAACTGTCTGCTACATAAAATACAAAGACTGAGGAATATTGTTTGCCTATAGGCAATATGAAGGGCTTGTTTCTCTCCCCGATGCCAGGTTGGATTTTAAACCCACTTTTGGCTCACCCATCTTGGCCTGGCCTAGTCCTCACCCCCCTCGCATTAATCCTGGAGGTGCCACTGCCACACATTCAGGTACATGTTGAGGGATGTATTTCAGCTTGAGTCTGAGTGATTTCAGGCCAGCTGTCGATGTCGTCATAGTTCTCCTCTGGGTCAATCACCTCGTAGATCATTTCACCTGTTAAAAAACAAACAACTATTTGTGTTAAAATGAGAGCTGACAGAGAGAGAAGGTCTACAGGTGTTTAAGGTAAAAGATGTGATTAAAATGGATCAAAACTTTCCAGAGCTTTGATGGAGGCCACCTTCATGGAAGTGGTCTTCTCTGGAGGCAGCAGCAGTGGCGGCCTGAGAGGTCAGAGGCTGAGCCTCGACCGCTTCATCAATATCATCGTAGGAGGAAGAGCTCTGCACGTCAGTCTCCATGAAGACCTTGGCCTCTGATCTGAGCGCTGCATGAAAAACAACAAAACACTTTTCAGGTGTCCCACTTTTTTACAATGTCCTGCATTTCTATAATGAAAACAATAAATAAATGAACTCTTACAACTCTTAGTACCTCAACCAAAGACGTCATGTTTTCACCAGTGTCAGTTAGTTCTGTTGTTGCTTTGTTGATAGGATTACACAAAAACTATAGGATGGATTTTCACGACACGTCTGTGTGGATCCCCGTGCAAGGAATTTTATATATCTTTCTAGAAAAATGCAACACAAGAAATTCTTCTAAATGTTCCCTAAATAGGTAAAAACTATTTTACCTATTTTCACAAAACTTTTTGGAGGGGTGAGGACTGGATCATGTAAGCTAAACAAAATTGTGTAGGATTGTTCAGACCTGGTGGAGGTATGTGAGTACCATTCTAAATCTTACTTTTAAATCGAGTTTGAATATTAAGATAAAACTTTAGATGTTACAGCAACACATAAACAAACTAAGAGGTAGGGAAATAGCAAAAGAATAAGAAAAAAAACAACAGATTAAAGTGAGATGACATTACAATAGGTATAAACAGTATTACAATACATTACACCAAAGGCTTTCAAATTGGGAGCTGGGCCTCAATAGTTTCTCAGTGAATGGAGGTAAAAAATATCCCATCAGTTATCCACAGGAGATCAAATGAAAGAAGCCTAAATGTGTGTGATTTGGTCCATAAATACAGAAATTGTTCAGTTTTATCTGTTTAAAATGGACTCAAATGCAAACACAAAGCAAACAAGATGAAAAAACAAAAAGCAAACTTCAATAACATGAAACTGAAATCGTAAGAAAGAAACTAGAAGGGAACAAAAGACAGACAGAAATAAATAAAAGATTTTCATGAATGTGGAATAATCTGATATAATGATAAATAGGAATATCAGACAATGGTGGCTCAACTGTTGAGTGTCTATGGGATCATATACATAATTATGATCCCATAGACATCCAAGAAATGACACCTTTTTCCAAGCTTAATGGACAACCCACAGTCTTTAATAGCAATGCAATAATAATGTAATTGTAAATACTAATATAATAAAAATCATAAAGTTCCATTTTTAAAAAATTGTCTTAAATATGTCACTACTTCTGTCATTAGGATTCAATGTTCAAAATAGAAAACAATGCAAAAGAGCATTTGAATGAATATGATTATGTTTGTTTGTTTGTTTGTTTGTTTTGAGACTCACTGTGATGACTGAGGTCTTCGATGTCATTTGCTCTGCTTATGACATCATGGTTGCCACTTTCAGACTCTACTTCTACTCTTGACAACAGTCTGGCTACATAGAAAGAAATTTAAGACAATTACTGGTAGATGAAAAAACAACTGTCTCAAAATAATGTACAAAATGACTGCACAAGAGGCAGAAATTAAAGTTCACAAAAACTAATACACAACAAATAGTAGTATACACATACATACACATATACTCTTTTTAAAGATTTCTGTTCCAATAAGCTTTGTGGAACTAAGAATGCAGAAAGACTGTTCTCTTGTGGCTAAAAGGCTCCACTACACCTTTTTCATTTCAATGACATGATGAGGACAGTTGGATGATTATGTTTTTAATTTTAATGTTGGCAATACGTGTAATATCAATCAATCAAACTTTATTTATATAGCACCTTTCAAACAATTTGCATTCCCGTCAGAGTGCTGTACAAGTGACTGATGAAACAAAAGAAGTTAAGAAGGACACAGAGACACTCCCTTCAGACTAAAACAACAACAATAAAAGACTGGTAGTTAAGATAAGAAACATGAACAATAAGAGAAAACATGTAAAAGAGTACAAGAAGAGAATAATAAAATAATGAGATACTACGTATAGGAAATTTTATAAAAATAATCAAAATCCAATTAAAAACAGTAATGAAATAGAATAAAAAGTAATGGCTGACAGTAAAATGTTATGTAAATAAGCATACTAAAAAAAAACATGAACTTAGGAAATTATAAAACACTACTTAAAAGACAGACTGAATAAATGCATTCTCAGTTTATCTTTAAAAATATCAATGTCTGTAGCTCCTCTCTGAATAGAATAATAAAACACTCACATGACACTTTAATGGCTCTCTTGATGCAGATGAATAAAAGAATCATCATGACCAGAACCAGAGGAAGTCCTACTCCCAGTGTGATAGGCATCATGGGGGTCATGGTGAGTCCAGGTGTCTTTGTTGTTTTATTTCTGTCTGAAATCAAAAACAACCACATTTCATTTTCTTGCAGTCCAGTGCTGCTTCCAAGCTCACCTTGTCATTTACATTTTTGTCTTTAGAGTAATACCTCTTCAGGGTGCCACACAATAGAAGTTAAAAATGAGAGCTGAATGAATTTTTAAAAAAAGAAAAACATCTCAGTTAAACTATACAGACGTCCCAAGACTAATGAGTTGCTGATTCAAAGATTTACCAGTTGGGTATCATCATTAGGTATTGCTAAGCTACCATTGTGACCAGGACAGCGAAGATATCGACACAGCTCTTTTTTTTGGTTTAGAGGGAAATGACAGGAGACACACTTTCTCCCACTTATTTCAATATTTGACTTCAATCTGACCTCCAACGTTTTCCTTGGTTCTGAAGTCCACATTGCCTGTAAAAGAGAGAACCATTCAGCTTTGGTAAATGGTGTTTAAAGGAATAGTTCGACATCTTATAATAAGAAATGGTCTCGCTTCTTGTGTGTTAGATGAGAATATCTACAACAGTCCCACTGCTGTTAAATATGAAGCTGGGGGAGCAGCTAAAGCCCAAATATAAGAACTTAATGATGACAAATAAGGGAGGTCTCCTTCTTGTCACGTTCTACTACCTCCCAGAATTATCACACTATTTCACCTTTTATCTCTTAGGTCATTTATTTGTCTAGATTTGATGGTATACTCTATTTGCTGCCAAGACTGAATGTTCACTATATGTTGTAATTCTATATATTTAATTTGTTATTTGAAACCCCAACCAATGAGAAAAAAAATTACATGTTATAAACAAACATTGATCAATTAATGGGGAAAATAATCAGTTAATTAATCCATAACTATAACAATCATTAGTTACATATACAAAATAATTCCAAATGTGCTTCATCTCAACCAACAGTAAAACAAAATCCTGCTTTTAATGCATGAAAAATCTAACAGATATAAATAAAGACTTTTAACTTTGGACAGAGCCAGCTAGGCTAGCAGTTTCACTCTGCTCCACATATTTATGCTACGACAGGCTAATCATCTCCTGGCTGTAGCTGTCATGAGAGTTGTATCGATGTTTTAATAACACTGACAGGGGGAAACAGCTGAGAGTAAGAGTACATTTGCAAATGGTCTACATCTATAACACAAGTTATGTGAATGGGTTCACTGTTTCACTGCTAGCTGCAAAGAGAATAAAAATAAAATGTACGTATATGTATGAAGAATAAAAAGCACTGGCTAAAAGCATGCAAACCCTGAAAATGCTAAAATTGTGCTGGCTGCACGAGAGGATACCTACATTAAAGCTCCGGTCACACTATAATGAATAATGAACTATAATGAACTATAAAACTATTGTGGGAAGAGTTAAAGTGTCGTCGTTTGGCTCATCTCTGACTGTTTCTTTATTTAAAGCACTATTAAAGACATTTTATCCATCAGGGGGACATGATGATTTCAGATACAAAACATCCATACTAACCACCACAGTAAACAGACACCAGCCCTCCATTACACTTTGCCTTATATCTGTTGCACTGGCCGAGTTTGTGATGGTAGTCCTCACAGCTGACGTGGTGGTACCTCACATCTGGATTAGGTGGTTTGACCTCAAAGGAAATAGCTCTGAAGCAACCCTTTTCATGACAAACCATGTCCGAGTAGGTCATGTTCCAGTGACTGCTGCACACGCTAATGTTGTTCATCCTCACTTCACCGAAACATGTCTGTGAAAGGCTGATCTCAGGCTCATCTGGAAAGCAGCAAAATATTAATATTACAGGAGGAGTGAAGCAGAGAACAAATCAAATCCGACATAGTTTTGAACACTGTGTTAACAGCAATGGGTAAAGTAGCACTGACGTCATTCATTAGTACATTATGTGCTACATTATGTGCTACATTATGTGGCTCTGTGACATTAAAAGTGAAGTAGAAAGCTTATCTAACTCCGACACTAAGAAAGACCCATCAGAGTAAAAATGTCTGAAACTGTTCACAGAGGAAACCAACATCAGACGTAAAACCCTGAATGAACACATTTGTGATACCGTGCTCTGGCTTATGTTGAAAGAAATAAACAATCGGTGTTTTCAGTTAGTTTAAAGAACATTTCATTGTGTCCGTACCAAGAGAACTTACAATAATTGTAGTTCTTAAAAACCAGAACATTTTCTAGCTCCTACTTCAGACTGGATCATCACCAAGCACTCAAACAATGCCTTTGCCCATGGGCAATTTATAGTTGCCAATTCACCACTATTGCATGTTTCTAAAGGTGGCTGGAAGCCGGAGAAACCTGGAGGGAACCCACACAGACCTGGGGAGAACATGCAAACTCCTCACAGAAAAGTCAAAGGTGGATGTGAATCCAGACCCCTCTTCCTGAGAGGCAACAGTGCTGCAGCACTGCACCACCACGCTGCCCAAAATTGAACTAAACATGGACAAATGTCCAATTGTTGTTGATGTATGTTCCACAGCGGGGCGGCTGAGGCTCAGTGGTAGAGCAGCCGTGCAATGTACATGTCGAAGCGTCCTTGGGTAAGATACTGAACCCCAAATTGCTCCCAGTGGCTGTTCCATTGGTGTGTGAGTGTTTGTGTGAATGGTTACTGCTGGTGCCTTGCATGATACATGAACTTTGAAAGTATTGTGATGTTTTGGGGAAACATTTTTAGCTACTGTCTTCTCAAGAGATAAAAGAGAGGAGCGTACCGACCCTCATGTTGGTACGTTAAATAGCACTCTAAAACCACTGAAGAGTTAGCTTCTCATCCAACTTAAGGCTAGACAGCAAATAAATGTGATTCCCAAAACTCACCCTTCAGTGGTAAAAACAAATGTGATGAATGATCGTTTGATGATAATTCTGCAAAAATAAATGTTACCTTGACATTCAATATTGAGCTGCTGCTTCAGTGAGGGCAACGCTGGCTTTTCACAGGCCCAGATGTTCTTTGGATCCTCGACACCTTCACAGCTGAAGCTTCCGTTCCAGAAAGAATTGTATTTAGTTGTTGTGTTGGACTTGAAGTTGCCACATTTCAGATCCTGACAAAGCCTGTTGCCCTCAGCTTCTGTCCAGCCTGCAGTGGAGACGGCGTCTCTGCTTCCCTCTGAGTGAACAAACACAGCTCCACTACAGGCCGCCTTGTTGAATTTCAGCTCCATCTTCCTCCAGCCTGTGACGAGGAGATTCAGGGAATGCAAAACGTGAAAAACTCAAACTCATTTTTAACTTCAGCTAAACATTACTGTTCCATCAATCTGACATATAAAACTACATCTTGTGTCACGCTAAATTAAGTGTTAAAACATAATGAAAAACTTCTGAAAGTGATTTAAAATAAAATCTTAACACATACTGGAGCACCGGAGGCCACCGAGGGCGCAGCCGAGCTTGTGAGAAGTCATGTTGCAGGCCTTTAATGAGTCATTGCCATTTACAGGACACTGAATTTGTGAAACGGCACGAAGCCCTGCTGTTTTCGGTCCAAAGTGCTGAACCGTTTTGACAACTTGACCACATTTCTCCTCCCCACAGATAGTTTTTTGTGTTACGATGTCTTGAAGAGCATCCAGGCACACGGGCAGCCACTGACCTTCATAGTACATCTCTACATTTCCAGAACATTTGTATCTGGAAGCGTTGAATTTCGTTTTGACACTACCTGCAGCAAAACAGTGAAAGGTACAGAGAGTTAGTACCTCAAAGTCAAAACAAATTATCATATCACATCATATTATATTTTACAGGAACATTTTGATTTGTTACCTCTCCCTATAGCGGGTAATGTTTGCACTAATGTCCTTTTGTTTGTCGGCTGGTTTATTCACAGGATTACACAAAAGCTACAGGACAGATGGCCATAAACAGGGCATGGCAAGGGAAGAATCCACTAACGTTTTGTGTGGATCTGGATTGTTTTCCTCTTCCTTTGACATCGAGAGACCAACATTCATCAACATTTTACCACAGCCCCTCTACATATAGCCTGTTCTCTCCCTATTAACTCCATTGCACCAAAATCAAATGTATTCACCTAGGGGGCGCTTGCGAAGGAGTCCTAAATGAATGGGAGTGATAGAGCTAAAGGGCTAAAATAATTATTTTTCAACTACTTCTAGACAAAATAAGTCCAAATTTTATTTTAGTTTATGCAAATATAGTACCGATTATAAATCAGAAGTGAAATGAAAACACACTTATGTCCTTTCGTTTTTCTTACATCGGCGATTTTGCCCACAAACCGCTAGCATTCTGCTAATGAATGCTGATTGGCCAGTTAAGGATTTACGACTCATTGCAACCCGACACCCTTCCTCAAAGTTGCCCGGAGTCTACAGACCTTTTTGAAAGGAAATCAAATGAATAGCTATAGGAGGACCAGGAGGACCTTCGTTTTTGACAACCAAATGTAGATGAGCCTAATATAATAGCAGAGATTAGAATAGATACAGATACAGATATTCTAACGACTATTAATGCCGTAAAGTAAATTAAAGTGGCTTGTGGTGGGTGACATCACGACTATTTAAATAATGGTATTTCACAACAATTGAAAGGGCAAAAAAATATCTAATGGACTGATATTCATTGTATCAACCTATTATATCGAAAACACAATGAAACTTGACAGAAATTGGGGTTTTTTCCACATAAATGTTTAATTTTGGGGCTTCTACTCCAGAGAGCCTCATTCATTTTGGACTACTGTACCTCGCAAGCCTACATACCCGGAAGTTCTGAGAGTGGCATATCACAGCCCTTCTACATACAGCCTGTTCACTGTTAATTATATTGAAAACATAATGAAAGTCGGCAGAAAGAAATATTTCCCACATAAACTTTACATTTTGAGGCTCCAGCTCCAGAGAGCCCCCGAGTGAGCGAGGAGTTCTGACAGTGGATCAACTCAATACTATTAGAATATCTCTCATTTTACCTAATTCCCAGGCAAGTTTAATGTTTATGATGTGTAGGATTGCTAGGCGTTAGGGTATAATTAGAGTAGGTATAGGTATATACTAGAGGTATCACTCTATTGAGTATTTGGATGAAAACAAAGGGCCAGGAAATGATTATTTATTTAAGAAACCATGAGGAACTCAGGCTGACCAAGAGTATTTATCCATTACCTGAGCAGACAACATAGGCTGGTTTCTGGTTACAGCTGGTATCTTTTTCAACATTTAGGACCAAGTTGGACTGGTTCAGGTTGGTGGTGTGCTTTGTGACGTGCAGACTCTTGATGATCACCTCACTTTTTTCATGTGACTTGCTGGCATTGATTGCAATCCCACAGTCCAGGTTTTTACACAGCATGCTGGACTTCTGTTCCGTCCAGGTGTCTTTACACACACCTCCACAGTCCCCTCCCACACAAACATTGACATTCCCCCAACACGTATTGGTCAGGCTTACGTTGATGTTTCCTGTTGCAAAAACCAAAAAGCAATTGTTAGACTGGCATCATCAGCTTATTTCACAAGCATTTCTTAAAACATCATTATAAACCAAGTGAAGGTAAATTAGTCCACAAAACATTTCCGGCGCATTGTACCACAATCTCTTTTAAAGCTTTCTTCAAGTTAGCCTTGAAGCTAAAGGCGCTAAATGGCTCTACTCTCACACAGAAAAATGAAAATATAACAATCTGAGAGAGGCACTCACTGCAGCATGAGCAGAGGTCTCTGTTGCGTGTGGTGCAGTTTAGCAGGTAAATACTGAGGAATCCAGAGATTCCAAGTTCTAATTGCTCTCATCTAGCTGTGCATGTACACACATTCAAACTTTTGCACCTTCCTCAGATGGCGTGCGAGCTTCCACATTGAAGATATCAGCTTAAAATGGGTGTAAATAATATATTTGGTGCTTATGAAGACTTGGATTACGCCGAACAAGCTGTATGGAGTCACCTGACTTTCCATCAGCATAAGATTCAGTAGATAATGACTAAAGTTTCATTTTTGGGTGAACTGTTTCTTTAAGACCAAAAGATGATTTTTCATTTCATTATCATTTCTTCAAACCATACCATGGCAACCAGTGATATAATGAACACATGTCATGACAAATACTGATAATCAAGTAAATTCTATGTTTTGACTCATTCCTATTACCTGAGCAGTTCACAGTGGCGATAGTGTCACAGTGGTCAAACGGCAGTGTCTTAGTTTCACAATCAAACAGAGATGAGCAGTTATATGATCCACACCAAACATTTGTCATCATATGAGCACCCGGAATAGATTCAAAGACCGAGGCTTCCCCACAGTGCATCTGCCGACACACACTGTTTGCAGACTGTTGGTTCCATGTCTTGATCGACCCAGACAGCCAGTAGGTATTTCCGCCATGTTCTATCCCCACCGTACCAGAACAGGACTTATCTCCCTTCAGGAATACAACCTTGTGCTCTGACAGGGGCACAAAAGGAAAATTGCACAGAACGTTAAGACAGGACCTCAAACCAACAACCTCATAAGCTCTGGAAGAAAGCAGCACCAGTTCTATTTCTTTCTTCTTTGAACTTTATCCATGATCATACTTACTGATAATACTGTGAAGTGTTCAGCATCTTCGTAGGATGTTGACGGTGTGCTCATTTTAACAATACTGTACCACATACAGTTTTTGAATCGGACTGACTTGTTCAAGAGGTGCTCTCAGAACTTTCTCGCCATGTACTCTTGTATCCGGGGTCAACATAAAGCTTACATTGATTGGCTAATAACCTCCAATCAGCATACTCCTCTGCTCTTTGTCCATTCATGTTCAGTGTGGGAATAGACCCACAACAGGAAACTGGACCGACTACTACTACTGCTAGTACTACCACCATTGCTTCAATTCATACTACTAAAACAGTAGTTGTAAGTAAGTATGTGCATATAAGTACTACTATGTCTCAGTCTGGCTCCTCTCATTGAGCAGATTTTAATGTCCATTTTTCTCCTACTTTCCTCGTCTCTATCACACTTGATTTAATCTGTATTCTACAACTACTACTAGTTGATTTCACTGACAAAGCATGTAGTCTATTAACCTCAATGACACTATTATTAATTAGCCCTGCTGTTGTGTCCGTTTCCTGTTGACTAGTTTGTCGTTCCTGGTCAAAAATGGCCGTGTTGTTGTAGCTGATTATAAATCTATAATAATACATACATCATCACCTAATGTTGTGTTTCATCTTTTTGTCAACTCAATTTCCTGTGAACATGACAAGTTTTGAACTTCCATTTGCTATTTATGGCCTGTAGGCCTCATTGACGTGAGCTCATATCATCCAGCCATGGTGCTGCTACAGAATGAACTGTGAGAAAGGCCTCAAAAAAGCTTTATATACCAGAGCTGTAGAAAGTTGTATATATCATTGAAATAATGTTGTGGTTGTTCTTGACAATTGCCAACAGGTGTGGGGTAAGAATTCTATTGGGGATAGGTTCCCGTGGGGGTTGCCATGGAAGCCAAAAAGGGGCATTTCTAATGACCGGTCATTTGTGACCGGGAACACCAAGGTTGTACACAAGTTCAATAAATCTTGTGTGTTCAGATGCCATGTGGGAACAAAGTCATGGAACTTTATGACAAAAAGATTAAATCAACCACTTTTTTTTAGAGAGAAAACCTTTAAATGGGTCACATTTGACTGAAACACAAAAGAAGGGTTAATACTGGCAATATTAATATTGAGATACACACCTCTCATCAGGCATGCATACAATTTATTAAAAAATGTTTATTCAAGTAATTAATGTTGCTTTAAAAATATTAACAATGAAAGGCTAAGAAATTCTGACTAATTTTTTTTTTAATGTAAACAATTTTTACCTTTCTGTAGAAGGTTTCAATCATTCAAAGGAATGGAATGATGAAGGAATGATTGGAATCACACAATAACAATCAGGCACAACAAGAAAAAGTAAAATGGCAAAAAGGACATATGGAAAAATCACTCACCCTCACAGATTATCGTAATTACGAACTTCTCCTCAGTTGGAGTATTTGAGAAATCTTCAACACACTCGGATATGTGTGAGGCGTTGGACTGGCACTTCACAGCCTTAGTCAGGAAATTACCTGAACCCTGGTTGAATTTGTCAGAACTGGGAGATTTTCTTTTTTTCCCACATTTCAGTTGCTTGCAGACAACATCTGAATTGGTGTCTGTCCATCCGGTTTTACCAACCCTTTGCCATCGGCCCTCATACTGGACTTCCACTCTCCCAGCACATTTTCCAAGACCGTCCACCAATCTCACATCGATACTGTCTGTGCAATGAAAGCAACAGAATTATGAAACATTGTACACACACTCAATATAAAGCTCTTACTACATTTATTAGGGCAGTCATACTCTCTTCATGACATTCAGCAATTTCTTTGAATGTCAGTCTACAACCCTGTTTCCAAAAAAGTTAGGATGCTGTGTAAAACGTAAATAGAAACAGAATGTGATGATTTGCAAAACATTGAAACCCTGTATTTAATTGAAATAGCACAAAGACAACATGTCAAATGTTGAAAATGAGAAATTTTATTGTTTTTAAAAAAATGATATGCCCATTTTGAATTTGATGCCAGCAATACATTTCACAAAAGTTGGTACAGTGGCAACAAAAGACTGAAAAAAATGCAAAAAGCTAAAAGAAAACACCTGGAGGAAAACAAGTTAGTAACATGATTGGGTCTATAAAGAGCATCCCAGAGAGGCTGAGTCTTTCTGAAGTAAAGATGGGGAGGGGTTCACCACTCTGTGAAAGACTGCACTGGAAAATAGTACATTAATTTTAGAAAAATGATTCTCTATGTAAATTGCAAAGAATTTGTGGATTTCATCGTCTACAGTAAGAATATCATTAAAAGATTCAGAGAATCTGAAGAAATCTCCGTATGAAGGGACAAGGATGAAAACCAATATTGGATGGTCGTGATCTTCACGCCCTAAGACATCACTGCATTAAAAACAGACAGGATTCTGTAGTGGACATCACTGCATTAAAAACAGACAGGATTCTGTAGTGGACATCACTGCATTAAAAACAGACAGGATTCTGTAGTGGACATCACTGCATTAAAAACAGACAGGATTCTGTAGTGGACATCACTGCATTAAAAACAGACAGGATTCTGTAGTGGACATCACTGCATTAAAAACAGACAGGATTCTGTAGTGGACATCACTGCACTAAAAACAGACAGGATTCTGTTGTGGACATCACTGCACTAAAAACAGACAGGATTCTGTAGTGGACATCACTGCACTAAAAACAGACAGGATTCTGTAGTGAACATCACTGCATTAAAAACAGACAGGATTCTGTAGTGGACATCACTGCATTAAAAACAGACAGGATTCTGTAGTGGACATCACTGCATTAAAAACAGACAGGATTCTTTAGTGGACATCACTGCACTAAAAACAGACAGGATTCTGTAGTGGACATCACTGCATTAAAAACAGACAGGATTCTTTAGTGGACATCACTGCATTAAAAACAGACAGGATTCTTTAGTGGACATCACTGCACTAAAAACAGACAGGATTCTGTAGTGGACATCACTGCACTAAAAACAGACAGGATTCTGTAGTGAACATCACTGCATTAAAAACAGACAGGATTCTGTAGTGGACATCACTGCATTAAAAACAGACAGGATTCTGTAGTGGACATCACTGCATTAAAAACAGACAGGATTCTGTAGTGGACATCACTGCATTAAAAACAGACAGGATTCTGTAGTGGACATCACTGCATTAAAACCAGACAGGATTCTGTAGTGGACATCACTGCATTAAAAACAGACAGGATTCTGTAGAGGACATCACTGCATTACAAACAGACAGGATTCTGTAGTGGACATCACTGCATTACAAACAGACAGGATTCTGTAGTGGACATCACTGCATTAAAAACAGACAGGATTCTGTAGTGGACATCATGCATTAAAAACAGACAGGATTCTGTAGTAGACATCACTGCATTAAAAACAGACAGGATTCTGTAGTGGACATCACTGCATTAAAAACAGACAGGATTCTGTAGTGGACATCACTGGATTAAAAACAGACAGGATTCTGTAGTGGACATCACTGGATTAAAAACAGACAGGATTCTGTAGTGGACATCACTGCATTAAAAACAGACAGGATTCTGTAGTGGACATCACTGCATTAAAAACAGACAGGATTCTGTAGTGGACATCACTGCATTAAAAACAGACAGGATTCTGTAGTGGACATCACTGCATTAAAAACAGACAGGATTCTGTAGAGGACATCACTGCATTAAAAAGAGACAGGATTCTGTAGTGGACATCACTGCATTAAAAACAGTCAGGATTCTGTAGTGGACATCACTGCATTAAAAACAGTCAGGATTCTGTAGTGGACATCATTACATTAAAAACAGACAGGATTCTGTAGTGGACATCACTGCATTAAAAACAGTCAGGATTCTGTAGTGGACATCACTGCATTAAAAACAGACAGGATTCTGTAGTGGACATCACTGCATTAAAAACAGACGGGATTCTGTAGTGGACATCACTGCATTAAAAACAAACATGATTCTGTAGTGGACATCACTGCATTAAAAACAAACATGATTCTGTAGTGGACATCACTGCATTAAAAACAGACAGGACTCTGTAGTGGACATCACTGCATTAAAAACAGACAGGATTCTGTGGTGGACATCACTGCATTAAAAACAGACAGGATTCTGTGGTGGACATCACTGCATTAAAAACAGACAGGATTCTGTAGTGGACATCACTGCATTAAAAACAGACAGGATTCTGTAGTGGACATCACTGCATGGTCTCAGAACACTTCCAAAAGCCATTGTCTGTGAACACAGTTTGTCGCTGCATCCACAAATGACAGTTGAAACTCTACCATATAAAGAGGAAACCGTATATAAACCAGATCCAGAAACGCCCCGCCTTCACTGGGCCTGAGCTCATTTAACATGGACTGAGGTGATGAGTCAACCTTTGAAATTCTTTTTGGAAATCATGGACGTCGCGTCCTCCACGTTAAAGAGGAGAGGGACCATCCGGCAGACAGTTCAAAAGCCAGCATCTGTGATGGTATGGGGGGGGAGCATTAGTGCTCATGGCATGGGTAACCTGCACATTTGTGAAGGCACCATTAATGCTGAACCATATATACAGGTTTTGGTGCAACAAATGCTGCCAAGACAATGTCTTTTTTAGGGAAGGCCTTGCTTATTTCAGCAACACAATGTCAAACCACATTTTGCAGGTATTACAACAGCATGGCTCCGTAGTAAAAGTCTGGGTGCTAAACTGACCTGCCTGCAGTCCCTCAATGTCACCCATTGAAAATGTTTGGCGCATTATGAAACATAAAATATGACCCTGAACTCTTGAGTAGCTGAAATCCTACATCAGGTAAGAATGGAAAACATTCCACTTTAAAATGACAGCAGTTGGTCTCTTCAGTTCTCAAACACTTACAGAGTGTTGTTAAAAGAAGAGGTGATGAAACACAGTGGTAAACATGACCCTGTTCAACTTTTTAGAAACGTGTTGCCGGCATCAAATTCTAAATGAGGATATAATTTTCAGACACAATTAAATTTCTCTGTTTCAACATTTAAAATGTTGTCTTTATGGTATTTTCAATTACATATGGGGTTTCAATGATTTGCAAATCATTGCATCCTGCTTTTATTGACATTTTACACAGCGTCCCACCTCTTTTGGAAATCGGGTTGTCTGACCACATGATAGTTGCCGTGTCTCACCTGAACAGACTACATAGGCCTGGGAAGAACAGGAGAGTGGTTTGTTGTCCCGCTTTGCCCTACAGTACCACAGTGAAGACTCTTTGCCTGAACAGTTTACATTGTCCAGTATCCCATCTTGTATGTTTGACCGTATCGTTGTTTTACTAACCAGCTAGAAGTAAGGATATAAGAATTGGAACTGTTAATTGTTTATTGATAAATAATATGAGTGACTATATAGGATGATGTTGAACATGATAAACATTTTTAAATATTTTGTGTATAAAAAAATGAATGTACATTGAATACAATCACATTTTTTTCATTTTAAATTAAAGGAAAACTGAAATCTAATGCAGCTTCTTCAGAAAAAAAATTATAAATTAAATGTTTTAAAAAGAAAATGTTGGAAGCACAGCTTCTATTGAGTTAATTTAAAACTTACGAGTTTATAAGCAAATTACTTGTTGTTAGTAAGTTAATTATTTTTTTAGTATTTCTTTTTCATTAAACTGAAAAATATTATGGATACAACAATATTGTTGTTATTTCTGACAGGCAATCATGAGGCTTAATAAAATATTCTAAATAGTACATATATGATGCATTTCTTCCATTTTTTGTGCATATAATGTCAAAACAGGAATTGTGCAATATACTGCATCTGCCTATTTTGAAGACTTAATGCTCAGTTAGCCATCTCTTGGTTGTAGATTCACAGTCCTATGTAACTCAATAATTATCTAAACACACACTGTAGCTGACTTCAGTACATGCTGGTGTCATGCTGCTGCAGCCTTCATTGGTCAGGTATGATCAGCAGCTTATGGTAGCTGGCTAATGATAATGCTAATGCTAGGAAACCTTACTTATATCTTTTGACATTACTCAGCCAGTTTGCTTCTCTCCTCATACTACATGATTACTACCATTATTAGGTAATTATCTGCTCCGAAACAAAAGTTGCATTAGGTTGTATTTTTATTCCTCAAATCTTTACACTGAAAACTCACTTCCCCACAGTTTAGCTCCCTGCAAACCAGTTCAGCATCCTCTTTGGTCCAGTTGGAGGCACACACAGGGTGACTTGAAGTATTCACCATGACATAGACTGCACCATAGCACTTGCTGGGTTTATTCTTGTCCATTAGAGCTACCGTAACGTTGCCTGTGGCAAATAAAGATAAAGGAAAAAGTTGTTTTTTTTCAGTTAAGGGAATAATATATGAGACGAACATGTGATGAACTAAAAGGTTAGTTTGAGGCTGTTTGTAGAAAAGATGTGGTTGAATATCCATTCATTGAATTACCTGTACAGTTCAGGTGCATGCCATTGTCATCCAGCCAGTGGCTGGCATTAGTACCACAGAACATCTGCTGGCACCACCTATCAGGACTGATTGTGTTTGACTTTTTAAGAGGACTCCAGTTCCCATATTCCTCTACTTCCAGCTGCCCCTGACAGACGTTTGCTGTGCTTCCTTTGAGCTGCATTCTCTTATGACCTGTTAAAGGTAACCTTCTTCTTAGTTCACTGATATGTTTTGTAAACTTAGTACAAGTGTGTGAGTGTGTGTTACCTGAACATCTGACAGAAGCAGGGTTTGAGCATGAACCTGATTCCTGAGTTGTGGCACACTGCCACAGATTATCCAGGTTTTCAATGCCTGAACACTTGATCGTCATCTTTGCTGAGCTTTCAAATTCTCTCCAGACCATCAAGTTCTGCAGAGGAATCTCCTGAGACGTACCGCAGCCGAGGCTTCGGCACAAAAGGTCAGCTTCATTTGGTCCTTCATGAGAGAGGATTCATACATGCAGTGTCTCATAGCCATTATAACAATTTATTAACAGGAGAACCAGTAATATAAAGATTAAAAAGAGGGGTAATATCTCAAATCTTTCTATCCCACTTTAATATATTTCATTTTATTACTGTATTTTATTACATTTCTACCTCCTCCTTTGTACTGATGTGTCAAACAGAATTTCCCCCACAGGGATCAATAAAGGTACATTTTATCTTAATAAGAAGAGTAAGAAAGAAATATCACAGACCTCAAACTAATCCATTCAAATAGTAAAAATACCTTAAACTTCCAAGCATGGACACAGAGTTTAAATAAATTATGGTAAAAAGATAGGACTTTTTTTTTTTTTTTTCAAAAATACTCCAGTCCTAGTTTATCATATGATGTTTTATGTTAGGAACAGTGCCTGTACAGCATGTCTTATCAAAATGTGTTTGTATGAGAATCGTATCATGTCTTAACCTGGTCTTGACTTGGTCTCAACACTAATAAGCCCATTAAAATTTTTGCTTTTCAACATTTTCTCTAATTAAATAATTACTACTAAAGTACAGCATGTAGGATTGTTTCCATTCTATCTTTTACATGTATTTATCTGATGCTTGTGTACTTTTACTAATGTATAACTTAGTAGTTCAGTAATCTTCATCTCACAATCATCCCACTCTTAGTCCCTTCAGGTCGGTTCATTTTCACTTTACTTGAACAAAATGTCCTTTTTCTTCTCTGACCTCACCCACTGCTAACATTTACACACACTGGTTTCTATTGGATTTACTTTTTACAGCTCTTACCCCAGTTGTCAGCACAAAAGTAACCTGAAGGTGTTTTCCCATCGGTGGAGTATTTGACAGCTCCTGCACATTCAAGTCCATCTAGGCTTATTTTGATTTCATCTGGAGGAGCAAACAAAGTTCCTGTTTGTTAGAGTTAAAGTCATCATCTATCATGTCTTTCTTTTTTTTCTTTCTTTACTCTTAGCTTGAAGCACAGAATGTTTGACTTTGACTGAGATGTTTTCTTCTCAACGTCACATAAAAACTAAAAGTCCAGCCTCACTTGAACATTTGATCCTTTTCACAGCATCCTCTCGATAAACGCTGTTGTCCCAACCAGGATGTGTGCAGTCCCACAGATGACTCTCATTTCCATTACAGATGACGTCATCCAGCCATACTTTGCTATGAATGGGTCGTAGGACGTTCTCTGTTGACACATGTTCTCCACAGTGAGTGCTCCTGCACACCACCTTCTCAGTGTTCCTGCTCCACTCTGTATCTCCGACATAGCCCCATGTGTTGTTATGGAAGATTTCAATGTGGCCTTCACATGGGTTGTTTCCATTCTTTAGAATCAGCCTGTTTGCATCACCTGGTTATATAACATAAGGTTTAGAGAAGTTGGTAAATGCAGCAGCTGTTTGCTCCCATCTTGTAATCATTTATTTGTTGTGAATTTTGAGTTTGTTGTCAGTTTTTGTGTTTCTGGTCCAGAACTATTTCTGAGCCTTTCTTCCAATGAATGGCAAATTTAAACGAGTCAACCTGTATAAAAAAGTTTATCATCATTAAAAAGAAAAAATTCTTTTGAATGTCTCTAATGATAAAATCGTACCAATTAAAGAAATTATGGAACAGAAAACATTTTATTTTTACAAATATCCCTTTTGGTTTCCCTGATTAGACGTATGCCATTTGTTACAAATAATGGAAACAAAAATAATACATTTATTATAATATTATTATTATTAGTAGTAGTAGAAGTAGTATTAAATAAAAAACAATAACAATAAGAAATACAAATTTCCTGGACAGTTCATTGCCTATATGTTAACTTTATTCACCCTATATGCACATTTTGCTCTAATTAGGATATTGTTTTAAATTGCAACCTGTAAAATTGACCCAAAAAAAACAACAACATACGAACAATGTTAATATTTAAATGAGGGTTGGGGTTAGAGAAGAGTTTTTCAGTGCAACATGGTCTAAATTATTTTATTCAAAACTATTAATGAGGGTACATCTTAATAAGAAGAGTAAGAAAAATATCACAGACCTCAAACTAATCCATTCAAACACTAAAGATACTTTAAACGTTCAAGTATGGACGCTAGTAGAATGTCGTCGACACAACAAAACAAGTGCAAGTAATGAGAATTTATATAAAATATGGAAAAAAGATTTTTTTTTTCAGAAATACTCCAGTCTTAGTTTATCATATGATGTTTTATGTTAGGAACAGTGCCTGTACAGTATGTAGTCTTATCAGATGTGGAAAGTAACACTTGAAGTACTTTATGTTTTGAGGCACATTACAGGTTTAAGGATTTGTACTTTAACACAATATAATAATAATAATCATACAATAATCATAATCCAACAACATTTTTTGCTCCACCAAGAAGTTAAAGTTTTCACCTGTGTCTGTTTGTCATTTGGTTGGTTTGCACAAAAACTACACGACAGATTTCCACAAAACATAAGCCTGAGTGTTGTCGTACTCATGATCTGTCTTTTTTAAGGAGTTGACTGTATTTTAACTCATCTTGTCTCTGTCTCAGACAGACGGGACTCAGGATTTGATCTCAAACTGGTATAGACCACAGATGCCTGGGTAGCAGTATTTTGCTTGTGCATTGTCTGATTTGTTAATATATTTACTGTGAATGGATATAAAACTCCCCGCTTCCAATGCAACCAATTACAAACTGCAATCTCTCATATTTCTAAAATGCAACCAAACGCTACTTTAAAATAAACAAATGGCTTTACACTGACTTACATACATCATGCATATCATCAAAATAACATCAACATATCATCATATCACATATCAACATACATTTTTTTTTCATTTTATAGTTTGTGAACATTTTAGCCACCTGTTTTAATGTCTACATCAACAAAGACAGGTGAAAAAGGTACATGTATTTTCACAGATTTAACTATAGACATTATTGGAATATTGACTATGCATAAGATTGTTTCATACGTTTTATACAATTGCACAAAAATGTGCAATATATATATATATATATATATATATATATATATATATATATATATATATATATGTATATACAAATATATACAAATATATATATAGCTGTTTATGGCTGTACTACTGAACTATGGGTAACAATCATTAATGCACTGTTCACAGAACCCCTTATCTTTTCTTCAAATTGGAATTTTAACCAGCAGGAAACTTAAAATAAAGTTTTACCTTCAGAGGCGTTTCCTGCAGCACCTGCATGCTTACCTTTCAAGAATAGCCACTTAAATCTTATTCGTGTAAACACACTGCAGATCCTTAAGATGTGTTAAATCAGGCAAACCACTGTCCAGTTTTAATTAGTGACAAAGAGAGAAAATCTAGAGGGAATAACTTGCCTTGTAAGAAAACCGTCTCAATGTGAGATATGAAGAGCAGAAGGAGGAACCACATCGTTACCACAGCTCCTGATGAGAGAGTGAGGTTAACTAATGGCCAGCTCTTCTTTATATTGCCAAGGATGTGTCGACCAGTAATGAATATATGCTGTTAAATGCACACCATGCTCAGGAAGACCCACAGATGTCAAATGAAATAAATACAAAAAAAACCAGACAAATCTGACAGAGAAGCTTAAATACATGGAAGAACTCAAATTAATGCAAAGAAATCACACAAATTCTGACCGGTGTCCAAATGATCCTCATTCAGACATACAGTTTATATCTGAGTGGATTCAAGAAACAGACAGCTTCTATAATTGTCACATGCATGGCTACTGTAATAATCACATACATCAGGACAGCTCTGGCCTTTCAAAGTCTCTTAGACCTACAATCTTTTACCAAAGACTGAACTGGGATGTTTAAGTTTAAATTATAGATAGATTAAATGAACAACCATTAAATCATCATTTATATTCCTCTAATATGCAACAACACATCCATACTTGGAGAATGCACAAACTCTGTTCCAAAATTAATTCATTTTTCAAGGTGTATCTGATTAAAATATTTTTGCTTTTAATAAAAATACCCAGAGAGATGTGTCTCTGAGACTGGGACATATATGATTATTTCTAATAAAAATGTTTAATTAGTGTCAATAGTTGTTTAAAGTTCAAATTTAAATTTAAAAAATGTAAACATAGGAATTGGAAACAAGAATTATTTATTGTTAGAGTTCCCAAATATTCCTAAATCTTACAGGTAAAAGTGCAGCATTCTTTAACTAATAAATAGGATTGAGTTGAAAATATTAATCACGTTTTTACCTCCTCTAATCATAGTTGGAGGAGGTATTGTGTCCCCCCCATTTAGAAATATTTGTCTTTGGAATGAGTACTTTTACCATAGATACTTTTCAGCTTTAAGTAAATTAATCTGGTAATATTTTTGATGGTCTCTTACATAAAGTAGGGCACTGAACCATATTTAGTTTGCTTTGGCTGTTGCAAGAGATGAGACTATTAATTTTAGTCAAATATCTTTATGATAAAATATGTTGATAATGCATACTGGAGCAGGGGTCAGATTTTAGATTATAAATGGACGCTTCCTGGATGAGGATTGTGGTTCCAGGTCCAGACTGAGGTATGAAGCAGAGCTGCAGGGGGCTGTGTCTGTAAGTAAAATCTGTTGAATGACATGAAGTGTCCTCAAGCAACTCACACATTTTAGGAGAATGTGTTTTTCTCTAAACTTTCTCAGTCCAGTTGATATCTTTTAATTGCTATTTGAATGCTTTTTATACTATTCTATGTCGTTTTTATATGTTGTCTTAATGACTTTCCTATTTTATGTAAGGCACTTTGAATTGCCTTGTTGTTGAAAAATGCTACAAATAAACTTGCCTGCTATGTTCATGTTAGTTTCTTTAAAACTAATCGATGCATTCAATACAAAGTAACTTCATGAAACAGTCTAAAGCCTGGTGTAGATTCTAATTCATCATGTTAATCCTCAAAGGTTGAAGCAGAAGAAAGATTTACTCAGTAATTTTGAGATGAATTTAAAAATGTGAAATACAATATAAACATATAAAAGATCTCAACTAATGGTTAGATATATGAACATATTGTGTGAAGACAGGAAAAATAATTTGAACAAGTTCAAGATGAAAAATGTTAAATATTATATACACACCATAGATACATACACTGTTCTGTACTTACCAAGATATAAAAGCTTACATCTGGAAACATGATATTCATTATGTTGCTTTAAACATAATTTTCTAGACTGGAACCAACTTATTTGAAGATTTCCTGATGGCTAAAATGATCTTTCTACACGGACGCATAATTTCACTAGTATTAAGACATCTTCTCCTCATATTCCGTGTTTATTCTTGTATTTTAGCTGCTCTTTCATGCAGTGAAACGTGTAATTTTCCATCATTGCCCCGACCAATATTACTGTAGAACATTCTGAGCATTTAATCTCACATCAGTGAGTCATGCAGAAGAGTTTTGACCACACGTTTTACACGTATCAGTGATGCCATCAGAGATTTAGTAGAACTGACTCTGTGAGTTGAGCAAACTTAACAGAAATAAAACCACAATCTTCTGGGCTGTGTTTTTTAAACTAAATCTTCTATCTAGACAGGAAGCAGACACCTGCTTCTACCTCAGATATCTTCTCAGGAAACATGAAATTATCGACTCACAACTCTGTTTCGTACAGATGATATGAAGAAAAACAGATAGCTGCATATATGAGGCTTTAAAATATGTTACTGACACAGAAAATCATTTTTATTTTTATTGAATACCATCTACTGTCATCAAACTGAGTAAAGAGTTAAAGGCCAACAGCAGCCAGTCCTTTTTAACCGTCTCATTTAAACTCCCAGTTGCCCCACAAAGAATTATTCAGGCAGTTTAACAACTAACAAAGAGTTAAGATCTGGTCCATTTGTCCATTTGTGTTACAATTTGTAAATTGGCTGTGTTTTCATTTTGTTGTCAACTTATTGGGTAACAGAGCAGAGCAGAACAGAACAGAACAGGACAGGACAGAATAGAAAAGAATAGAATAGAATAGGACAGGACAGGACAGAATAGAACACTACAGAATAGAAAAGAATAGAATAGGACAGGACAGGACAGGACAGGACAGGACAGGACAGGATAGAATAGAATAGAACAGCATAGAATAGAATAGAATAGAATAGGACAGGACAGGACAGAATAGATTAGGACAGAATAGAATAGGACAGAATAGAGCAAGACAGAATAGAACAGGACAGAATAGAATAGAATAGAATGGGACGGGACGGGACAGAAATGGCTCAAGACTGGCTGAAAAGCTGTTTGACGGTGTTTGAAATCTCATCCCATCACCAGCAGCCTGTTGACACTGAAATCTACTCCAACACTCCTTCTACATCACATGACTGTTTGGATCCCAGCTTTACCAAACCCCTTAATAATCCATGTCTACTGCTGAACGAGTAAAGTCACATGTTTATATTTAGATTACTGCAGCAGCCTTTTTACCTGCCTGAAACAAAAATCAATGATCGACAGAAGTCAGGATTTTAACCAGAACTAAGAGCAGAGATCACTTAACTCCTTTTTGAGCCTCTTTGCTCCCAGTTTGTTTTAGGATAGAGTTTAAGCTTTTACTGATAACTTTTAAGGATGTCTAGATCTATGATTACTGTAATCTGATTACACCCAAATGCATAAACTTATTTGACTGGATGTCTATAAGCCAATCACAGTGTTCTACATCATCTAAAGTGGTGTTGGGAGCAAATTTTTGATTTGGCATCAATTTTCATCAAAGTGAAAATATTTGAAATCTACACAGTTGATTTATTGCCTAATGTATATCATAAGCGAATTTAATGATTAATTAGCAAAATACAATTGTAAAACAAACTCCAGAGTTGAGCTTGACTTTCTTGCCATCAGACAGTCTGAGGAGACGTATTCTGGGGCGCTGGTGTGTGTGCTGTCAGCTCACACTGCATTTTCCTTTTTTTACTGAATTGCACTTCTCACTTTTGCTTTATTTTCTTCCTGATATTTTTTGCGTATCACTCCTATAAATATAGAGGGTTTGTGATCACCCGTCCGTTTGTTTAGACATCTCCAAAAGTTCTGAACAAATTTGATGAAATTTGGTGTAAGGTTGGATCTTGGGCAAAGGACATGTTGATTACATTTTGAGGAGGATCTGGATATAGATACAGATTCTGGATCACTTTTTCACATTCTTCAAAATTCAAATTTTTTATATTTTGCCAATATCTTTAAAAACAATCAGAATAAAAAAATACCCAGGCCATGACAACTCATGATGCTCCACCATTATGCACAATTGGATCCAGATCTGGATCACAATAGATCCTGGTAACAGAGAGGGGTGTTAAAAAAACAACATAATGTTTGATATCAAATTCTTTTCTAAATATTCATTTGGAGGAAGTTTCCAGTGTCCTCATCGACAGACTTGTCTCTCTGCAGGATGGAAATGTGATTTATAAGTGATTTGATTTAGATTTCTCAGCTAAACCTGTTTCCAGATGTAAACATCACGTCTGTGTGGACCAATGAGGATCCTTCCTCAAACATAAACCTCATATTCCATCCTATTGTCATTTTCATTCATTTCATGTATCCCTGGCCCTCTCTCAAATGTGTCTCCTCATTGCACCCTCTTCCTCTGCAATGGTTAAATGTTAACGCTGCCAACGGTGCACCAACTCCTGATATTCCACATATGAATAATGGATGAAAACTCACATTCATTCGCATTTTCTTTGGGGGATTTCCTATAAATATTAAGAAAATTTCCACTAAATTCTGAATAAATTTACACCAAATTAAATCAGGTTGAAGATCTCCTCATTTGGCTGATGCTGAAGTGTTTGCATTCATTTTCAGCAAATAATCCACCAGGCTGCTTTTAGTGATCTTTGTTGGTTTTTAATATTAAATATTTATTTATTTATTTATTTCTCTCTTTCTTTCTTTCTTTATTGAAAGATGAGCATTCCACTGTATTTCAGGGGGAAATATTGAACTTTAAATTTGGATTTTGTTTAAGTATAGTTAGAAATTACTTTAATTTATTTATATTTATGAATGTTTTGGTGATTTGTTTATAAGACATGACACTTTTTTTTTAATTTAACTGCAAACAGATTATACGTTAACTATAATTAGCTACACCTCCACTAACTGCATCATTTAAACACTGGATGAAAAATGAATACACTCATACAGACACACCCTCAGAGGCTCCATTATGCTGCTGTAGAACAGGGATACTTTACTGAACAGTGTATTCACCACTAGATGGCAGAAACAGACAACTAGTTGGATCAACATGACAGGCAGCTGTAGATTTTTATGAAAATGATTTATAATGAGGATCACTTTAATTCTCTTGGCCTTTTCTTAGTCTGTGGTCTCATTTTAGCCTTTTTAACCACGTAGGGAGAAATCACAGCAACCTCTGAGATCAGCTTCCATGTGTAAATGAGACAGAGGAGCACATTCTATAAATAACAGCTTCTACAGGGCTCCTGTATTAGTCACATCCATATTATGCAGAATCTTAAAATATAACAGTCATATCCACAATGGTCAGACGGTGTTTTCTAAGGCTGCTTTCTGTGGGGAAAATTAATTCAAAATGTTTCTTAAATTCTGATTTATTAGTTTTCAGCATTTGTGCTGGGGAAAGAAATACAAGTCAGACCTGATAATTAGATGTTTTAGGTCGTACACAGACTTTATGAATTTATTGGAGATGTCTTCTGCAGTCTGTGTTGAGGTGTATGTCCTGGTTTCCTGCTAGAGGAGACCAGGCCAAACAAACCAGGCTGGTATCGTACCATTGATGTTACAAACAGCTTCATGATGCCGTGGGTTGTGGGGAAAGAAAATAATGTGTGTTGGATGAAAGACTTTCAGTATGTTCTTCAGAGTCAGGCTTTCCTGGTGTATATCTGTGGGTTATACAGATAATAAGGCTGCAGCTACTAACATCAGTGTGCATGTGTCCCATGAGAACCCTCATCATTCTTGTTCATCAGTCTTTAAAACTTACAACCCAGACAGCAGAGAGTCGAGTGCTGTTTAATGTGACACAGTTATCTACTTAACTAATAGCCTGCTTGTGTTCTCCCTCATTTCTTGTGCATTATTTATCTGTCTGCCTTGTTGAGATCTAAATAAGCAACAACATGTTTATCATCAGCATTACAAGACATAATTGGAATAATGCTAATTATAAATCTGTGCCAGACTAGACACCAGGGACTGTCTGAGTGAAAGAGGTGATCGGATGATCATTAATCTTTGATTATATACTGTAATAATATGTACAGTTCACTGTACAGTCTGATGTTTCACCTGACTTGAGTGATCATGAGGCCACAGAGACCCTCTTGGGAAATGTGTCCTCTAATTTTCCA
The DNA here is from genome assembly GCA_037577475.1 of Chaunax sp. Z400. Lineage (NCBI taxonomy): Eukaryota > Metazoa > Chordata > Actinopteri > Lophiiformes > Chaunacidae > Chaunax > Chaunax sp. Z400. Next base: position 25,457,881 of record CM075195.1, read on the forward strand.
CGCCTCACACATGTGAGCTGAAAGTACCAGAGAGCGGTGTTCATCTTTTTAATTGCTGTGCCCTTCAAGTCAATTTGATCTGACAATGTTCCACCGATACTGTAGGGGTGTTTTTGTTTTTTTCCCCTCCCTGCAGTCACTGTCGCCTAATCTGCTCTGCAGCTATGATAAAAAATGAATTTTATAGGCTACAGCAAATGTTCTGTTTTTCAGCATTGGACCTACAGTGTCTTTATTAACGGACTATGTGACAACCACTATTTCAGCTAACTAGCTTACAGTACGAGTAGCAGAATAATACTTCAGTGGTCATTAGCACATAACTATTTAACTATATTAGCATGAAATAATCAATCAACCTAAATAATCTAAATCCAAGCATCTCAAGAACAAAATGAACAAGGCTGATGGGCCAGCCAAAATAAACAAAAGCAGGGCAGCCACCCAGGCCGACCCGCACATAGGGCCGTCGGACCTGGGCACTAGCCCTCTACCCTAAACAAGGAAACACATTCTTACCTAACCTGGAAATTAAGCCACGAAAACAGGACTACCAGACCCACCAGAATATAACAAACATAAGATGCAATTAACACAAACTACATAAAGTCAGCCTCCTGACTGACTGCAGGTTCTCCACCCAGGAGAAGGAAGGGAGGGGGAGAGGCTGTTCCCTCCATCAGAGCTAATGAAGCTCACCTGAATAGGGGAGGAACACAGGACAATGAGACATGTGTGATCAGCCTCTAACCAGTAGGGAGGAGCATGTAACACAGTCACACAAAACCAGTGTCTTCTAAACACCAGGATCAGACACAATTAAAGTCTTTTATTTAGCATTTTGGTTTTTTTTAATGTGAGTTACCTTTTTATTAAGCGTTTTAAAATCTTTTTTTAGTTTTTTATCCCCCAAAAATTGAGACCAAAATGAAAATAGGTAAAATGATGGGGGGGGTAGTCATTAGTATGTCCATCTGTCTGTCACCAAACTTTACACATACAGTATTTTAACCTTGATAAGTATTTGTACAGTTGTTTGATATTTTGAATTTTCTACAACTTCTTTTGTTTGTTTCCACGGAAACAGGATTTTTAAGGTGAGATAGAAGAATAGTCATCTTGTCCGGTGCATGAATCTGGCAACCTATACATTCTAGTGTCACCAAACTTTACACACATATCAACCATAATGTAGTTGTGACTTTTGATATTTTCTACTATTTTTAGGTTCAAATAGTATAATAATACTTTAGGTTATTAATCCATAACAACAAAGTGTTGAAAACAGCATGTTGAAAGACCTGAAACACCCGATGACCCCAGGTTACATCACTGATGATGTCAGGTTTCACAAAGTACTGGACTAAAAACGCAGACAACTGAGGAGCATGGGGAAAAACACTGGAAACACATGGGAAACATGAGATCAGACATTGGCGGCAAACCAGCAACTAACAGAGGGAATCACACAGACTAAATACACTAGGATAATGAGGGAATAAGAAACAGGTGGCACAGGGAGGAGGAGGAAAATCAGCAACAGGTGGAGACAATCACACACTGGAGGGAAAATAAATTAAAGGGGAAAACACAAGGAGGATCCAAAGGAGACCGGGCTACAAAGGCATAGAGGGAGAGGGAACAAACCAGAACTGAAAACAGAAGAAACCACAATATGTTAGAGAGAGATGACAGTTCTTACATTTTTCTTTGTCATACATAGAATTATGGCTGCAAACATGGCCGTAACTGTACCACTGAGGTCACCCTGTGTTTACTGTCTGCACTGACACAGACTAAAAGAAAAGACTGCGGCAGTCATAGCTCAGGTTTGATAAAAGAAGTGAAACAGGACATGATGAGACAGAGAGAAAAAGAAAGACAAGATGATGAAGATGATGCGAGAGGAAGAGCAGGTACTGCCCACTGTGACCAGGATAGGATCAGCATCATGTTCCTGTGCTGTTCAACACAAACTGACCTGATCACGTTAAACAATATAGGCCTGATTAACACGGATTTATGTTCTTTGGTTATTACAATATAACAACACCACAAACCTTTAAGCTCAATATAACAACACCACAAACCTATAGGCTCAATATAACAACAACACAAACCTTTAAGCTCAATATAACAACACCACAAACCTATAGGCTCAATATAACAACACCACAAACCTATAGGCTCAATATAACAACAACACAAACCTTTAAGCTCAATATAACAACACCACAAACCTATAGGCTCAATATAACAACACCACAAACCTTTAAGCTCAATATAACAACACCACAAACCTATAGGCTCAATATAACAACACCACAAACCTTTAAGCTCAATATAACAACACCACAAACCTATAGGTTCAATATAACAACACCACAAACCTATAGGCTCAATATAACACCACAAACCTATAGGCTCAATATAACAACACCACAAACCTATAGGTTCAATATAACAACAACACAAACCTTTAAGCTTAATATAACAACACCACAAACCTATAGGCTCAATATAACAACACCACAAACCTTTAAGCTCAATATAACAACAACACAAACCTATAGGCTCAATATAACAACACCACAAACCTTTAAGCTCAATATAACAACAACACAAACCTATAGGCTCAATATAACAACACCACAAACCTTTAAGCTCAATATAACAACACCACAAACCTATAGGCTCAATATAACAACACCACAAACCTATAGGTTCAATATAACAACACCACAAACCTATAGGTTCAATATAACAACAACACAAACCTTTAAGCTCATTATAACAACACCACAAACCTATAGGTTCAATATAACAACACCACAAACCTATAGGCTCAATATAACAACAACACAAACCTTTAAGCTCAATATAACAACACCACAAACCTATAGGTTCAATATAACAACACCACAAACCTATAGGCTCAATATAACAACACCACAAACCTTTAAGCTCAATATAACAACAACACAAACCTATAGGCTCAATATAACAACACCACAAACCTATAGGCTCAATATAACAACACCACAAACCTATAGGTTCAATATAACAACACAAACCTTTAAGCTCAATATAACAACACCACAAACCTATAGGTTCAATATAACAACACCACAAACCTATAGGTTCAATATAACAACAACACAAACCTTTAAGCTCAATATAACAATACCACAAACCTATAGGTTCAATATAACAACACCACAAACCTATAGGCTCAATATAACAACAACACAAACCTTTAAGCTCAATATAACAACACCACAAACCTATAGGTTCAATATAACAACACCACAAACCTATAGGCTCAATATAACAACACCACAAACCTTTAAGCTCAATATAACAACAACACAAACCTATAGGCTCAATATAACAACACCACAAACCTATAGGCTCAATATAACAACACCACAAACCTATAGGTTCAATATAACAACACAAACCTTTAAGCTCAATATAACAACACCACAAACCTATAGGCTCAATATAACAACACCATAAACCTATAGGTTCAATATAACAACACCACAAACCTATAGGTTCAATATAACAACAACACAAACCTTTAAGCTCAATATAACAACACCACAAACCTATAGGTTCAATATAACAACACCACAAACCTATAGGCTCAATATAACAACAACACAAACCTTTAAGCTCAATATAACAACACCACAAACCTATAGGTTCAATATAACAACACCACAAACCTATAGGCTCAATATAACAACACCACAAACCTTTAAGCTCAATATAACAACAACACAAACCTATAGGCTCAATATAACAACACCACAAACCTTTAATCTCAATATAACAACACCACAAACCTATAGGTTCAATATAACAACACCACAAACCTATAGGCTCAATATAACAACACCACAAACCTTTAAGCTCAATATAACAACAACACAAACCTATAGGCTCAATATAACAACACCACAAACCTTTAAGCTCAATATAACAACACCACAAACCTATAGGCTCAATATAACAACACCACAAACCTATAGGCTCAATATAACAACACCACAAACCTTTAAGCTCAATATAACAACAACACAAACCTATAGGCTCAATATAACAACACCACAAACCTTTAAGCTCAATATAACAACAACACAAACCTATAGGCTCAATATAACAACACCACAAACCTTTAAGCTCAATATAACACCACAAACCTATAGGCTCAATATAACAACACCACAAACCTATAGGCTCAATATAACAACACTACAAATTTATAGCATAATTATAGTCATAATATTATTATTGTCTGACTATATTATTGTATAACACATCCTATCTTTATTTACTGTTTGAGGCAGTTTTTCTGTAATTAAAATTCAAAATGATGCAAACTCGAAAGCTTAAATAAATAAAGTGTACAGAATTTCACTTAATTATTTTTAATAAACTTAGACAGGAGAGACAAGTGAGGAGTCACAGATGAAGGGAGAGGAGGTGAATACAGAGGGAGAGAGAGAGAACAAATCATAAGGGATGGATCATTCACTGCAACATTTAACCTGATTCTCATGCATTAATGCCTGGCAGATAATTTATGCCACTGCCTACTGACATGATTTTAAAGCTGTTGTTATCAGAATTTTGTCCCCAAAATGTCTTAAAATGTAGTCCATTCATGCACAGCGTTTGAAGTGTGTTTTGATGTCAGCTTCATCTATAATGGATCAGGTGACATTTTTCTGATGACACCCCGAGATACACCTCTTAAGAGACAGACATGGAAATAGATGCTATTATGTTTCCTCTTATTACCGCTGCTCTTTACCTTTTACCATTTGTTCCCCAGGAGATAAGTGCCAGAGTCAGACGGGGGGGAAGAGTAGACAGGACATATGAAATCAGACAGCAAGTCAAAATAGTTTATTTTAGAACAGGATTCAGAGTTGAGGCACTACCTCACATTTATTATAGGCACTGAACTACTGTACTGGAGTCACAGCCACGACTCGGTCTGAAAACCAAAGCCTGCCAGCCACGAGGTCACAGCTCCATTTGTAGTATGACCTGGCAAATCAAGCCATCAAAATATTAAATCCTAAAAGATATGATCTCATGTGGATTAAAAACCAAATCTGAATAAATACTGAGAAGAGGCTCTATTTAATAATCCTCTCAAAACTGGTAAACAAAGCATTATTATTCTATTTAATAAGATCGACTCTTATTAATTTATTAACCAAAGGTTTAGCTGTTAATGGGGCTGACTAATTCCTGCTCTTGATGAAATTTGAACCCATCCTACCATTTTAAAAACCCACTGAGAATCACTGAGGTAATAATGTGACTGGCAGGCTTCAGTGAGTGGAGGCAGCCATGTCTAAATGACATCATCGATCAGTCTAGCTTTGCTGAGGACTCTTTAATACGTTCTAATAACACTGTTTGTTATCAACCCAACCAACAGTTTAAGAACACACTGCAGTGTCACATGAATCTATTACATCAACCACAACAAATATTATTATGATTACTATTATTATTATAATCAGAATTATAATAACAAATGTAATGCAGGCATTTTCCCTCCTGTTCCGTCTGTGTGAGCGGGGGATGAAAACCTGCTGTGACGCTTCATCTGGTTTGTTCTTAGAGGGATTATCAATTCACATAAATTATGTTATAACTTTGTACATCTGCGGTGCAGAGGAAGCACCTTACATCAGCGTGATCAACAACATAGGGTGTTGTTTCTGCTGTTTGCTCTGTCTTCTAATGCATTCCATGTCTCCACGAAATTATATTGAGTTACAGCTAATTTGCAACAGCATAATGGATCAACAGATTGTAGAACATAATGGGGAAACAAGCATGTCAACTAGAAAACATGTTGATACAGAAAGATAACGCATTTAATATGTTTTCTGGAACACTGAACTGAAAACATAGTCTTTTCCTTACCTTAGCCAAAGTGACTTTGTCCTCTGAACCTAATCACAGACCAGAGGGTGGACTTGGTTTTGGTGGAGCCATTGTTTTGCACTTTGGTTGCCATCCTCTCCAACCTCCTTCTTGCTCCTCTGGTGTGGAGCATAAATGTACACCTCAACACTCAACCTGCACAGGCAGGGATTATGTTTCCTTAATAAAGATATTTACTGTTGCAAATTAGTTGTAAATGTGCATAATTTCTTGGAGAAAAGGATGATGATGCCTTGGCCTGCTGGGGTCACATCTGACCACAGGGGAAGTAAACGTACATGAAACGTACATGAAACGTACATGAAACTCATGCCCTAGTTTCTATGCCTTGCTGTATGTATGATCCACCTACTGTACATCATGACCCCAGAAAACTTAAGCCAATTCACAAAATGTGTCTGTTGACTAAAAGGCTTAGCTTAACATTGCTAATTGCCTACTTTAGTTAGAATAGAAGATCAGGTGACTGATATTTAGTGACTGACCAGCACGTAGTTTCAAGTTTGAAGCTGTGGTCAAATATGATCACAAATCACATTTATCAATCACATTATGACGACGCTGTAGTTCAAAGGGGCACCATCACACATCTCACAAGGGACAGATTTGATATAGAGTCATGCCCCATATTTGTACCACAGGCATTATAATAAAAACTTATTTCTACTTTATTATTTTATCATTTTATTTCCCAAGCCATTATGGCATCACCAGGGATGTTTCTGCATCTGTTCTAACAATTGTGCTGTAAAGTAACTCAGAATGTCACAAATCTAAAGTTGACAGAAACAGAATTTTATTTGTCTCAGTGAACATGATTTAATTGTAAGAAACAAAAGCCTAAATACACTGCTCAAAAAAATTAAGGGAACACTTAAATCACACATCGGATCTTGATGTACATTGTATAATTTGTTGAGAATAAAATGATGTAACAACGGTCAATGGAAACTAAAATCATCAACCATTGACTAAAAAATTGAAACACAGGCTGATCCAACTTGTGTGAATTTTATCACAGCAACTCATAATGTGACTCAGTAGTGTGTTTGGCCCCCGCCTGCCTGTATGCACTCCTGACAACATCTGGGCATAATCCTGATGAGTCGGTGGATGGTGTCCCGGGGGATCTCCTCCCAGACCTGGATCAGGGCATCAGTGAGCTCCTGGACTGTGGTGGTACTTGGCGGCGTCGGGTGCACCGATACATAACACCCCATAAGTGCTCAATGGGATTTAAGTCAGGGGAACGTGAGGGTCAGTCAGTGGTATCAATGCCTTCATCATCCAGGAACTGCCTACACACTCTGACCACATGAGGCCAGGAATTGTCCTGCACCAGGAGGAACCCAGGGCCCTCTGCACCAGGAGGAACCCAGGGCCCACTGCACCAGGAGGAACCCAGGGCCCACTGCACCAGGAGGAACCCAGGGCCCACTGCACCAGGAGGAACCCAGGGCCCCGCTGCACCAGGAGGAACCCAGGGCCCTCTGCACCAGGAGGAACCCAGGGCCCACTGCACCAGGAGGAACCCAGGGCCCTCTGCACCAGGAGGAACCCAGGGCCCACTGCACCAGCGTAAGGTCTGACAATCGCTCTAAGGATTTCATCCCGGTACCTAACAGCAGTCAGGGTACCGTTGGCTATGACATGGAGGTCTGTGTGACCCTCCAATGATTGATTCTGACAGTTTGGTCAGAAACATGCACACCAGTAGCCTGCTGGAGGTCATTTTGTAGGGCTCTGGCAGTGCTCCTCCTGTTCCTCCTCGCACAAAGGAGCAGATACCGGTCCTGCTGCTGGGTTGATGTCCTTCTACGGCCCTGTCCAGCTCTCCTGGTGTAACGACTGGTCTCCTGGTATCTCTTCCATGCTCTTCAGACTGTGCTGGGAGACACAGCAAACCTTGCGACCACACATATGGATGTGACATCCTGGAGGAGCTGGACTACCTGTGCAACCTGATTGGGCTGCAGGCACCGCCTCATGCTACCAGTAGTGACAACGACACCAGCAGAACACCAAACTAGAGAAGACTCAGTCAGGAAGGATAAGGAGAGAATAATTGTCTGTGGTCACCACATGCAAAACCATTTCCTTTTTGGCAGTTGTCTTGCTTTTGCCTCTCCATTGCACCTGTTGTCACTTTCATTTGCACCAAAGCAGCTGAAACTGATTCACAATCACTTGTGCTTCCTAAATGGACAGATTGATATCCCTGAAGTTTAACTGACTTGTTGTTATACTGTGATGATGAAGTGTTCCCTTCAGGTTTTTTGATCAGTGGTAATTGAGTATAAATTAAAAAGCATGTATTTGTTTGTTCAGAGATCTCACTGAGGGTTAGGTTGAATATGTGTAGTCTAATGTGTGTGTTCTCAGTTAAACTGCTGTCTGACTCATTGTTGCATGGTGTATCGGCTTGGATTGTGCATAGTCTGAAGTGGCAGAAGGTTCTGTGTGTGGGTGAGTGTATTACAGAACAGGGTTATGTGTGTGTTTCTCAATGTTTACACAGTCATCATAGGTATAAAATACAAATTGTAAAGCATTAGAACATAAATAAAGTGTTTCACACACACTGGTTTACACCTTCCCACCATCTGAGTGAGTCAAGTCCTCCCTTCCTTATGTTTAAGTGTTCTATCTTTCACCCTTCAGTACTTTTCATTAAGTTCAGTCAACCTCCCAAATTACATTTCCACACGAAGAGTACAAGGTAATACTGATCCACTGAGACCACAAAGCGGTTTACCGGGTTTCTACAATGTCAATCACTGTAGGGAAACAGCACAGTACAGCGGGGAGGGTTGAACCAGTACAAACTAGTTTCACTTGAACACTCAGAAGTTAAAAAGATAGACTGCAGTGAAGGCGGTTCTCGAGCTGTTCGGGTTTTCAGATAGTGGTTTTCTGAAGAATCCTGGTTCCAACACAGTCAATAGCAAAATTCTGTGTTGAAATTAATTTGTACATTGTTTTGTTGATGCTTATTTGGCTCTGAGAAGGGAAAAACCAGAAGGTTATAAAGCACACAAAATATTTAAATACAAATAATAAAATAAACCAGTTTGTTTGCTCCATCTTTGTCTGTTTTCTTTCTTGTCAATACTAAATATAACCTTTTGCAGCCATTTAAAATGTATAAGATGAATCGTATTCATCCCCATATGCATCTAATCTGACCAACATAGTAAAAATAATATGATTTGTTTATGTACATCTATTTAAAAAAATATCTGCTGCAACATTAGCTCTGCATTAACGCCTAACCAGTGACAAACCTCAATCCACAACACAAATAACAAGAGGGCAAAATAACAAACATGAACAAAACAAAACAATTCTGATTATCTAATCAATAACAGGCAATATATATATATATAAAATATACCAGTATGTCTGTATGTCTGTAATTTACAGGCTGACAAACAAACATGATTACATGGCTATGTAACTTATGTATTGAAGAGGAACATGTTTATGCTACCGTTGGGTTCTGACAGATTCTCTGTTACCCAAGAAACTGTGCTCAAGTTTGCCCACCAAAGAAAACGTCCAGAGGTTTACCATCGTCAGAAATAAGACACATTAATGCATGTGATCCATTAAACTGAGAACAGTAAACCCAAACCCATCTCTGCAATGTGTTGAATACACACTCATTGTTTATCAAACTATTTAGGGGTGTCCCTGCCATGCCTTCACTAAAACAGGGGGGCCTAAATGTGTCTCTTAGAGCAGGGCACTTACTATATCACAACTATTTTAGAGGTAATGATACACAAGGCAACTTTCTGAGGCAATATAACTCTGATGTGTTTGCTCCATGTAATAAAAATGTGCCGTTGTGCATATATGCTGCTAGTTTTACACTGTTGGGTATTAAAAACCAATATTATTATTATTGTGCACCTCATGTGATGCAAATGTTTCAGGCTCATTTTGAAAGATTTCACCCCAAAACTTGTGGAAGGGGAAGTAGGCCCACAGTACATCTTGACTTGTTGTAAGAACACAATTACATACACATTTATATACTGTATGTTTGTGTGTCATTCGCTCATGGGCAGCTTAAAACATACTGCATGTAATCAAACGCTACCAGTATTGAAGTATCCTGATCTTTACCTGCACCAACAAGAGTTGGAGGAGGTCATGTGAACCATGCTGTTTGTGTGTGTGTGTGTGTGTGTGTGTGTGTGTGTGTGTGTGTGTGTGTGTGTGTGTGTGTGTGTGTGTGTGTGTGTGTGTGTGTGTGTGTAAGCAGGGTAACTGAAAAAGTTTTAAACCACATTTCAATGATATGAAGTAAAAATGTTGGTCCTGGAGAGGGGTACGGCTGGTTACATTTTGAGGCTCATGGCATTATGACGCAGGAAATTTTGATGTTTTGCCTAAAACAGGAAGTTTTTATAACTCCATTATCCATGATTCAATCTGATCCAAACTTCACAAGTTGGATAGAAGTCCTGACCTGAAGATTCGGCTATAGTCATAGCGTCACCTAGTGGCAACAGGAAACAATGTTTTTAGCATGAGATACTCTTAGTAGCCCGATGACCATAGATTGACTTCAAATCGGGTAAAAAAAAAAAAGCCATGACACCTTAATGAAGATTTAATGTGAATATTCTGAGTTTTCATCCATTTTTTTTAAATTTAAAAAAAAAATTAGATACTTTATTAATCCCACAGGGGGAAATTCTTTCTCTGCATTTTGACCCATCCCTGAGGAGCAGCGGGCTGCCACTACATTGCGGCGCCCGGGGAGCAAATTGGGGTTCAGTATCTTGCTGAGGGATACTTCGACTTGTAGACTTGAAGGGGCTGGGGATCGAACCACCGACCTTTTGTTCCATGAATGACTGCTCTACCTCCTGAGCCGCCCCTTTACTATTGTCCGGTACCTTAGACCACTCGGCCATCCTGACGGTGGTGCAGCCGTGCCAGTGTAGCCAAAGTCAATGTTTTGCCATAGGGTTAAGCAGGAACTCGTGATAAACTCCACTAACCATTCTCCAATCTGCCTCCTATTTCACTTTTGATAAGAGTCCAGGCCTAAAATCATCAACATAGATAAATTCAGCAACAGTCGTAGCGCCAACTAGTATCAACAGGAAATGTCATATTTCATACTTTAATGTACTCCTACTTGCCCGTTGACCATGTCGACCTCAAATTGGTTCAGAAAAGCTGTAGCACCTTGATGATGGATGGATGCTAAGAAAGTCACACAAACTGGCACACTTAGAGGTGATAAACATTATGGGGGAGGGAACAGGTGAACAGATTTTGAGTTTTCATGATGTCCCCATAGTAGGATTCGTTAAGTTGCTTGGTGGACGTATGCGCTCTCAGAAGCAGCAAAAGAATTTCACTACAATGAGTAAACAGCCTGATACGAGCATCACATCAGGAGCCAGAAAATGATTATGGAGAATCTTTTCTATTGAATATGAAATCTAGTTCTATGAAGAGTCCTCTCTAAAAACAATCTGACATGGACCCCGTGGACTGAGACAGGAGACCACCATGTGAGACAACTAACTCTGGCAAAGTCCCAGAATTCCTTGGCAACGTCAGTGTGGCATGTACACTGTATTGAAGAGCCAGAGAAATTGAAAGACTGCAAACGAGACATTGTTCATCCTCCAGACGGTTCACACAACAGTGATTCTCACAAACATAAACACATGCAGCCACACAAGCACAACAACAATACTGTGCATGCACTCACATACAGTCACAATCACACAAATATACTAGTGCATACAGGAAGTCAAGCGTTAAACCTGCACTGATGAGCATCTTGTAATATTAGTGGATGAAATGAAAGTCTCATGTTAGAGGCCTCGCCTGCAGTGAAATGCACAATTAAAACCAAACTATATGGCTCTGAGCTTTTTGGGCTCATTTTATTGGCAGTACAACCTGACAGTTCAGCTTTTACAAATCTTGTTTCCAGCAATGGCTGACAGGCTATTTCATATAGGATTTGTTGTCTAAGATGATTGCTAGTGAGCTTCTCTCTCACACCTGTGCAGCTTTGACAAAAACTTTAATCCACGCCCCACGATCAGTCTCATGTATAGTATTGTATGTATACAATATATATTGTATGTATTGTATGGTACAAGCTGAATAAGGAGGGGACAAAACATGCCTTTAAAGTGTGCTTTTAGATGCCTGTATGGTACACATGTTAAACATGATACATTGTACTCTAGGCACCAATATGCAAGGCAATCCGATGCTTATGCTAGAACATTAAGTGGCCTCCATGTAGCTCTAAATGGTGTAATATGTAATAGTTCCCTGTGTTTTTCCTGTGACTTTACCCATGCTGTTTTTATTTTGGCCCACAAAAAGCCTGAGTCTGCCACGTGACAGTAGATGATGTCTCTGTTGGAGCCGGGTGACGTCTGGCGGACATGGAACCTGTGTTTGCTGATGAAGCTTTAGATGTCTAGGATCCATTTGACAGGCGGGAGTCGGAGGACTAGGAAGGAGTAGCTGAAGAAAAAGCAGTTTTTTTGAGGACTGATTGTCTCACAAGTTGAGATGTGGGTGTGGATTATAGTTTTCCAGTGCTTCACAGGCTCGTTAGGCCATTAGCATTGACAGGTTCTCAATAGCAATAGTTTTAGACGGCTGCACCTATACTCACAGAACACTGATGCAACATCTACCAAGATAATAACAACTGTGGCATGTTCAGCCTTGAGGCCAGTTCTCCCCAGTGGCCAAACGGAGTAGGGTGGTGCATTATCCACTTCTTGGAATGCATTCATGACGAGTGCACACTCTCACAAACTGAAGTAGATTGTAGAGGTTTATCAGTCTAGGATGGAGTAAGTCATGGTCCCCAAACAGCAGAGCTGGTTACTGACAAAATACTTGTTTTTTATCTGATTGTTGTCAGATAAAAAAAATGTGAAAGAGGGATGGATTCAGTCTTAGAGATCTGTGTTTTGTGCCTGTGTGTGTGTGTGTGTGTACACTTGTGATGACTGTGTGGTTTAACACACTCAATTAGGTGCACACAGTGCATCACCAGAAATAGCCAACTGTCAACTGGCATCTCATCTGAGCTCCAGCAACTTCAGTTCTCTCTCTCACAAAGCAATAGATATCTGTTAACAAGGTTCTGCCAGGGAACAGACCAGAAATATATGTGAAAAGTGATGTGTGCGTTAGAAAGGATGGTTAATGTTGGGACCAGAGGTAGCAATCTCCTTTTTGTAGATTGTCTCGTTTCTTCTCACTTCCCTCTCAGTATGTATGCATGTATACAAGTCTCTTTAAATTAATGCAAAAAAGAATCTTTGTGTTTTGCTATCTTAAAATGAGCCTTTAACATCTACCATGTTTCTACTGTAGCCCAGAATGGACAAACCAAACACTGGCTCCAGAGAGAGCTTATCAAGTTGTTTATATTTTAAGCAGCCCCTGTCAGAGAGGGTGAGTTGAAGGGTGCTCAGTTGGTTGCAGTCTCCTACCTCATCACTAGATCCCACTAAACCTTTCAAATTGGATCATTAAAAATAGGCGTTTTGGGGCCAAATTGGAAAATAAATACCTATAATGGCCTTTTTGCTGTTTGCATTTGCAATACTAACAGGAATGATGAGCTGATATAGCTGGCTGCTAGTTGGTATAGCAATGTCACTTCTGAGCGATATTTTAAGAGTGATGCTGCATTGGCTAATTTGTTCCAACCAATTGCCATAGACTTGCATCTGTTCCAATCACAGTACACTTGTGTCACTCCGCCTGCGGTGGGAGAGCTCCTACTCCGAAGCTCAACACTAAGTTCTAAGAACTATTGTTTTAGTTGTTGTGGTACTGACACATGGAAACAATGATAAGGTTTCTCTGTTGTCAATGAACGCTGTCTGGCTCTTCAAGAACACATGCAAACATGCAACCAATGAGGCAGGATAAGAAAGACTAAGATAACCTGCATGCCAAGCAGTACCACTCTACACTCTACACCATTACACCTGACTGACCTCATCTGATATCCACAGTTCACTGAATCTGTCACAAAGCATTGTGCACTGCTGCTCCCTCCAGCATGTCCTGTACACAAAGCCTCACCTCAGCACCAACATACTAAATCACCAACAAAAGAGTCTTTTCAGAATCTGTTGTTTGGGATTGAAAGGCTGCTCTGCAGCAGATGTAGGTTACTTAGATTCACAGCAGTTAAGTCGTATTGACCCGTCCATAGAAACTTCACAAAACACCCCAACAGCACAATTCTTTGACTCTGTGTGCTCACTAAATTGCGCATATAGTTTTTACACCACATAGCAAAGGCGTTCCTTTTTTTAAACAATTACTAATTAATTACTAAAGGGATTACATGTTACCTGTCCCAGTCATTTCATTTTTTAAATTTTTTTTTTGTTCGTTAATGAAATTAGGATTTGGATGGAGAGTTGACTTCAGATTAGTCTCATTTAGACAGACTGCTATAGGACAAGGTAACTTGATGCAGACGTTTGCTGTCGTCCACTAATTAGAAGGTCAGTGGTTTGATGTAGCTACATGTCAAACTACATGTCGAAATGTCCTTTGGCAAATTGTCTCTGCTAGCTCTTCCATCGCTGTGGGAGTCTTTGCGAATTGTGTGAATGTTTATTGCTTCCTGATGAAAAGGTGGCACGTTGCACGTTGTGTATGAATGTGTGTGTGAATGGCTAAAGACTGGCTCACGATGTAAAGTGCTTTGAGTGATCAGCTGTCATGAGGCACAAGAAAAGAACTCCTGTTTTTTTCTTGTGTTCCTATTGTTATTTTTGGACGGTATAGTTAGTCTTCAATAAATTTATTCTGTTGCTCTTTCTCTCCCATGGGAAGGTTGAGTAGAAACAGGTAAGAATTTATAATGTCCAGGTTGGCTAGGTTGGCTCCATTGTCAGCAAGATTAATGCAACTGAATGAATGCTACAAACTACTGATCAGATTTCCATGAAACTTGGTGGGAGGGTGGGTCTTGGGCCAGAATAAATTTCATCAAATTTTGATGCAGATCTGGGGCTATGGCAGTGGGGTTTGGTTAGACCTCAGTGGCAGGAGAGAGAGAGAGAGAGTCCGAGCGGTTCAGGGAGAGAATAATGATTATGACAGGTGTTTTGTGTTGTACTGATTGCTCAGGTTCAAATCCAGGATTTTTTTTCACTTTCTTTGACATTGTGAGATTTAGCTTTTTTTTTCAAGATTTTCTCTAATTACACAGGGAATAATGGATGTTAATGAAAATATTTATAGGCATATTTTAGGCATATTTAGGGGGGTCGGTATCGATGAGTGTGTGCAAGGGTGTGGATCCAAACAAAAATCCAGATCCACCAGATGTAAATGGCTTACTGGTTCAAACCAGTAACCTTAAATTATTTAGAGGGCTATGAGTTTGAGTTTGGATAAAGCTTGACTGAATTAAAGGGGACTGTTGGGCCTTGGTGAAGGTATCCGCTCAACAGAGTGCCACTCTAGTCCTCAAAGTGTTGACTGTTTGGGACATATTGAACATACAGTCCAATGTCGGTGAAGAGGACTGTGCTGCAGGATTGATATTCTATGGATATTTGGATGTGTTTTGCTTTGTGAGCTATCCACAGCTCACTGGCAGAGAAAGCCTACGTTGACTTATCCATACTCAGAAGATGGATTTGCAAATGGTTTTGTAAATATGATGAATATTGCAGCTATGTTGGTGGTAGTCAATGGTACACTTCAGGTAGATCAAATAAAACATTTCAGACCCTTTTCACTCCTACAATGAATCAATTTCACCGGAATCATGAAAGTAAGACTCAAATTCACTATATGGACAAAAGTTTAAGGTATAGGATTGATTTTCAGGCATTGGGCTAGGCCCCTTAGTTCCACTGAAGGGAAGTCTTAATGCTTTAACATACCAAGACATTTTGGACAATTCTATGCTTCAAACTTTGTGGGATGAGTTTGGGGAAGAACCTTTTCTGTTCCAGCGTGACTGAGTCCCAGTCCACAAAGCAAGGACCAAAAAGACATGGTTTGGTGAGTTTGGTGTAGAAGAACCTGACTGGCCTGCACAGAGCCCTAATCTCAAGCCCATCGAACACCATTGGGATGAACTAGAATGGAGAGTGAGAGTCAGACCTTCTCACCCATCATCAATGTCTGACCTCACAAAAGCTCTTCTGGATGAAGGGTCAAAAATTTCCACAGAAACACTCGGACATCTTGCAGAAATTCTTCCCAGAGGAATGGAAGCTGTCATAGCTTTGGGGGGGGGGACTCCATATTAATACCTATGAATTTGGAATGGGATGTCAGGGCCAGGTGGTTGAAATCTGTTGTCCATATAGTGTATGTACTAAATGACTGTATCATATTTCAAACCTTGTGTAAAGAACATTGCTTCAAAATGTTGCCGAGATATCATCACCTTAACCTGCCATTCATCCATCATGTGGCTGACATCAAAGATGAGGTAAATAATTCAATGCATGGATATCAATCACAAAACTGGAGGGGAATATAAAATGGCAGGAGGCTGATGTTCAGCCTATCATTTGTCTGTCTTGATGCTTCCGTGAACCAGGTGTGAGTAACTTTGCATTCTCTCCATGAGCATCTCCATCCCTGTGCTATAGTGTGATGTGGTGATTGATTGCTATGCGCTAATGTTGTAGCCAAGGTGGATAGACGTGCGGTACAGCAGGATCCCGACAAGTTCCACCACAGTCAACTTTTCTGAACCTAGAAATAAAGGTAACACAGTGATCGACACCAGCCAGTGCTTCTCTGGTTGTTGGAGATGTATGGGATGCTGACAGTAGCTGCTTTCAGTATGAACGCATACTAAGGGCCACTGTTGTTGACGCTGTGGTAATGTTGCTAACTTTCACACATATACAACACCGCAATAAAAAGAGAAAATTCACATTCCCACAATGTCACTGCCTTAAACTCAACCTAATGTTGTTTCTACGGTCATAGAAAAGAGTCCGAGCTCGCTGTCGCAGCAGCAGGAGAGTGACGCTGCTGTAAGAGGTACAGATATGGCCCTATGTTCCTTAATATCCAGAAAAGTACCCTGCTTTTATTCTGTAAAATGGTTCAAAGGCATGTTGTTTCTTCAGACACGTGTGTTTGTCTGTTTTTTGCTCTTTTTAGTGTGCGTCTCTGATTTCCCCAGAGTAGAGAGGCTGTCCTTGCTCAGATTGAATGCATTTGATGTTGTATTCATCCAGCTCTATTTTCTGCAGCCCCCATTTTTAAAATGCCTGTTTAAAGTAAAAGAGTTCCGTACATCCCATTGTACAAGATGAATCCACCAGCCATAAAGGTAGAAAAGTATGTAGGTGTAATCTGTGGATCCAATTCATATGTTTTTGTCTGTGTTTATGCAAACACATGATTAAACATCGATGCCGGTTTATGCCTGTGCATGTTGGTGTGAGCCCATGAGTCACACTGTTTCCGGTAAGCACAGAGCTTCCACAGCATTACTGGGTCCCTGGGAGACTCCGCCAATGACAAAGAGAATGCTGGCTGTCTGCACGAGGGCAGAGGAGCAGCGAGCAGTGGGCATGGGAGCAGCGTACTCCCAGCGGCGCTTCACCGGGTTGTAGCTCTCCACCGTGCCCAATGGTGCTGGTTCATTACCTGCAAAACAAATATAACATGTTAGAATACTGATGTTTAAATGTTGTTGAATATAAAGCAAAAACCCAAACAAAGAAAATATTCTGAATGGGACATTTTATGTATTTCATTTTGCTGAGATTGGGACAAAGACTTTTTCCAAAATTCTGTGTCAAAGTAGAGAAACAACATTGCGGTTGGTGAAAGGCTCAAAAATCCTCAGAGCACCCTTTAGATATTTATAGCCATTACTTGCTCCCACAGACACAGCACATTAAAGTTTACCCCTCTGGATTATGACTGTGTACTCATTACACCGCTCATTAGCGGCGGGTCTGAGAACATGTTGCCATAAAGTGACTTATCAGTGAAGTTTATGTGTGTGTCACTTGTAGCTGCCCTGAGTGTGCACTGAACTTATCATTCACACATGAAATGGGAGCTAATAGACACACATATGGAAAGACAACATATCCAACACAACATCTCCTACAGCAACATAATGAAGAATCCCCATGACTCGGCATAAACACATCAAAATCATATCTGAGTATCGATAAAATAATCAGGCTTTTGTCTGCAACTACAGGGAAAGTCGTCGTAGCACAGCTTGAGGTAAAAGCTTGTTTAGCGAAGAGCGTAAAGATGGTTGTGGCTCAGTATAGAAAACAAAATAACTTGGAACAACACCAGATACCTGATACAGAAAAAAAATCAGTTTAGAAATACCTGAATTAATGAAGTAATAAATTAATCAAAATTTTGATTGATTGATTGAATTTATTTTGGAATCATTTTTATAGGTATAGAACACACAAATATAAATGAAAACAGAGGATAACTCATAAAGTATAACATACTTATTTCCAATATGGAAACACACTCGACATTAAAATAATTGAAACATTTAAAACAATTCAAACTCATTCTGCAACCGATGCCATGAAAACTTTTAAACTTGTTTTTTAAACACATTTTTGATTGGCTTTGTCCGGCATTTTTATTCTGCACATTGATTTAAAGGCACTTTAATCAATATTACTGTTCTGAAGTGAGACAAAAATTTGAACCTCCTCACTTCAGTGTGAGGAAATATAAAACATTATAACACAGCAGTGCTTTCAAAAGTATTTTGAGAAAAATAATTGCCAAACTTTCACTGCATGTGTTTCCATGGCAGTGGCTGACTGGCATCTGAGAGCCCTGGATGGTTCCCTTTTTTAAACAAGAACACATAGTATTGGTTAGGGACCATTAATGAGTTGGTCTGTCTGTTTAAAACCCTCCACATTTGGAAGAATTATGCTGCAAAGGGAATCTTCTACCAATTCGGCATGACAGTCCTGTTAAATTGTCAGACTCATGACAAAAGGATCAAAATTGAGGCAACAGAATGAGAGTAATTTTCTTTTATTTCCTTCCTTTTTCCATTTCAAAACCTGGCACTTACATTACCCACATTGCAACCTGACTGCCGATAGATCTGTTGGAGATTGCGGTATGTAATGCTACGAGCGGAGATGAGAAGCTAGCTATAGAAATATGGTGAGCACACTTCTCCACTCATTTGATGCTAAAGTAGAATTCCTCTTGAAGTTTGTATTCCCCCTGGGAAAATGGAAGCTATTAGCCAAGCTCATCTTGTCAGTCATTTCCACTAGACATGACTTTTTGTCTATGTTGTTTCAGTACCTGCTGTGTTAGCGGAAGCTCTCACACACTGTGTTCATCTTGATAGAGAGGAAGAGAATCTTTCTCTCTTTCATGGGTCCACATGTGGTCAGGGCAGTAGCACAGTAAACAAAAACACACAAATGATAAAGAAACTCTCTGCTCGGTAAAAATAATTTTTTCATATCAGCTCATCTAACATTGAATTAAATGATTTGTAACATGCAGGGATTGCATACTATGCAGAAAAAGCTGAATGACAGTTCTCTGAGGAGCATTTTAGCCTCTTTCAGCCCACTGTTGATTCTCAAAAAGCCCACTGTACGCTACCTGTCCAGCAGCTAGTCCACTATTTGCTCTACTTTCAGCAATGTTTTGGTGTCCAACTCAAATTGACTACTAATGTTGCTCTATGTCTGCTGCATGTATTATTAGACAACTGTTAGTACCGGCTGACCCGTTAAGATATGTTTACGTTTAGTTGCACTGCTCTAAAGTGACCCACAACAAAATCATTGAATGTAGTATTAAATGTGAAAAATACAGTGTGAATCTATTGGTTACACTACAGAAAATTAATGACTAACATAGAATATTTTACCCTTTTTAAAAAGGTTTACAGTTACAGTATTTTCTAAACAACATATTTCATAAAGTGAAAAATTGTTTTCGTTTCTTCTTTGCTTTCTGTCGAATAAGAAAAGAATTTTTTTTAAAAGGAACTTGACAAAGTAAATGAATGCATTGCATTCAAACCCAACCAGATGTGTGGGACAGCTAATGTGAACTTTTTAATTACATGTAAATGACTGAATTGTTCTCCATGAACAGCTGACACCAGGAGGTTTGCCACAACATTTCAACCCCCAGGTTGTAAAATCTTCCTTTTATTAAGTAAGTGCAAAACTTAAATATAAACAGAATAAGATGATTTGCACATCCTTTCCTAATATGATCAAATAAATACAGTGCAAAGACAATATAAGATCATATTCAAACTTAAATATTAGAATATATTATTATTAAATGTTCTATATTAGAACATTTAAAACATAAAACAAGCAAAGATGGTCCGAGGTTCATCACTTTGTGAAAAACCAAATGGACGCTCTCAAGGAATTTAGGGATTTCACCAACTACCATCCAGAATCCAGAGACATCTCTGCACATGAAGAGTAAGGTAAAAACAAACATAATTGAATGTCTGTGTCCATCGATCCCTGAAGTAACACTGCCATGAAACTGTCATGAAGGTATAAATGATATATTACTAAATGGGACTGGGAACACAGTCCGTAGCTGCCTTTACAAATACAAGTTAAGATGCTACCAAGCAAAGAGACAGCCATAAATCAACAACATCCAGAAATGCCACCCTTCCTTCTCTGAGCCTGATCTCATCTAACATGGAATGACACAAAGTGGAAAAATGTGGTCTGACAGGTCAACATTTCAACATCTGGAAATCATGGACTATCACTTTTCTGAACTTAAAAGAAAAAAGGCAAATGTTATGTTGCGAATGCCAGCATCTGTGGTGGTATGTCAGTGTCCATGGCACATCTGGGAGGTCAACCCCTACGGCGACTGGGCGTTGACATATAGAGTATATAGATGGATGGATGCTTGGTCTCTGCTTCCTCCCATGACACACAAATGAAGCCATAAGATCACAGATAAGAACACTGCTCTCTGACACTGGTAGTCATCAGGAGAGAGTGCTCAGTGCTCAGAACTGAATCATCCTCTTTTCTTAGCATCAAAGAACTAATTATCACAACGCTTATCAGAAAATGAACACTTGAACATAATTCATCATGATAACAACTACCTAAAATGACAGAAACCGTCTTTGGGAAAGTTTATTTGATGCTTACTTTGAGTTTTTAGTTTGGCCCATGTCCCATCAGCCAAGATAAGGGAGAAGGGGGTTTGATCTATGCTGCATCCAGCCACCAGGGGGCGATCACGTTGTTTTTGGCTTCATTTGTCGGGAGCTGTCATGTCATTCATCTTTATATAAAGTCAATAATTTTGGAGCAGCATATTGCCATACAGACAGCACAAAAGACATTAACAGAGACCCTGGAGTGTTGGGCCACTTGAGTTGTGTGTCAACCAAGAATGACAAAGAATTTCTCATCACATCATTGTCCACAGCTCCTGAACACTTCCTGAATGGTTTTAAAAGAAACCAGCGTGTATTCACAAGAAGTTTAAACATTAAATATCTTGTCTATGTATTCCATGGACTATAGGCTGAAAATTATTTGCCAAAAATCACTGCATTGTTTTAAATTTACATTTTACAAAGCTTAAAAACGTTTTTGGAACTGGATTTGACAATACTTCTATTATATATACTGTATATTATATTCCAGAGGGCTTACTGTATATGTACAATCAAGGACACATTATGTCTCGCCAAGGATTCTTTGATCTGATGTGATATTTTTCTCTCTCCCTGCTTCTCTTTCCCTCCCCTCACTCTCTCTCTCCTTTACCTCAGGTGCAATGCTCACTGTCATTATACATCGGCCAGCGCTAAGTTGTTGCCGTTTCCATGGTGACCCACATCACAGCAATTCCCGAAATGATATTGAATTGTGTGTGTGTGTGTGTGTGTGTGTGTGTGTGTGTGTGTGTGTGTGTGTGTGTGTGTGTGTGTGTGTGTGTGTGTGTGTGTGTGTTTAAACAGGACTACTATCATTTTGTTGGAAGAACAAAGTGACAGTTCCGAGCCGGCCTTTCAAAGACGCTCTGGCCTCAGATCCTTTAGCAATTTTTATGAGGACCCACATATGTACCCATACGAGCGCACACACACACACACACACACACACACACACACACACACACACACACACACACACACACACACACACAAATGGAGAACAGACACACACGACGCTGCTCTTGGTGTTGAAACACTTCCTGTCATTGCTTTTATTCATGTTGAACAGACGTTTTAATTCTGCTCCCTCTCTCCTTCTGACCTCCACTCATCTCCTTTTAACTCCCTGTTCTTTTCCTTTGTCTCGTCTTCATCTTGTCCATTAAATTCATTCTTCATTCTTCCTGTTCTTTAAAAAAATCCTAGTCTTTCTATTTTTTTAATTTCTAATCCTTTACTCTTCTTTGAACTCCTACTCATCTGTCCTCCTCATCCTCTGTTCATCAATGTTTTTTCTTCCAGTCCTCCCATCTGAATCTCTTCCTGTCAGCCCTCCTGCTCCCCTTTTTGGCTTCACGTTTTTCTCTTTGATGCTTCTAGTCTCCAACCGTCTTCCTATTTTCTGCGTCTGTCACCTCTCCAACACTTAACCTGCCTTTTGCTTTTCTTTCTCTCACACCTCTTCCTCTTCTAGAGAAAAGCTTTCTTCTTTTTTCTCCCCTAAGTGCCTCACAGTTTACTATCACAAACTGTACAGATTCTAGAGCACCCACCGTAGCCATTTAATCATTTTGTTTCATATATAGATGGTCACAACACACACATGAACACACACACAATAATCCACGTAATTCCATTCAATGGTTCACTATGGTGCTTCACACTAACATGTAGGGGCAAAATCAACTTTAACATAGTCACACATCATCATGATCAGTGTGTTCAAGACGTCATCGTCATTGATTAGAATTCATGATTAAAAATTAAAATCCACTGTTTCATTTTAGGCACTATCCCTAAACCTACCTCAGAATCACTTGGTGGTGATGCTGAAAGCAAAAGTTTTCTGCAGAGAGCTGTGTCAACAACAACAACAACAACAACAACAACAACAAAAATTGTAGCATGAGCATAATAACAAATAACAAGCAAATATATCTATATATCATAAGATAACGTTTGTTGTGATTTAGGGTTATATAAATAGTTTAAATATCAACTGACTGACTGTCATCTCTACAAATTTGGAGGCAAGTTGGATGAACTGAGATCAGCTGAATTGAATTGACTATGATAAAATATTGCAGTAGGACTGTCCTGAATATCGTTTCTATGGCTTTGAGGCATCAGTTAATTATTAATTAATCATGATTATTTGAATTGTTGAATGAATGTTGTGACATTCTGATTGATAACAGATGAGTTATATAAAAAAAGGGTGACACTTCTGATTAATCTGAATCAAGCATTATTTAATGCTATCTGTTCATCTACACATCCCAGTTGTCTCTCACACAATCCAGATTCATTCAGTGACATTGTCTGAAGTGAAGCAGTCCAACCTCCTGATAAAACACGAGCTCCATCAGAGCTTTTTTCCTCTAAAGAGTTTCCTCCATTTCTATCTGCAGCTGTTGGTTTTGCAGCTTAAGTGCCTGACAATATTTGCTGCAGTGACAATCCTTTAGAAATAATGAAAGCAGCCTCTCTAATCATGAAATCGTTAAAGAGAATACGCATCGATCAATGCAACGCATAATAAGAAAGAAATCACTTGGAAAACTCGCGCTGCTCCACATGATTTAAAAGTTTTTATGAATGATTAAGATCCTTGAACACCACATGCTGTTTGATCCAACACCGGCTGGAACGGAATGCAATTACAATCACCCCCCCAACGATTTCTAAATGGTATTAGTGGTGCCAGAACGCTGCTGTAATACAAACCACCAACAACACAGGAATTAAAGCTTATTTAATCACTCATTTAGTTTGTAACTGAGACACAAGAGCAGATAGTGGCAGACAAAATGTTCTGTGAAAATGAGGTGTATCGGTAATATAATGGTGTTACATTCTATTACATTGTTCAATCGACTTTTACTTCATAACGATAAGCTGAAACAAAAACATTTCATGAAACTCAGATGCTCGACTCGTTAAATCTGCTGCAATCTGTATCTTGATTTTATCCTCATCCTCTACTCTTTATTTTTCTGAAGCGTTTGTCCTTTCTGTCCACCTCCCTCTCAGATCACCTGTTGCTTCTGCTGTCAGAGGAAAGACAGCAGCACATTAGGTCAAAGAGAGGCTACAACAAACCCGCAGCATTTGATCTGTGCTGTGAATAGAGGCTCCCATTTTCTCAGTATACCTGTGCTTCTATGGGAGCTTTGAAGCTTTTTTTCTTTTTTTTAGTGCTGTTCAGTCCAGTTTAGTCCAGTCCAGTAGGGTCAGAGCTTTATCCAGGGATTCACTGTTGTTGAAAGCACGGCGTTCTCCATGCAGGAGAGGAGCAAGGACATGTTGCCCTGCTCTTAACTCTGCATGATGTGGTTAACTGTAGCTCAGAGGACCTTCAGCAGTCATTTACATGCTCATAAAGACTCTTAAACCAGTCAATCTCAGAGGATATTATCTTATCTGATTACTCCTAAATGGCACTTCAAGGGTTTCTCCTGAAAAGGACTTTTCACTAAGCTGCTGAGAACGACTGTCACTGACGAACAGAGAGAAAAGGATCAGGGTCCCCTGTTAGTATGGATGACATCATGCATCATCAATTATACTTTCTCACTGCATCTAGAATGATTGATCTGGCAGGTGACCAGTCTGTGTAAAGTGAATGTGAAATGAAGTATTCATTAAAACGCAGCAGCGCGAGGAACACAGATGGATTGATTTCATTGTGGTTTGTGCTTGTATTGTGTACTCTTAATGAACTGTTTAACAAACTGGGGTCTTAGGGGAGTATTAAGCTGGCTGCAACACAACTACACAACTTCAGTACAAGCCAACAGCTTCCTGCTGCACTGGCTGTGCTGTCAGAAGCAGCCAACAGTCCTGATTTCAGACAGAACCAGATGGAGAGAATTTCCTCAAGCAAAAGTGTGAAGTGTTAAAACTTGTGTGATTCAGAAGCATGTGTGTGTGTGTGTGTGTGTGTGTGTGTGTGTGTGTGTGTGTGTGTGTGTGTGTGTGTGTGTGTGTGTGTGTGTCACAATGATTATCAGAATATGCAGATTTAATGGTTGAGTAGCACAAAGTGAGACCATTTATATTGAATGTAATTAGTCTCAGTTTGCTGGGCTACAGTACAAAGGCTGAATATGCTACAGATGAAGTGGGTAAAATAGAAAAGCTCAGTAATCATAGAATCATTCTCTAATTTATTGGTTAGGTCCTGACAGAGAGGACGGCATCTGGGTCTAGATCCTGACCACAGATTATTACCGACCTCAGAGGGGATGCTGAGGAATGAAAGTTAACAAAGGGGGATACATTCTGCTCATTTTCTACCTACATATTGGCTTGAGGAGAACATTATGAACATGGAAGGCCAGTCATCAGGAGCTGGCCTCATATCTCTCAACTGGTAAATTCAAAACCATGGAGGTCGTTACTTTTCCCACCTCAACAAATACCTGGATTAAATTTAGAGACACAGTTATAGGACAGAATCTACACCATTGCTGCTGGTTGATGTAAATTTACATAATTCTTGGCATCCCCTGGTCCACAGAGGTCGGCTCCCAAAGTGTTCCTATTAAAAATGACTTGATGTGGATGATGACAATTACACAAAAACACAAACAGGAATCCAAACTGGGAAAGGCCTTTTAGTGGAAAATCCCCATCAGGCTGTTTCGATTTGTTTGTGAACTGATTGAAACCTAATTAAACTAAACAATGATCAAAATATGAGTTTAAAAAGTTCAGTATTATTGAATTTTTCCATTGCACAAACACTATGCACTATCTACAGCAGCTGACTGATTTGGAGTAGTTCTAAGTAATAGGAGTCCTTTGATGGCCCTATCTCAGACCAAGGAGGTACTATTAGTTATAAAATACTTTGTGAATCACCCTAAGAACACAAACAGATACTTAAAGCTGACACACACCATCTGCCAAAAACAGATACTTTGGCTTCGGGAAATTTTGTGAATACAACCTCAGAACAACAACGTTTAAGTCTGAATTAACATTTCAATATTGATTTTGTGTTTCATTAGCCTGTCATACTGTGATGTTATCTGTGGAAGCTCCTGCATCTCTGTTATCAATAAGACTTGATATGGTAAGTGTTGCAATGTCACACTGAATTAACACAGAATAAAACAAGAGACTGGTTGCACAGCAGACTTTTTGAAAATCACATTTGTATTAATGGCTGCTGCATTCCACTTAGAGGAGATGCTGCTATATGTGCTCTGGTTAGCCGTTGTTTCTGTTATTAAGCGCACATGTGTTTTTTCCTGCAAATCTCTGCTGTGCAACCAGTCCATTACTTAGAATTTAGCTTTAGATATGAAGCCTATCAAAATGTAAACGTTTTTGGGGATTTGCCAGATGATTGTATAGTTTCAGTAGAGTTGATGGATTCATTAATGTCTCTGTCCTTGCTTTATTTCTGGCTTGCAGGTTTCCCTTAATAATATCATTCAATAAGAGGCTTAAATGTTTCATCTATGAGTTATATCAGAGCCGACGATGTTGAAATGTATTTTAAAGGTTGGGAGGCGCACAAAGTTACAAATGCATTGAGTTTAGGAGGAATGTGTACATAGTATGTTTATGTGAGCATCTCTGTGTGTGTATGACATAAAGCACATGTGAGAGTTACATGCGGTTTCGTGTATTCACATTGTTTTAAGTGAGCGTGAATATCTGTCACAAACAATACAATAATTAAATGATGGCTGAGGACATATTAACATCTCAAGTCAATCTTTCCAGGCTAATTGCATTTACTTATATTTTACATGCAGTTGTCAGAGTTGTTGAATGTTCATCATGAAGAGGGTTGCTGTGCAAAAAATAAAAAATAAAGAGGCAATGAAGAAGAGATCGACTCATACATGCTCACATTATTGTCAGTCAGTGAGAGAAATGCACATAGGCACTCACACAGATGTGGACAATCACACTGTGTGGATTCTTCATGTGTTTGACTTTCTATCAGGGTTTCAAAGCATTATTTTCATTTTACCCCAACGTCCCCAAGCACGGAAGAGTAATAAAGAAAAACAGTGCAAACTAATGGGCGATGACATCTGCTGGCCATCCCCACGTAACCTTTATGAATTTGTAATAGCATGTACAATATTAGCTACCATTATAAGCAGGACTGTTCCAGTACAGATAGCAGTATTGGAAATGCCTCCCACACTCACTAAAATGCTGGATTGGGTATAGTTATTGTATGATCAGATACAACATAATCTATTAGCCCTGTTAATTTCTTCCCAGCAGTGTCCAATGCAGTCGTATGCAGTTTAACAGATTATTTACTGCACAAGCGCCCAATTCATTTCAGTCGGACAACACATTGAGTTTGAAGTGTTTGTTATCACAGCAGTAGAACATACAGTAGTTTGGGTTTGGTGTCTAGACTCCGACCTCATCACTCCCCGCAGGTATGGGGGAGTGATGAGCAAACTTCTCGAACCCTCTAACCGGAGCCTAGAGGTGGATGCTGGGGTGGTGGTGGGGCTGAAAGTGCAGGCAACAGTGCACATGCAGAGCAGCATTGACAGGTATAGGGAGAGATGGGAAGTCATGTGACTATTGTGTATGCAGTGCATATCGAGTTGTCTGCCTGAACCAGGTTGCAGGCTTCGCTCCATAAATAATTTATTATTTCTCTTTGGTGAGGATGTAAACAACCTTTTACAGATGACAAATACAAGTGCATTTCATATTAAAGCTGGCACTGGCCTTTGAAGAAAATACTAGTCGACAATACCTTTGGCAATAAATGCCAAAAATATCAATAGATTAATCAAAACAAAATAATCGATAGATTAATTGACTAATCAAAAAAATTATCTATGTAATAATAATCAAATAAATAAATCATATTAATCGTTAGTTGTGGCCCTACATACAGTACCAGTCAATAGTTTGGACACAGTTTCCCATCCACTTGAATGAGAAACTGTGTCCAAATTTTTGACTGGTAGTGTAAATGGCAAGCGACTTGTGTAACTTCAACCACATGTCTGCACGCTTATGTTTGTTGTTACTCGAGCTCTTTTTCCGGTAAATTCTGATCATCATAAAACAAACAATAAGTGAAAGTTCAGTGGAATTCATGTTCTGTATTTGTTTTAACCTGAGCCAGGCCATAAAACAACGATAGCCACCATAGAACATCCATACAGGCTTAGTATAATACAAATGTTTAAAAATGATCTTTTTTTTAATACATATTTTTAATATTAATATTTGTCAGATACTGGAATTGGAGGAATTGGAAATGGAGAAGGAAGGAAGGGCTGAGAACGAATGTAATAAAATCAGTGAATCGGTAAGTAGAGAGCAGTCATTGGGCGGTTGTAGCTCAGGGAGTAGAGTAGTTGGTTTGTTTCCCGTCCCCTGCATTACATGTCGAAGTAGTCTTGAAGCAAGATACTAAACCCCAATATGTGCTGTAAGAGCTGCCCATGAAATCAGTCGTCATCACACACATAACAAGAATCACAGATCATCTTCATGTGATCTCTGGAGAAGCAGCTGTGTAACAAAATGCCTGATGATGTTGTTGTACACCAAGAACCAAAGTTCCAGACTAGTTGTCTCCTCCGATTGTTGGGAGGGGTGGATCGGGGGAGAAATCGGCTCGATTCCTCTATACTGTGAGCCTGGCTTAAGTCTCACTGAGATTAGGACCTCTTGTAGGAGAGATGTGAGAACAAATGAAATCTACAACATCACAAGGAGACATTTCATTGCAATGCTTGGTTGGAAAATGAATATTTGTTGATAGAATTATAGAGGGCATAATATTGATCCTTGCGGGACACCTTTATCATCCAGGAATGTGATCTGAATCAGTTGTCCCCAACTTTGGACGATAAAGTATGTATTTAAAATAAATTCATGGACAGCAACTTGTTGCATAAAACGTTAAGGCCAATAGAATCAAAAGCCTTGGACAGACCTACAAAGATTAGTATGTAAAATCTATTCTACCTATCTATCTACCTCTGTCACTGTGTAGACCATCTTACCCCTTCATTCTAACCGGGACTATAGCTATTTATTCATACATAGAATGTGTAAACTGTGTATACATACTACATTACTACATACTAACTATATTACAGGCACTGTTTGATCTTTGTGGATGCATTTCCTCTTTTATTTCCCAAGTCAAAAGGCGGGGGATTGGAAATGTGCCACAAACCAGCTATGACTCACAAGTCCAAAAAAAACCCCAAGGATTCGATGGTGAGCCAGTCTCATAGCTGGCACTAACACAGAGGAAAGATATGACATATTTTTTCCTCTCACTCTTCCCCACTCTTTCATTTTGATGTTAACAAACACACAGCCATTTCCTCCTCATTTAGTCCTGTCTTTCCTTTCTGTCCCTGTTCCCCTGCTGAACTGGTCTCTCAGCAGGACAAGGTTGGCGTCTTAACAGATGTCAGAGCATAATATTGACTGTCTATGACATGGGAATGTATCACAGCTTAGATTTCAACCAAAAATAACCATTTAAGGCCAAAATAGATTGTTTTAAATGTACAGAAGACCGATAATGCATTGCAATGTCATAATGAGGTCATTTTATGCCTCTATCTCATGCGTTATGCACATCTGGTTAAGGCCGGAGGTGTTCCCTTCAACCTTTTAATTACTGTCGCACAAAAGATTTCTACTTCTAAGGTGTGATGTTTTGTCTTTGACATTATTGAAGAGGATGAACATGACTGAAATGAACTGTAAGGGGATTCTGCAATAAGAGAATAAACCATAACAAGCAAAAAAAAAAATGGAGAGGCTCCTTAAACGCTGCTAATTATGTCAGAAATGGTCTCAGATTTCAATAAAATGATGTGGTTTTTCTTTTTAGATGACAAAAACCAGTGGCATGAACTTTTAGATGTGCTATCAAAATAAATCCCATTCCTTATGTTATTTATTCAGCATGGATGTTGTTGTTTGTGTGTGTTTGTACAGAAACTGAAGGAATCCACATATATTTTTTTTAAATCTGTGAATTGATTTCAATGTATTACTTCATGGTTTACACTTTGTGTAGCTGTACATGCATGTGTATAATGTCGCTGATGCACACGAGTCAATATCTGCTTAACAAGCATGCCGTTGAGGAAAAAAGCTGACCTCGTATTAATTTGTAACATTGCTCAGTGTCTCTTCACAGCATATTTATTTGAACACATGCTGCTCAGTCAAGGAGAAAATGGAAAGTTAATGGAAAAGTCTTTCGGTTGAGTGTGTGAGAATGTTGATGGTGTGTGTTCGTGATGAATCAAAGCTGTGTTGACTGATGGGCTGTTAAGAGGTGACGTCAGCAGTAAATAAAGGCTTATCTTATCTTATCAACATTACTGTAAGAGCCAGATGAAGCCAATGGAAGGATTAGGGTAATTTCCTCAAATAACAAACAAGTGCAATCGTTTTACATGTACATTCTGGGTTACCAAGTAAAATGAATGGTAGTTATTACTGTAGTAAATTTGTTGAAACCACTATCTTTTTACCCAGACCAGTCCCTAGAATACAATGATGGCATTTTACATGTCTACAGACAATGGGTATGTTAAATTTACGTGTTTCATCCATCCATTCATCCATTTTCTTCCACTTATCCAGGGTCAGGTCAGGCTGAGGGTGGCAGCAGGCCAAGAAGGGTATTCCAAAGGTTCCTCTCACCAGCAACATTTTCCAGCTCCTTCTGGGATCACAAGGCGTTCCCAGGCTAGTTAAGTTATATAATCCCTCCAGTGAGCTCTGGGTCACAAAACCTCCGAAGGGAGGCACCCTGGAGGCATCCTAATCTGATGCTTGAACCACCTCAACTGGTTCCATTCGACACTATGGAGCAGGGGCTCTACTCCGAGCTCCTCACCTTATGCTTAAGGCTGAGCCCAGCCACCCTACGAAGGAAACTCATTTCAGCCACTTATATATTTCATGTGTATCATATTACATCCTGATGACATATTTATGAGCTGATTGTCAGACGGAGGGGGGGATACGTGGTGGCATGACACCTAGGTATGTTAAGGAGACGGCTGGCAAGCAACAGACCAATGTTCAAGATGGCATTTAAACATTGGTAAGCATGAGATCACTGGTTGAGACCTATAAGCTGACAACATCATAACATTTAGCAGCCGTCTTAGTGTCAAAAAACTGTACATATTTTTTAACAAAAGATGGGGACAGCTGCCAAGTGACAGACCACTCTTTGAGATGGAATTCATGCGCAAGAGCATTGGTGAAAAGTACTTTTTATGGAGACATCCGGACAGCAGCTGTCTTTAGTCGCTTTTAGTTTGAGGCGGGACAGTTGTCACCGTTCTGCATAAATGTTACAAAGGCGCAATAGGGAGTCATTGTTGTTCCTCCTCTGAGCCACCGGCAGAGGTAGTAATAACGCTGGATCCACCATCTATACAATCGTACGAGTTGGCGAGGCAGTAGGACAGGACGGAGGTGTAACATTTTGATATTGTATTGTGTGTGGCCCACAACTGGAGGATTTAAAAATCAGCTAGTAGCCGTTAGCAGCTAAGTCAAAGTAGAAGAAAATCAGCCCAAAATGTCTTTGAATTGGGGACACAGCGTGAGGTCCAGGAGCAGTCGTTTTATACGTCGTGCCTTTTCTGGTTGAGCTAGAATGCTATTTAACAGAAAACACACTGGAGCTGTGTTATGTCACCGTTGATTTGTTCAGTATAAACAAACAAGAGGCGGCGTAAACAACGACCTTCGTTGTGTCAATGAAACCAGATATTTTTAAAGACTCCTGGGGACCACTGCAAACCAACACAAAACTGTTTTCACAATCTGTCAAGACCATTTCAAGATGACATTTACGCATTATTTAGGTGACTTTGCAAAATAGAGGCAGCCATCTTTCTGTCAAAAAAACAAACAGGTATTCTGAGCAACACATAATTATACCATGTGATTTTTGGGTCGAAACCTAACCAGCATCGCAACGTAAACTTGAAACATAATGTTTTAACATATCTGCATGACAGAGTTCATATTGTAGATGTACTGTATTTATATGATAGGCATGAAATGTACAAAGTGACTCATCATAAAAACATGTCAACTCATGACAAAGCTTTTTTTTGTCATGAGGATTACTCAGCCTGTGAATTTGGAAGTTTTCTGACGTCAGAAAATAAACTCTGTTTATATTTGGAGAGCAGAATTTTTTCACTGGGAAGTTGAAAACTTGGTGATGTACAATAGATAATACATCGGGTTAAGGTCAATGTCAGTCGTGTCATCAGCAGACGATGAAACATTGGAAATCAGCCATCAACATTGGAAATCAGCCACAGAATGACGTGTTGTTGTTCTGTTCTTCCTTTCCTTGGATCGATGCACAGCCCTGCAATCAGTTTACAACAATTGAAAAAGAGAAATAGGAATATATGGATGTGCTGACCTAGACCACCAGCTGTGATTACTCTTCCTCCCAGGCAGCCTGCCACAAAGTCGGCCCTCTTCTCCCTCATCCTGGATGTTCGGCTGGGTTTGATCCAGATACCTGCCAGAGGTGGAGACAGAACATTGTGTCAGTCTATCACAACAGAAAACAAACTAATTACCATGTGGGTTTAAAGAACAACAACACAACATAACCTTAAGTATGTTGACACCAAAACATGACATACACACTCTAATTATGAAATATTTAAAAACCCAGGAGCGTTAATCTGCTGCTGTAGCAGCTACTGCTCTGGTTTCAGGCTTTTCACCACTATCTGGAAGCTGGCTGCAGGAATTTGCTCCAATTCAAACCATGCATATTAGTGAGGTAAACACTGATGTATGGTGATAAGGTCTGCCTCACAGCTGGTGCCACAATTAATCCAAAAAGTGTTGCATGTGGGTGAGGTCAGGGCTCTGTGCAGAGCGGTAAGTTCAACCAACAACAAACTTTGTGCAACAACAAACTGGCTTTGTGCAGAGGTGCATAGTCATGTGGGCTTTTAGTTTTATTTTATTTTTGACTGTTTTATTTTTCTAATTTCTTTCCTCAAACGTAATGTTTTACTTTTCACTTCCCATCTAAAGCTAAGTTCACACTACCAGGCTAAAGTGACTTAATTAAACTTACAATCGTTTGCCTTAATGTGACACAGACTCAGATTTTTTCAGGGCTTTGTGAACACAAAAATCTGACCTTTTCAAATCAGATTTTTATCACTTTGACCTGCGATCCTAGATCGGATACATATCTGATTCGTGACCATGCATGAATGTGAAATTCATGTAGCTTTTTCCATACACGCATGCACAAAGCGCTGTCATCAGACCAGAGAGGAGAGATGAGAACAAAGGCTATCAAAGAGTTTTCCATCCTCCAGATTAAAATGTCATGCATACATTCTCTATTAGTGCATTCATTTCAGTTTGAATACCATGAATTGTCTCACAATTATGACGTTTATATGAATGTGAACCGTCGAGATAACCAAATCTGATCTTAGTAAAAAATCTGAACTGAACATGGAGTGTTATAATGTTTGTCTGAATTAGCTTCACCTGTCCCTGATGAGCCTCCTGTGTTTTTAGTCCATTTGCTTTCCCTCCTTCAGTTGACAGTTCATCTGCGTTAGCTGCTTGTGTTTTCTTCCCATGTTCCTGCCTGGTTTCCCCTGATCCTCACCGGTTTGTTCTCTTACTTTGTGTACTGGTTCTTAGTTGTTTGGTTTACCCCAGCCTGCCGCTTCTTGTTCTGTTACCTGACAGTCTTTAATGTCTGGATCTCAGCTTATCAAAGTGAACCTTTTGGGTTTTTTTTTTTACTTGTCTGCGTGGTGTTTTTGCATTTGGGTCTGGTTTGAACTCATAAAGCCTGACAAGTTTAAATAAAGTTGAACGTTCGGCTTATAAATGCAAGGTTTTACAAATTACTGAGTCAGAATCTAACAAGTAAAAGACAAAACTGTTATTTCCAAAGGTGAATATAAACAAATAAAAAATCACATAAGGAAGAGAATCAAATACTATAATACAAAACGTGCACGTTTTCTTTACCACAGTTTTCCATTTCCACAAAGTCGGAAGCACAACAGTCTGTAAAATAATCACAAAAACATTGGTCTTACAGTGTAGAGTAAGTGTTGACTAAACTGTTTCTGGTAGAGCACACACTATTCAACTGTAAAACTGTTGATTAAAACCTGGTACATAAAAGGAAGCATCACTGAGGACTCGACTTTTTCGTCTTCTTGTTAAAGAGGACTATTCAAAACACTCCGGTCTGTGCAAATACATTTGAGAGAAGCATTCTACTTGACAAAGGAGAAAACTCCCAGTCTGTCCAAAAGTGGAACAACAAAAAACAAATCTGCCCAAAAGCACCTCTAAAACCTCCAGTGTCTATGCTAATCAAGCTGGCTCTAGCTCCATATTGTGCACAGACATGACAGCGGTACTGATCTTCTCACCTACACCTCAACAAGAAAGCCAACATATACATTTAACAACTGGTCAAAGTACTCCTTTAACACCAAACACAAGAAAGAGTGTATTCTGTGAGACTTTTCAGCACCTTTGTCTTAAATACATGACAACCACAATCCTTCATTTGGCTGTGTGAATGCCTTTATTTATGAAGGCAAAAAATAATTAACAGAGGTAGTCACTGCAGGATAGAAAGCAGAAAAGAGAAGATCAAGAAGAACAGAGGATGAAAGCAATGCAGAGAGATCTGTGGTTGACAGCACAAGGTCTGCCTGAGGAGTTCCGTCACTCTCTTCCTCTGGCATGGAACCCACAACCCAGCAGCAGATCACATTTCTAAATTTGGGTCAGTGATACGGAGTGACACATCCCCTCTCCCACTCCTACACGTCTCCTCTGAAAAGAGCCTGAACGAGGGAGATAAGCTGCAAATTCACACAAATGCAACAAAATACATCACAGCACAACAGTAAAAAATGTGCTGCATTGACTCATGGAACTCATGGACTCATGGAAATCAGTGCACACTGCATAGCATCAAACTGTGGTGCTCCTTTACTAACTAGACAGAAACGGTTGTTTTTCAGTCATGGATAACAGGCATTCATTCACACATCAGACACATTAACCTGGTTTAGTCGTCCTTTAAATTAGCACTCGCACAACATAGAGCGCAGGTTTATGAGAACGTTTGTGGAGGCATTTGGTCTTCTTGAAAGAAAGTTAGCAAATGATGGCTAGATATAAAGTTAAGAGATCACTGAAGTAAACATAATTCATCCTCAAGGAAACATGAATGTCTGTACAAACGCATTATGAAAATCCATCCTATGGCATTTGATATCACTTCTTTCAAGTGATTTCGGTCGCATAAGAAATGTTAGGGGATCACTAAAGGCATTTTGATTCATCATCTGGGGACCGTGAATGTCTGTATAAAAAATGTCATAGCAATCCATCCTATGTGGTTGGAATGCTCTAACTACACATTTTGACAAAAGCATCAAATTGAAATGGATCAATCATAAATGTATGCATTTAAATGTGGAGTGGTGGAATGGTTGACTGACATTAACATCCTCACAGCTACGCCACGAGCAACACTAAAAACAGACTGGAACAGACACAGCACCACAGCGGGGGTTTAGGCATAATTTAGGTAGAGTTCTCTATTGATCCTCACTTCAATCCACACATATACAAGTACTGCACTTTAATATTTCCACGTTGTGCTACTTAATACTTCAACTCCACTTGAGAGGGAAACGCTGTACTTCACTATATTTATTGACAGCTTTAGTTACTAGTTACTTTTAAAAGCTTGTTATATTATCCATTAGGTCACATTGGTTCAAATCTACATTTTTAAGTTGAAGATTAAGCTCACAGTTCTCTGGCTTCTGGCATCTTACAAACAGCAGTTTGTAATCAGGGCCACATTTCACATGAGTTATAATCAGCTCTGCCAAATGCTGTTATTATCCTCTAAACTTCTGTTTCAAATTACTAAATGTTCAAATGACCAGCAGTTCTACTTTAATATTTTAAGTATATGTTGCTGCTAATATAGATACTTTTTCTTAAGTAGATCTTACAGGACCTTGAGTCAAGTTGCTGCTCTCCGACACTGGAGCAGGCTGACCCTGCTGCCTTCCTGTGGGAGATTTACAAGAACAAATGACACCTTGGATGAATCCAAAAAGCACTTAGAGCAAATGAAGGAGGACATTCCTGGGCGGTAAAGGCTGCTTTCCAAGCTTAAGCATTATTATTGATCAGTGGATAAGATGCCAGAGGCTGATCTAGGATTTTCCTAAATCAGGGGCCATAATGGGGCCATGTACATCCATGTACATTTCCTTATTATAGCCAGGTGGTTGACATTTGAGTGTTAAATGGCGTGGTTGCTGTTGGCTCTATAGCTTAGAGCAAAGACACACATAACTGAATATATTTACCAAACTGCGCCTTGTTCAAGCACTTTGTGTACGTAAAAAAAGTTAGGAAACAAAAATTCTCACTGATGGTTGAGAAACATTTTTATGGTGTTACCCAAAGACGGGTATTTACCTTAGTATAGGCCGACATGAATTATGGCTCCTGTAGGTGTTTTAATCCGTTTACAGTCGGGCTGTGAATTGATAAACTACACATATGATGTTGGTGAATTAGAATATGTACAGAGGGAAATTTGGCCCCCAGCCAATAGGAAGCTACGCCCCTGGATCTGCCCCTGATAGATGCATACGTGCAACAAATGACTTGTCATTGACACCACAATAAGTGTTGTTTCATATTGACTCACAGGTGCAGCAATGTATGGCCACCAGAGAGCATTTATCTCACCTGACAGCAGGTTTCTGTAAGTGTACTTCTATTGCCACCCAGTCTGCCAGCACTGTGAAAACATCCTGCCAGCAGAGGCTAAAGAGAGAGCTCACTGTAAAGTACCGTTCCAATAACAATTGAGTTTTCAACAACAGTTCAAGTGTTTGAGCGGGTGCTGTTGTATGTCTGTTCTCTCAGCTTTCATGCATTCATATTGCTCACCCTTTCTTGTTTCTTGTTTGTTGTTGACATGCATCACTACCCAAAAGCTTCAAAGGAAAAGGTCATTCTGGTGGAAAAATAAAAAAATCATTATGATATTTCTGTTAGAGGAGAGGAGAGGCTGCTGTAGGGCTGACTGTAGGGAGGTAACAGCTACATGGTAATCTCTGAGTCAGAGGAGAGGAAGGGAGAGCCACCAGAAACTCACTGATAAATACACTGGCCGCAAAATATCAGCAATTCAGCTGTGGAAAAATGGAAAGGCCAGATAACATGGTTCAGATATGGAAAGAGAGGAGTGAGCCGTCTAACTTTCAAACAGGCATGCAAGCTTGTAATTTCTGCTGTTTTCCTCTCCTTCCCATATGCTGTCTGGAGATAAATTGGCAAAAATATCCATGACGATGCCTCGGCTATCTCTGGATTCAATTCAGCCTCTGCACTTTCTCTCTATTGTTTGATGAATGCGATTGTGTGTTTATGTTTATCTTTATAAGGACAAGCATGTAACAGGCATCACTGCCACATACCACAGCATTTATAGGCTAATGAACTGTAGTGTTTACAAGGCCTTAAAACCTTAAACTACTTTAAATAACAGCAAAAACATGAACAATCATACAGTAACATGGCAGCAAAACTCAATGACGAGCACCAGATCATTCAACCACTACTTCTGAAGCATGTCAAACACATAGTGTCTTATTTTGAAGGTTGTGTTTTTTGTTTCCTGTTTTATTCCTGTTTTATGTTCTCCATCTTGTGTTTTTTTTTGCTTTACACTTCCTGTCATCTGATCTGTTTTGATGTTTAGTTTCCCCTGTCTTGGTTTTAGTCTCCTGATTTCAGTTCCGGTTTGTTCCCTCTCCCTCTGTGTCTTTGTCCTGTCTCATGTCAGTTTATCATAGTTTCCTCTTTGTGTCTCCCCCTTTAATATGTGTGTGATTGTCTGATTATCTCCACCTGTGGTTGTCTCCTCCTCCCTGTGCCACCTGTTCCTTATTCCCTCATTATCCCAGTGTATTTAGCCTGTGTGATTCCCTCTGTTAGTTGCCGGGTAGTCATTGATGTTTTCACATGTTCTAGCCTTTTTCTCGTAAGTTCCTAGTGTTTGTATTCTGTAACTTTTCTTGGACTTTTTTTTTTTTTACTTTTGCCTGTTCTCTGGATTTTGCCCTTGCCTGCTGATTTGGATTTGTTGTTCTTGGAATTCTGGATTACCTGTGTACCGATTATACAAACAATTTACCAGCACTGACCCAAATTACCCCCAGAAAAACACCTTCAAAAAGACCAAATCCATGGGATTTATTAACAAAGGTTATGAAAATGACACTAAGTGATTAACACAACAGCTGAAAAGAAGAACTCAGGCTGAGAGGCATCATGACCAACAGTCCCCACTCAGGAGGCCTCTTCCCTCTGATGCTGAAACAGGAGCTTTTGAGCACTTCTCTCAGGCCAGGTGCACCTCGTGATCTCTGTATATGAACAACACCTGAGGGAAACAGACAAACTCATGTTTGAGAGAAACACATGTCCTCGGGCCCAACCAACAGTGTGTGTGTGTGTATTCCCCTACCTAACCTCTTAGACAGAGAGAGTAAACAATTCTCCCATATGAAGGAGGAAAACTCACAGCCAGCATTTCTCTTTGCTGCTTTAACCCATTAAAGGACCAATGAGTCATGCTGATGAAGCAGGAGTGTCATTCATCAGCATAAATTATGAATTCTATTGTCCCAGCTAACGACAAACTTCAGGGAAGAGGAATGAGCAGGCAATAATTTACTTCTGCTGACTGTCTTTTTGTTCCGGCTGGACCAACATGCATACATCACACTGTGTGGTTATGTATGAGAGGGAGGGTGTGTTTGAGTGATGTGTAGGGCAGATATGTGTCTGGTGGACTCAGCTGGTGGAGAGCAGAGTGTGTTATTTAAAGCTCACAATCAATCCTCTTCCCTCTCCTCTTTCACCCTCCCAGACATTTTGTACCTATGACAGAGCTCAATAACACACACACACACACACACACACACACACACACACACACACACACACACACACACACGAGACAGACGCAGGACCATGCAAACACACACACACACACACACACACACACACACACACACACACACACACACACACACACACACACGAGACAGACGCAGGACCATGCAAACACACACACACACACACACACACACACACACACACACACACACACACACACACACACACACACACACACACACACACACACGAGACAGACGCAGGACCATGCAAACACACACACACACACAGATATATATTAAGACACAAGCCTTCAAATAGATGCACATGCACACAAAGGCAGAGATGTGCAGATTCTGATAAGCATGTAATTTCAACAATTTCACCTGTGAATACTAAAACTGTTTCTCAAATAGACACATGTGCGCACATACACTACATCTGCCCAATGGAATGCTGTTACATCCCATCTCTCCCCACTTCCAAGCACAAGGTAGAAATGGGGAGATATTGGCAAGGGAATGAATTTGTAATGACTGCCGGCGCTCTCTGGGATCACATTCTGATAGATCGCTGACAATATGTTGAATATTTCAGGCAGTTCAAATGCCTACACTGCATGTAATGCAAGCTCAAGACTAATGATGGAGGCTTCTTTCATAAAATCAGAAAAATGTTGGGTAACACTAACCAGGTTCCAGGTTTGTCAAGAAATCCTTATTCCTTTAAGGTTATTAAGAATCATTGTATATAATGTTAAGGTTTATTATCCTGCAATACCGATGTGCAATAGCTAAACAGCAAAACAGTGAAGCACTTAATAACAGGGCTGTGTATTGGTAAGAATCTGGCATGATATAGGGGTTACAATTCAATATATTGTGACACTGTGAGGGACAGGTGATATAATATTTCCTTTAAATCTAATTATCAGAAAAACAATGTCTCATTATGAAGAGAACACCACCACATGCACAAAATCTGAGTAAAACAGAGTTAACCACAGCCACAAACCTTTAAAAAAATGTAAGTTTCAAACTAAGTGCAATCTAAATGCAAACTCAACCTATCAGCATGTCTTTTTAATGCAGTCTTGATTCAGATGCTGCTATGAAAAGCCTTTGTCTTGACTGTTCTTTTCTCCACCAGCTTTTTTTTGCTGGATCTGCTGGTGCAACAAAAGCCTGTCAAAGTTCCATTCCCTCTGCATTTCTTTGTCTGGTTCTCTGATAGGGGCTATTTATTCCCTCCTCTGGCACTGGATTTACCTCCCAGACAGGCAGATAATAACATACATTCACTCACACACTCAGTCACACTCATGAATCTCCAGTTTGGTTCAGTTGCTGCAGTGCTGGCTTGATTAATACCACTCTACTATCGATTACAGGGATCAATGCACTAATCCCCATGTTTCATGAGGATTGAGGGGATATGCAAACCATTTGGGAGACAACACCTCCTACAGGACTTGGAGAACTTCCTGTTGGTGCAGAAATAAGTTTGGCCTTTCTAAGAACTACTGCCTACGCACTCTCCCACCTCCACTTCATTTGCGTGTCCTTGCGGAGGGTCTTCCATATTAATTACCATCCCAGACAAATTACTGTGATGGAAGTGAGTTATAAAACCCTCACACAGCAGGTAAAGCTGTTCAGTTCATGATATTCACAATGAAGCATCATCAAGGTCTTATAGCTAGTCGCTAGTCACAGCAGGTGGCGCTGTGACGAAATTTGAATTTTGACATGTGGATGTCTTCAGGGCGGAGCAGTGATGCAACATATGAAGAATGGCAAAGATAGGACCATGAGCAGGGAAGATATAACAACTTCCTGTTTCATGGCGAAAAAACATCAAAATTCACCACGCCGCCATGGCCACACCTTTAAACTTTTGCAGCAACTTTTGATAACTTTCATCATTAACTTGTTGAGACTCTAATGAACAAGTTTAAAGTTGATCTTGTTAATGGCCTACGAGGAGTTTGTTCAATTCCAATGCGTGGCAATGGAAAATAAAAACAAATTTGATTGAAAATGGCCGACTTCCTGTTTGATGGCCGACTTCCTGTCATGGCACCAAGAGGCTTTTTGGTAGATCTGCATATGCTTAATATGTGTACCAAATTTCAGAAGTCCAGGTCAAACATCATCCGGGGGCTGCGTCTCAGAAATTTTCAGGGAGGTGCTGTAAAGTCATTTTGCCACACCCAATTCTGAATCCCATAAAATATCAAACGTTTCGCCACTTCTGATGAGTGTGCCAATTTTCATGAGTTTTTGAGCATGTTGAGGCCCCCAATAAGCCAATGCATTTAGGGAAAAAATAATAAAATGGTGCAAAAACAATAGGGGCTTCACACGGTTTAGTGCTCGGGCCCTAAAAATAGAAATATTAAATATTATTTGAGCATTTTTGTTTTTAGGCAACTTAAATACTGTACCAGTCACATCAATAATGTTAACTTCAGTTACAGATTGTGTGTTTCAGCACAATGACTCATGGGTAATATTGCATTCTTTTCTGGTTTCATGGTTTGGCATCTTACTTAACATGGCTAAATACCCAGTGCAGTCCACTTGACTTGTACCCACAGTTCACTAAATGATGTCATAGGTTCATTTGTAACATGGAGTCGTTCAGCACCAGAAACATCCAGCCTGAGCTGAATGATCATCTAATGAGGGGAGATATTACCCAACTCAGTTTGGATCTCCAAACTGATCCTGGACAAACTGATTACTGTGGCTCAGTCTCATCCAGCTGGGCTTTAGGGGGACCACAATGGTGAGGAGTTGGAAAAACAAGCTGCAGATTTCTACCAGGCCTGTTAATGAGTCTCCTCGGTCTCTCAGTAATCCTATAAATATTCATGCTTCGTGGGTGGGCCTACAAGTTGATGTGGGCTTCAATCAGCTCCACTTTCATGGCCATTCTATGCACCCTGATTTTTCTGAACTACTAAGACATCTACTCATGCTCCCACGGACAGTCATTCCTCGTCTTGTAAATTCCCTTTGCTCAGGCTGCTGTTGTGAGCAACAATGTGATGTGAATAACCTTCCACCATGCAAACAAGGACAAATCAATCTGTACACGGCTGGACACAATATGAAAATCCATCCACTGAAAGCAGAGCTCCAGTAGATACACTAATCAACCACATCTATATGAATATATGAATGTCATGTTAATATCTTGAATGCCACTCAGTGGAGTGTCTATCTCCATCATTGTCAAACGCTTCTTCTTTTGTCTGTGTAGCTTACCTGACCTGTCTTATCCTTCCACAATTTATTGTACAAATCAGTTCAGTAACTTTTGTGTAATTAGGGGAAATCTTGAAAAATGCCTGATCTTAAATTGTTTATCAAAATCCACACTAAGATTTAATGGGTTCTCATGCCTGCTTCAACCAAGCTTCACAGAAATCTGTCTCCAGCAGTTTTTGTGTAATCCTACTGTCGTAACAAACAAACCAAAATGAAACCTCCTTATCAGAGCTGAATAAAGAACTTTACAGCAACGCTCATCTGGCCAAAAACAAGAAAGTTGGGAGTTGATCTATGAACTGTGGAAGCACATAATTCAAGATTTTGACATGTAATGCCCCAGTCTGGTAGTTTTGCCACTAAACCTTGGGCTTATCAACTAGAGCTTATTTTGACCTTTCAGGCCGCTGTGGCATACTCTATTACCATTGTAGCATTAGTTACTTTTTTGTGTGAGCTGCACAAAATATTGTACTTTGGCAAAAATATAGTCAGGTCAAGTTCATCAAAACCGTGAAAAGTCAATGAACCTGTCGCTGGTGTTGGAAGATTTAAACAACGAAGCTGTCAGAGTGTTTGATTTGTGCTTTAATAGCTAACAGCACCTCCGGATGCAACAGACGTGTTATTGCTGCTTCTGTGAGTCTAGATGTGACCATTTGTCTGAGTCACATACTTTCACTTGTCTTTCATTCAGTCGCCCCCTTGACTATCATTTATTTATAAAGTGCTGAATGATGAAAAAGATCAAAACAGGTACAAGGACGGACGTCTGCCAGACCTTACAGCTTCAACAGCAGGGAGTAAAAAAGTGTTCTGATCCAAAGTTCAAATCTTGGAATGAAGTAGGTCTGACAGTAGCTGGCGGGTTTTGAGTCACTGCCCAAAACTTCCAAGGTCTCCTCTCTCCCCCTGGTGAGGATGAGTATCACTGGTTTGTACACTGTAATCAGCAGATAGTGCTTTAATAGAGGGAGATGTAATCAGCAGGAGGCCTGACAAATCTATTTGATAGCCATTGGAATCACAATATAATATGAGCTTCAGCACTGGCAGAATAACAAAGTGTCGATGACAGTCGCTGTTTCAGGCCACCATGGGCTGTAATGATAAAATGAAAATAATGTGTCTCTCTATACCTGCACACTCATCTTACTGACTTTATTTCTGGAGGTCAAGTTATTGAATTTTACACTTTTCTACCTCTCTTTTACTCTTCCTCCAACTCTCTTTCATCCTCTCCGTTACACCTCCACCCAACAGTAAGTGTACCTGAGTTACTGAGTGACCAACAGGGACCAATTCAGACCAGAGCCCAGTCCTTCCATGAGTGGGAGGACATTCTCACCCATTCTGATGTCTTTTAAAAAGGGTCCAACTTGGTGTCCAGTGGTCTGTAACCCAAGTTTAAGTCCAGACAGGGACAAAGTGCTGCATTTCTCTTCCTGCATTTCCAGTTTGTATCTCTACAGTAAATCAAGTCGGAGCTAGAATAGAATAGAATAGAACTGCATGCATGTCCAAGGTTGAACAATGCTACAAATGTCTATTTAGTTGGGCTAGCCCGTGTCCACCCCTCCTCCAAAGTTTTGTGGAAATCATTTCAGGAGTATTTGCTCACTTATGGAATATGTCAGAAAAAGATCCTGCCCCATTGAAATCTGTCTGGTAGTCTTTGCATAATTCTGCTACCAACCAAGCAAACCAACCAAACATACAAACAGAAAGTGTTAAAAACACAACCTCATTGGTGGAGTGAAATAACTGTCACCTGTATCAGTGGCTAACTGGTGTGTTTTTAATAGTTTTTGGACAAAATAGAGCACTATGGCACTTAAAAAGATGACAAGCAATAAAATAAACACACAATACGTGTTAGACTTATCAATTTGTTGTTAGTTTTGGTCTTGTCCTGAGTTTTCTGGCCAAAACAAAGTTGTAGAATATCATCAGATTTATACTTTTAATGCAGAGAGCACAAATAACATTTGTTTCACCTCCATGCTTGGTATCTCTATAGGTAAACAATAAAATCCATTAAATAAGTAATAAATAAGGATGTTTTTTTTCTCCATGTCACAGGGAATGACTGGGTCATAGAGAAAATAAAAATGGGGAACAAACACAGGGTCAAAACGCAAAGACAGTCAAGACAATCTTTATGTACACACTGAAAGGTGCCTGGAGGACGATTAATGGTCCGATGGAAACACTCTACACACTGCAAGGGCAAATCGTTTTACCCTGCCAAGATTATTTTCAAGAGATGATGGCTTCTGCCTATAGAGAGATAAAGAGGATGAAGAGAGAGAGAGAGAAGAGAGTCCTTCATCCCAGGGTATGTCTTTGAATGAGTGCTTGGGGCAGTTGGGTGTGCCCAGTGTTTGTCCAGCCATCTGGATGACACCTTGCCTTTGTCTAACAGGTGATTTATTCACTCAGGTTCATGTCATGTTCTTGTGGACA
This sequence comes from Chaunax sp. Z400, assembly GCA_037577475.1. NCBI lineage: Eukaryota > Metazoa > Chordata > Actinopteri > Lophiiformes > Chaunacidae > Chaunax > Chaunax sp. Z400. The sequence goes on from CM075195.1 coordinate 25,502,842, forward strand.
GGCCTGCGGTCAATATCTCAAGGTCACTATTGAATTTAATATTACCATGGATATGGTGGCTTTGACATGAGTTATGTAGTGTAAAAGTAAGAACAGAAAACTCAGAGAGAGAGAGACTCACAGATATAAAATGATAATTATTGTTTCACAGCAGTCATATTCTAAACTACAAATAAACACACCCAGAAAGGTCCTGAACATAGAAAACACTAGAAAAAAATAAGTAATTATAGGCAGAGGACTCTGCCTAAAGGTCTCTGCTGATGAATACAATACGTCTCACTTCTAGTGCGTCATAAGTGATGATGAAGAGGAATTAAAGCAACAGATACAAGGATGGGCAATAATGTTGGTCATTCTTTAATATAAACAACAATAACTGTTGGCTTTTTACGGGGAATTAACATTTAAAATTTCTACTGGGGTGATCACTCTGGACCCTAATACAGTATTTACTACCCCTGTTGGAAGGCTTTGTCACCTAAATATGTTATTTTAGGGTGCTTGCTGAAGTCTGACAGTCTGTAGTTTTGTATAATTGTCAAACCTTAATATTCTGACATTTGGGTATCGCATTAAAGATAGATGAGAACAAGAGACACCTGATATACCTCCCTTGCTCAGATGAAGGTGATGGTGATGGTGAATTTCACCGGGTTTTGCCGCTTGCTGTGGCTTATGTCAGCACAGATAGTATCAGCTAATGCCCGAAGAACCTGGTCGTGACGCCACCGGTATCTCCCTTCACCCCTCTCAGATTAAAAGCAGATTTGATGCAGGTGGGTAATATAATAATTCAACATTAATGGGGAAAATATTTATTACATTACCTGCAGCGATCCACCAGCAGCAGAAACGATGGACCATTATGCAGGAGGCACAGCAGCTTAACTTCATTATTTAAATCTCCTCTCATACAGACATGATCTAATGTTATTCAATGCTCTGTGTTGTTCTACAAATACAAAAGGTCACACACACAGTCCATGTTCACACTGAAATTGTTTGTTTTTTGTTTTGTTTATTTGCTTTCATTTAAAAATGTTTCCAGACTTCCAGGAGAGGATTCTGAAGTCGGCGGCAGAAGGTTGAGAGAGTGAAATATGTGTGACCAGAGAGGGCCGCAGAGAACAGCAGTAAGAAGTTCACTTCATACATACTGGTGAATTTGTACTGAGTACTGCAAATCAGCCTATTATCATACTGACTGAGAGAAGTTCTGCAGCACTTTCCAGTATCAACACTCCTGTTTGGCCATAGTAAAGCCATGTCAGGTTAAATTTATAGCCAATATCACATTTTTTATTAAGGGGCTTTATAATCCATATAGCATTGTCCACACATGCTCTGTTATCAAATGCAAATGCACAGAAAAGTGATTGGCCACATTCATGTAAGATTAAAGTCCCCCTCCAGTCAGAAATGTTTTCTTCTTGTTCCTACATTTGAATGTTTTAGCTTCACTGTGTAGAGTAATGAATGTACAGAGTCTGTCACTAGAAAGCTGTTTTCACATTCCTCACTCTAAGTGTACATTTTTATTTGCTCACTGAAAGTCTGAATTTTAGAAGTGGACCTATGAGCATTAATATGTGACATCACAAACAGATTTTTAATGTGGTAATTCTACTTTTTTTCCTGCAAAAACCATAACAGAGGCATATTAGAGAATTATTACCTCCACCAAGGAGGTTTTGTTTTCCCCTGTGTTGGTTGGTAAATTCTGTTTAGAGGGCTATGAGTTTGATTTTGGTTAACGCTTGAATGGATTAAAGGGGACAGTTGAGTCTTGTTGGAGCTACTGTATGTGTCCTCTCTAGTATAGTTAGAGTGCCATTCTAGTTATGTATCCCTTCATATCTTAAAAAAATCATATCCTTCTGAGCAGCAATGCTAAAAACACAGACAAGCTCTTTTATGTCTCCTCAAAACTTTATTTTGTTGTTAGGTACCTTCATTCACATTCCCATGTGCTGCCTTCACAAACAGCTCGGAGATTCAGGTAATTCTAGTTTCAAGCATTAATTTACTCAGAACCAGGACAAACATCTAACAACTGTTAATATCTTAATAACGACTATCAGGGACAAAACCACTTGAAACAAGCGAGAGGCTCTAATGTAAAAATTACCTGGTTAGAAAAAATGTTGCAAATATAGAGATATTCCCTGGATTTAAGATATATTTTTAGATGATTTAGATTTCAGTATTTGCAGAGCATGTGTGTACTTGAACAGTGTGAACAAAGGGTAGCCATCCTGGGTATACAGACAAGATAATCACAAGCCTGTCACCGTTGCTAAGTACCACAGGGCCAGGCTGTTCATTATTAGCTGGATCTGATGGTTACAGATGTAGTTAAAGGGCAATCTCGACCACCAGCACAGAAGACACGGCTCACAGTGAGACGAGCTTTGCTTTGAGGTCACATGGAATAACATATGGCACTGCATAATGAATCTAGTTTTTACTTCCGTCTTCCTCTCCATCCAGCCTTACTCATCCCCTCCTGAGACGCTCACACACTTTGGACCACAGCTGGAAATCTCCACCGCAGCAACAATGAAGCTTTATGTCATCATTTTGGTAAAAGAAAAGGCTTTTCCTGAACTTGTCCACTGAAAATATCATCATACTACAACTACTATCATCTTGTTAATGCAAGCAAATGTGTACAGACAACCACAAGCACACATCATGAACTCCAGCACTCCCTGGAGACTATTTATAGGCTTCTTGTGACAGCATGCACTAAACTAATAATAGTCTAAACAGTCAGCAGGCCTTTTAATCACATACTTAATAGAGATATGCAATGCTACATTTAATAAAATTACAGTTGATGCAGCATTTGTCAGTTTGAAGATATGTAAAATATGCATGAATATAATTACCATAATTCCAATGGGCTCATTTGCATACTGATATGTCTGCAGGTGTTGCCATGATACACGGTGTGTAAAACATGTACGAGGAAAACAACGGTGATGCGGCAGGTTGCATTTCACCCCCGCTACAATCCACAATCCGCTACAAGCACTGGGAGGCCACTTCTGGTAATGAACCTCATTATCAGCATCAGTCGAGAGGGGCAACGTAATTGAAAGAGAGTGACACAGAGTAAGCGAGTTAGAGCCAGTGAGGTAAACAGAATAAAATGGAGCCACCAGCTTTAGATTGGCTGTTTCTCTTTGACGCCTCTCTTAATCAGCTGGCATTATGTCAACTTGAGTTGATCACTGTGTAATTGCCCTTTAATCAGGGTCGATGTGGGGATGAGATGTAATTCAGTCACAAATAATGCCAAGGATAATGAAATGGATGGTGAAAATATGGTTTGTATATTGGGATTATTTTACTTATCCTGCTGTTATATGGAGAAATGAGACCAGGGCAATACCACCTTCAGATAATCAGATGCTTTATGTCAAAAGCTTTATAATATTTTCATGTATATTTCCAGAGTTCCAGGTCAATATTTCGATCAGTGTCTCAGCTCCTGGGTAGGCGTATGACGGACGGATAAGAGTGAAATATGTGTGACCCGGGAGGGTGAGGAGAGTCAGTCATAGAGTTCAATGAGACAGAAAGTGAGAAAAGGCGGCGACATTTAAGAAGTGAGAGACCAGGGGAGTTGGATGGAGAGGTGAAAGTAAGAGGAGATGGACTGTCTGAACGGACAGAATGAGACAGCAAAAGGCTGAAAGCAAATGGCTTAGGAGTTTTTGAAAAGCCTAACTGAATAATTTAAACCCATCATCGTCATAATGAAGGTATATATATACAGTACCAGTCAATAGTTTGGACAGTTACCCATCCACTTGAATGGGAAACTGTGTCCAAATTTTTGACTGGTAGTGTATGTATGTATGTATGTGTGTGTGTGTGTATATATATATATGTATGTATGTATGTATAAACAAGACTAAGAATTCTGTGTTGCAACTGCGTCACTGTTGTCAGTGTAAACTCTAACGTACCGTGTAAGAAGAGAAATAAAGATTGGTATACAGGAACTGGGGGGACTATTATACACTTAATGATTAAACGAAGGTTATCCTGTTAAATCCTTTTTCAGGATTGTATGTCACTGATAAACTACTGCATGGGAATCGAATCTCAAAGGAACCTTTGTTTTATTCATAAACCAACATATATTAACAAGCAAATCAATGCAGCACACATTCATAATCACTACAAAAATACTCTAGAGTCCAGAATCCGTGATGTTGATGGGCTTTCTAAAATTGTCATCCTTGCACAGTTATAGTGATGCTCTAACTTTTCAGTTTAATTTTACATATCATTTACAATCAATCTACAGATGCCATTGTAAATAATTTGTAATTTTTTTTTACATAATCAGTAAAGTTCATATCAGAATGTACCTAATAAATCTTTACAAGTAGCTTTACAAGATAACCTGTGCTTACTATCAGTCATATCAGAGGCTGGAAGGAAGGAAGGAATGGAAGGAGAAGGAAAAAAAGAAAGAAATGTAAAACATGAAGAATAGGTTGGCATGACATTCACACTAAAGCAATCTGTGGAGACCTGCACTAGATTGGCATGCCATTTCTGGGACTATGGTTAACAGGTAGGTGGGGTTAAGGCTCTGTGGTCTGTGTGAACTCTAAAAGCCATAATATGCCTTTCAGTGTTATTGAGTAGATGGCATTAGGTCTGACATGCTGGTGTGATGTTTACTAAATTAAATACATGCAATATATCAATTTAAAATAAGATGTGTTTTCCCCTTGTGAATCGTATGATTTTTTTCTTTATTGATAACTTTTCATCTGGTGACATCATCTTGTGTCACCAGTCCAATACATTTGTTTGTGTATTAGGAAAACGATCACATTTCCTGCAGTCTCAGCTGTAGGTGAACTTTTGTTTAGAGCCATTTAGAAACTTTAATGTTAGAAAATACATGTGAGGATGTTAAGCAAAGATGGTGAAACATCTTAGCATTGCCAGTGTGAGAATGTTAGTCTGAATGTTAGCGTGCTAGCGTTAGCTCAAAGCATTACTGTGTCTCAGTCTTGTTTCACGTACACAACGCCAGGCCCTATTTTGCTGAGCTGCCCCTCTAGAAGAAAATAATAATAATTCCATTCTTGCTGTTGTGATTGGTTAGTGCAACTGTGCTGTGATTGGCTAGTACTCGTTGCTCACCAGAAATCTTCCTGGCAGAAGACCAAATAAAAAAAGTGAAGCAAAGCAATGCCGTATGCCCTCCCTCTTATGCTGCATTCACACAGAATATGATACAAATTTCCACGGATCATTTGAGTTTATATAGTAAAGTGACCGATATGAACAATGTTTATTTCCGCCATTTCCTCCCATCATTAACCATGACCAAAGTAAACACAATTGCTGCCTTGGATTTGCTGTGTAAAACCAGAGGTCGTCGTGTCTGGATTCAAATTATCTGGACTCACACACAGACAGCTCTGGATGTCCACATACAGCTACAATAACCTTGTCTGCCACTTCCGCATTAACGTCCTACTGACATTTAGACGTGTTACAAATTTCTCGCTCGTGCTGACATTGCGTCTACTCGCAGCATCTAAATGATGTAAGCAATGGGATGGCATGTAAACAAAATCCTCCACAGAGGACTATGATCAATGCACAGCTTGTCAGTTTTGCACCACATCATATTACCTTACATTATGCTATCAGCAGCTAGCTGGTTTGCTATAGGTTATGAGGTTACAGCCCCTCATAAAGTCTGGCCACTGGTAATATTTACATATCTTGGTTCAGCTTTGTTGTGCCTGTTTTAAGCTGTGTGTATTTATATCCGTCTTCCTGTAAATAGTTCTTGGAACTGTGTACAAGTACAATGAGTACTGATTCTAGAAAGATAATATATTTTTAACTCAATGTCTTAATTCTGTTTTTTTTCTTGTAATTAGCAGGCTTAGTTAAAAAGATGCTCAAGCTCTAGTGACTAGTGGTCCATTAGTTTGTCCATCTTTTTCAGCGGTGTAATGGTGGGTGTCACTGCCTAATCCCTAGCAACAAAAAAAACAAAAAGAGAAAAGAAACCAACCCACTTCAGCTAAAAGCAATGAGATGATTCACAAAATGTACACCAGGTCTATAAAAAGGATACTGGATTAAACGACTACGTAAATCAGGGATGACACTATCAGTCTACCAAAATAGCAGTGGCTGCCATATTGTGTTCTCATTCACATTTAATTTCCCAGGCACTGTTTCATAAAGTCAGATGCTAGCGAGGCTTGAATTTAATATAATATAAAATCAGTACACATGAAGACGGTGTAGCCAGTACTTAGTAATTGCAAGTAACATTAGCTGACATTGCGGGTGGACTAGTGGCTATATGGCTAGAAGACTCTGGGAACAGGTAGGAGGGAATGATTAAACTGATGTACAGGATTTAATGAGACTCGGAGACAGAAGTGCAGTTGAAAAGGTACCGTGTATTGTAGAAGGGATGCAAAAAGAAAACAAAACAGTATATAGAAAATTAAACAATGGCCATTCAAATTATATCAGTACTCAACTCAAAGCGATATTGAGGATTCACCATACAATTTCCCAGATATAAACACTAAACACACAACTCAATATTCATTCATCAACAATTACTGCTCAATTGGATGACAAAAAATCCCTTTAATTGGCTGCAGGGTTTGTAGCTCCAGCACCAGGGAATGTTTATAGTCCAAAAGTCATGTGAATCAGTCAGTCAACAGGGAAAGGATTGGGCTGGAATGTGTGATGGATTGAATGAGTGAGTGAGTGAAGAGGTCAGTTTCTGTCCTGCCACTCTGGCAGAGACAGGGTGAATTCAACAGGTCTCTTCTTAATAGATGTTCCTGGTCAATAGCTCGCCATCTTTTTTCCAAAGGAAATAAAACCTGGCCAATTCGGGAGTTCAGCTCGTTCTCTTAATAGCAATGAGTGAAGTCACAGGACACATCGATCTGCAGCAGCTCTGTTTCCTCACACATCAGACACGCCAAGCCATTCATCTCAAATAGTAAGCAGCTGCTACTACCGGTATAAAGCCCTGTGGCTGCTCTGATTGGTTGCGGAAAATACCGCGATAGTTTGCACGAGAACTGGGCAGATACATAACATAATAACATAATATATTACGATTGTAATGCATTTTACATATTTTTACATTTCGAATATGGGACCTGGGTTACAATGGTGTATTATCTAGTATCTCCACTCTAAAAATACTGCGTAGCATATCTCAGATTGCCTACAGACTGAAAAAAGCAAAGTCATGGCTATGATGACGCAGTCAATATGAGTAATCAACACAAAGATCTGCAATTAAGAATACTGAAACACAATGACAAGGCTCTGTTTGTACATTTCCAGCCCCACATCTTAAGTCTGGTCTTAGGGGACAACCGCATTAACCCAAAAACGGTAAACTTCTGTTGCGTTTTGGCCGTTCTTTCACAAGAACAACGTTGTATGTTGCCTGAAAATGCTAACTTTTGAAAACAGGCTACAGAGTGTAATCTTTTGAAAACACCACCGTACCATTGTAGTATAAAGAGGTAAAACACAACTCCTCTGAAAACGATGACAACACCGCCTCGCTTCACACATGCCTGTTACAGTTCCAGCCTTATTCACGTACCACCACAGAAATCAATGGACAGAACAAGAAAAAACAATGTTGGACTGTCTGGTTTTGTTTGTGCTGCAGACTCTATTGAGGTTTTTTTTAACTCTCCAGTGTAGATTTGCAGCATCACTACCGTGATCTTAATCTGTGGTGTTGACTTTGAAAGGTTAACACTGCCAATTTCTGCCTTGTCATGCATACTACAGCGTTTTCAGCCATTTTTGCAGATCAGTGTATACAGGGATCGTTTCCAAAGTGTTACTGTGTGAACGCAGAACTTTTTCAAAACGCAAAGGAAAAATCTCTCCGTTTTCAGCAAAAAACGTTTAAATCGTGTAAACAGGATAATATGAGTAATCAATACAAAGGTGTGCAATTAAGAATACCAAAAATGGATGACGAGGCTTGGTATGCACATTTCCACCCCCACAGCTTAGGTCTGGTATTGGTTGATAGTAATCAAGCCTCCACTTCATTATGTTTTACAACCTGGCAGTAATGTGATTTGTACAACCTCTATGAAAAGACACATTCATGCAATGCTGAGAGTCCCTACAGAGGTGCAATTATCATCCATTTCTATTATCATTAATAGAAATTTGATGATATTTCATTTGATGATACTAACAGTCATGGTGATGTGAGATTTGATTGCAGAGGTGTTGAAAGACAAATGTTCACCCTCAGAGTAAGTAATAAGTTTGAGCCTCTGATTTTTATCCCGTTACTCGAACACAGTGTGTAATTTGTTTACAGGTGTGTTGATGTAAACGTGGCTTCATTCACTTGAGAAGTTGTGTTATCAGCGTACAAGAATGATCTTCCCTAGGTGCTACAGCTTCCTAGAACTCACTGTGTCTTCCACACAGTTGTTTTTGTTATTGCTGTGACACCAAATTAAACTAACTGCTTGAATCTGAACACTCGCAGGGTTTGTTTGATTCCTCTTTTCTGTTCTATCTGCACTCTGTTATTCTGTCAGGGTCTCACTGGAGGACTTGTTTGTGTTTGAAACCTCAAAAGGACACCACATATAAAGATGTTGCTGTTGTTGTTATCGCCATGATGGGTAGCGCCATGGTGTCTTCACTCTTGTAATCTATAATCACTGATCACTGTGTCAATCACATTGCTGCTGGGACTCTTAACACCCACAGGACACCGATAGTGAAAGAGGGAGCGACGGAGATAAAACAGTAAATCCTCAGGATCACAACGATGCAAGGACACTGACTGCATAAGACTCATCTCAGACTTCGCCGCACATTTACACACATTTATATGACATGTCAACATTCTCACATTCTACATATCAGATACTTTATACACACATTTATACATAAGGTATACTGAATGTGTGTGTTTTACAAATACTGCTTGATGAATGTTTTCAAAGGTTCACTTTATTAAAGGATGATTAAGTATAAAATGAAGCTACATTAAGAAGATTAACAGGAATCAAACAGTAACATTAGTTTTTTATAACTTGTGTAAGATCTACAGGGTACCCTGTCCTTTGCTGAAACTCTTATATGTGGTGCAACAACAACAGGTCATTACTATCCTACTATCCTATCCTAATGACTTTTTAAAGTACCCACAACCAAAACATGTTAAATCATGAATAACCATCATTTAGTCATAACATAGAAATAACAGCCATTGGTGCATTTCAGAGTAAATGATGATGTTGGTGAGATTTTTTTGTGCATGATTAAAAAACATCTGGCCAAGGCCATAAAATTGCGGATCTAATTAATGTCCTACTGAAACAACTGATGATGCCACGGCTTCCACAAAACTTACGTGACCCAGCAGTTGGGATGCTGATGATGCTGATGGCTGGAACTCTGCAGACACGAGTAGCACAGATGTTACAGATCGCAAATTGAACAATGGAGGCAGATCACATTTAGTGACAAGTCCAGATTTAACTTGCACAAAGCTGATGGTCGTAGGTGTGTGTATCATCACCGTGGTGAACGCTATCCTGCAGCATACATCCAGGAAGTGGACCACTTTGGTGGTGTTGTCATGATGTGGGGAGCCATTGCTAATGGATGACTGTCAGTCCTCGTCCACATCCACAGTACACTGACAGCTATCTGTTACTGAGATACGGTCCTAGGTCCACGTCATTCCCAGGATATACACACAGTACATATATATATATTAAGTCACCGAATATTTTTGCTCTGACGTTTACACCTAAAATGACATGTAAGAAACTTCATGTAGATGGCATTAAATGACACTGGAAAAGCATAAAATGTAATATAATAATATGTGAAACAAGCATAAAATACAATAAGGATTATTCATTGAAGAGAGTTAGGTAGAAATAAGTTTCAAAATGTTTCCTTGTTAAGTGCAATTCTTGTTAATTACATATATGAAAAAAAGTTATATTTTCAGAAAACGGAGAAGGAAAAACATTTTTTTTAAATGTCGAAAATATCCAGTTCCTGGGATATGTGTACACAATGTTTTTGTGAAGAAATATTAAACAGTTTTTAAGTTACGCCCCAGAAACCCAACAATACAAATAAAATATTTGTATTATTACAAGTACAAAAATGTTGCACCCGCATCTAAACTGCACACAGGAAATGCTGCATTCACTTTGCTTTCACGTCTGGGTTGACTCTCAAAGCTGAGGTGAGACTGAGGCCTGATAGTTGGGGAAAAAGCCATTATCCTTCAAAGCCAAACACATTAAACCTGAGCGAGAGGATTACAGAGGCAAAGGGATAAATCAAATGTTATATCGCAAGCAGACAGGCAGAGGAGGGTGTGAAAGGATGCATTGTTAAAATGGATAGATGGACGTTAGACTCGCTTGATTTTACACATAAATTCCACTTAGTATTGTTCACTCAAAAGGGGATGTTTTTCACTTCCTGAAAAACTTCCTGTTCTGGAGCATCAGTCTGTGCACACGCACGCACACGCACACGCGCGCACACGCGCGCGCACACACACACACACACACACACACGGAGAGAGAGAGAGAGCTTGGATATATGCAGTTGGTAGCCGCCTAAAATTAACTTTTAACTTTTTTTGGGTTTAATCCGTCCAATAATGAGCAGCTAAATCTTCCAAAGTTCATTTGTACAATATCTAATCATCCTCCTTCACCTGCTGCTCCACCGCCGGAGGACACACCGGTCAGTTAGCACTTTCTGCTGTGTGCATGTGTGTATCTGTGTGTGTGTCTTTCCAATATCGACCGAAGTCCAAATATTAAACTTTGATCGATATACAAATATAAAATTGTTCTCAGACACATGAATCATTTGATTCATTTCACCTTCACGAATAGAAAAACCAAGACCGAGTATAACACAAAAGTGTTACTGCACAACGCCAGCATGACAATACATTCACAGTGACGACACAGAAAGGTCAAACCAACTTAGTCTGGCATGTTAGCGAGCTAACATTTGCTAATGGGGGCTAAGCACAAAGTACAGCTGAGGCTGATGGGAATTTCATTGATTTGAAAGCATTTGGTCATGAACCGGTATTAAAAATATGACATGCTAATGTCACCAGGGGAAAGGTCACCAAGTGATTACAATTAATCATTGGACAGAAATAGTTGTTGAGACATTTGAAACTACCTGGCAACCTCATCATGGATTATGAGGAGAAGTCAGGGGACTGCCAACCTCATTAGGGCATATCATCTGGGAAATATGAATGTCTATACAACATCCATCTGCTGAGATATTTCCAGATATTGGTTTGATATATTGGTGACTCACCACAGACTGCAGTAAGCGCCTTACTGGACCATCTTTCAGTCATTTCCTTCACTTTCACTTTTCAGTTTGTTTTGTTTGTTTTTGTTTGAATTGGTAATCTTACCAGGACATTAAAAAAAAAAAGGATGCAGAAAAATGTTCTTGTCCTTCACCCAGACTCTCATCAAAAGAAGATAAATGTGAGTCCTCCTGTGGTATTGAATGGTATTTGGATCTATCATTAGCGCCTGCAGTGTATACATCATCAATCTACTGAGTCCGGGACAGGTGACATCATTCTCCAGCCTTGACATCCATTTAAACCTCCTTAAAATCCTACTCTCATCCAGGACATGACCACATAGTCAGAGGACTCACTGTGCTTCACATTCAGTCTTCACCTGGAGGTGAAGCGTAGAACATGGTGTGCTGTTATCAGTCCAGCTGTACACAACAGTCCTGCTGCCAGGAATGGACACATTTGAAGCCATCCACGGCACTTCACATAGTAATGTTCAGTGATGTTCTATCAATTCATTAAATGAAGGCATACTCACATAAAAGGCTTTATTCATGTTTGTTTCTGTTGTGCATTCTTCAGCCCAACCACACCGGATCACACAGAACACAGTTGTATTCTAATCATGGTATTAATGCCAAAAGACACAGGACAAGGATTAATGAGGGATTTTATCAGCTCTATAATAGTGTAATAATACTGGAACGAGTATATAAATGTAATAGTTTTCCTGGGATCAAAGTTCACCCCACGATTCTTAAATTGTCAAGGAGAGAGCTCTGTGTTTAAAGGGAATGAAAGCAGTGAATGTGATAGGCCATGAAAGTCAACCACTAACACACCCACTATTATGTGTGATAATATATTCTTTCTCGTCCTACCCCATATAAATAAGTGGGGTTTTTTCCAGCTCTTCGGTGTTCTTAACACAATGACCAAACATATGGTCTAAGCATGGTCCTAACTGCTGAGTCACTTTTTTTTTCTTTTTTTTTTAAGAACATTCTATAGAATATTTTTTACATCAGTCGCACCAACCAAACTGAAAACAATTCACCAAAAAACCAGAGGACCTGGGACTTTTCTGTGTGGAGTCTACATGTTCTCCCCTTGTCTGTGTGGGTTCCCCCCGGGTTCTCCGGCTTCCTCCCACCACCAGAAACATGTAATATAAGTGATTTGGTGACTCTAAATTGACCGTAGGAGAATGTTTGTTTGTCTTTCTATGTGGCCCTGTGATGAACTGATGACTTGTCTTGGGTTTACCCTACCTCCCGCCCAAAGTCAGCTGGGATAGGCTCCTGCCCCCCGCGACCCTACACAGCTCTATATGTACATTCTTGGTATCATGATAAAGGTAACACCTGGTAAGGTACATTTTACTGTGTCATAGTAAATGAAGAGAACAGACAGAACTACGGCAAAACAGTAAAGATTTAATTTCCACCTATTATAATTTTACATTTTAGAGTGAATTACGATGATTAAATCATGACGTTGCAGCCTAGAACCTCTAGCAATAAAATAGCACAACATCTGAACATGACCTGTGTCACGTTTGAAGCTGATAAAGTGAAGAAGAGCAGAGTTACAGAGGTTTTAGGAGATGTTTAGGAGGAATCTCTAAAATTGGCCTTTTGTTCACATTTTGGCACCATCTGTACCATTTTACATTTATCAGGTACCACAATGTAAAACTTATTTAATTTCACTTATATGTCACAATAGGTATTCATTCTATCGAAATGGAAATGTGCTACAATGCTCTGTGGTCTGCTGTGTAATGGCGGCTGAGCCGCTCGGCAAACAATGGAGGCTACACAGGAAGGCATTGGCCAATTTGCATGATTGACACCTCTATGTAACCGTCAGAGGCAATAGAATTGATTGGAAATCCCCAGATCCATGTTAACAACACCACTGGCCGATCACAAGGAGGTGAATATGTTGTGTGCAAACAACAGAGCCCTCCCTACTCTGCATTAGGAACGTTAATCCAGAACTGAAAATAGCAGGAGACTGTCGGGAATCATTTCAAAGTGACACAGAGTTGGACTATCCTTTAGGACCAGCGTTATGCACTTGGACTCAGCTTAGGATAAAAAAAACGGCAAAGGTAAGACATAATGTCTGTTTGTGGCTGTAAGAAGGGACGTTTTGGTTGTAGAGTAATAAGACTTATATAGTTGGAGAGTCTTAGCTTTTGTATGACATGTCGTTTGTATTGTTAGGATGAAGTAGCATACATGGCCAGCGCCTTCGTATCAGGTATGCATAGTTAGTGTGGTCCTACTAAGAAGAAGAATCAGCTTCTACTATTGTTATTAATGATTTTATATATATATATATATATATATATATATATATACATATATATATATACAAAGTCTTTTCTAAAAGAGGGATCCATACCAACAGTCTGTGGTGAAGCTGCAGAAGAGGAATTTATAAAAGCATATATACACACACACACACACACACACATTTATAGGTATTTAAATTTGATTGTGCTGTGTGTTTCTTTGGTTGTTTACTACAAGGCGCCCACAATAAGGAACTAACAGGAAAGGGAAGCCAAAACCATAACAATCTGTGTGTGTGTGTGTGTGTGTGTGTGTGTGTGTGTGTGTGTGTGTGTGTGTGTGTGTTTCTGCTCATCTCTCATTCTCTGTTTAGAAAAAGGTCATAAATATATGAAAAATGTACTGTAATTTAAAGAAGACAATCACAGCCTGCAGTCATGCTTTACTTCTCATCGTAAAGTCAAAATGCACCATTGTCAATACAAGCAGTGTTGTTTAAACCCGCTACTATAGAAATGTTGGTTTTATACCAGGTTTTAGCATGAAAAAGCTGAAGCCTGGATGAAGTAACCATCTTAACCATCAGAATTGGTGTAGACCACCAAACCATGACAGACTGAGTTTATGGCCAAGCTTTAGCCCTGCGGTGCAACCAGCTCCAGAACGTTAATTCAGTAAATTAAGTGCTCAAAACAACCCTTAACTACAGCCCTGGTAAAAAATCAAAGAAACCCTATCGCTCATTAAACTACAGTGAGTCTCAGCCAGAAGCATTGTCTTTGTCATGTTTTCCTGCATCTTTTCTCTCTGCACCTCTGTAGCAGTCGTCTCTGCTACCACAGTGTAGGTTCTCTCAGTGAAGCACAGATGATGGATGATGTTTGGTAACAGGCTTTTAATTTCAAGTTAAACTTAAACTGAACATTAAACACAAAATAAATGTAACACAAACAGCTTTTCAGCTTTACAAACAATAAAACCTAAACTCAAATAACAGTACGCTTTTCAGTACCAGTCCCAGACGTGTCCCTCGCGTCTCCAGTCTCCAGGCTGAGACTACAGCATGCAGCCTGTCCTCTCAAGCAGACTCAAAACGCCAGCGCTTTTCCCAGGTCCATCACGCTCCCATATATGAGGGAGAGAGAGAGAGAGAGAGCAATCACCTGGAATAATTAGCTCTCTCTCCCTCCACCAGACACAACCAGGCTGCAACAAACTCTTAAAAGTCACTCAAGCTGCACCCAAATCACGACTCCCTGACCAGACGTTTGAGCAATGGCCGTCTGTCCATCTGTCTGTCTGCATGTCTATCCATCTATGCATACAGTATATCTATCTAAGACTTATCAAGTGAGTAATATGAAGCCACATTATATAAAAATGTAGACTAAATGTATGCAGCTCCTGTTCAGACATGTGTTGCATCCTGCTGATAAAAATGACAGAAAAGGATTTAAAATTACAGTGAGTGGCCATATACTCCAAACAATGCTTAAATATTACTGTGGGATGAATCATACTATGATATTACGGTGTTTCTGCTGCACCTATCAGAACTGGATTGCAGATTACACACTGCAGCAGAACATACTGTACGCAACCTGGAGAGTTCAACACAAAACATAATTCATGTGTCTGATAACCAACATACCTGCAGAGCACCTGCAGGGTAAAATGGATCTGCTGCTTCCAGTTGCAGTCAGTGCACCTACTTTGTACCTGCATCACGTTCACCCTGTGACTCCCTTTAATACTCAATATCCTGTGAATTAGGCTACTGGAAGTTTGACAAAGGCACTTAAGGAACAGCAGCTGAAGCAGCGCAGCCATCACTGAGCTTCTGACCGAGACTGTCTGACTGTGGGCCTTTTTCTGCCTGTGTCTTCACCGAAGCATCTGTTTCCATCAGCTGTCAATGGACAGGCCTGTTGTTTGATGTAATAGTAGCTGCTGTGGTCAGCTTTTAGGGCAATCAGCCAGCAACCATAATCACTGTATGCACTCAGGTTGTAATGACATATCCCATGAGCATGTGGATGTGTTAAGGTGACCACATAAAGCGTAATGTCACAGGTTTATTGCATTGAATGAATGCAATAAACTGCATTCAATGAAACCAAAATATCCCGAATGAGAGCGCTGCCATTCTGCACCAGTGACATCGTCTGGAGACAGCGGATGATGGAGCTGTGGTATTAAGGTCCCGCCCACCTCAATCACAAACAGGGCTCAGCTGTCAATCATAGTGTCATACCCCATTTTTACAGCATAAATAACAAATCGGATCCAAACATCAGAAAAATGAACACTTGAACAGACATGAATGTGATAATAACTACCTCAGCCCATCTGCAAACATAGATACATACACCAGCAGTGACACTTGCTCTGTGCTGTGTGGGTAGAAGATAGACCCCTTACCTTTTATGTGTGAAAAGAATATAGTTTTCCAGATGCAGTTTTCCTGCTTTGTGCAGACAACTGTTCATGCTGCCAATGTTTGAACCTTCAGCCATCACACTAGAGGCCCCAATGTTGACTCGCCCTTTAGCTAACAGGCCACTGAATCATTAAATCATCAGGATCCATTTGGAATATCAGATGTCTCATTACTGTTAATATCAGACATAATTACATTAATATATGAAGGAGGCACACTCTGTTCCGTTTTCATGGTGCTTAAAATAGGATTTAGAGACAATTTGTGGTTACAAAATAATCATGTGGATTAATTAAAGCTCATCATACCACAGATCATTCTTCACAGTGCACCAAACAGTAACACATCTGCATATTGCAGAAAGTAAAATCTCTCACATTTTCACTCACATTGTGCATTTTGTTTTGTTATATCTTATGCAGCACCATTTGAAATAAGCTATAACTCATCAGTGAAAAGCCCAGGGGTAGCTTGTGTTTGTTCCTTTAACTGGACAGAAATCCAGGGCAGGGAAGAGCTTTCTCTATCTGCAGCATCATCAGCTTTGACATGATCTGACTCAACTGATGCATAATCTTCACATATTTGGGTTGGATTATGAGCCCAAAACAGATCAGTGCTCCAGGGTAGCATTGCATACAATGTGAGAATGTCAACTGTTCTTTTAGGCTGCATACAGATCAGCTTCGCTCTTCCAAGTATCCAAATAAATCAAATATTTATGTAATCTTTATAAACTTATTTTTTAATCCTCTGAAGTTTACTTGTGCAGGAACGATGGGTCACACACATTTACACTTTATATGTCCGATGTTTGGACCCCAACATTCTGACCCTGAGTTTAAAAATGTTTTAGAAAAACAGAATATTGTCTGTCTCTTTGTTTTCGACTCTTGCCGTGATCTTGCACTGACATTCTAAATTCTCTGAATCAGTCTCACCTTTTGTCAGTGACGGACTGAGAAAAGAAAAACTGTCCTGAACTGTGAATATTTATTGTTTAATTAACTTGACTGTCATAATGTGCTGAATTCCATTCAACCTGTAATATTATAATCACCTCCACGAAGGAGGTTATGTTGTCACCCATGTCTGTTGGTTGGTTGCTTGGTAAATGGACTGTACTTCTATAGTGCCTTTTCAGTCTGACTGACTACTCAAAGCGCTTTACAACACAAACCAGCATTCACCCATTCACACAAACATTCACACAGTGGAGGCAGAGGCTACCATGCAAGGTACCACCTGCTGATCAAGAGAGATAACCATTCACACCAATGGAACAGCCACTGGGAGCAAATTTGGGTTCAGTATCTTGCCCAAGGGCACTTCGACATGTAGACTGCAGGGACTGGGGTTCGAACCACCGACCTTCTGATAAGTGGACGACTACTACTCTACCTCTGGTTGATTGGTTGGTTGGTCAGTCGGTAGGTTGGTTGGTTGGTCATCAGGATTAGGCAAAAACTACTGAACGGATTTTCATGAAGTTTGGTGGAAGGATGGATCGTGGGCCAGACCAGACCCCATTACATTTTAATGTGGATCCAGATAAAGGGGCTGATCCAGATTTCTTTTCTCTTTCTTTAATGTTGTGAGATAGGGCAGAAAATGTCGGCATATTTAGGTTATTGGTGTGCATGGGTATTGTGTGCAAGTCATCTAAAAATCTGGATCCACCAGGTTTAAGTACGTTTTCACAGGGCATAGTCTGCCGTGTGGATTCTGGTTACACGGCAATATGAGTATGATTTTGTTTGAGGCTTGATTGAATTAAATGGGAATGTTGGGCCTTGGTGGAGGTCTGCGCTGAGTGCCTAGTTGTTAGTTAAGCCTCATCAGATTAGTATCATCCCATATATGGCAATGTCATTGTGAAGTGGACAAAATATCAGAAGCATCTTTTCATATGATCGAGTCAATTCAACAATTCAAAAACTGCACATGAATAACTTGCTCTAATATACACAGTATCAGTTCATTATACTGCACAGGTTCAAGCAAGGATGGAGCCTCAGGAATCAGCCAAATAACAGATTGTGATTGGCTAGTGAAGACAATCATTCCTGAAACACTGGACTGGTCAGCTCACTATGCTGGGCCAGTCACTAATATTTTGCCTTGTGTGTTTGTTTTGATTGCAGTAGCCCACCAGGAAAGCTCCAGGTGCTCCAGATGGACAGTAGTTTAATGTGACCACATACTGTTATGCCAACACTTACCTTGATCCAGATCATACTCCTCCATGGTGCTGACAAAGTGAGGTCTGGAGTAGAAATTATGTGGCCCTGGTTGCTGGAGGCCCCCCAGGCTGAAGAGGCTTCGCTCATTTGTAGCACAGCAGGAGAAGGCCCTCCGACTCGGGATGCAGGGGTAACGTGTCCAGCTCTTCATCTCCAGGTCAAAAGCCTCCAGCGCCGTCACGGGCATCTTCCCCTGACGACCACCTGTAGGAAGCAGGTCAGTGTTCAAATTCACTCATGAAGTTATTGTGTCTTTACGTCCACAGAGTTTATTATTGGTAAAATCCACTGAGACTACAATGCAGTAATAATCTGCATAACTTTATAATAATGACCTGTTTGATTTAGTTGTTACGTAGAAGTCAGTTTGAAAACATCGGCACAACCCATTCATGTTAAATCAATGTGAGCCAAAGTTCAGAACCCATCTGGGTGAGAGAGTACCTCAGAGGCTAGAGAGAAAGAGAGAGAGAATGAGAGTACTGCATCATGTGTGTCTACACTTTTAAAAACTCCAGACTCACTGCCGTATCTGGAATATGAAATGCAAAGCTGGCCAGGCTAACATGTCTAACCTGAGGAAACACCTCGGCAAAAATAAAATATATGTAAAACCTGAAGACTGCTCCGTCCCCTGCAGTCAACACTGCACTCATCTATAGAGAGTAAAACCTATGCATGCATCCAATGAATGAATAACTGAGGAATCCACAACTTCATGAACCTCATGGTGTAATAATTAACAAGCTGGATATGGTGAGATATCTGGGCTTTTTTTTTTTTACTGTATAGGATGATGTTAGATGAACATTTCTACTCGTGACAGCCAACTCTAAGCCTCAACACAGAGCCAGTCACAAATTCCTTACTAGCATCATATTTAGTACTAAAATATTTCTTCTTCTTGGCATAAGAAAGACAAGATGCTGCCCTGGCCTATTGCTGCCCTCTACTGTTTGTTATCAATGTTCCTTTTGACAAGTATTACCTCCGCCAAGGCGTTCATGCCTTCAAAGGCGTTGGCTTGTTTGTTTTTGTTAGCAGCATTACACAAAAAACTATTTGATGGGTTTTCATGAAACTTGGTGGGAGGGTTGGACATATGGCATCCTGAATCTGGACAGAGGGGCGGAGTCAGAAATGTTTTCTACTTTTTGTAACATTGCAGATGGGTCTTTTTGGACCGTTTTTTACTAATCATACATAAACTACTACAGTAGAAGGATAATGAAACTGACTGGAAGCACAGGACATGTTCTATGGAAGAAATCATCACATTCTAGAATGGTGGATCTATGAACTCCAGTCATTTCCTTTACCTTTACTTTCATGTAACAATGGTTCCATGTGATAAAAATTGAACTATCTTTTGGAGTAGATCCACATAATCTGTGATTGGAACAGAACCCTGAGGGCAGCCATTTCCATAGCGCACATGTCTTGTCAGAATTTGGGTTACTTATATTAATAATTGAAAGAAACTGTTAACGAAAATATGCGCTCTATTGAGTGCCCTTCTAGTTTTCCTTCTTTTCAATTTCCTTTATTTTAGTCCAGGTATCCTGGTTGACTATAGTGCCCAGAGTAAACACTCTTTCTCCAGCTGTTCCCAGGTCTGTGGACAGCTTCCTCCTTTGAGTCAATGCTGGTGTTAGAACATATCTGGTGACTTAGTTTTTACAACTAAAATTACATTTTTGTTATTACAGGATGAGTAAAGAACCAGAAAATGTTCCGTTGGGTACCGGTACAGGTTTAAAAATGGAGTACTCAGTACTCAAGCCTACAAGATGTTGCATCTGCATGTACAATTTCATATATCAAAGACATTTCTAGGAATATTAGTATGTATATGAGAGTCAGGGAATGACAGACCACATTTACAATAGTGGAGGGAACGCAGCAGGGTGCTCCCATAGGACACCTTAAAGTTGTTTACTTCCTCAAATCATCCCCTAACCTTGTAAAATACAACAGCAAGGGGAAAGCAAAGTGGAGCACATAGTGGGCATTATAAATGGAAATGATGGGGAAAGGAGGAGAGGCTGAGGCCAGTGCTAGGGAATATAAGAGTTTATTTTTAAAGGAGACAAAGAGGGGAAAGGGAAGTAACAAGAGAAGAATACAGAATCAGATGGTGAAGAAGAGAAAGGCAGGTGGAGATAAAGACACAGAGAAATTGTGCAAAAGCAATACAGTGAAGGGAGGAGAATGTGTAGGTGGGAGAGAAGAAAGAGGAAGAGGGTCATCTGGAGTGGGCAGAGTGGCATGGAGATCGATAGCAGTAGACAGAGAGTAAAACTGAGTGGGAAGCATTAGAGTCAGAGAGATATGAGTTAAAGGACATCTGGAGCTCAGACATCTGTTGAATGAGGTATAAATGTTCAGTATTAAATGGCCTTAAAGATCCACGTCAAAACAGACTTTGTATATGCAGTATGCACAGCATATAGTGTACATGATGTTCTGTGAGACTGGAGAGTTCACAGTGTTCTATCCCCTATAATTAGTGTACAGACATGAGAGTGTCTGAATCGATCCTCTCATTTCACACTTGGTAAAACAAATCTCACTAATGAGGGAATCAATGTTTTTGGTGGCCTGGTTTGTTTGTTTGTCTTTCTGTCTGTTAGCAGGATTACTCAAAACGTTATGAGCAGATTTTGATGTTGAGGTACGGTATGGCCCAAGGAACAATCCATTACGTTTTGGTGGTGATCCGGATCATCATCTGGATCCAGCTGCTTCTTCTTTTGTTTTTTAAGTATTCGTCACCATTATGTGATACAGCAATTACAGATCTTTGCTTCTAAATTCATGGATAATGCCTACAATGATTGGACAAAATGAAACGATGACATCGTAAGATCTACCACACATCAGTCTGATCTGGATCCAAGTAATATTCTGGATCTGGTGATCCAGAATGTTTAATTTTATAGGACTACTGTTCAATAACAAATAATAATGTTACAGACTTGAAGATCATAACTGTAGCTGAAACTGTGCTGATTCAGTTTGGTGTCAAATTCATTTGTGAAATAGTGTTTTTCTTGAATAATTATCAAACTGATAATGACACCAATGTGATTCCAGATTCTAGGGATAGGTTTACATGGTCATGGAGTCATATTATGAGGGTCAAACTATGATGGGACTATTGCTTTTAGGTGCAGTGACATAATGAGTGCTGTCTAGTTGTTGCAATAATATCTGTTGTTCTTGCATGATATTGCCCTTGCAGATGAAGGTACATGATGCTGCTGGTGACCATTTCTGATTTACCTGCTATGAACTGACACTTAGATTCAGTAGGATGAGCATATTTGTCTTTATAGTGTTTAATATTCCTTATCTGTCTTTGCAGCAGCAGGAATGTGGTGTTACTTTCATCTGTATCCTGTTCAATCATTCTACAACATGCAGCATTCATTGGTTCATGAAATAAGATATTCATGTAACTTGAATTGCACTCAGTAGAGGACACACCTCCGCCAAGGCTGAACAATGTTACACATGTCACCCTTTCTTCAGTTTTGTGAAAAGTCCTGCATTAGTTTTTGCGTAATAGGGGAAATTGAAAAAAAAAAAAACGTTTATCCAGATCTGCACCAAAATGGAGTGGGTTCTTTTTTTTTTTGATCCATGCCCCATCCTTCCACCAAGTTTTGTGAAAATCCTTTGAATAGTGTTTGGCGTAATCCTGCTGACAATCAAACCTTAGTGGATATAACAATATACTCATGTATGTGTGTTCTCACGTTCTGTGGGTTAATATCTATATCATTCTGAATTTTTGATCATCCATGACTTGCCATCTTTTTTGATTCAAACTATGATGAGTTACATGATGACTGAACACTGTGATGGCCCGGGCCACACAGGGTAATGTCACACAAAACACTCTCCCACTTTATTAGTTTGTCGCACCACATGTTAGTTTCAGTTGCAGCCAACCACACCCCAAACAAATAACATCGCACATCTTTTTGGATTCAGTGTTTATTTCTTTTAACCTTACATTGTTCATATGGAGTGCACACATGTTAACACTGTTTGGTAATTATTTGTTATATTAATATTTTCTTTCTTTGTCTTTGAGTTACCGGGCGTGGTTGGTGGGTGGTTCCTTCCTGGTCCAGCAAAGGGTGGGGCTGAGGGCTGAAGACTGCTAAATACGGGAGCCAGACCATCAAGCTGAACCATGAGATGGGATGTTATGGGGGAGATTTGAGTTTAGTTAGCTATTTTGTATTGAGTTGTAGCTGACATTCATTTTGTTTACCCCGTGTGTGTTATTTGGTTTGGCCAAGCCTCTATATATGTTCCCTCTTGTGTCAGTAGAGGAGGTCAGTTTTGTTCTGTTAACTTCTTGTTTGGTCCACTGTTATCTTTAGTACAGTTATATTTTGTTGACCCATTTTATAGGCCTAGTTATTATATTTTTCGGCATATATTGTTTGTTATATCTTTTGGGTAAATAAAAAAGACCCACATTTTTCAACCTTAAATCCTGTCTCCTCGTTGCCTCACTGCTTGGTCCCTAACAACACACAGAATTTAAATCATGCAACCCCAACAGCAGAACAAACAGCACGACTTTACCCATAAACTCACCAAATACAGCATTGAACATATGTTACACTCGCACTACATGACTGACAGGGAGAAATGTTGACCTGGATATCCACTTACAAACAAACAGCAGGAACTTTACATTATTCTGTTTGCACATTGCTCATCAATGTGAAATAATGTGATTTAACTCTCATGTGTGTTTTTGTGTGTGTATGTGTGTATATTTGTGTGTGTCTTGTGTTTGTGTGGGTGCTCTTTTGGGTGCTTTCACACCTGAGAGTCCGAACCAAGGTCCGAACCACCGTTTGGCTTTTTGTTAGCTTGTATGCCTTTCAGCCTGTTAGTTTTGGTTTCACATTGTAATTTTGCAAACGCACTATAGAACTTTCCATGACATACAGTACATACTTCCTGTTATCCTCATCTACAAAGGCTGCATCTCCCTGTACTTGATGATTGATTGGCTTTTGCACCGGCATCAGCGTGTTGTTAATTCGGGGGATAGCCTTTTTTATTTGAATGGAGATAAATGCACGACCACAATTACAATATTATTATCATAACATCACCAGCAGCAGCAGCAGCGACTTCAAAGGGCAACAGTCCAGACTAGTTTGAATTCATCATTATGGATCCTATCATCTCTCTCTCATCCACGCAGAAAATAAATACAAAATAAACTCAAAGTTTCGGTGTTTTTATGTGTTTTTTCAGTTGACTTTTGATTTATTCACCAGACCATATCACGATTAAATACCTCATCTCTTACTCTCGCTATGTGCAACCCAGGCTCATTTTTCACTTCTTCTGTTTATTTTTCTTCTTCTTTTGTTCAGTGGCGAAGGTACTGTAGCCTGCTGTAACTTCGTGTAATTGGTCCAGAAGTCTGGACTATCAAAAAAAGGGTTTTCACACTGTAAACATCCGAACCGAACCATACTTCATCTACACGGTCATTTGGATCACCTGTTTTTGTCAGACCAAAGTCTGACTTCAGTCCAAGGGAGGTTTCACACCTGCTATTTTGGTCCAGATCAATCTGAAAAACAAAAAGGCTGGACCAAACGAGGCATGGTGTCAAAGTGCCCTTAGATTAGCCATCCTGCACTTTAAATGGCTTATTAGATTCCACCACACAGAGATGACTTAGCTTGCTAATCTGCTGTGAAGTTATGGATGTTGGGGTCTTTTTTGCTAAAGGTCTATCTGCTCCTCTACTCTGTCCAGCAGAGTATGTCAGAGCAAATATCACCAGAAGCCATGCAATGAGCTGAGCTGCATATACTGTATGGCTAACATCTTTTTTATTATTTTCTTTGTAGCGTGACAGTCTATAAGATTGTTATTTCACGGTTGGGACTCACCAGAAAACCATTACTAGAATCCCAGGTAAGATGTGAGACTTGACAGGGAGGATGATTTACAACCACACCTGTGTACACTTTATGGGTCTCTATAGAACCCTTAAAGAAGTAGGCCAATATTTAGAGAATCAAATGTTCTTCACGCTCATGTTTGTCCATTTAACATACTGTCTACAGCCTGCAGTGGGAAAGAGCTGGATCTCACTTTAAATATTAGCCTTAAACAACAGGTTTTAAGATTTGTTAAATCTCACCAGGCTTCATTTACCAGAATGGAGCAGCTCAGGTAATTTGATAATTATTATTATGTATATAAGCATTTTTGTATTTTGAAGAAAAACAAATAAGACTGCGGATCAGTGTGATCCAGATCTTTAAACATGTTCCTTTAGTGTCACAATAACCAGTAACCGTTCAGCTGTAAGAAGCCAACAACACAGTTTCCCCAGGGGACAATTCCCCAGGGGACAATTCTTACACCTACCATATGTTGTGACTGACACACAGGCAAAATGTGATAATAGGAAAATAGGAAAAAAATAATGGTTGAAAGAATAATCTGACATCTGTCCCTCCAAGTAGTCTGAATATGAACGATGGCTTATATGGATTCACATGCATCACTGGACCTGGACCTGGACTCCAGCATGAAAGAGCGCCGTATATTATGTTACATATATTTATACGTACATTTTGAGGGTTTTTTTTAAGGGCCAAGTTGTTAAGTTGCCATGCAAATCTGCAAATGCAACCAATGTGTAGATAATGTCTAAAAATATTAGAATTATGTCAAAATATGGTTGTGCGTAGCTGAAGGATCAGCGTCACATCACAATCTTCCCTCATGTCCGACTAAAGTGTGTAGCGATATCTGCAAAGACCTGACGAGTGCCTGTATGTTCTATTTGTTATTAAATAGAACATACAGGCACTCGTCAGGTGGGGGGGGGGTCTCGTTGGCCTGGCGACCCACCAGGTCTGTATAATGGTGGAGGAAACACTGTGTTTGTGTTTGACATGTGCTTCATCTGAATTCACCCAAAATAAAAATCAATGAAAACTTGTGATCTCTGCATACCTCAGTATTCACACAAAAAATGAAAAATTACTGTTTGATTGGAAAGAAGCACTTGGTATTTCAACCTCAGAGGTCTCTCTGTTTCATGTGTCAAAATGATCCAAATAGTGGATCCACACCTTAAACTACAAATGGTTCCCTCTTTGGGACAAAGCTCACCATTTGCACCCAGTTTCATGTAAGCATTCAAAAAAGTGGAATAAATCCCTGAATCCACCCTTTATCCACATCCACTCCAACATTTACTTGCATTTATTTGCTACATGGCCAACCCTTCTACCCGGTTTCATGAAAGTCAGTCGAGTAGCTTTTGTGTAATCCAGAGTTCTCCACAAGTTTTTGAGTAGCCGGCTTTTCAAAAAAAGTAGCCAGCAATGCCATCTAGATGAGCTCCGTAGGCGTGAGTTACACAGTGCCATAGGCGCGTGTCAACTAGGGGGTCCCGGGGCATGCTCCGGTGGGATTTGGTGACATCTGGTGCATTCTGAAGGGCACAAATTGAATATATTCTCCATTTATAAATTAACCTTTATCAGGAAAATAATATCATGATACAGAATATTTATTATTCATTGATCTTCCAAAATCTCTCATAAATTATATAATTATTCATTCTATAAAATAATACAAATTATCAAAATAAAATTGATAATGACTGATCTGATAATCACAGATTATCAGATCAAATTAATACAAACAACAAACTTTCAGGATTCACACTAGCTGAGAAAAGACTAAAAAATAATATACATCCCTAATACTGGTCAGGGAAAAGTCAGGGAGTAAATTAAAAAATCCAGGTCTGGGAAACATCACGGAGTTTTAAATTCGGAGGGGAAATTTGTAACATTTATGACAAGTCAGGGTCCTTTATCAAAAACTGAAAACATAGATTTTACAATATATCTAATATAAGTGCCAATATTTTGAATAACAACCATATGGATGATCTAAAAGGTTTGGGGAAGGCTCTAAAATGGACTGTTTCTCATTGTTTCATGGTGATGGTTGGTCAGGCTATTTCTTAAATCTGTCATGGAAAAGTCAAGGAATAGAAAGAATAGAAAAACAGTATGAACCCTGTATTTATATAGGGCTTAGATTTCTTCTGAAAATGGGGAGGTGGAAATCATTACAATTAACCTAGTGTTAACCTTTCCTGCTTCAGCCACCAGACCGTGGTCGGGAAACACAGGGGAGACTTATCTCTGCTCCAGGGCCAAAGTGTAGCCTCTTCAGAGTTAACCCCCTTTCACTTGAGTTGCAGCAGTGGTGGAACAAGAACGGCACTTTGCACAATGTGACAAAACTGTACATTTGCTGCGCTATAGCTACCTGCTCCGTTCGCCAGCTTAATTTAGGGGACATGCACTCACTCTGTGTCTCCATTCATTCGACGCTCTCTCTCCGTCTCTCTCCATCTACACACACCTATACTACGGCAAGCACACAGGCTGACATCACTACTCACACAGACGGTGCACTGAGCTATTCACAATGGCTTTTGAGCGTTCTTGTAACACTATTTCCTCTAAGAGACAAGTCAAAATCTCTAAGCATATATCGACCTATGGACATTTTGGCAGCTTTTAGCTATAACTCAAAAGATCTCCATTGCATTTTTACCTTGTAATTTTGTCTTTTGGTGAAGACAAAATTATTGGCCGCATAAAGATTGGCCGGATCAGGTCACAAGGTTGATCTAGTTGCCTTCTGTGCTCTCATTGGGCCAATAAGATCATGTGGTCAGCAACGCAGAAAGACAAAATGACTTGATGTGAAACTTAATGCAGTGTTTTCCTCAATATATGATCTAGGAAGTTAGAAGTATGGCAGATAGCTGGTAAAATATGTAAAAAAAAAAAAAAGTAGTCGGCACTTCCTGGTAGTTGGCCATTCTGTCGGCTGCAGGCGCTTGTGGAACACCCTGGTAATCCTGCTAACAATCAGTCAAATGATCCTAACTGATAACTTAACCTTCTTGGTGGAGGTAATAATGTCTATTTAAAATCATTTGGGATCTCAGGGCTTTTGGAAACCTTTTTTTTTGTTATGTTTTGAATCAAGTCCCCATCTTCTTCAATTGTTTAAGAGAATGCTGCAGCACTGTTTTGCTGTGAAGCTCCAGAAATGTTTTGCGGACAAAGAAACTTTACCAAACCTTATATCGGCATGCGGGTGAGTAAATAATGACAGAATTTACCTTTTTGGGTGAGCTTCCTGTCAAACGTTCTGCTGCTGGACATAGTGCTGACAAATGAGTCAGGTAATAATGGGTTCATCAAAAGTCTCAATACCACAATGTGACTATATCTATTATCTATTAGATCATTTGACTGTTATTACATCTGATCAGCATTTTAATATTGCAGCTGGTCAAAATGACGTGAACTACTTTATAACTATTAGAAATGTAATCAATAACTAGGAATCATATTCTACAAGCTGATGACCAGTTATATCTTTATGTATCTTTACTGGCAAAGTAAATACTAATAGAGATGTGAGGTAAATGTAGTGCAGTACAAAATACAGATGTAGTGGAGTGGGAGTATTAAGCAGCATCAAATGGAAATGGTGGAAGTGTTCTCTTGACCATTGCCCATCCTTCATGTGAGATAAAACACTGATAGTGACCAGTGGTCCTGCACTCAGGAGGTTACTTTGTGCTGGATGTGAAATGTGTTGTTGCTTGTAGCGTCCTGAAATTGATTCACCCCACTGCACAATGCATCTTCAGCGAGATAAAATGATTGCGCTGTGCCTCGTGTGATTCCAGTTTCCCTCTAAGCACTGATGGGAAATTTTAGATAAAGTGTCACTGTGCAATAAAAACCTCCCACAGAGACATATTGAGAGCAAATGACACTCCTGATCATGGATGGAAAATGACCAGGTGGCAACTGTGCTCTGAGAGAGACACATTAGGATATTCACAGGCAGAACACTAAGGCAGAACAGAAGGTGAAGGGGTTATTAACCGCCCTCCAAACCAGAACTGTACTTCTTTCTCTACAGCAAGGGTGGACAAAATATAATAAAAAAGACAATCTATTTAATCACAATCCATACTTGTGATCTTTTTTTCTCAAATTTGAAATACCCTGTAGCCTCTTGCCAGACTTTAAAGGAAAAGATAATTCAAGCATTATCTACTCACCACTATGCCAATGTAACGCTTCTTATTGAAACTTCTGAATCAACCAAACGGTTCTAGAGCTTCACAGCTAAACAGCCTTGCGGCATTCTCCTAAACCAGAGGCTTTCAAATTGGGTCCTTAAGAGGGTTCAAGGGGACCCCAGATGGGAATAATTTATTTTCACTATAATTCCATCCATGAGTAACACAGTGACATAAAGTAATGACTATATTGGTCATGAGGTTCATACACTCTCTGCTATAAATCATCTGAAAACAAGCTTCTTATCAGATGAAGGACAATCTTATCAAATGGTCCATGGTCGGGCGCAGAGAGTGCAGGGGTTTAAGCGCGCGCCCTATTTACCGAGGCTGCAGTCCTCCCGTGGTGGCCATGGGTTCCATTCTCACGGCCCTTTGCCACATGTCTATCCCCAGCACATAACATAGCAGATTTAGATTTTTAGATGTAGCATTTAGATTTTTGTTTATACTTTTATTTAGCCCTGTTGTTTCTGTAACACATAATGGCTGAAGGAATACAACTGAAAATGTGCCGGTGTGGTGTACGACCGTTTATTTGTTTATTTGTGTAATTAACTCTTGGATGGACTTTGTTTCAAATGATGAGCAGCTTTGGTAAGTTTGATGGATTTTTATGTATCTTTCCTATCCAGCCTGTCTGGAAGTTAGTCAGTACTGTTTATTAAACATCATTCACACCAGCAGCAATGATCTAAAGCAATAAATAGTAATAAACAGCTAATAACAGGCCGTGTGCCAGGATGAAGGTGACAATAACACAATATAGAATTACAGGTGCATTATTTTGAAATGATTGGTTGCCTTCAACTTTGATCGTGATCTAAAATCATCAGATCGTCCACCTCCACCTTCACCTATATAATTAGTTTTGAGACTCACTCGCCAGCACTTAACAGACACACTAAAACAAAGACTGGTACCTGCATTTCTGATCCTCCTGCTGTGTATAACACCGATCAGCCATAACATGAAAACCACCTCCCTAATATTGTGCAGCTCCACCAAAGAAGCTCTGAACCGTTGAGGCATGGACTCCACAAGACCTCTGAAGGTGTGCTGTGGTATCTGGCACCAGGATGTTAGCAGCAGATCCTTTATGTCCTCTACATTGTGAGGTGGGACCTCCATGGATCAGACTTGTTTGCCCAGCACAGCCCACAGATGCTTGACTGGATTGAGATCTGGGGACTTTAGAGGCCAAGTCAACACCTTGAACTTGTTGTTGGGTTCCTCAAACCATTCTACTCCATTGCTCCATGGTCCAGTTGTGATGCTCAAATACCCAATTTAGGAGTTTTCAGCTGTGGACAGGGGTCAGCATGGGCTCTCCGACCGGTCTGTGGCTATGCAGCCCCATATAGCAAGCTGTGATGCACTGTGTGTTCTGACACCTTTCTATTAGAACCAGTGTTAACCGATTCAGAAATATGTGCAACAGTAGTTCCTCTGTGGGATCAGACAACACAGGCTAGCCTTCGCTCACCACACACATCAATGAGCCTTGGGAACCCATGATCCTGTCGCCGGGTTCACCTGTTGTCCTTCCTTAGACCACTTTTGGTAGGTACTAACCACTGCAGACCGGGAACACCCACCAAGACCTGTAGTTTTACAGATGCTCTGACCGAGTCCTCTCTCAAACACAATTTGTCCCTTGTCAAAGAACCTGAGATCATTAAGCTTGACCATTTTTTGTGCTTCCAACACAGCAACCTAGAGGAAAAAATGTTCACTTGCTGCCTAATATATCCCACCCACTGACAGGAGCCATTGTAACAAGATGATCCATGTCATTCAGCTGTCAGTGGTTATAATGGTATGGATGATCGGTGTACTGTACCACTCAGTTTGGACTCACCTTCCATTTCAATGTGTTCCAACATTCATAAGAATAATCCTGACAAGTATGGAAAACTCAGGATACCCCACCACGGGTACATTTAATGGAAGAAATACGGTTCAAAAGAAACGTTAATCGTAATTCTTCTTAATTGCATATAAGAGAAAATGACGGGACAGATGGAACCAACCCCCTACGGCTCCCATCACTTCATTCATGGTGGGGATAATAATGCTATACTACTATTATCAGTATTATACTATTTGTAGAATTAGATCACAATGGTGTGTGTAGGACTGTTTCTGACTCATGTGATCCAAAGAGTAGAGTAAAATAATTCAAATGTATTGAAAAAAGTTAGATATAATAATCCTCAAATCTGCTTAAATCCATGTTAGTTGGTGTTCAAACATTCAAAAACAACATTTTCACTGTGGTCAAAATCATGTTCTCTCTCACAGCTAACAAAGACAGGCACACGTCTGTGCTAATAACAGGGTGGTCTAGCAGCAATCCAACAGAGCCATACATTGGATTTATGTAACACAATAACAAAAACTCTATTTAAGCTGTTGGCCTCTTCCAGGCCTTAATTGGGAGTGGAGAAGATGTTTCCCTTCCTCCTGGGTGAAGTCCATTCTTCCTTCATTACTAACCCCTTTCACATCTACACACACGAGAGGTGTGTGTCTAGTTAAAGACTACGCCATGGCAGTTTCGCACTCACTGACAGGCCCCAATCTACCCTGAGGAGGTACCATCAGCAATGGAAAAGGACCTGCAGAAAACCGAGTCGAGTCGAGTAGAGCTGGTACTACGCAGTGGAAAAGTACCATTTGTTCCTGACAAGCTGAAGCATTTAGCATTTACTGCTAAACTGAGGACTGACTGCAGACTCCTCCTCCTGCTCCACTTCATCCACCATCACTCTCCTGCGCTCTGTGACTTGCTCAATCATACAATGCCCACTCACAACCATTATGCACTGTTATATTCCTTAAAGGAGCTACGGTACCACTATAAGACTGTTATAGTTAATCATTTAACGTCATTACAAAAGATTGTATTATGTATCTGCATTGACATGGGGCTTCACTTAATCAATTTCATTTCATGTAACACTTTATTAAATTGAGGATTTTATTTTTAGGATGATGTCATAAAATATAATGGCAGACATTTGAAACTTTATTTGAAAATCCTCAATAGCAGCTTTGAATTTTTTAAAAATGGCATTCTGTGCAGTCCTGATGAAATTCTTTCACCTCATTACATCCCATTAGTCATTTGAGTGAAATTCTGTCATAATCAGCGTGTGAATTGAGTTGAGTTTATGAGTTTTGTGAGGGTCACAGTGACCACTGGCACGCAAAGTCTAATATCACGTCATTAGAATGGGACAGTTGGACAATCCTCTTCATGAAAAACTCTGTGAACCACTGGGACAGAAATATATTCTGACAGTTTTGACAGAATAACTTCTGAGCAATAAAAGAAATAAAGATCTGGTTTCCTACCCATCAAGTAGATTTTGTTTCCTCTTATGAAGGGCGTGGCTCCGTACCGCGGCGTTGGCATGGAGGTCAGCTGCTGCCATTGGTCCTTCTCTGCCTCATAAACCCTCACCAGGGCCTGCGGAGTGGTGTCGACTCCCATACCACCCATTGCATACACCTTTCCATCTGCAGAGAGACATGCAAGAAAGACAATCTATATTGAAGGCTAATAATTTCCTCTCTTGGTGCAACAATAGTCAATAGACCTGAGAGAAAGCTCAAGCTTGTTGTCAGGTTAATATGAAGTGAATTAAAGAAGAATGTTGATAACACCTCTACAAACACAGTGTCGTTTTGTCCCATCACTTCTGCTCTTCATGTCACGTCCACTAGCTGCCTCATCCATCCAAACAATATGCAATATTTATGCCCTGGTCTGAGAAACTTAGATGACCCTCAAATTACTTATTCACAAGGACACACGCAAACATCTCCAAAAGCTGCAGTGTCATTAGAATACACAGAGAAGCTAACGAATGGGACAGGAAAAGTGCTGCTCCTGCAGAAACACTGGAGGAAGAAGGCAGGAGGGGAAATAGGGTTGTTATAGATTAACGGCCACTCAGCGCTCACTGCTGTGACAACACAAATCCGTGGAAGGAAGAGTGACAGAGAGAGGAAGAGGAAGGGAGAGGAAGGGAGGGAGAGCGGGTGAGTGTCTCAGTCACCCAGACAGATGACATATCCACAGAGCTGTGACTTAAACTGTGAAAAATAAAGCAGTAATCTGTCACTCTAGATGCAGCTCAACACGGGTGCGACTGCCACACAGTTTAGCCGCTAAGAATGAGTAAATCCAATTTTACTGTTGTACATAAAATAAGTGACGCAGTGAGGACAACTCTCAACACATAAAGTGTGTCGCAATGCACAAGGAGAGGCGGGAAAAGGCAGCAACAGAGAGAAAACGCACACATGGTCCTCAGCGTGTCAGAAAATCTGCAAAAGGCCACAGTTACCACGCTGTGAAGTGAGGCAGCACCTCCATTCAGGGGGGTGAGGAGATGATGTCCAAGAAATAAAATGGAATGAATGAGATGATTAGAAATAGTCTATTATAGCCATAATTCTAAAAAAAACATGTCTGCTTCATGCAGTGCAAAAGATGAGCACCAAGCAACATCTTCAGGTGCTCATTTGAGAACCAGACCAAAAATCTTATGTGCACCCCTGTTAATAACCAATGCAAACCTGTTTCACTTCAAGTATCCCTTTGCTTTTAATGTTTTCTATGTGGTTATGAGGAAGAATGGACAACATACAAATGAGAACAATGTTTCACAAACTGAGATTTCTGTTGTTTAATTAAATTTTTTTAAAGGTAGGAAACAGAGGAGCAGTTAGGGTTTCCATAGTGGAGGCAGGGGGTCTAGGTTTGGACAGATCGTGGTCAGGGGTACAAGGTCCGGAGGGATCACGGTCTGTTTACTATTTGCGTTGAAATATACGCATCAAGAAGAACTTTTTCTTCTTCTTCTTCATATGTTGCTCTTGGAGCTCCTGAGAAGAAAAAGACAGCATGTTTGATTTCATTTCCAAAGGTGCTGCTGTTGGTTCAGGGGCTCACTGAACCCCCTAGTGGCCGTAGCAACAAAACATGTAGTGATTAAATGTCAGTATTTTAAAACACAGAACAGTTCTAGGTATCCTGATTAGTAATTCTGATGTCATTGAAAAATTCCACATTAAATTTAGTCATGATTTTATGTTGAATCCCCAACCTTCAGTTTCAAACTGCACCTATGATCTGAAAACTTCTAAAAGAAGTCAATGAAATCAAAAAATGAGGCAGCTCACCTGTAGCCAGGTGTTTTCCTGTCTGAGGCCTTGGAGCTCCTCATTCCTCTGAGCCTGTTCAGATGTCCAGTTCCTCTCCTTCATCAGGATCACCTCTTCCAGACTCATCTTTTCCTTCTCAAAAAGCTGTGCCTTTGTCTCCCAGCTCGCACACATGTCAGACATTTCCCTCCTGTCAATGAGCACCTTCCTGTATCTCTCGTCCTTCTCAAGGAGCTGCTGTTTCAGATTGTCTTCTCTTTCAGCAAGCTTCTTCTCGAATATCTCCTCCTGCTCAGAGAGCTCCTTCCTGTTGCTCTCGTCCTTCTCGATGAGCTGCTGTTTCAGAGTCTCCTCTCTTTCAGCAAGCTTCTCGAATCTTTTCTCCAGATCAGAGAGCGCCCTCTTGTAGCTCTCGTCCTTCTCGAGGAGCTGCTGTTTTAGAGTCTCCTCTCTTTCAGCAAGCTTCTCGAATCTCTTCTCTAGGTCAGAGAGCTCCTTCCTGTATCTCTCGTCCTTCTTGAGGAGCTGCTGTTTCAGAGTATCCTCTCTTTCAGCAAGCTTCTTCTCGAATATCTCCTCCTGCTCAGAGAGCTCCTTCCTGTGGCTCTCGTCCTTCTCAAGGAGCTGCTGTTTTAGAGTCTCCTCTCTTTCAGCAAGCTTCTCGAATCTCTTCTCCTGGTCAGAGAGCTCCCTCCTGTGGCTCTCGTCCTTCTCGAGGAGCTGCTGTTTCAGAGTGTCTTCTCTTTCAGCAAGCTTCTTCTCGAATCTCTTCTCCTGGTCAGAGAGCTCCTTCCTGTGGCTCTCGTCCTT
Source organism: Chaunax sp. Z400 (assembly GCA_037577475.1). Lineage (NCBI taxonomy): Eukaryota > Metazoa > Chordata > Actinopteri > Lophiiformes > Chaunacidae > Chaunax > Chaunax sp. Z400. Next base: position 25,537,421 of record CM075195.1, read on the forward strand.
CTCGAGGAGCTGCTGTTTCAGAGTGTCTTCTCTTTCAGCAAGCTTCTCGAATCTCTTCTCCAGGTCAGAGAGCTCCTTCCTGTATCTCTCGTCCTTCTCGAGGAGCTGCTGTTTTAGAGTCTCCTCTCTTTCAGCAAGCTTCTCGAATCTCTTCTCCTGGTCAGAGAGCTCCCTCCTGTGGCTCTCGTCCTTCTCGAGGAGCTGCTGTTTCAGAGTGTCTTCTCTTTCAGCAAGCTTCTTCTCGAATCTCTTCTCCAGGTTAGAGAGCTCCTTCATGTACCTGTCTTCCTTCTCGAGGATCTGCTGTTTCAGCGTCTCTTCTCTTTCAGGAAGCTTCTTGATTCTCTTCTCCTGGTCAGAGAGCTCCTTCATGTACCTGTCTTCCTTCTCAAGGATCTGCTGTTTTAGAGTCTCCTCTCTTTTAGCAAGCTTCTCGAATCTCTTCTCCTGGTCAGAGCGCTCCTTCCTGTATCTCTTGTCCTTCTCGAGGATCTGCTGTTTTAGAGTCTCCTCTCTTTTAGCAAGCTTCTCGAATCTCTTCTCCTGGTCAGAGCGCTCCTTCCTGTGTCTCTCATCCTTCTCGAGGATCTGCTGTTTCAGAGTCTGTTCTCTTTCAACAAGCTTCTTCTCGAATCTCTCCTCCAACTCAGAGAGTTCCGTACTGTAGCTGTTGTCTTTCTGGAGAAGGGTCTGCCTGAATTTCTCCTCTATGTCAGTGAGCCCTTTCAGACAGCTCCCCTGCTCGGAGAGCTTCCCCTGGTTATACTTATCTTTGTCTTCCAGTTCTTCTTCCAGAGCTTTACACTTAAGCTGATTCACTTCTAGAATTGACTGAGTTTCAGTCAGCTGTTGCAGAGTCTCTTTGAGGAGTTCTCTAAGCCGGGTGACGTCTTCCGGCAGTATCTTCTCCTGCTCCTCTGTCTGAGACTGGAGGCTCTGGTGAAGAGGAGCAAAATAAAAAAACATATAAAACAATTGTAAATAGTTGTAAGAGTTATGGATAACAGTGGCACATAAAAGTAACAGGTCAAATGAGTTACAGATAAAATGAATATTATATATAACATCTCTTATTATATGGTCACCCACCACTGGAGGCTTCAGTTGGACGTTTTGCAGGGCTTCCTCAGTGACCTTTGGTTGGTTGTTCACCTCTGGAGGAGAGACGCTCTCTGGGGTCTTAGCTGTTAACCGAAAGTCAGCGTTAGTGAATAAAAAGGAAAAAATTATTTCATAAAGGTGTCACACTTTGCTTACAATTTAAACATAATGATTTCATGAAACTAGTTTGGGCAAACGAAAAGAAATAACCCTTTAAATTTTGGAGTGAATCTCCTGACAGGGCAGATACAGGAATCTTTTTTCCCCCTTTTTTCCCCAAGACCTCTGGAAAATATTTTTTTACAATCTTGCAACTTGCATCAAAAACATAGCATTTCAAGTTGCTACTTATAAAAACAGCTTTGCCAGCCCATGTCGCCTCTCAATACCAAAGGAGGTGTTTTACTCCCAACATCCAGGCAAAATCTACAGGCTCTTCAAGAATAGTACAGAGCCCTTTGCAGTATAACACATACCTACAAAATCCATTCAGCAAAAAACCAAGGTATTTAAGTATACATAAGAGCAAATAGTTTGCAAATAGCTTATGAGCTAACAATGCTAAAGTGTGGCATTACCATTTGGCTCATCTTCAGGGACCCCAGCCAGAGACATAAACTTGTTGCAGCCTGGATTTTCCATTGGGTCATTACGGACACTCTTCTTCTTGCCTTTGGCTCTTCCTTTCTGTGTGGCATCACCATTTCGCTCATGATCAGAGACCGCAGCCAGACACGTAAACCTGTTGTGATATGGATTCATCATCGTCTCATTAGTGACACGCTCGCCCTTCCTCTTCCTGCCTTTGGTTCTTCCTTTGTGTTTTTCTGACCCATCAAAAACGCACCCAGAGTTTGGATCAATAAAGAAACTGTAGTTGCCTTGTCTTTTCTTCACCATTGTGCTCGGTGGATTCAAATAAATATATTAATACTAATGAAATTTATTGAAGTATTATTTGGAATGTGTTATTTGAACTGGTTTTATAGAGACAATTTTCTTTTATGTCATTAATAGCAAGATCAAAGTGTATCCATGGGTAAACAATGATTATGAAGATCAAAGTGTACACACAATGGATACACAATGATGTCATGATAATAAAAGTTGAGGAGAAAAGTGAGCTTTTGTGATTGGTCCCCACTTGTCACATGGCCCCTTTGGGGGGGGCAATGTGTGTGTGTGTGTGTGTGTGTGTGTGTGTGTGTGTGTGTGTGTGTGTGTGTGTGTGTGTGTTTTCACCGCTTGTCCCTTCATCTGTGACTCCTCACTTGTCTCTCCTGTCAAAGCATATTAAAAAATAATTAAGTGAAATTCGATACACCTTATTTATTTCATCTTTGTGTTTGAGTTTGCATCATTTTGGATCTGAGTTACAGATTCATGTTTTTAGTCATATCAAACATTAAACAAGCTATTTTTGACATGTCATACAGTTTTTAAGCTGCTGTGTTATTTTGAAAAGATGGATTGTCGTCTTTCAAGAAATACACTTTCTTGATTTAAGAAAATAAATCTACTTTATTAGAAAACCTCAACATCAACATTTTTGTCCAACTCCTACATGAGAAATACATCAGAGTTCCATACAGACTCACTCAGTGAAGTGCAGTGATGTCGGTGAGATCATACTTCATTGGAATGTACTTGTGATTATTGAAGGTTAAATAGTAGTATGGTGTATAATCCACAAGATTTTCAGCACCCACAAAAATATTGGCTTGAGCTAAGTTGGGAACTTCTATCTCATAAGCTAAATAATGATCATTCCACTCAACTGTAGAGACAGGTTGGCATTCAAAACAACACACTGATGCATTTACAAGATAAATCTTTTTCACAAGTCCAAACTCAGGAGTATGATTGTTGACATCAGAAATAACACATGTATACTTATTTCCATGCAGCGTAATCCACGGTGCAGAAACTATATTCAACTTGCTCATTTCTAAAGAGGTCTTTAATATTTCCTTCTACATAGTGAAGATGTTTCACCTCAGAGACTGGGCCCATTTCAACTTGAAAGAATTGGCTGTTTCTCATGCAAATTGTGGCTACATTCATACAGTTGGTTGTGCTTAACAAGAGATTTACAAATGTTGTCAAAGCTACTTTTCAAAGCCCACTGCTTGAAAAAGCAATGCTTTGACTCAAAGCGCATACACATATGCCTCACAGTCGGACCAAGTGCCTTAATCTGAGAAGGAAGATGCAGAAGGTAATGCTGCTTATATGATATTTGTATCTGGGAACAGTTGTTTGAAATGTTTTGTTGTGGCAGAAAGTCAAAGAAAGATGAGGAGACTTTAGTTTGCAGTCGACGGGATCATTTACTGTCAGTTCAACATCATCTTCCAAACATGACATGTGACATGATCAACACAATAGTGACTCTGCTGCAGTTTTATACCCATCAATACACATGTCAATACACATGTCACGTTCTTTTTGGTCTGCAATACACACTCATGGTTTACATATCACTCTGGCTCCATGACTGGTCTGCATATCTTCCACAGAAGGTTACAACAACATATCTTATAATGTCTTCATTTGTGTGGTTAGAACAACATGTTATTGAAGGATTGAGAGTTCAAACAGGAACTTCTTGAACCATTGTGTCAATACAAGTAAAACTCCCTAAATGTCTTCTTGCCTTTGGCTCTTCCTGTCTGTGTGGCATCACCATTTGGCTCATCATCAGGTACCCCAGCCAGACACATAAACCTGTTGTAATATGGATTCTCCATCGACTCTTCCTTTCCTTTTCTTGCTTTGTGTCTTGTTGACCCCTCAATAAGGTGCCCAGAGTTCGAATCAAGAAAGGAACTGATGTCGCACTGTCTTTGTTTTACCATTGTGCGCGGTGGATTCAAATAAATATATTAATACTAATGAAATTTTGTGTGTGTGAAATGGAAAAAAAGACAAGAAACACACTCAGCAGAGGGGGCTGGGTGTGATTCATCCACCTATCAGAAAGTCGGTGGTTCAATCCCCAGTTACCCCAGTCTTCATGTCAAAGTATCCTTGAGCAAGAATCTAAACCCCAGTTTGTACACTACATTGTACTGTGTGTATAATTGTATGTGACAAAATAAAAGCTTCTTCTTTTTGGCCTGCTTATCTCACCTGGCCAACTTCCATTGGACATTGGTTTCCACTACAGGACTGCACCAAGAGCGTGTTAGCCGGAAAGACAAGAATAAACCCCCTGTATGCTCTGAGCCCTACTTCGCCTTCTCAACGCAGCACAATGCTCTTCCCTGACACTGGCTCCCACAGTTCCCACATGCCTGAACTAACTCATCATCATCATGAAGATCTCCTGCTGTCTCCTCCTGACGGTCTCAGCATCTCTCCCTGAGAATCACATTCATTTCTTCTGCCCCTAACCCTGATCTCATTCTCTTTGCCATTACCCAAAAGCTTGTGACCATAAGTTAGGACTTGAACATACACTGACCCATGAATCATAGCTGCACCTCTCTGCTATACTACTTCTTTACCAACAGTTGGGGACAGTGTTCACCTTACTGCTGACGGAGCAACAGTCTGCCTGTCAATCTTAAGATTTCAAGAGACTGAGCATCATTTCACCTGCTGCACTAGATCCAGCTCCATTTCTTCCACTTCCCTAAAAATAGTTCCCTCAGTCATAGTCAACGGCCACATGGTGCCTTGTCCAGGTGAGATATAGATTTTTTTGTTGTTGTTGTTGCTTTGTGTGTCTCAGAATACATTAGTGTATGAAGCTAAGAGGACTGTGGAAAGATACTGAGTATAAGTCACCATCAGTTTCCAGTAAACAACTGATTATAGCGGGATACGTCACTTACAGTATAACCTCTTATGTCTGAATTATAATCTCACTTTGTTCTGAAGAATAAGGCTCTCCTCATTGGCTCTTGTGGCCAGGCTGTGCTGAAGATGTGCAGCCTCCTTTCGTCTGATAGGACTGCTATCAGCTTGGGTGTGAGATGAGTTGAAGCTCATTTAAGAAGCAGATTTGTAGCCTTGGCTTGTTGAAGTCTGATGTCCTCGACTCTTGAACTCCTTTGACAACAGCAAATATGAAATGAGAGTTTGAACGTGGGACAACAGTAGTGTGTTCTCAGGAATACAAAATAGATACCATTTTATTCTGACAAACTCGTCTGATTAAAGGAAGCATCCAATCTTGTGAAACTGGTGTGTTTTTTCTCAGAACACCTGTGGATGAGTAGTCCTCAGAGATCAGACGATGGGAGGGGTATGACCTGTTAGTTATTGTTTGTTGTTATGTTATTAATTCACCTGCTCCATGGACTCAGTTTACTGAACACTGATTGCTTTGTTCAGTAATTCTATTTCAGATCAAACTACCTTGACTCTGCCTGATTATTTTGAATTTTGATTTCAATCATTCTGTTGTGACATAGAAAATTATAGCTGAGCTGTAAAGAACTACAAAACTACTTCATAATAAAACAAACTCTTGTATCATTTGATTCATTGCTTTGTGTAATTTCTAATTTCTAATTCTGTTGTGGCCATGCACTGTGCTTGTGTTGCAATTAATAGTTTTCTCATTTTAAGTCAGGGTTTCCCCTACTATGAGAGGTTCAACACTGTGAAAATCTGTGTGGGCAAATAGCCCAACAGTTTAAGAACAACGTTATTCAACGGACGATTGCATTTCACCATTGTAGGGTGAGGGCAGGTCAGTCGACCTCCACCTCACCATGCCTTGCGACTTCAGCTGTGGTTCCGCCTTGCCTGGATGATCAGACATGGTCATTCGCTTTGATCAACCATCTGCTCACCATTGTGGAGTTACAACCCCACAATTCACATAAAGATAACACCCGTAATCACACCTTAGGGTCTGTACCCACACAACATTTGCCTTCCCTTAACATATCAAAGAGGACCTGGTTTCACCCCTCCTGACCCCTTGCTGAGTACCAGAGACACACCAGGGTATCAGTCTGCAACTCAGGAGACCATGAGACTGCTTTCTGTTCCAAACCACAGGATCCAAAACCCTGCAGGGGTTCAGAAACTGGGAATCAATGAATCAATAAAAATCTGACAATCCAACCAACCTTCCATGCCAAAATGTTCACCATACCTCCTGCCTCTTCTCCTCTTCCTCTCATCACGGAAGCAAGAGAAGAAATGTGTTTATGACTGTGTAAGCATGATTTCTGGGAAGCTGAACTCTGTAACATGTTCTAATGGATCATTTCTGATATTCCCCTTATTGTTGTGTGTTTTACTCCTTTTGTAATATGTTTCTTGTTTTGGATTTGATGAGCACATAGTGATGATTTTCTTCCTGTGTCCCTTTGAGTTCATGTTTATTGCATGTGTGCTTTGATGCCTCCTTCTAGTGGAGAGACTCAGATGTCTCGCCTATTGTTTCTATGCCAGCTGGTGATGTGAACGCATATCTTACAGTAAAATAGAACACGCCCTTACTTCCGGCAGCTGTGAGGATTCAAAAGGCACGGCGCGAAGCCGCTCGCTCTCTTGCTCCGCTTGCTCCTACCTCCACCTGACATGCACTCTGACTCCTGAACACGGAGGTCCCGTAACCCTTTGGAGAAGACCGTGCCCTCCTGCCGCAGCAGAAGAGAATTCCTGATCCCCTCTCTTTAGGACTTAGCTCATACAGTTAGATAGCATTCCTCTCCTACCATTTCAGCTAAGAATTGAAGTGCTGCACTTCAACTAAATTATTGGAAGCTCACCTGTGGATCACTCACGCCTGAGTAATTCACTAAGCCCCTCTTCGAGCTGTATTACCGCTTAACTCGCTCCACCGCCGTCAAGCACGGCCGAGCTGAACACGGCCGTCAGGTCCGAAGTTCACACAGCCGCCAGCCAGCGACGACGCGACCCTCCAACATCCGAGATTCGGGACCAGGATCCGGCAGACTTCGAACAGCATCCTCCGCGAGTATCCGGTTGGCGACCCCTCCTGATCACTCGCCAAGGCGTGCTTTCGTACTTACCCCGGAGACCGGCTGAAAAGTAAGCTACCCGAAATCTCTGTGTTTTGGAAAGCGTCATAGCTGATCTGGCATTATCACCCACAATTTACCCAATTTAGTTTCCCTTCAAACTTCCCTTAGACCCCCTTTAGTTTGGTTCACATCACCACGCTATCATTCCACCCTGTTATAGTTATGTCTTATTTTCTCTCTTTCATTCCGATCTCATTCTGACTATCTTTCTGTATCATCCTACATTAGATTTAGTTTTAGTTTGTTCTGTGTGCTGTGTTAGATTATCTTTGATAATAAAGTAGATTCTTTTAGACCAAGTTTCTGTGTTGATGACTGGAATCATTAGTTCTTGCCATAGAGGACTCGACTTCCTTCATTTGAGACTGATTGAACGCTATTATTTAGGAATTAATTAATCTGGGTTATATTTACAGCTTTCTTAAGGAATCCTTCCGACCTTAGGAATATAGCTTTAGGAAGGTGGTGCTCCTCGAGGTATTCTTTCATAACCCTACCTGATTAATTAATAGCTTTATAATACGATAATTAATATATGATCATTTTGATCATTATTATTATCGTTAACCCCTTTTAACCCTACACCATCTACAGTCAATGACAGCATCAAAAGATTCAGAGAATCTGGAGAAATCTCTGCACACAAGGGGCAAGGGTGAAAACCAACACTGAATGCCCGTGACCTTCAATCCCTCAGATGTCACTGCATAAAAACATGATTCTATGAAGCATTTCACGACATGGGCTCAGGAACTATTTGGAAAGCTGTTGTAAGTAAATACAGGTCATCATTTCTGCATCTACAAATGCAAGACTCCATGAGAAGTCATATATCAACAACATCCAGACACGCCGCCAACTTCTCTGGACCTGAGCTCATCTGAGATGGACTGACACAAAGTGGAAAAGCATCCTTTGGTCTGATGAGTCTGCGTTTCGGCCGGACCATCCAGGTTGTTACCAGCACAAAGTTCAAAAGCCAGCATCTGTGATGGTATGTCGGGGTGTTAGTGCCCATGGAATGAGTGTGTTGGGGACAATGAAGACACATTCTGCCGCCTTACAACAGCATGGCTTCAGAGTAAAAGAGTCCGGATTACTAGACACACATTTACTGAGTGTTGTTAAAAGAACAGGTGATGTAACACAATAATAAACATGATGCTGTCCCAACTTTATTAAACATGTTTGCATTTGTATTTGTCTATTTGTAAAAACTTGAATATTTATGATTTGGACATTAAATATCTTGTCTTTCTGCCGTATTCAGTTGCATCTAGGTTAAAAAATAATTTGCAAATCATTGCATCCTGTTTTTTTAGACATTTTACATAATGTCCCAAATTTAGGAATGCAGGTTGTACTTACTGCATTGAGAAGAACTACAGGCATGTGTGTGTGTGTGTTGGGGGGGGGGGTGCCGCGAAGAGAAGAGAACACTGAGTCTTCTCTTCTACAATTCCCCTCTAGAAGTTGAGGGACATGTGACCACTTCTCAAGTGCAGACATTTCTCATATTTATTGTTTGACGGGGGGGGGGACATTTAATGGATGTTACTATAACAACTAACATCCTTGTAAAAACATGGTCTATTTTTTGTGTTTCTCAGAACTGTGGACCATTATCATCACGTCATACTGGTAGTGTGACGTGATGATATAGTCATTTAGCTGACATTCACTGTCAACCCACATTATTATCTGTGACCCTGAACACCTCACCTTTACCGTGTGTGTGTGTGTGTGTGTGTGTGTGTGTGTGTGTGTGTGTGTGTGTGTGTGTGTGTGTATGTATGTGTGTGTGGCCCAGCCTCATGCCCAATCTGCTTTAATTAAGAAACCTGTGCTCTATTCTCTGCCTGTCACCCCTGGAGACTCCATGGCAACCACAGCATAAACTACAGGCTGCAGAACCCCACTCCTCAGTGCATTTAGTCACTATCTGAAGCTATTTAAAGTAAGTAATACAAAAAATAAGCTTTTAGGACAACATGAGCACACTACTCTCTGTACCTTCTCTTCCATAATTCTGATATACAGACTCCATCTGCTTCTTTGATTCTCCAGCGCAACATCTTTCATCACTCTGTGTCTCTGACATCCCTCTGACTGTCTCTAACAATTTCCCCCTATATTCTCCATGACTGCTTTATCTGTGGAGTTTCACCCTCCTATCATTCGATCCTTTCATCCTCCCCCCTCAGCTTTTTTCCATGACTCATCCATTTGCAACGCAGAGTTCAGCCCTGGTATTGGAAGCTCTGCTATCAAGAAATGAGAAAAATGTGGACTTGTTAATTGTCATCAAATGTTGCATCCATTTTTAGAGTTAATGTTTTTTACGGTGGCCGACCACGGCAAAGGCCTTCCTCTGATGTAACATCTGTCATTATTTAGTGATGATAACGTTAGCTGTTTTTTTTTTAAACAAATGAAACAAGCGCATTCTGATGCATGATTGACTTTTATGTGTCCTCTGGAAACACTCCCATTGTGTTTGTGGCTTTTGCAGCACGTTTTTCTTAATGTGTTGATAAAATACAGAGCGCGTAAGAAGACGACAACAAAGAGAAAAAGAAGAGCAAAAACATGGTATGAGCAGAAGGCTGGGAAGTGATCTTTTCAACCTTTGACAAGACATTTCTCACATACTAATGTTTTGTTGAATAAAATTTGGAGGAAATGTGACTGATGGAGGAAAGTGTTGACACCACTGCTAAAATAATAGTCCACAATAATCCCTGATGATGGCCCATTTCAAGGACTACAGCTGACATTTAAAGGGCACTGCACTCTTCCTAATGAATGCTCATCAATACACAATCAATACACACCTCCAGCCTGCTCTATGCTCTGGTTCTATGTATAGACAGATCGAAATGATGACTTGTGTCTTTTTTTTCTTTCTTTCTTTCTGCATCTTATCTTATTTCCTCATTTGTTTTTCCTCTGTTCCCTCGTGTCTTATTTCTTGTCTTCTAGTCAGTTTTTTCCAGATGTACCAAAAAGTGTAATCAGTGTCAGGTCTTTCTTTCTTCCCTTCTTTCTTACTTTCTTTCAAGTTTCAAAAAATTAAATGAATGTCTTCAAATGTCTTCATCTTATCTCTTACTTTGTTTCTTTCTTTAGCTATATCTTTCATTCTTGTCTGTCTTTCTTAATTATTTCTCCTTCTTCCTTGCTTTTTCTTTCTCTCCTTTTATTTTCTCTCTCTTGGTCTTTCTTTCTTTCCATCTTCCTTCCTGCCTTTCTATTATTCCTTGCAGATGTACAGTCTTGGATGATGCACAATAATCGGCCTATAACCACGTAGTTTTATTCTTGCAGTCTTCACGTAACCCTCACACACAGAGCTGCAGCAATCACAATGTTCTCCTAAGTGAGGCTAAGGGTCGATCAATGGTCCTGTCAAATCCTCCATGTGAAGACCACCTTGAGGAAGGAGAGGATCAAGGTGTTTTTATTGGCTTTAAAGATCTGAGACGACTGAGCACAGAGAGCTGAGATTCACAGCGGAGGCAGAACAGGTGGCTGTGTTACTGGAGAGACCACAGACCTGCAGCTATCGTCTACATGTTGAGACTGGTCCCTCCACACAGCATGTGGACGCGATAGAAACAGACTGAGAAAACACACAGCTGGTGATTTATAAATACCATACTGTCGGTATTTATTTTCATCTACACTTGTGACAAAAACATCAGACGTGGTAGATTTCCCAGGTTGGATAGTGAGTGAACTCAGAACAGACTGTGTTTGGCTTAGATTAGATATAAAACCATTGGAATATTTGAATGTATAGGATATATATTTATTTAGTACACAATGAAGTCAGTTAAACTTTGTATCGCTACTGGGAATTCACTACATCCCACAGTTTTACTAAAATCTTCTGTCTGATAGAGATGTTAAATCAGATTTTATGTATAATGTAGCAGCAAAAGGTTAAACTAATGTTTTACCAGTATGAATCTATTCTCTACAACTGCTTATCCTGTGCAGGGTCCAGCTGACACAGGGTCCAGCTGACACTGGCCATAAAGGTCTCCAGGTCGTCACAGGGCTGACACACATATGACCAACAAGCAATCATGCTCACATTTAAATTCACTTTTATTGCACGTTTTTTGGAATGTGTCAGGAAGCCAGAGCACCCAGAGGAGACATGCAAAAAAACAGGCAAACTCCACACAGAGAGGACTCAGGTCTGGATTCAAATACAGAACCTTTTTGCTGCGACGTGACCAGAGCCGGTTCGTGCACTTCTGCTGCTCTAGAATCAACAGCAACAACAACAAAACAAAAACAATTATGCCGCCCCTCTATTTTCCTCGCAACATACCAGCAATAACTCACAAATGCAAATATACAGTACACATAACACAAATACTCCAGAGTAATTAGTGTGCTCAAAGTGCCAACAACATGAATGAATGCATGACGTAATATACATGCATTTTATCCATCCATACAAGAATAATGCACAGGTCTGCATAATAACTCCAATAAACTGGTTCCAGTTTCTTTACAGCAGAGTAATAACAGCACAGCTATCCTCCAAATAATCCAACTTCAGCTCCACAAAATAAATAATACCAGTGCAAATCTCTCCTGTAGATCACTCATCATTAAATCTCACATGCATGCGTAAAAAACACATATGAAATGTGCAGTGTGAGCACGTTATACATGCTGATTCAGCAACTTGATTCAACGGCAGCTTAATTTAAGGCGCATGCAGTGATTCATATGTATTTTTGAGTAGTTGGACAGAAACATCTTGTGGAGCAGGACAAAAGCTCACTTGATGTTATGAAAACATATTCTTAAGTTGCAGATTATTGATGCATTCATCTCATAGGTAACGGTGTTTATCTGTCCGCCACAACAAACACAAACTAATCCATCAATCCATCTTCTATAACCTTTGCAGGTTATGTCACAGTCATATTGAACTGAGCCAAACTTTGAATAAAGAAATGTTTACAGATTGTGATGGTAAAAATGTAGGCAGGAAAACAGCAAAAAGAAATCAGCTGGATCTTCAACATGTCCAGAAATGTGAGTTCATACATTCATATGTACAATACATACAATAGGTTTCCTCTCCAGAGGCCTCACACACTCTCAGTGTGATGGTGAGAGCTGTTTTTACATGGATGAAAGCCGTGAATACGATTGGACATGGTTGTCACAGCCACCTATACTGCATGATCATTTTATTCTTTGTGATTCTGCCCCGTATCAAAGCGAGTCACAGGTGTATCCAGGAGCCTGGCTGTGACATTACAATAAGAGCGTTTAGGATGTCCCAAAACAGACAAGGAGCACTTTACAACCTAATGCATCACAGGGTTTCACAGAAATAGAGCCGCCCAGAGCCACTAAAGGCATTTTTAACTGAGGATACCGAAAAAGTCAATAGGTTGAAGCACAAGACAACAGAGGTTTTACTTGCCTTTATGTGTGTAGTGTATCAAAAAGACATTTTAAGTTAGCATTCAGGATACCCACTGGTGTCTCATGCCAGTAAGAACTGTGCTGTGACCAAGCAGAAACCTCCAGGGCTAAAATAGAAATGCCAAAAACTGCAGCTCCTTGAACGTCTACTTGAGACTGGCTCCAGTTATTAAAGCAGGAATAAATGTTTTCAATCCATGTGAAGAAAACTGTTTTAGTCTCTAGAGATTATTTCCTTGTTCATGGCAACTGCACTGTTTTTATGAACCTCACTCCCTTTTATTTTGATAATTATAATGTATAACTAAGGGAGTGGCTGCTTGGAGTGACAGCTGACTGTGCGCTGCTTGAAGGCATCATCACCTCAGCCAAGTCACTGAACTTGACCTTTCAGCCGTGATTGAGCTGTTGGTGACCTTTTTTTTTTTCTTTTTCCCCATGCTGATATCTGGCAAATAAGGTAGCTTGCTGTGTGGTTAATTACACTAACAGGCTGGAGCAAAAGGACAGACGCCAGCAGACAGCTGCTGCCAGCTGGAGAGCTCTGGAGGAGAGAGCTGAGACAGAAAAGAGGTTTAGAAGTACAATAATTTAGCATCAGAAGTCACAATAATTTGGTGGAAACTGTAGGTTTCATTGCTTTATCTTAAGATGTTTGACTTCAGTGGATATAAAGCATTTATGATTAGTGAATTATCTCTCTCTCTCTGTCTGTCTCCCCCTCTCTCTCACACACAGAGAAGGTCCATGGTACTTAAACGGTGTCTTGTTTCATTGTTAGATGTAATAAAGCTGCCAAAATTTAATCGAACAAAACATGTTTTACAAATACACTGATTTTCTAGCAAACACAGTGGGCCTCAATAATATAATATGCTGAGTGCTAAACACTCAGCATATTATTAATACGTCATGCTGCAGAAACAAATACAAAACGTCTTACAAGTGCCAAAAATATTTTCCACAATGGCTGGTTGGTTCTTATGGACAGGGAGGAGGAGCAGCTCTACTCCGACCTCCTCACACCACCTGAGAAACCCTACAAAGGAGGCCCATAGCTCAAAATGTGTATAATTGTATGACTTATCAGGGAAATGTGCCAACATTATTGGAGCCATCACAGCATTGAGTCTTTTAGAACTACATTACAGGAAAATCCACTGCTTCCTTGTTTAATTCATTTCAGCCACAGATAGAAGCAGCTGAGATGAGCTTCCTCTGCTGAGCGGCTGGGCTCTGGTAGGGGGAGGTGGTCCGACTACAAACGCTGCTGCTTCCTGTGGAGAGGAGTCACCTGGTTGGATATCTGGTTTGGACGACTGGACGCCTGCAACAGCTGCAGCTCCAACATCTGTGCAACTTTCTAAATAGACTTTATTTGGATAAACCACCTACGTTGAATCTAAAATGTTACTTTCTTTTCTCCTTTTACTATTATTATTAGTTTATCACATTTATTTATATCAGGGACCATGTATGAATACATTAGTGTCAAGATGCTTTGCACCAGATTGAGCTATAGCTAATTTCCATCTGCAGTATAGGCAGGTGAACAAGAACCAACACATACAAACACTATAACACATTACATAAGAGACACACTAAAAATAAAATCATACAAAAATGTAAAAACAAGTTGTCAAGATTTACAATTAATGCTGACAAGACTGATTACTTAAAATCCATTTCTTAACCTCATATTAAAACGTAATAAAGTGACACACGACAGTCCTCCAGAAGAAATCACAGCAGCGTGGAGCCTGAGTGTTCTTTGAGCTGTGTACCTAATCCCTTATGATACAGGGAAGTGAATCACTGAATTTAAAAGTGATTGACGACTGGTTCAATAAGTGTACTGGTGAAATTTGTTTAAGACTGACAGAAGCTCATCCTCCTGTTTAAATGGACTCATAGGGCCACCTGCTTTCATGGAGGGTGAACGATTCCTGACCACAGCAAGACAGAAGGATCGAGCCAAAGAATGAAATACAATGTTTTTTTATTCTTTTAAGACGTTCTGTATTTGTTTCTGCAGCATGATTTATTAGCAATTTGTTGTATATGTTGTTGTATGTAATGTATTTGTAAAACGGGTTTCATTTTTGGGTTTTTTGTTAAGTTTTGGCAGAACATTAGCTGAATATACATGTGCTGGAACATTGATTAGCACTCTCACCTCACAGCAAGAAAGAAGGTGGCTGTAATATATATATATATATATATATATATATATATATATATATATATATATAGACAGTATACACACACTCACACCTTCATTTTTAAAGTCTCCCCCGCCGTCCAGTCCGTCCTCCCCCCTAACCAACAAACCTAGGGGAAACACTGCTCTCCATTTATACCACTACAAAACCTTAGTATTGTGTTCGCATTTAGCAATGGCTGCACTTACTGCCACTGGTGTTGATCATCACACAACACAGTGTGAAACTAGACTCTCTCCTTTAACATCCCCACCTCAACCTGATTACAGGTCAAGCACATTTCTTAAAAGCACCAAAGGAGAGAGCTGAGCTTCAAACAAGCAACTTTAAGTTTACAGCTGTAATGCTCTATTCTTTACTTAACTCAAAATCTTACTGCAGGAGACTTTTTTTAATGAATTTCAACTGCATCTCTTGATATAAATGATTTATAAGACAGTGAAACACCTGCTGCACTCCTGAAACAGTCAAAACGGCACTATGGCAGGGATTCAGAATCTTACTGGGGACCTGGCAGCAGTGAACACGTCCTCTTTGTATGTCAGATTGGTGGTTTAGGAAATGTTCAAGAAATTAGCTTTCAATTTGAAACCCAATGAAAAACTCGATTGGTAGCTCAGATGCTTATTGAATAGAGATCATGCTACGTTTTTCAAGAGGAAAAGAGAGCTATAGGAGAGGCTGTGTTAATTATGGGTTCGCTGAAACAGACTCATGACCAAAGAAAGACTTTTACTTGATGTTTTGAAATTGCTAGACTTAAGTGTTGTTTTTCTGTGTGAAGTTAATTCTTGAGAGAGCATTTTGCCATGTTGGTCCACTGAATGTTTGGGGTTGATCAAACGGGCAAGGATGCAACATTATCTCCTGAAGGCTCTTCTAATCACAGCATTCACCTGGAAAATCGTATTACTGTGTGGCACCACATTGTAGCTAAAGGCAGAAGTGAGTAATGATTCTTTACTTCTCATGTCTAATCGCTTCACATGTGGCCTTGTGAGCATAAAACTCACTTGAACTTCAATATCCAAGAAGAGCAGATCACTTCAAGAGTAATAAATCATCTCTTTTTCTTCAAATGAAGGAACAAGGCCCTAAATGTATTTTCCACTTTCCAACAGATTCTTCCTTTTTCACCTTTTTTTTCCATTTATAATCATCTATGTTGTTTCGATCTCAGGGCTGTTTATCTCACCTTGTCAATAGTTGTTTATTCTTTATGTCAAGGCGGAGGTCAAATGCAAGAACCCATCTAACTAGCGTGCACGTTTGCGCCTGTGTGAGAGGAAATAACTCACACCAGCAGGTGTGTCATCAGTATTCAGCAGTCAAAAAGGAGAGCAGAAGTTCTTAGACTGTAGATATAAAAAATAATATTTTGTAACCATAAAGCACTGTTTGCCTTGTATTTTCACACCACTCTTTCTCATCACTTTAAGACAGTTTCAGTTGGTTCATTTGCTTTATTCCAGACAGCCAGGGGCTAACGTTCGGCTAACGTTCAGTTGACCAGGAGCAAAGGCCAACTGCATTATCAGCATAATACAAAATGTTATTCTAGTCTGTGTTACTGTAAAGTACATTACTGTAACAGTAACAACAGTCTACTTGGTCACCAGAATGAACAACATGACAAATTATGACAGTTTTTGTTCCACACAGGTGTCTTTTACTGCTTGAGTTCCAAATAAAAATCCTGCAGCCATCTGAAGGCAAAATCAAGTTGTTCTGTTTAATTTTCCAACCTATAGCTTACTCTGCATAGTTGGGTTTCATGAGCTTGCGGATGACAGGGGCCAAGACCTGCAGTACCTTCATTCATATTGGTTACATTTCCGGACGTGAGGACTGAGGGGTTTTGAGGCGTCTGGCAAAATATGTTTTAAATTATTTCAACATTTTCCACGCAAGTTATAAACGAAACTGAAATGATGTCAAATGCAGAAGTTGAGCAAATAAAAACACTAACAAAGGAGAACAGTATGTACTGGCAGACACAGGCAGAATTAGACTGGTTAGAACAAAGGATCAGAAAATGGTGAGGACACACAGAGCACTAAGAGGAAGCAGCCACAACCTACTTGTTTCTACAGTAAAACTGTAATGATATGCAAAAAAGACTCATAAATAATCCTAAAAAAGCAACAATTGATTTATCCTTTGATTTTGAACCCAATTTTACATTCACTATGAAGCAGCAGCAGCAGCCCAGCTGACAAGTGATAAAGTGTTTGCTATTAAGGAAAAATTGTTGATATTGATATCTGGCAGCATCTCAACTCTGGAGATTAGCTCATCCACAACACTCAATTCCCTGATCTGTGTCCAGATCCTCCCCACTCTGCTGCAACACTGACTGCACTGCACAAACTGTATTCACATGCAGTTAGCTTTGTACTGAGGAAAAGGTGAGTGGAAAGGAAAGTGAATTGGCCGTAGTATCCCACGTATAACCATGTGTGACGCTACTTAGGCAAAGCAGAAAAGACTGAAAAGACAAAGACTGTAAAAATAAAAAGCTTTGTGCTAATGTCTCCTTTTGCAAGGCAATTACTATTAAACTTAAGGTATATTGTAGATATGTTTATACAGTGCAGGATAGGGTTATAATTGAATGGGTGATTGCTGTTTGGACTTCGCCCCCGCCGACTTCCCAGGACTAGGTGGAACAAATTGACGGTGGGATAGGGAAGCAGATGGTCGTATTGCCACCACGATCAGGCAGCAGGTGAATGAAGACAGGGAGTCAATAGATACCTGAGCTGATGAAGGCACGATCACACACTGTCACAGCATTGAATATTGAAACTTATTGAAATCGGTTGAGAAAAGTAAATGTTATTATTCAGAAAAACAGCCGTCCAGCAGTATGTGCTACCGCCGACTCAGCATGTAGGCTGCATAGTTCTTGAAGTACATCGTGATATGCACTTACAGATCTTTGCCACTTTTAGAAGGACAGCCAATTGAGAAGCTCATCTGAGTTGTAACAGATGACTCAGCTGTATATCCAAAGACTTTTCAGCCATTAATATCTATGCATTTACAGTTTGCATACACATTTACAATTTATGCCCTGGAAAACTTTTGGGTTCAGTTCAAATGTGTGGATGCAGAGATCTGCAAAATTAACTTTGAGTCAACAGAGAGCCAGAAGTTCCAGTAGCTGCTATTCTGCAGCTTTGTGTTCTCTTCAGTAACTCTTTACTGAATTAATCCAGGCTCCTACTAGCAAAATGTCAATGCAGAGTGAACAGCATAGTATAAGGAAACTGATAAAAGCTTGGGGAGCTACAGAGACTGACTAGTGCCAGCATGTTCCAGGCATTCTGCATTTTTGGTTGAAGGTTTGCCAAAAGAGGTTCAACAACAAAAACAACAACAGCAACAACTACTTTAATACATCAGTATTACTGTCTGTCTGAGTCATATCTCCCAAACCTTTCATTCTAGCTTCACCAAACTTTACACACATCTGAACCATACTACTTAATTTGAGCCTTCTGATATTTTGAATTTTATACTAATTTGTTTTGTGTGGTTTCCATGGAAACATTTACTTTTAAGTGATTCTGAAGGGAGGTCCATGATAACCATGATAAATTGTGCCTCACTTCATAATCTACAGTAATCTAAAGGCCAGTTAAGATGGTATCCCCTTCAGATGACTCATGTATTTACATTTGATTTGAATGCCAACTTACAATTCATCCAGAGTATTTTGGAACATTTTCACGTTAAAACAGTTTTTCCAGGGTCTTTATCAGGTGGGCCTTTTATTTACAGAGTTAATACTGTTTTCCCTCTTAAATGGTTTCTAAATAGTCTCACTGAAACAGACAATAATGATTTCATGCTGTGTATTGTGACCTGCGCTGGTTTATTATGACACTTTATTTTTTTTTGGATTGTGTGGACCAATACATGTATTCATCTAATAGAAGACTGACATTTTAATTCTATCCGATGAGACGCCATCTTTTTTGTTCATCTGGTAGTATTAAATTTGTTACGTTGATTTCAGAGTGAGAATGACTGCTGGGTAAGCGAGGATGACTTTAAACAGGAGAGCGGCATATTGCACTGTGGATTCATAAGCTTGTCTCTACAGAAAAGCTCTATATGATTTCAAGGCAATATCGAGACAATCAAGTCAGACAGGTCATTTCCGCTCTACCTTCGTAACAGCTACCACCTGAACACCATCTCCAGGAGGTCTATCTGTAGACTCACAAACCAAGACACACCAAAATGATTGGCTTAGGGATGGTGAAAGCTGCAGCTGCACCTTTGTCTGCTGCTGTCCAGACTTCACAAGTAACCTCATAAATCTTTTACTTTTTTAGATGACTTGTTTTAGGCATTATTGTATATTTAGGTGTTAATTCTAACCATTTAAAATGTTAGTATATGTTCTCCCAGTCAATCAGGATAGGCCAGTTCTACTGGTCTTTATGCAGGTTGCTGTCAGGAGAATATTGTGTGCAATGGAGCATAACAGGGAGTTTTATATAATCCTTTTTGTGGTGCTCCACCAGTGATAATGTGTAATTGGAACTCCTTAGTATTAAAACTGTAGATGTTTGTTTATGATTTTAGTTTTTTGCAAACCACTATTCTGAGGTACATTTTATTTTTTACTTAATGTGGTTATGTGCTTAAACATAATGTCCGACTTGGCCTTAAAAGACCCATTTCACTCAAAAATGAAAATTCAATCATTATCTACTCACTAGCATGGCTGTCTTAGGTAGAAGCACACAAGCCTGAATGCCTCTACATGTTTATCTAGTTAAACAAGGTCTTCTGATTTCTGCATACCTCAGTATTCACACAATAAGTGGAAATGTCATGTTAGATCAGACACAGGTGGTTATTGCTGCAATTTCAACAGAGCTCTATCAGCTGGGCATGATGCAACTTCCGGGTATAGCAGCAAAACATTGAGGTATGCAAAGATCACAGTGTTGACCTGTGCAGTGTTGATCACAGTGTATGTACAAGCGTTCAAGCTCGCTTTTAACTTAGAGGCTACAGTGAAGTACCATCTTAAAAAGGGTGTACATGATGTCTTTTCAAATCCCTTTTGGAACTCAGGGCTTCAGGAGTCTTGGATTATGCAGTATGAGCTGTACCGATTCATTTTGTGTTTGTTTATGGTTGTCCCCCATCTTCTTCAGCTGTTTAGGAGAATGCTGAAACTCTGTTTTAACATGATGCTAAAATTTTTGGATGAAATGTGACCTGACTTTCCATTGGCATGGGGGTAAGTAGATCATGACTGTACTGTTCCTTTAAGGGTGGTTAATTAAGCACACTATCAAATCAAACAGGTCATACTGGTCAAGCAAAATTGCACTCTAGACTTAATGGGATATTCACCCAGTGTTTACCCTAGAAATTTTTTTAGGCCCAGTGGCAAGAGCTGATAGAAATTATGCGTGCGCACCAAATTTCTGTTTATTTATTTCCATGGGAAATACTTAAAACAAAGAGATCACAAGGAGAGGATGACTCAATAACCTGCAATTATTGCACACTACCACACTTTACTTAACTGGAACACGCCGTATCTGTTTGTAGAGGGAGCATAAATGGGCCTTTAGGCTACGTTCACCAGGTGGAAGTGACTCAGATCCAATTTTCTGCCTTCTTGTGACACAAATCTGATTCTTTCAAGGCAATATGAACACAAAAATCTGATTCAAATCAGATTTGAGTCTCTTTTCATATGTGGTCCTAGACCGGATACATATCCAATTCGTGGCCATGTGACATGAATGTGAACGGTCAGACCTGTCATCATCAGCCAGCACTGGCAGCGCGGTAAAATGAACCGACCAGAGGTGAGATGACAACAACAGTGCGGATCGTCAGCTGTTCACCATCTGTTTGTGAACAACTGATGAAGTGTTTGTTGTCACCCAGAGCAAAATGTCATGCATACATTCACTACGAGGGCGTCTATTTCAATTTAAATACCGTGAGTCGTCTCACAAATATTACATTTTCTGCTGTTGGTGATGCAGATGATTTGTGCAGAAACGTATCACTGTGTGCATGCCTGTCGTCTCAGAGGACGGATGTGTTCACATTACAGCTAAATACAGGTCACTTGTAATGATGAACGTGAACGTCGAGATAACCAAATCTTATCTGAGCAAAACAATCTGAATTGAACAATGAGTCTTGTAAGGTGGACTAAGCCTGAATGAATCACACCATGTTCATTTGTGTGTGCACAGGAGTGAGAGACTGCATGGATGCCTGCATGCATGTATGTGAGACAGTGTGTGCGTGCATGTGATGATGATGATGATGATGATGACATACAGAAACAAGCCAGCTGTGATGTTGTGCAGGCTTGTCCTCGTTTGTCAAACACATGCTCGTGGACATTAACCTGAAGTGACAGCAGAGGCTGCGGCAGTGACACATCACACACTTCCTCTCGCACACACTCCATCCGTCTATGGCTGCGTTCATCTTCCTGTTTGCCTTGTCTTGATCTTGATGACACACATAATTAGACACGCTCGCTCCCCCCCACCTCTTTCCCTTTCTGACACGCATACATTGTTTAATTTCTCTGATCTGTCCCATTCTGCTGATGTGACAGAGGTGATTGTGTTTGTTTCCTGGGCTGAGTTGGATGATGACAGGGCGGCGACACAGCGAGCCACGGCGGCAGGCTTTGCTTCATGCAGTTCAAACACAGTTGCAAAACAACAGTACCCATCATTCTGCAGGTGTCAACACCGGTGTGACAGGCTGCGACAGCCCCTCTCCTTCAACTAGAAAAGAAACAGCCGTCTGTATGTATAAATGTTCCCATGAAGATTACTGAGATGCAATGTTCCTCTGGGAAACCAAATGAACTGACTGGAGAAGGATCTGATACATTAACACAAGAAGACACTCACTACTTCATAGCTGGACTACACAGCAGTGACAAAGAAAATATCACATATATCACAGTGTGTTATTATAAAGGTTTGGTGTGAAGTCTACTTTTTCTACACCCATTTAAAGATGGCTCCATTTTTCAAAACTGTTGTGGCAGAAAGTCAAAGAAAGACGAGGAGACTTTAGTTTGCAGTCGACGGGATCATTTACTGTCAGTTCAACATCATCTTCCAAACATGACACATGACATGATCAACACAAAAGCGACTCTGCTGCAGTTTTATACACGTCAATACACGCGTCACGTTCTTTTTGGTCTGCAGTACACACTCATCGTTTGCATATCACTCTGGTTCCATGGCTGGTCTGCATATCTTCCACAGAAGGTTATGCATATCATATCTTATCATATCTTCATTTGTGGGGTTAGAACAACATGTTATGGAAGGACTGAGAGTTCAAACTTCTTGAACTTTTTGAACCATTGTGTCAATACAAGTAAAACTCCCCACAAAATGTACAGACAACACTTGCACCAGTATTTGTACAGGTGGCCGGGGACTCCACAAGACCTCTGAAGGTGTGCTGTGGTATCTGGCACCATGACTGTACTGTAGCAGCAGATCCTTCAAGTCCTCTAAGTTGTGAGGTGGGGCCTCCATGGATCGGACTTGTTTGTCCAGCACGTCCCACAGACGCTTGATTGATTGGGATCTGGGGACTTTGGAGGACAAGTCAACACCTTGAACTGATTGTTGTGTTCCTCAAACCATTCCGAAACCATTTTGACAGTGTAGCAGGACGCATTATCCTACTGGATGAGGCCACTGATATTAGGCAATACCGTATCCATGAAGGGGTGTACTTGGCCTGCAACAATGTTTAGGTAGGTGGTATGTGCCAAATAACATCCACATGAATGGCAGAACCCATTGGCCACAGCATCAGACTGCCACAGCTTGTTTGCCTTCTTCCCATAGTGCATCCTGCTGCCATCTCTTCTCCAGGTAAATAACGCACATGCACCCGGCTGTCCACATGATGTAAAAGAAAATGTGATTCATCTGACCAGGCGCCACGGTGCCCACCAGCCAGGGATTTAGTCAAACTGCTGAATCAAGGGTTTAAAAAGTCTGAGCATCAAAAAAAAGGCACTCTTCTGTTTGTTAGAGACGGTACCTGGTCAAGGACAGGCTTCAAAGGTTTGAAACATCTATATCACAGCAGCAGGAGTCATAGACAATGTTGTGAACCTGGGCTTAGTTTGAAGGGTAATTTTTGCTGCTACAGAAAGCCTGTTGATTGAGCAGCTACAGGACTCCATCCTGAAAGTCATCAACAAGGTTGCCCAGAGGAAGAATCACCCTGCCGCCTTTCTCTTCAAGTGAGCCCTCAGCATTGTTGAGTGAAAGCATAACTAATCTCTCTGCCTCGTGGTTCTGCTCCATAAATTGGCCGTTTTTGCTGGATCGATTGATGTAGATGGTGACCACTGTCTGTGCATATTACTGTGATAGAGTGGATGTGTTTACCTAAAGAGATGTCTGTGTGCTTCTTTGTGGCCTTCAGCAGTGTTGATCTCTTCACTGTTTGCTTTTATGGCCCTGCAGGTTCATTTGTAATTTAGGCTTGTGACAGTAGTAATGTCCCTCCCTCCCTCTCCATGTAAGACGTGCTGGTAGTTTAATGCTGTGATGCACCATTATTTAACCCTCCTTTAAACAAACACCACAAAAAAGACTGTTTTTAGACAGTTATGAGACAGGAGTAGATGGTACAAATATGTCTACTATTTCTAATTAATTGAACTTATTGCACCATTAGCATCGGAGCCAACAAGCTAGCTACTTGGAAGAAATATTGTGACCATTGTTTTGACTGAAAAATCAGATCCTGCTGTTCTGCATGGTTGCTATGCTTAGCAGACCACCAGCTGACCCTGCAGGTAGTCACTAGGCTTCTAGGACCACTATTGTGCGAGGACATGTGGATGATCATCATTGTGTGGTGTAACAGTAAAAACCACCGTATATAACCTAAAAACATTTATGTGCACTAATATATTGAATGTACTTGTTTCCAAAAAAAAGAAGCACAAAAGCCATCAAACACTGCAGCACCCTAATTGGTTGTTTTACTTCCATTTCCTCAAGGAGGGTGGTCTGAGAAGCACAGGCCTTCACAGAAACACCCTGATATGGTATTCTGCTTTCATCCTCTATGCAGATGTGAGTCATTCTAAGCGCTTTGCCCGGGGGTCTCTGGATAACATGTAGCTGATGAGGAGGGAAAATTGCTCTTTTTCTCCCTAATTTGTTTCTCTGAGTCTTGGGATTTGATCAAAAAGACCATGTGGAAGGTTCTGCATTCACAAGTTTCCTCCTCTACAGCAAAAACTGGAGTGTTGAAATTTCAGAGTTAAACATTTCTGAGTTGATTTCCACTCTCAAAGTGTTATTTTAACACATTCTGAGTCAAATGATGTTCAGTGTTGGGGTTAATTGACATAGTTGATAGCATCAGTGTTAATGCAACTCTACGGAGATGTAATTGAGCTCCACCCTCACATTTCACCTCTTCGGATGGAAAGGAGACAAGGTGGCACCATTTTGCTCCTCTCACGGATTTCTACTAGGTAAGTCTAAATAAGTCAAACTTACTGAAAAAGTTATAAATTGATGTTGTAAACTGTCGTATGTAGGATGAAACATATATGGAGAACATATGCTTTACAGAGCCTTGTTTGTTGCCAGCTCTGAAACAGGAATTTTCCCCCGGTGATTAGCCATTAGCTTGTAGTCTATGGTAGCTAGCAAACCTGTGGATATTAAAATGTCTTAAACTTTGTTAATGACGATTTAATAGCAATTCACATTCAAGTTGAAAGTGATTCAAAACAAATCTTAATGTTTTTACAATATAAAACCGTGTCTGAGGCTGGCGCAAACAGTAGCAGGGGTTGAGTGTCAAAGGGACCGCTAAAAGTGTCCCAACATGTGGTCACATGGCTAACCTTGTCTGAGTTAGCTATAAGCTCGGACATAAAACGTTTTATAGTGTCATTTATTTTCATCAGGGTTTGAGCCCGGTCTTAAAAGTATGGGAAAAAAGGCATTGGATTCAAAAATGTAAAGAAGGCCCTTCAAGTATATTTCATTCAGAAGAATATTCATTTCTTGTTGTCCTTTTGTAGAACTAAATAAATCCAATAAATCTGTTTTCCCTCGTTGTCTCAGTTGTCTCAGTTAAAATGTCTCAGTTAAAATGCTGATCCAAGTCAAGCACAACCAACAGCAGAAGTGCGTGAAGCTGGATGATGTCGGAGGACGGTTTGACTTTCTCCAATTCCACGAAAAAGGTGTTTATTTTAACTTTAGCTTGGTTTAGGAAAAGTGTTTAAAATTGACCCATATTCTTTTAAATTTTCATTCTTTAGACTCTGATTTCATTACATGTCTTTAACAAACTCTTTCATTAATTGCTAAACATATGTGCCTCTTAGAATGTAAACCATTATATACACCAAAACAGTCAATTAAAAAAAGCCAATTATCAACTTTCAAAGTTGGACTTGAGGGAATTGGATTTTGTGAGGGAAAATGGTCTATTTAATCGTTATACAATTTTGGATGAATGTACTTCTTTACTGCTCTGTAATTCATCTGGAACAAAAAAAAGTGCTGACTTCGAAAGCACATAAATGTTTTTAATCTTACTATTTTCCAGTCATTGAGAGATTTTGCCTGCCGCCTGATGAAGAAATTATATACAAGGATGCAACAGGGACAGAAGTTGATGTGGAAATATTCAGTGACCTTGTTGCACAAGGCAATGTGGTGCTGACAGTTTTCTCAAGTCACGGTAAGATGTAAAGGCCGATATAATCAAGCAATCGACACACTTATAAATAAAATTATTTACATTTTTTTCTATTCTTTTAGAATTTTCTGATAGCTCCTTGTCTTGTGCTTCTGAGATGTCTGACTCAAGCTTCAGCTCAAGTGCATCAACTATAATCCTCAATGAGGTCCTTAGCAAAAGGCAACATACTGAGGATCTGCTAAACAGGTTGCCACAAAACTAGATTCTCATGTGTTTACTAATGCTTTCACATTGTTTCACTGTCCTCTCTGAAAAAAACTGTTTATCACCATGTTTAGCATTCTCATATTTTTGTCTTTTATTAGTTGATTGAAGTTGTGCTAAGAGGCAAGTCTGGTGGTGAAGTAGCACTACAGGAGTACCAAACAACAGAAACCCTAACAGATGCCACAAGAAGACAAATGGTAAACATACTAATGGCTCACATGACTGATTATCATGGGTATGTGTTTTCGTATTCTTTTTATTTGTGCCAAATAACTGCATGGCCATTGCATAAATTCGGATTACTAACTTAATATCTCCTCTTAGTCACCTCCCCACTAAAGCAGTCAAAGAGGAGTATGCTCTTGGGATAGTGACGCTGTTCCCTTCCCTCAAGGATCCATATACCAAGAAAGGCTATGTAATTATCATTATTGTTTGCATGATCATTTCAGTGTCATTCTTACATGTTTATTTATTTCAATACCTGCATGCCAAGTGTGACAATGCATTTTTCTAAATTTCAGGAACACTTCTACGATGCTGCAAGCAGCACAGGATACATTTCTTGGCGTCTGAAAACAGTCCAGAGGAAAATACATCGAGGATCTGCAGTGACACAAAATAGCTCTGTGGACATTTCTCCAGGAGGCCCACATTTCCAAAGGACCATTAATGTTGAAAGGCACCACAGATAATTCCCTGATCCTCCAGAAGATGAGAGACATTTCAGCATCGGCAGAAGTGCTGATATCCTCTCCATCTTCCCAAGATTCCTGGACACTAAAGGACTGGTAAGTTTTGATTGAGATGTTTAGCGTGGTTTGACATTTTAAAGCGGTTCCTGTATTAGTCAACAGGAACAAGACTTCACTCTCCTATTTGATGACGAGACATCCTCCAAGCTCCTTCAGAAATGGGATGTGATCTTCAAGCCAAATATCGTAAAAGAGGCTAAGCGGCTCACTTCAACACCAGAGTTGCGTTGCTTGGTGAGGTCATCAGAAATTACCCCAGGAAGTGATTTTGATGAGGCAACAAGTGAGTTATATTTGTTTTACAGTTGCTTCATTCATTATATTTGTGACTATATGATTAAAATGAGGAAATGAGAGCACTGGTGAGTTAGAGTTACACTTGATTTAATTTGTTTATTCTGTGTATTTCTCATAATCGATTTGATTTTTAGGATAAATATGAACAATAGATGCTGAAATTTAATGAGTTGTCAGTTAATTCTTGTGAATTCGTGTCCTCAGCCTATGACCCAGACATGGCCTCCTTGTTGTTGCTGGTACGTCTGCTTCTACCACCTCCAGGGGGACCGAAATCTCCAAAAAATAGTGCATGTGATGCATTTGAGAGAGTTGTAATCTTTCATAAGGTAATTGTATAATTATTGTGATTATAGTAATTTGTCATGTGTTACCCTCTTAGCCTCATGTTTAAATGAGGGTTGTTAAAAAGTGGATGAAGATTAATGAAGTCTTCATATGTATTCCCATCTTGTACTAGCCTGTGAGAAGATGTTTGAATAATCACTATTTTGTGTTTTCTTTATGGCTGTACACTATTCTCATGTCTCATGTTCTCTTTCCTTATCTCTACCCTAGTCATGCTGCAGTTTGGACGAGCACCTCCGCAACCAGCAGGGTCGGCAGCCGTACTTCCTCACTGTTGGTCGTCAGAAGAGCAAGATCGACAGCTTCTACATCACCATGGACAAGCATCTCATCCCTTGTCAGGCAAATCGCTCCCTTGGGGCATTTGATGAACTTTTCAAAGCACATTTTGTGTTCAATTTGTCTTATGATGCTGCATTGGTGAATTTTTTCACATTCCTGCAGACAACAGTGTACAACATTGATGTGGGGAAAATGAAGGAGTCACCCAGAATTCGAGATTTGAGAGCCAGAGTGCTTAACCAGTCAGTAGTACTCACACACTGTGAGTAAAAGGCTAAAAGAATGCTGACCTGTTTCATGTGTCAGAAACTGTATCCCAGCAGTCAGCAATTGTTTTCGCATTTAAGAGTTGAGCATGGTTACTATCCCGGACCCAAGTTCAAATTGCTTTGTTCTCAACAAGGCTGTAAGCGTCAGTTCTTAACATATGCAGGTTTTCGAAAGCACCTTGATAGTGTTCATAGCAATGTCCAGCAAATTGTTCAAACTTCAACCATTGCTTGTTCCTCAAGTGAGCCAGTTGCATCTTTATCTCAGGTGCATGCTTTGGAGGACCAATCTAATCCGCCAAATCAATGTAGCTCTTCCTTTGTTTGTTCTGACGGCAGTGACTCAGGACCTACTAAAGATCCAACTTAAGAAATGTGTGCATCCACCGTGGTCAAATTACAGGGGAGTGGGATTTCTAACAGTTTGGTATCCTCAATTGTAAGAGATTTGGAGGAACTAACAAGTGAGCTTTGCTCACAAGCAAAACATACAGCTATTTCTGCTTTACCTGTAAGTGATCCCAACATATCTGTGATAAATGATTCATTTGAAAAATTTGAAAACCCTTTCACAGATTTTAATACAGAATGGAAACGGAATAAATACTTCAACCAGAAATGGGGAGTTGTCGAGCCAGTTGAAATAATACTGGGAGTGAGATATGACAACAGGCGAAATCAGAAATCTGGCACTTATGATCAAGGACCTGTAAAGGACACTTTTATATATGTGCCAATTTTAGAAACACTGAAATTCATGTGCAGAAATCCAGACATTTGCATTCTTCTAAAGAAAGAGTGTGGATCAGAGCCTGATTCTTATACTGACTTCTTTGATGGAAGTTATTTTAAAACCCACCCTTTGTTTACAGCAAAAAGACATACATTACAAATTCAACTGTACTATGACGATTTTGAAACAGCCAATCCCCTTGGCTCCAAACGCGGAATTCACAAAATTGGCTGTCTTTATTTTATTGTAAGCTTGCCCCCAAAATTTAATTCGGTTTTGAATAACATTCATTTGGTATCACTTTTTCACACACAAGATCTGCACAAGTATGGTTTTGATGTTATACTGGAACCTTTGTTAAATGATATAAAAACATTGGAAAGCCAAGGGCTGCGTCTTCCATTTTCTGATGAGCAGGTATACGGTACAATCTCACAAATCACTGGAGATAATCTAGGGATGCACACAATTCTTGGTTTTAATGAATCATTTAGTAACCATCATTTCTGTCATCTTTGTTTAATTCATAAAAATGATTCTCAAACGGTAAACAGTGAGGATGATCCTAAGGTGATCATTCGTGGAAAAGATGTGTTTGAAATGCATTGCCAGTCTCTCCAGGAAAACCCACAATTAAAGTCACATTATGGTTTGAAAAGAAAATTCCACCCTTAATTCATTGAAGTATTTTCATGTTTGTCATAACTACTCATTTGATATAATGCCTGATCTTCTTGAGGGTGTAGCTCAGTATGAGATCAAATTACTTTTTGGATATCTCACACAACACTTCATGTCAGAACAGGACTTGCTTTCCAGGATGTATGCTTTTGATTATGGATTTTTAGAACAAAAAAAACATCCCACAAAGATTATTTTGGAGAGTGCTGGCAATGGCATTGGTTTGAATTCTATTCAGACACTGTGTCTTGTGAAAAACATCCCACTGTTGTTTGGTGACATCATTCCTGCTGGAAACACAAACTGGAATTTGTTGTTGCTGTTACTTCAAATAATGAACATTGTTTTTTCACCTTCTCTCAGTCTAGGTATGACGATATTTTTAAAGCATTTGATTGTTGACCACCACAAACTATTTAAGCACTTGTATCCACATAGACAAACTTGATACCTAAACATCATTTTATGATTCATTACCCATCTTCTATAAGGAAAATTGGTCCCTTATTATATATGTGGAGTGTGAGGTTGAAGCCAAACACAAGGTAAACATAACCAAATCACTTGCTAAAAAGCATCAGATGGCCACTGCTTATCACTGGGAAACCTTCACCCTCACACAAAACGAGTACGGGCCAGTTAAATCTTTTTCCCTCAGAGATGAAAATGTGGTCAACAATGAAGTGCTTGAATTGATCTTGTCCAAAGATGTCTTCTCAACTAGTTGGGTTAAAGTTGATGGTGTTGAGTATAAAGCTGGACTTGTTGTTTGCAGTGCAATGAGACATGCCAGTATTTTGTCAAATAAGTGATATACTTTTGGTAGAAGATCACATTTTTTTCTGACGGACAAGCTATTTACAGAGAAATTTCATGACCATCATCACGCATTCAGAATATTACGAAGTTAGGAAAGGTTTAAATTGAAAATGTCTGAGCTTAAAATTCACAAGACCTTTGATATTCAAAGCTCATATAACATTTCTGACAACAGTTTGTAAATTATACCTGCATTCACAATGTTTTAAATTGTGAAAACTGTTTTAATGACTGCATGGGTGAAAATAAATATAATAATAAATAAATAATAATAATAATAATAAATAATTGTTTTATTTATTGGTGTTAATTCTTATTATTAATATCATTTTTTCACTGTAGATAGCTTAACACTTTTGGGAGTGAAACTAACACTACCCAAATAGTTAAAAATAAATGTAACTCTGAGCGGGATTATTTGTCTACTCCCTTAGTGTTAATTTAACTCTGTTTTTTGAGTTAAAAAATTAACTCTGGTATAGTGTTAAATGTTCAACTATTTTCAAAGTGTTAATATCACTCTGGAGAGTGTGGAGCTATATAAACCCTTAAAAAGTGTTGAAATCAACTCTGAGAGTTAAATCAACACTGGACTTTTTGCTGTGTACTATCTTCAACATGTTATCAAAGAAGATCACTGAAGAGATTTCAGTCTCGTTTAAATGTACACTAGAGTTTCTGAACATAAATGTTTTGTGACATTCTTAAAAACCTAGAATGTATTTTCATGTTTTTATTTTATCTGGTTAAACAAATGCAGTTTTCCACTGTTTTATGGATACAGCAGGGTGGTGTAAACTACTATGTACTATGGTACTATGATGGGTTTCTTGACTTTATATGAACTTAAATCACCTTGCTTAACACATCACAATATATTTCACTATAACCCCTGTCTTGCGATATGTAATGACTCACCAGATTCTTGCTAAACGATACAGACAGCTTTAATGACTCAGAGAATGAAATAACCTGGGTCTGATCCCAAACCCCTGCTCATGGACTGGAAAAGGTATTTCTCTCAAGAAATGCTGATCAGACAGGTAGGAGGAGCCTAAGAATGGTTAATCAGTGAGTGACGTTGTTAACCCAGACACTCTAATGCTACTGACAGATTAATCACACCAATGCCCTAATTATATCACCAAAACAGATATTCAAAAAACAACCTTGCCTAACTCTTTGGAAAAATGGTTGCACACTCAACGCTGCCTATGAAAAAACACCTCTAAGAGTTGCTTTGCTCTCCTTAATGTGCTTGTAAATTGCCTCCACCATTTTCCTGTGTTTCTCTGCTGTGTCTGACAGTGTTGCACGCTACTTTGCTGTGCTCCGCACCGTGTAATCCCTGGTAAATTCAGTGTTAATGCAGGTTCTGATGGGATCGTTAACTCATGTCCCACTGAGGATTTAGCTGAATCAACACAGCTCCACCAGTACGGCGGAGCATATCCAGACAGATTGCGGAGATTCTTCTAAACCACAGGAGCCTTTACACAGTCGCCAAATACACAAACACACAGAGAATAAACAGTTAGATTGTAAGACAAGGCTCCTTTAAGATTGGACTTAAAAACAATAGATTCATCAGCTTTTTAAGTGTCAGGTTGACTAGAAATGTATTCAGCATCGCTAAACAAAATCAGCTTGTAGTTTCCAATCAAAACTCAACTTGGTGCCGATAACTTCTGAACTAAAATGTTTTAAAGTGTCTCTTCGTAAAAGTTGTGAGTCGCTTTTGTGTTTTGCATTAATTAGACATGACCTTCATGAAAATGTGGAGCACTAAATGGTAGGTGTTCCTACTTGAAACCCACCACACACAAGCATACAAGCTTTACAGTGGCATCGGTCAATATGTACCATTCTACTCATGACACCAGAGGCCTCAGGGACACGGAGCTGTTTAAACATTCAGCTGCAGCATATCAAGTGCTCAACAAGTAAGACTTTTAGATCGGGTGTAGAAAGCAGGCTCTGGAAACGTGCTATACTGTGTAAATGGCAACCGCTTGTGTGGCTTTTTTTTTTGTTTGTTATTAAACCCTTGACCATAAAAAACTGGGTCTGAAAGCCAATTAAACATCCTTGAACCGGCATTCTTTCTAATGTCCAGCAGCAGACTCCACTGCTTTTGAAAGAATCTAATTGTAGAAAACTTTATAGACGATGACCCTTCGCTTAACTCGATTTTTTATTACCTCAGTTAAGAGTTTCCTCATGAATTTATGTTTTATATTTATAGATATATCTATATACTTATAGATTTTAAGTTTTCTTCAGTACAACATGAAGTTAATTTAGTAAATTATCGTGACATTTAGAGAACATAGACGACAAAGGAGGGTATGCTTTAGGGCGTGGCTGCCTTGATTGACACGTCACTCTACTGTTTCCTACTAAATACTTTTCTGTTGCACTAATAAGCAGCTTTTTGCCTTTCAGTCATGATATTTCTTTACCAGTAATGTTAGATAACCTCACTGGTTCTTTAAAAGAAAAAAGCAACAGATGTGGACGAAAATCATCTCGAGAATTTGACGAGTAGCAGCTAGAGTCAAGGACACACCATGAAAACAAGCAGGGCAGCAAACGGTGGGCTAACAGAATCAATATTCACATTAGAGCTGATATTATTAACTCTCACCAAGTGATTGGCAGCTATTTTGATAATTAATCAAGTCAATTTACAAAGTATTACTGAGAATTAAAATGCATTGATTCCCTCTTATAAGTAAATAGAAATGAATATATAAAATTTGTCTTTGCTGTTATACATCATTTCAAACCTCACTGGGGTTTGTGCTGTTGTTCAGATGAAAATAGGAATCTTAAAGTCAATAATCAACAAACAAGAGTACAACCCAACCAAAGAAATCAACATCTTACCCTCAAGCCTCTCTGCAAAGCTTCACCTATGAAACACAACGTCCACCCTAAACCCTAAATTCCAACAAGAAAATGTGCACCCTCAGAATGGCTGCCCTCAGGATTCAGTTAAAGTGAAAAAAATTCATTATTCTTTATCTGGATCTACTTAAAAATTCAATGGTTTCTGGCACATTTCATGAAAACCTGTGGAGTATTTCATGTGTTATTGATCAAAATGCTCCAACTAGCCGTCTCTCATAACGGTATAGGAGGTGACTGAAATCCATGGATCCATCGCTTAATGCAGAGTTTCATGAAAATTCATCCAGTAGTTTTTATGTAATCCTGTTCAATCTACAGAGATTTGTCTCCCGCTGCAGGTACTGAAGTGTATTTTTTATTTTTTTACTGCAGTATGACAATGTTCTGCATAATGAATGCTGCACAAATTACCATCTAGGACAGCCTTGAACACTAAATAAAGACTAAATCTGCTCTTCGTCACCACCTGACTGTCTCTGGCACCTGAAAGTGACAGTAGAAGCTCTCTCTGCTTCTACGGCAAACCTTGTATCAACTTTACAGGACGCCATTTTATCTGCAGTGCTCACACAACTCATATAGCAGCAGTGCTATATCTTTCATGAACAGTTTGTGTGTCATTTAATGCCGTCTGCAGTTTGGGATGTGACAGTGTTGCACGCTACTTCGTCATGAGACCTTTGTTGTTATAATCAAGTAATCTACCATCACACTTTGGCTAGGTTTAGGCATTAAAGGTACTTGACTACTTTTAGCGATTAAATCTGTTAAGTTAGGTTTAGGCAACAAAACTACTTGGTTATGTTTAGGAAAAGATCAGGGTTTGGGTTAGAATAGGTTTAGTGATGTTACATACATGTGTTAAATAGGCTATGAGAGTTAACATGCAGACATCAGCTGAAAAAGGTCAACATTCCCTTTTGGTTTTACAGGACATCAACAGTTAAACTGCTGCGTTTAAGTCCTGCATTGTTTGACCCACCTAACCACCAGCCCAGTCTCCTCCATGTGTGGACTTTCCCACGTCTGAAATAACACAGGAAAAATCATAATGGAGATGGGTTTAAATGACACATGACAAGTAAAACCGGCTTTGTGATAAAACACAAAATGACTCAGGTCTTTGCTGTGTAAGATCAGATCCGGCTGGTCTTAAAAAAATCACGTGCTCAAACTGAATTTGGCCGTTGGAGATGACAATGCAGTGGAGGGAAAAGAAACTCTAGGCCCCAGAAACACCTCCTCATTAAAATGATAAATGGTTTGACGGCCACCAGGTTGCATATCTCACTAGAGCCGGTTGCAGACACGGAGGCCTCTGTATTTTTTACATGATGTCTCAGTGAGTATGTTATAGTGCCATACCCATAGATTTCACATAGCAGTCATCTGATTGCACCCCATGTTCAGGTCCAATAAATTAATTGCATTAAACACGCACACACAAGCACAATACTTGGAAGTACGTACAAAATCAAAAACACACTACTTGGCTACACTGTCACCCTCACATAAACACATTATACACTACAGCAGGCACAATGCCAGGTAACAAGCTGGTAGATACCAAATTATTCTCAATTATGGTGATGTGCTACTTGACAATGGGCCATTATTGGAGGAAGGCTTGCTGTTACAAATTTATCGGCTGCTGGCTTATTTGCTCAGGGGGGATCTGAGTCATTTGTCATGAACGGAAAGTGTTGGAAATTTCAGTGGGAATAGTCATGGAGTCAACAGGACTAGATGTCGTTCAGGATGAGGTTTGAAGAGTGAAGATGAATTTTTCTGTTTTCTTATTAAAATATTCCAGGTGTCACAACTTTGGCTAACACTTTACAATAGAGTAGACAAACCTTTGAGTGGTTACCAGAGAACAAACAGGAACCACTAGTTACAGTAAGATTTAATTAATGAGTAAATCCTTATCAAACTTCACTGAGTGGCCAATAAGGGATTATTAATGGTTCATCGATTATCAAGTCATTCCTACTTTGTTCCTCTACCATTTTTTTAACTAATCATCAGCTACTCAATAATATTTAGTTAGGGGTTGGTTGGTATGGTTTGCTCAGACCAGTGTAGCACCAACATCATATTAATATCAAACATTGCTCGTATGTATGGTTTACTCAGACCAGTGTAGCACCAACATCATATTAATATCAAACATTGCTCGTATGTATGGTTTACTCAGACCAATGTAGCACCAACATCATATTATCCTCCAACAGAAACATACATGAGTTTTACTGAAAATGAGCGAGGACAGAAACACATGTTTAAGCATGTGTAAAAGCCCTGAAAAGGGGAATAACTAAGTGAAAGATGCTTTTCTCAGATGATGTATATTATGACTGAAAACATAAAACAAATTCCAGCACAGTATCCAAACATGTACATCAACATTAACAATTGAAATAGTGCACCAAAAAGGCTGCTGTAACTTAGCTTACTATAAAAAACAGATTTGCAATACATAAATTTCATCACATAACAACCGCATACCAGCTCAGTAATGCAAGCACCTCAGTATTATGTATTATGCATTATGTTTAGTTTTCCCGCGCCTCTGAAGCACCACATTAAGGACTGTGCCATTAGCATTAGCAAAGGGTTAGCTAACATGGCTAGCCTGCTCATCTTTGGGTAATTAACTACATAATTTCAAAACACACTAACATACCTCAATAAAAATAGTCTCCTGAGCACAAACAAACCTTCATCTAACACAGCCGTAAACATAAACTCTCATACTGAGGGATTCATACCTGAAAAGGTGAATAATTGAGTGAAAGACACGCAGACGCTTTCCTCAGTTCATGGATGACTGAAAGCAGGAAGTCAGGTGCACCGTAACAGTGCTCAACAGCCCTACGCCCCCCCCCCCTGCTGGAGTCACCGTGTAACTACAACTACTCTTACTGCTCTTAGAATGACATTATAAACATGAAACATGAAAACACAAAAAAAATCTATAAATATATATAATATAAATATTTTCAAGCATAAATTAGGATATAACATGACGATGCATATGTATCAGAAGTGTGAACAAAATTCAATGTAAGGTCATTAAATGCTGAAAATACACATTTTCAATGCGTCACACATGAGCGTATTGAATACTCTCCACTGGCTGAACTGTGCTATTACATGTACATGGCATGACAAAAAAAAATAAGCCTTGTTTGGGTGTCTTTTTACATCAATAAACCTTCACAACGGCAGACAATCTGCCTCACTGAGGTGACCTGTGATGAACAAATTGAGCTTGAAGTTATTTCACAGTGAAGGATGATTATATGGCACTTAAATCCAATAACTACGGGCTCTCATAAGAAAGAAGGTTGGATGAGAGCTGTTAGATTATTGTGGTTGCAGAGGGGAAGGCTCCTGTCACTGACACTTTATTCAGTTCAGCCCACAATGCAAACGGAAGGCTCAATTGTGATTTCTGTCATTCCATATCTATCCCCTCTACCTGTAAGTGTCAGGCACTGACTTGTTCAGTCACCTGTCAAGTGTAAGAAGAGAAAAATACCTCCCAACCTGTGCTTTTCCACCAGCCAAAACAGTCAATTATGTGCAATTGTCCCAGAAATATGTCACCCTGTTGGTCAAGAGAATGGTACAACACTAGATTCTGTGTGAGACACTGAATATGACAACAAGAGCAGATTAAGAGACTTAATTTCAAATATACGTTGCCACATATCAACACATGGAAATAATGCTCTGAGCATGAAGGCAGGCAGAATACTTAAAAAACAGTGCAAGTGAGCACACAGCACAAGGTAGGTGTTCGCATTGTGCCGGCACACCTACTCACCTACCAGGCTTGATTGTGCATTGACATTTAAGCTCAAACAAACACACACACACACAGACACACACACACATTTACATAATAATGAATTCTCACTTCAGAAAGACTGCTAACAAAATCTGCAAAGAAAGAAGAGACATGAATTAAGACTGATGAGGATGCAAACTTCTGATTCTACTGGTGCATCCTAACATCTGGCACGTTCTTCCTTCTGAAGAAAAAGTCTTTAGAAATATTTGTTTGGTTTTTACAAAAGGTCAAGTCAATTCAGAAAACAGCTTGGCACTAATTTCAAGCTAACGTCACTAAAAAACAAGGAAATAGTGTATTTGTTTGGGACTACTTTCAGCTGCACATTTGGTCTCTACTGATTATTTACAGCAGGACACAGACACTATCTGGTCGGTTTGTTTTGGTCGTGATCTTTTCGTGGGATCTGCAGAAGAAAAAAATACATTTATGTATAATTATCTTCTAAGATCTCTGCGTAATGACCTAAAGAGAAAGACTGTATGTGGTGGTGACATCACATGTTACATCACTTTGGGTTAAGAAAAGGCAAACACACAGGAAACAAATGTCAGCTGACTCTGAACACCAGAAGAAAACAAAAAGTCAGCGTCAACTGGAAAGGAGTCAAAGGTCATTAGGTAAGAGTCAGTGGAGAGGCAGGGGGAAAATCACAATTCAATTCAATGAAATTAAAGCGTCACAATTCGATTTGGAATTGATTTTCAATTTAATATGGGGGCACTATTTTCAGGTTCTGCTCATCGTGTGTCAAACAACATACAGCCATGTTTTTAATTCACAAAGCAAATCAGTCTCGATGACTGTCTGGCCAAATTGAAGCCACCGCCATTGGCTGACTGTGTTCAGGGTAAGAAGGTGTTCAAACTGAAATCAGCCCTGACTTAAAACAGCAGAAGGGTGGAGGTGTGCTACTTCAGGTACCAGTAAGACATGAACTACTATCTACAGTAGGAAGTCAACATTGAGTTCTCAGACACCATAGCCCTGTACAATGGTTTGCAGTGCTCACAAACAGGATTGTACCACTGTGGAAAGTTATCACAGGGGCAACTAACATTTAGTAGAGCGCATACCTCCACCAAGACCGGACAATTCTACACGTCTGTTTGGCTTGCCTGACCCGTACCCCAGCCATCCACAACATTTTGAAGATAAAATTAAGTGGCTTTTGCGTAATTAGGGGAAATGTTTTTTTTTAAATGCCACATCTCGCAATATTATGGAAAGTTCTAAGAATAATCCCTGGATCCACCCTTTTATCCAGATCTGCACTGGAATTTAATGGTTCCTTGTCTGTCCTTCCACCAAGTTTCATGAAATTCAATCCAGTAGTTTCCTGTCAATAAACAAACCAACAAACAAACAAACGTAACCTCTAAGGAGGGGGAAAAGCAGCTCCTTGAGTTGGCACCGACATTGACCTCATCCAAATCACTAAGAGGGCTGTGCAGAGACAAAACTGATCAGAACGTTTCCTTGCACCAGGCATTGATTGATTTCCTAGTGCTGGAGTTCAGAGTACTAACCTAACAGTCTATGAGTGATGGTTTAGGCTACGAATATTCACAAACTACATTTTTCATTTTCACTTCAAATCTTGGAGGCCATATTCCTCCAATGCAATAGATATCAGTGTCTGGTATTGCAGGTTAACAGATTTAACATTTACTTCACAATCAGGACTTTAAAGCTTACACAGAAAATTTTATTATGTCATTTTACAAAATGAGGTATTAGCCTTTTTAACTTTTACAATCTAACATCAAAGACACATTACAATTACAGTTATGAGAAAGATGCATATCCATAATTACTATTATACATTACTGAATGAAGTACTTCAATTGTTCTGATTAAGCAGGGCATAAAAGAGAAGCTGCAGATAAATAGTCAGAAAGAGATGAGACAGAACCATTCAGTTCCATCCCATTCAGGTCGGCTGGTGTAGAACTCAAAGTCCTTCAACCATAAAGGTAAAAGACACAAGGTGTTCTGTGAAAGAGAAAACTGCTCAGGCATCACATCGACCCAGAGATATTATCCTGATCATGACTCAGTACCAGTAGAGAGCAGAGAGCTGTGAAAAAAGGATGAACACATTTTCTTTTTCTTTTTGTCTCTGCACAGAAAAAAAGGGACTCCTGCAAGCTCTTCTGAAGGTCTGTAGGGATGTGAACCAGGACGACAGAAACACAGATGCATGTTTCTCTAATTGAGAGAGAAACTACTTCATCCTGCACGGTGGGGAATTCTATTGGATTGAACCTTTGGGTGTTTTGCTTACTTTTATTGATCATCGCAAATAAAAAATAGACTAAAAATCCACAAACCTCACCTAGCTGTATATGGAAGATTCAGAGCAGCAGCCAGTGGAGGCAGTGGTTTAAACTGTGGCTTAATTGGCCCCTGGAATTGTGCATTTGTTAAC
The DNA here is from genome assembly GCA_037577475.1 of Chaunax sp. Z400. Lineage (NCBI taxonomy): Eukaryota > Metazoa > Chordata > Actinopteri > Lophiiformes > Chaunacidae > Chaunax > Chaunax sp. Z400. The sequence continues at coordinate 25,576,597 of CM075195.1, forward strand.
CTTTAATGTGCCCCGGGGGGGCAGATACCTTGACAGGCTAAAACTCACTGGAACAAAATTCACAAGGCTGCAACAAAGATTTCTACCATTCTATGAAGCTGAATCAGTGCCTTGCTAATGGGAACATCAGTAGTATCTGAGTTAAATCTCCACTGTTGCATGATTCAAAATGACACCATTTAAAAACAACTTTTCCCTCACCTCCATGGTTCAAAGCAGTTAACAAAGATAAATGGCATGATGCACCAGCAGCACTCTTAATAACAGCTATGAAACCTGATTTTAGCTCTGCAGCCTATCATTGCTCTGCATTACATCTGAGTACAACTGTTTAAACTACAGTAACACTTAATGGCAATCAGGCCGCAGGCTGCCAAAGTCTAGGTAATTAATGGGAAACACTGATACACAAATGAAAACATAATTATGAAAATTATTTCATTTCTGCCCCTAAATCCTACACTCTAGTCTTTCAATGTCGTACTTAATCACTTGCTCTGAAGCACTACTTTGAGACATTAAAGAGCGTTCATGAAAAACACTGTAAGACTGATCATTATCAAGAAACAGGGTTCAAGTTTGTACCATGAAATAAGGCCTGGATTGTAATATTGTGGATGTTTTTGTGCTGAGCGAAGTAAAAAAAGACCCCTAGTTTAAGGTAAGACAGCTTCATCTGACCGTGTGTTGATTTTGCCCCACACTTAAGTGGCCGTATGAGGTGAAAAATACTCCAACACTGACCCAAATCAACCACAGAAGGAAACCATTCAAATTATTAGCAGACAAATAATCAACCAAGACAATAAAAGAAGCGTTACTAAAAAGACACAAAATTCAAAAACAGTAAAAAAATCCCTGGCTGAGACGCAGAAAGCTCAGCAATCCTTCTGATGCTGGAACAGCACTCTCAGCCAGGTGCACCTCATGACCAGTCAATATGGGGAACATCTGGGCAGAGCTACACAGGAAGGAGGGGAAAAGAGACAAACAACACAGGAAACACACTTAAAGAAATGGTGTCTCACTAACACCAGGATTCACTGTAACAAACTACCACCATACTACTTAATTAATATGAAGTGTGTGGGGAAACGAGCGCTAATTATCAAGACTGCATGTTCAGGTAACACGTCAAATTGCACAGATTGCAAAATCATGAAGTCCACGGACTTATAGAAAAGCAACACATCACTGCTGTTGAGTAGGCACTATTCCAGAATGTCCAGAGCTGCAGGACAATTCTACAAACCTCAATATGAGGCCATAAGTATTCTAGTCACACACGTAACTGGAACCGCTGCTCATAAAAAGGTGTCAGCTTGGGTCAACGATGGGACAAATACAATCTTATTATGCACACATTAAGGCCAACCAAGATGTTACCACTTAGGCCAAGCCTTTCAAGCCTCATTGTTTAATTTCAGATCACTTTTGATTCATAGTCATAATTACAGTGACCGGTATCTACGTCTAATGTGAACGCATCCGTCCTCTGAAACGGCAGGCATGTGTTCACTGACACATTTTTGCACGACATTGTATTTGTGAGGACACCTCATGGTATTCAAACCCAAATGGACGCACTAGTAATGAATGTATGCATGATGGGAGACAAACAGATGGCGAACAGCTGACGCTCTGCATCGTAGTTGTCTCTCCTCTATCGCCGTATCGTTTTACCGTGCTGCCCTCGCTGGATGATGACGACAGCGCTCAATGCATATATGCAACAAAAAAAAAGATGCATTTTGATCTGACCATTCTCAGTCATGTCTCATGGCCACAAATTGGATATGTGTCCGAATTAGAACCACATACAGAAGGAAAGTTACTCAAATCTGATTTGAAAAGCACTTCGACCTGCTAAACATTAGAAGCCTTAGTTCAAGAATGAGCAGCAACCACATCCAATCCAAGACTCCCACTAGGTACAAAATGGCTGCCATCATAACCAACAAACAACACACACAAGTTACTTTAATGTAGGAAACCAGCAACACAAAAAGACAGTGTAATGACCTGTATAATGACCTGTGGGGTGACTATATCCCAGCACAAAACTGGATCAACTGGGTTACTACAGTTAAAACCCTAACAACATTAACACACAAGTGACCATTCCAAAAGTGGACTGCAACAACTACAACACAAAAAGGTCACCCTGTAGTCAACCGCTACACATAAATGTTGTTACCTTACATGTAAACACATCCCAGCATCGACCAAACAAATGTGGAGTGCATTTACCACAGAACAAATTTACTGCACCCAAAACTAACTATGGGGCTCATCTATCCTTCTCTCTCTCTCTCTGGTCCTGACAGACGTCCACACCTACCCAGCTGGAGGTTCACCAGTCAGACATCACACTCACATCCAGCATGCACACAGGAAGCAGAGGTCCAAGAATGGGCTGCAATCAATGATGAATCTTGCAGATACAAACACCTCAGCTGCAATCAGCCCCGTTGGTTCTCTCTCTGTCTATGTAATGACCAGCAGGCACATGATAGGAACACAGCACTCATGACTCTCATTTTATTCACTACACCGGTGCAGCATGTTTACACTTTGTCTCCTGTGAGCTGCCTGCTGCAGGACTCAGATGCACCAGCTTATGAATATGAGTTTTTCTCTTCTCAGCCTGCAGTCTGGGCTCAAAGGACACTCAGAAGTATGGGATGTCACCATTCCTTCATGGCGCTCATACCTGCTCTCCTCTTTCAGCTGCTGCCTGCAGCTTGATCTGGCACCGGGAGACGGCGGCGAGGAAACAAGAGGAGGAGATGGCACTAAGTGTATATGACATATTTATTCCATCTGTGTGATGTATGCTGGCCTACATTTCATGCCAGGCAGCTTGGTGTTTTCCTCACGCTAACACTCCAGAGGCCTCATTTATACTTAATGTGTGCACTCCTGGTACATATAGAAGATTTAAAATGTAAAATCAAATAAAGTGATTACAGTGCACATTTTAATTTGATTTTATGCCTGCACTGTGTCATAATTTGGTTAAAAATAATTGTTAAAATGTTAATTATATAGCCTTTAGTGTTTAATGACTTAATGAAATGTGACATTGTGATATTATCAATCCTGCCACATTAAAACATAGTAAACAAAGTGAAGAGGTGTACAGCATTTCAGTGCAGAGAGCAGCATGGACCCATAATACTAAATATAATGAGCTGTCATTAATTGTCATGAGCAGGTCTAAGGAAGCTTTGTCCTTTTTGAAATGGAGATGATTTGCCCATGCCAATAAATAAGAAATACAAATCTGTCCAATCACAGCTTTGGGGCGTGGTCATGGGTGGGGTAAAGGGGTTGTTAACCTGGAGGAAGATTATGTGGTCACACCCATGACATCTGTCAGTTTGTCCCATATATTAAAGGTTATTGAGGGATTTCAATTAAATCTTGTGGAGGAACAAGTTGATTAGATTTTGAGGCAGATCCATATTTAGATGTGGATCTAGGATTTTTGTTTTTAACTTGTGAAATATATAGGGCATATTTTGACTAAATTGAATCTGAATTTAATTTTTCAATAATTAATAAAGTATATACAGTATATTAAAAAAATCAAGCGTATTTGGTTGATCAATATTTGTTTCTGAATTTGATTGGTATTTTTTGCTTTTTAAAATCAAATATTAAGACATGTTCTTTTAAAATTTATGACTTGTTTTCAGTGTACGTAAATAATTCTATTTTGTAGAATAAAAGTTAAAAAATATTATAGTTGTTTTTCAAAAGTCATTGATAATACGTTGACCATTTATAAAAGCTTTTATTTTGGCTTAGTCTGGAAACTATTTCCTGATTTATAGTTTAGTTTTGGGGATTGAGAACAAAACTGCAGACATTCAGTCAGAAGTGTAATTAGATGGTAGCGTCCCTGCAGATGTTATGTTGTGATTTTGGTGTTGCATGAAAAATTCATTCAAGACATTAGAACTGCACTCATTAAAGCCCATACTTCCTGACCTGACTCAAACCACACAACTGCAACTGAAATCAGTTCAGACATTTTTTTGCATTCTTAGCAAAAATATCCAAAAACAAAATCAGAGATCTGCCTCTTTATCTGGATAAACACCAACACTGAAATTCTCTCCTTTTCCATGTGTAATCCTCCCATTACCTTCCACTGTGGACATCCATTGTGTGGTTTTTGTGTTAAACTGCTAATAATCAAACAACAAACAAACAAATGTATTGGTGAAAACATTTAATTATTAACTTATTTAATTATTTATTAACTTATTTAATCGTTTAACTTACTAACTTTAATTATGACACAGTAAATGCAAACATAAAAAGGAAGTAAATGTAACTTCCTTGTTTGATTTTTTTCTATGCATTTAAAGCCGTCCTTGCTGAGCATACAGTATCAGTGTGAGTTATGATGCAATGTGCAGCGCTGACAGTTTTTTCCAAGAAAGACAGGCATTGAAGTTGGTCCTCAGGACACTGCAGAGGCAAACCAGATAGGATTAGACGTCTCCAGGGATCAGAGTTTGTTGCTTTCATATTTCCACATGTCTCTGCTGTTTCTCTCCATCTCTATACCTGCAAACAAGGTGGCTCATTAATGCCGATAATACAGCATCATAAGGAATGAGGCTCCATTATATAACCCGGATTATATAATCCCTCTGCTCTGTGTGGATCGAGGCATGAGGAGGAGGAAAACAGGAAAAGATTCAGACTTTTTCAGAGATTTCTGTTGAAATGGGACACAGAAAGATGTGCTTATCAACATGGAGTTAGAATTCAGGGACAAAGCCCTCTTGCTGCACACACACACACACACACACACACACACACACACATCAGTACTGAGCAGATAATCTCAAAGCTGATAAAAACAAAAACAAAACAAAAAACAATGCCATTTCCTGCTTGTCGATTTTGTTTCTTTCTTCTCAGAATGACCTCAGATGTATTTCATCATCTGATCTATCTTTCATGCTCTATAATAAGCCATGAAGCCTGTGGTTTCAATGTTTCCCATGAGGACCTGATGCTGTAAGCCAAGCCTCTCCATTTAAAAGTGTGTTCTAAAATCAGCATGCACGTCACCATGTTACTGTTGTCATTCCTGTGTTTTTAGTGTTATCCATGCTTAATTCTCGTGTCTAGTTGCATTCTCGGGAGATCAACCTGTGTGGTTCCTGCTTTATGTGATAAATGTTTTTGCAACCTCTCATCCAAACAAAATGAAGGCAGAACTCTCCTCAGTTTCAATAAATTTGCTTGGAGAAACCTGCCTGACAATACATTTTAGCGTCTTTTTAATATTTCAGGATCTCTTAAAACATTAATTCTCTAGTCCATGTTTTCCGACCGACTGCTACATCTTTCTACTTCAAACTTCAAACCCTAAAAAAAAATCTTGTTCAACAGGTAAAGCTTAGTTAAAATCCAGTATTGTCTGTAAATCTTTCGATTTCAGCTGCCAAACAAGGTTTACAAAATAAACTTTTATTCACCTCAACATTTGGCTTCATTTGTCCAGATTTTGACATTTTACTTTCCTCTATTTCCACCTCCACACAAACAATATGAGGGTGAATTCAGTTTGTGATGTTCATATAGAAAACTGTGGTTGTGAATAATTCATCAACAGCATCTTTTTCCCGCACCACTACCTCTGTTACTCAAGGACATCCACAGATCTGGCTGTGAGCAGAATTCATAGGGACTATTTTTACAGTGGACTGAATGGATATTTCTACTGTCTGATATGGAGACAAACTGTAAATCAGGCTCATATAAACAACATAAACACTGAATTGTTTATTGTTTATTATACACCTCAGTACACTTTCATTAAGTTACAATGCTTGTTGTTGTACACTTCATCCTGTAATCTGTACATGGGTTTATGTTGGTTGCTTAACATGATACATGTGTTTTGTTTTAGTATCTAAAAGGTGATTAATGGGAAATACAGTCAGCGCTCCTTCAGTGGAAACATTTTGTGTCAACAGCTCAAGAGTCAACATGATCTTTAGATCGGCTTGTCCAAGCAGGAAAAATGCTGTATTTTTAACAATATCTTTATTGTGGTTTTTTGTGTTTGTTTTATTGATTGTTAATTGTTAATGTTTATGTTAATTTTGAATAAGAATAGTAATATAAAATATTACGTTGACAGCATATATTAAACAATATAAACAAAGAGAAAGAAAAACATACAAAAGACCAACCAAACGAAAAACGGAAACCCCACAAAAGCAATTTCATAATTTAATCTGAGGTCGAAACATACATAGGCCTATAGCATATTACAGTTAGGGTTTACTACGGAAGTGCATTTAATTATAATAATTATAATTATCACCTGCAGCAGTCAGAGCCCAGGTTTGATAAAAGAAGTGAAACAGAACATGACGAGACGGAGAAAAAGAAAGAGAAGGTGATGAAGATGATGAGAGAGGAAGAGCAGGTACTGCCCACTGTGACCAGGATAGGATCAGCATTATGTTCCTGTGTTGTTCAACACAAACTGACCTGATCACATTCAAACAATATAGGCCTGATTACCACAGATTTATTATTCTTTGGTCATTACAACATAACAACAACACAAACCTATAGCATAATTATAGTCATAATATTATTATTGCCTGACTATATTATCATATAAGACACCTCCAAATGTCTTAAAATGTTTTATTTTATATATATATATATATATATATATATATATATATATAAAATATAATATATTTCTAAAGTCCTGCGTAGTGTTTCATGTCATGCTGCCCTGTAAATTTCACTGTCACTGTCCATGTTGGGTTTTGTCTTAACCATCAAGCCAACAGACATCTGTACTATGAGAAGTACAGTATAGTGTATAGCAGACATACAGTATGTGTTTATGAATGATTTATTCTCATTTTGATTGCCAGGCTTTGCCTCTATGTCAGCCCTGTGATGAACTAGCAACCTGTCCAGGGTGTACTCCTGCTCCACCCAGTGTAAGCTGGGATAGGCTCCAGGCCCCCCAACGACCCTGCACAGGATAAGTGGTTATAAAAAATGGATGGATGGATTGATTCCCAAATACAAACAACACATACAAACAACGAAGAATGAAACGCCCCATGAATGCAGCTGTGCTTGTCACACAAAAGCAACCTTCACATTTGACAGCACGGTCACGTAGGAAGCACATCCAGATGTAACGAAACACAGAAAATCATGTTTATAAGCCAACTGTATAAGTGTGTATATTCAGGCACATGCTTGTTTACTCATGTATAAATGCATGTGAGCTCCCCTTTATGTATGTGGACTCCAGTATGTATATATGTGTGTTTCATTCTCCTGTTGTGTGTCTGTGTTCAGCCTAATTAATCAGACATCCCTTAACCAGGGAGAACATTCCGGTTGTTTACCTTCACATGCTGAGCGCTTTAAGTCCCAAACAAACACTCGAATGATCCTCAGCTCTAGAGAAAGTTCAGCCAGGACTGTTAGACTTACATTTATTCTCATACCATCCTGTCATTCACACATGCTCATATCAGCTGTTCTCATCAGCTGGTCTCATCTTTCCAATAGCACAGCGACACACCTTCACTGTTAGCCTATCATCTCACTGCTGTCTTTTGAAAAAATGATTCTCTCTGTACCTCTGGTCCGTTCATGTTGCTGTTGTGCCCGCCCTCCACCTACCATCACCACCCATTCTTCACAGATTCACAATCTTCATCATTCATCAGCCTCATCAGTCCCAGCAGAATAATCAGCCGCCACCACCACCACCAGTGTCCAGACTGTATTAGGGGGAGCATCTCACTGCTGTTCAGGGCAGATGCCCTTCGATCACAGTCTCCAGTAGGAGTCTAAGATCGAAAAACCTTCTGACATATTAATTATCACGTATCATCATAAACAATTATTTTCATTCACGTGTCTCTCCTGATTGAAATAAAGTAAGCTCATTTTAAACTGGACAGCACTTTGCCAAGACAGCTCCCCATCCCCATTAGGTCATTGCACCTAAAAGCTAAACTCTAATGACAGTCTGACCCTCATAATATGACTCCTTGACCATTAAAACCTACCCCTAGAATCTGGAATCACATTGGTATTATAATTAGTTGGATAGTTATTCAAAAAAACAATGTGTTTTCTCTCAGTAGCTTATTTTCCATGAGCCCCATAAACGTAAACTTTGTTAATCACCCCATTTTATATTTACAGTTTTTATGTCACACTGTTCTGGAAAAATCTGGCAAAATGACTGTTTACCAGGTTCTGTGAGCGATATTCACCACCACTAGATGTCGCACTACAGCACTCGGATCCACCTCAACATTTAATTAAATCTCCCTTCTCCTAAGATCAACTCCTACAGATAATTTTATCAACATTTGTACAAAACTTTTTAAGTAATCCTGCTGACAAACAACCAAAATGAAAAGCCTTGTGTGGAATTCATAAAGCAGCCAGACCAAAATTTATCAGAAAAAAAGAGGAGAGGGGATTGTGTGTCAAAAAAAGAGAACCAGTCCTTTCACCCAAAGTTACTTTTATATGCAAGTAATTTGCAACATCACATACGTTTTTAAAGGGAAACATAATGTGGACCAATAACATTTTCTGTTAATATAATGAAGAAATCTTGTTAATGTGCGTGGCAAGTCACAAAAATGTTCATGGAGCACATCAGTGAAATATTGACAACATTCAACTGAAAAACAACCTGAAACTAACCACAGACCAGATTCTGGATTCAAACAGTCCTGCACTTTGAAAGGCCGCCATCCACCATGACTTCCTGTGACTCTGATGCAGCACATAAATGTAGTCAAATAAATGTTATCGCTGAACATAATCCACGCAGCGATTACATTTACTGCTTAAGTAAAAGAAATTTAAATTCTCACTTGCAGTGAGTTAAACTTCCAGGCTCATATGTGAAAAGGCTAAGACAGAGCAACAGCACACAAAAAAAATCTGGCATACTGTACGACAGATAGCAGGCATCAGTGACAACAGACAGTAGATGGATCAATTCAGACACAGCATTAAAAGGAGGAGCCAGGGTGGAGGTGAGTAGCAAAGCAGCTTGAAGAGGAAGAAGGCAGAAAATGCAGGCTAAAGCTTAAATGACCCAACCTGTATGAGATTTGCTGAATGGGAAGCAGGGAATGAGCTGAGCCGTCAGCTGGTGTGGGCTGGCTTAAGATCAGCTGCTAACAGATATAGCTGTGAATGTGAGCTGAGCTTTACTGCTGTGGTCTGTCTGAACTAACACTATGCTGGATTTGCACATGTACCTCATATACACTTGGTATTAAAAATGAAATGTTTATCTTAGTTCATTATCCATATGATAAATGCTTTTCTCCTACCAATGCCTTTACATTCAGACTCAATAAAATCATATGTGTAGTACTGGTGTGTAGGTTACCCTGTGACTACATAAATTACAGTATATGCCTTGTTTGTAGAAGATTAGCAGTACAGATGAATCAGCACCCCATTGGATACAGTTATTTCTTACTGCATATTATTATTCCTATACTTTTCCACACAGTTCTACTGAAAAATGCATCATTTGGTGCTTTCATGACACAGAATAGACATAATCAGTATTTAGAGGCGGGTCTCTTTCAGTTTTTCTTACTTTGCTGCGCTCTTAATTTTAAACAACAACCTATACTTGCTATATGTTAGCTAAACACAAAGATGTGTATCAATGTTATAGTGTAGTGCCGTTATATGATGTGTGTGTGCACCAACCTTAAAAAGTGAACACAATGTGAGCCAGACTCCCTCTAGATGTGGTCAGACAGATCCGATCATTACACCTTAAATTTACATGTGCTTTTCCTCATAAAGCTATGGTGTCTGGATACAGGTCACATTTTATGCCAGGTGTAAAAAGTCATGGAAGCACAAAACAAACACAAAAAAATAAAAGAAATAATCTGTTTTGTGTCTCTTTCTGTCTCCTTCTGTGGTTTTTACACGACTGTGCTCCATTGTCTCCCAACCCAAACTACAGTAGAAATGCTATAGTATGTTGTCAAAGTGGCGTCTTCCCCACCAAATGAGAGTCTGTGTGCCTCGGGCAGTTCCTTTGGTGAGATGCTGCTCCATTTACAGCGTATGAAGAAGCACCACTGCCAGTAATGCACTGATGCTACTGTGAGGCTCGTTAGTCGCCACTGTTCTCAGTGGCTCGCAACAATTCAAAGGATGATTTTGACTTAAGTTATCATTTGCTGGTGAAATGAGGTGTAAGGGGCTGATTGCTGCATTCAGCAGGTTGGTTCTGATTTGATGGATCTCTCACACACGTCTACCTCATCAAATGCTCACCTGTAAGACTTGTGTAGAAAATCATTAAGATTTTCCCCAAGACAAAAACAAAACAAAACAAATACAGCAAAGTTGGCATTAAATCCTGAAAATAGGAAAAATTCATGAAAATATTACAACATAAATGAAAAACCACAGCCATGAGCATCAAACTCGGGTCGTCTGCGTTGGAGGCGCCTGTTGAAATCAGTAGACCAGCTTCGTGTATCATGGTAACCAGAAAAAATAAGCCTTTTCATCCTTTTGACAGGCAGCTCCTGTATTTTCCTGTAAGAAATGTATTGACTTTCCATAAGGACTTTGAAATGCTGAAAATCTATAAGACATATGGGCATCCATGAGGGTTGACATGAATGAACTCTAGAAAACAGAGTTCTGAGACGCTGCAATGATGACAACTTCAAATGCATTCACTGAACCTTCTGGTTCGTTTTGAGTTCAGGTGACCTCTCAGTCTTGTTTCTAAAAACGGGAACTGTGTTTGCAGAGGTACAAAATGTTTTACTCTATTACCAATAAGAAGAGGACATGCTGTAATGTAAGGCTCCAAGAACATGAGCTGAAAAAGACTATGATGATACAACCACTGTCCAACTTTGTCGTATTGGCAAATGTAAGTTCATTCATAGTGCAGATTTCTCCAAACACATTCAGAATATCTCCCCTGCTCTGTTTCAAAGCTTGTTAAAACACGGCTAATTAATTAATGATGTCAAATCTAATGTTCAGGTCACCCTCAGGGGTCATCACTGTCAACACTGTTGTGAACCCAGACATGCCGATGTTTGGTTTTCCAATGTATCTGTGACTTCCTCAAATAAAACAAGGCAGCAATTGTGTGCAAGTAAACTCAAACGGTCCCATGGTGACATTCGTGCGAGTAAAGTGAGTAAATTCAAGCGAGTAGACCAACGCGAAAATTTGCATGTGCTCAGTGTGAACGCAGCAGAAGAGTATCTATGATGTGGATGAAAATGCTATCAGTTGTGTTACAACATCTGATATGACACTTTCTTTAAACCCCTCTGTCTCTGCTCCTCAAATTCAGGACTGTACAAATACAGAGACAACAGTCAGCAAACAGACTTAAATGTTACTCGAACAGGCAGTTCAGGGTAGGGTTAGGGTCAGGTTTAACAACAATAAATCGTCTACTGATAAGACATACTGTAAACACACAGAGAAATATTGATCAGTTTCCCTGTTCCCACGCCTTAGAAAATAATTAGCAGCCTCTTGCTCTGACAGAAGCACCTCAATGGGAATCAAAAGCGACCTTTTATCCTTTAAAATGGTGCAACAACATCTAATGTGATCTACTAGAGGAACAAATGAAGCAAATATTATTGATAAATCATCGCTGTGCAGTTTTCTCCTACATGTTGAGAGGCTCAGGTGGGGGTGAGGGCCTGTTGGCACTAAATGAGAAATGTTAGAGGGAAATCAGCACAAAGCGAATGTGAGAAAATGAAAATGACAGCTCAAGAGAGAATGTGTGGAGTTCCTGAGCTGTCTTCATATAGGAGGAGAATTTCCCTGTCAGAGCATCAGAGTGAAGACGCTGATGCAGAACTGTTCATTTCAGCCCCAGGAGAATTGAAATGCTTTGTATGATTAAATTGGGTCTGACGTACTGCTGCTCTTCTGTAAATGATGGCAAAACTGTGTAATAAAGAGCAGTCTATGATTGTTCCTATGGTGACACGACTGCTTTAGCTCTGTAGTGCAGCATGGGCTTCCAAATGAAACAATGACTATGTGATTTAAGGGCTGTCTTTCAGTTTTGAGGATGTTGAATGTTCATAATCTCATCCAGTTTTTGGGTGAATGGAGTTGTGTAGCGTATAACATATAACAAAACAAAAAGCAGCGATTATTTATATTTTCTCAACAGGTCAAGTCTTTACAATCAGTCAAACAGAGTTAAACCTTCTCAGAAATATTCTTTATTGGATTTCTTACCAAGAGTTGGATGATGATAAAAACCCTACTGTCATGTCTGTTCGTTCAATATGAAGCTACAAGCAGCACCCAGTGTGCTTAACTATTATTAGATATTAAGAGATATAAGTCTCTTTGTTTAATCTGTGTAAAAATGAAACGTATTACAATCTGTGGTTTTACAGGGAGTACATTGGAACTATTTGTTGGCCGTGTCCAGTGGCCTCCTGAAGTCTTGTTGCCAATTATTGCCGATTATCTGATATATCCTATCAGATATACACACAAACACATTTAGACTAGCCTGCTACATTATAGTGTCAAGATGCATTGTTAGCAGGTTGACTTAAAGCGCTGATGTACTAAAATATCCACTGCCTCCTAAAATATCTTCTCCCTCCTCCATCATTTTTCCTTACTGTCACTTTCCTCGAGTCCCTATCTTCCCTCCACACCATCCACATCCATCCTTCATCAGTCACTTGCCACACCTCCTTTGCTCCCCTGGTCTCCTTCAAATTTTCTTTGCCTGAATCACTCCGGTTCTGAATTTATCTCCCAAATATAAACTTTGTGGGTGGTGTAACACCTAAATCCCTATTTCTCTGTATATCTTGGTGTGTGTCTGTGTCACCATTTCATATTTTCACCAACCAGCTGGCTGCCCTGCCCTTGTCACTCTCCTGGAGTCTGGACACTCGTGCTTGCTCTTCAGTTTAGTGCTTTCAAGGAAATTTGCAATTCGGATGAGAGGAGGGGGAAGGCAGCACCTGATACCTCGCAATCTGCACATGTAATGCATTAAACATGAGGTATTTTGGTACAAAGGAGGAAATAAATTCTGATGGAACCATTATTACTTCCACCAAGATTATATTTCCCACCGTGTCCGTTAATTTGCTTGTTTGTCAATCAAATTGTTAGCAGAATTACCCAAGAACTACTAGATGGATTTCCATGAAACTTGGTGGAGGGTTGGGACATGGGTCAGGAAAGAACCCATTAAATTTTGGTGCAGATCCAGATAAAAGTGGCAGATCACTTCCACTTTCCTTAACATTGCCAGATAGGGCATTTTCATCTCATCCAAAAGACTACTGATTTCCACAAAACTCTGTGTAGGTGCTCTACTGAGTGAGAAGACCACTGGTCCCAGTGCAACCAGTCTGTTCTGCTGGCCACTGAGCAGCTGCACTGGAGTAGTTCTGGTGATAATGAGGGAGGGGACAGCAGGGATTTTTTTTCTATTCCCCACTCATCCAGAGTAATCCTACCATTCTGGGGAATTGAAAAAAAGCTACAGACAGCTGAAGAGGAGAGCAGGCACCTGATATTAATATCAGTCTGACCTTCTCTCTGGTGCCTCTGTATGTAAAAGTCAATGTACAATGTAAGTCAAAGCACGTTAGGTGAATAACAGGATATTTAAAAAGCTAAAAATACAATATTAGAACAACATGTCTTTGCCTCAGTGGATCAACAACAAGGCAAACTCCAGAAATAGCTGCTGATGGACCTCCTGGTGAGATTGTTTTGTCATCTGCTGTTTCCATGGTAAAGAACGAAATTCCATCTGAGCATAAAACAAGTTTTTAATCATTCATTCATTCATTTTCTGTAACTGTTTATCCTGTGTAGGGTCTGGGGGGGGGGGGGGGGGGGCTGGAGCCTATCCCAGCTGACTTTGGGCAGGAGGCAAAGTTCACCCTGGACAAGTCGCCAGTTCATCACAGGGCCACATAGAAAGACAAACAACCATTCACACTTAGATTCACGATGGGCAATTTACAGTCACCAATTTACCTATTGCACATTTTCGGTGGTGGGAGGAAGCCGGAGAACCTGGAGGGAACCACGCAGACACGGGGAGAACACTCAAAATGACTCATATGATTATCAGGACGTAGAGGACGTATGAAGGCGTTGACGGATAGACCGTATACGGACGGATGGATCCATTTACGTAAGAAGAGGGAGCATAAATGGGCTTTTACTGATGGGGCCCAATGAACATAAAGGCTGAGGCCTTAGCAGTGGCCCAGGTCCGACTCTGACCTGTGGCCCTTTGGTGCATGTCGCCGCCCCTTTGTCTCCGTATTTTCTGTCAACTCTTCAATTGGGTCAAATAAAAGTGCAAAAAGCCCCAAACAATATAATATAAAAAATAGGCTACCATTGAGTAGGAGACAGAGATGACTCACTAGACACACCTTCAAAGAATGACTGGTCAGAATATTAGATCTTCACAGTGTGTAAAAGCTGGAACGTAACTGTTCAAAACAAAATCACATCACTGAGACTCTATAGTGTCTTTACTGCATTTTAAATTGTCAGTATTTGTCAGATGCCACATTTACAGATCTTATTTCAAAGCACTCGAAGTTTATTACATGTGCTGGCAGGTACAGCATGACAGAAGGAAGAAAATAAGGAGCCTGTCACACTGTCAACAAACCCTTAACTTGCTCTCAAGTGTTCATTAATGATCTTATCTAATGGATGAGTGATGTAAAGGGAAATGGAGACCTCTGAGGAGACAAGTGGAGTGTCTTCAAACATCAGTCTGGTGTCTCAGCGTGTAGGGCAGCTGTCACTGCTCAATCTGAGGAAGACGGCCAGATTAAAAGGGAACTCTGATCTAAATATGAACATGAGCAGATCACAGTGGCTGACTGTGCCCTGAAAAGTCAATATACTGTATACAAATACTCAATATAATAAAGTAGGTGTATTATAATAACGTTTTAGCAGTTACCTTTTAAATCCAGCATGTGAAACACACTTTTTATCCCCCACAGTATGTTCCAACAGTTCTGCTGAGGAAGAAAGACGCTTTCTCGGTTCCTCTGACTTGACTTATTTATCTTGACAACAACACCTCCAAACCCCCCCTCTCCTCTCTCTCCCACCTCAGATTCAGTGGCTCTCCAAAGTGAGTATCACAGCACCCTCGGGTGCCTTGCAGACCGCCGGAGGGGCTGCAAGATTTACTTCCATTTTTGTTGCAGAACATTTTTACAAGCAATTCAACACATGGCAACATTTAAATGCACACTTTTTGGTATATGATTCTAACGTTGTCAAAAAGGAATAAATCTGCAACACATATCACCAGTTTTAGCTGCTGCATAACTGGATTTCCTTTTAATATGAGGATTTTGGTTTTCAATGTGTTTTAGCAGTCGTACATGTCAACCTTCAGAGCAAGTGATAACAAGTCTCTGTTACTGTAAATGCTGTTACATTTCATTCTGAACAGTGATTCTACATGGGCTGATCTCTACAAAAGAGCAGCTGCTTAACAAATGCTGTGAAAAAGCAGGACAGCAGGGAAACAGCGTGACGTACCGCTGGAGCAGGACTGAATACTGGACAATAAGATGTAATTAATAGAAAAAGCAGTCTGACTTCCACACCTTGCACTGATAAGCTGAGAATACTTTTTATCTAAAAACCATTGGAAAACACACCAGCCGTACCATAAGGAAGAGTCTGGTTGGTTTTGTTGATGTAGCCAATTGTGACTAGAAGCTATACAGCTTATGTTTTGTCATGGATGAGGCGAGCTCTCCCAACCTAGAATGTTTTGTCTGCAGGCGACGAAGAGATGGAAAAGAAAACTTGTGTTTTTTGTTTCTTGAAAACTCAGACAAGTTCATTTTATTTCTACATGTACCTGGACAATACCTACCTACCCTGTTACCAAACTTTATATTTCCATTTGTTATCTTTGCTATCTTATTTTTATTTGTATGCACTACACTGCTACTACTGAATAAAGTATTTAAAAAATTTTACTTAAAAAAAGCATAGACGTACAGTAAATCGATTACATTCCTACAACTTGCGGTGTGACACTTCTGTCGCCACCTTCTGGCAGTGAGAGTAATTACACAAATATTGTTGACGCTCACATTTGCTGTAACCTACTCTGTCCCTACAGTTACTCCCCCTACAGGTCTGGCAAACTAATTATTGCTGGTTAAAGTAAAATACATCATTCCTGGCATGGTAACACAGCAAACTCTCTGCATACTCCAGATTTAATCTCTTTGGCATACTGAGAATTACAGAGAGGTTTTCCTGGGTTGATAACCTTAATCTGCAGGGAAAAAAAGCCACAAGTTCAACATTTAACTAGTAATGGTTGTTGTGACACGAGGGGGAGTCTATATTTGTTTGGTTTTCAGGCATTTCTGCATTAGTCAGTGTTAAATGCGATACATTGGAGCTTTCAGAAAACTCTCCTACATGACATAAATACAGTATTATCTTTAGGCTATGAGCAATGACCACATAGGAAGTAGTCCTGTGCACCACTGTAAAACCACAAATGGTTGCTTTTGCATGATAAATCAGGTTACTGAGATGATCACCTGAGTGCAGAACCAATCCAACAACCTTCCAATGCATACTGGATTATGAGGACATAACTGGATGCCCCAGTTATGTCTGTGGCCAGTTAGGGCCACATTTCTCAGCCTTATTTGGAGCAGTCTGGAATCGAACAGGCCATCTCGGCCCTGTTTGATGTATCTTGTCTGCAGATGCACCAAAACTGGGGGACAGCATCTGTCACACACTAACCTGTCCTGTCATCACCTGACCTGTCATCTGCCCACCCAGCTGCTCCTCAGTACACCTTAGAGGACGTCTATCAGTCACGTTCCGCTTCTTCTGCCTGCTTTAACCGTCTGCATAAGCCTTATGACCCCGAACTATTTATTTTCACACCTGTTCTGCCTTCTGAGCCTCAATGCACAACATCTGTGATCTAGTTTTACATCAATCATGTTTAACAAGACTGCTGTCAAGCAAAATACTCCAGGGTTTCGCTGCATGAATTTATTTGTGGCAGGCCGCCACAGTATCTACATTGTTCACCACACATTGATTTTCTAGTTGTTGATGTGATTCTCTCTCACAATCACGTAATGTTTCCCACACATGGACTTTGGGCAGGATTTGTTTTATATATATTTGTTTATCCATCCAAGGAAACAACCATCTTGACTCTATATCGCACATTCTCTGCAGAAAAAAAGAGACACAGATGTTACCTGGTATTACATCTATTCTGTAAGTGCACTGATTGTGGTGCTACACCTCCTGCCTACTTGTGCCATTGTTTTAAGCTCATAGGTGGACCTGGTGGAGGCTGATGCCATTCCATGCTGTGCTGGTTTTAGTTGTTTCAGGTTAATTTTGAATAACAGCTCACTTTGCACGGCTCAGCTGCTGTTCTGGGAACAGAATTGTGGGTGAAAAAGATCCAAAATGTAAGGAGTGTATTTATGGCGACTTCATAATAAACAACCTGCTGATGAGGAAAATCAACAAGAGCAGACACAGAGAGAGAGGAACAGAAAGAAGCAGGAAAACAGGTGTAGGTGTGTGTGTGGGGGAGAAAACAGCTGGAGGAAAAGGCAAGGTGAGCAGATTGAATAGAAAAAGGTATATCTGTGTATTCTAACTATCCTTTCATCTATTTTTAATAGACAAATATTACCAATAACACAGCCCCCATCCCCCAACCTCATGACACGGCAGTTCACAAACATACATACATCATTAAATAAGACATTGAAGAAGCAACTGTTTTAACAACTTAACTTTTTAAGTTTGCTGAAACTTTGTGGTTCTTCCCAACATTGATGGAGTGAGTCTGACAAAAGGACCGATAAGGATTTAGAGAAGCTTTTATGGGCTCACTGAAGAAATTACAGCTGGCAGCGGCACTGTAAGGTTTCAGCTTTAGACCTGGGCTCTGATTATTTTGTCTCAGCTGGTTGGAAAATACTTTGAGCCGATCCAAGCTTTTAACTATACCTCTGTTCTGTCACACCTTCATGACACCTTGGCTAATTTAGTCAAGTTCAGCTCTTTGTATAGAGCCATGACAAGGACTTTAAATATTGGCTTTGGCAAGTAAAACCTGACCTGAATGAGGAAACATTGGCATTGAGAGAAGTTGTACTGAAAAATGAAACAAGTACTAAAGAAGTTTCAATCAAAAATAAAACAAAGGTATTAAGGAATTGTATTTTGACACTTTTGTATTCTGTTGTGTTTTTTCTATGACAATCCTCTAATTTTTCTTTATGTCATTCTCTATGAAAGTTAAATAAAACTTTAATAAAGTTTATTAAAGTTATCACTGATGGACTGGCCATCGGGAGAACAGATAACCGACCCACCGAGAATTCCCGGTGGAAAAACGGGCTTTGTCGTGTAAACGGGCAAAACGCAAGTTCTCTGAAAATGATGATGTCACAACCCTGCGTCTTGCATGCTTATTAAGTTTCCAGCCTTATACGCGTATGCAGACAGCAGAAAGCATACTATGGACAGAACAACAACAAAAAACAATGCTATTCTGTCAGGTTTTGTTTGTGCTGAAGACTATGTTGAGTTTATTTACGTTCCTCCAACGCTGCACCACAACTATGATCTTATTCTGTGGTGTTGATTGGCTACACTGCCAGCTACTGCCCTGATATGTCTACTACAGCATTTTCAGTCGTTATTGCAGATCCATGTGTATGGAGATTGTTTAGAAAACCTTGCTAAGTGAATGAAGAACTTTTTCAAAGTGCAAAAAATAAAAAACCTTCACCGTTTTCAGCAGAAACGTTGTGTAAACAGGGCCAGAGTCACCCAACAATCGACAGCATTTCACAAAGCAAAAAACTCTGTCAACAACTAAATATCTAACGCCATGAATGTTTCTGCTTTATTTTATAGGAAACCACAGACAGTAGTGACTCTCCTCTCTTCTCGCCACATTAGTTACTTTCTTAAATTGGTTCTCTTCTGTCTCCGTTTGTAAAATATCTTCAGCAGAAATATCTGGAGAACTTTGCTCATACTACAGCGGTGCAGTCACAAGTTAAAGTTTGAGGTCTTGCTGCTTTTCTTCCAGCCGATGGACTCATTTCTACCTCGGTACCTTTGGTAAATTGTTTTTACTCAGCCGAGTGCTTTTGAATTCATGGCTGAATACATATTTCCTTGGGGGCTCACCAACATCGTCTGTGTCTATTTGCATAAATCATCCAGCATCACTGGGTCAGTTTATTTAAAGAGAAAATCTGTTAAGTTTTAGTTCCATACTACAGCCCCCAACCCCTCTGTATATCACGTTTATTGGCACAATATACTATTTATCAGCTGTTTGCAATAACCAACACAAGAACAGTTTAGCTCAATACAACAGATTTTACAAGTATTATTTTCCCTTATGATTCAATCCTTAATGACATACATTTCTAGTACTTGGTAGAGACCCTTTAGCTTTTATGACCTGCTGCAAACGTGTTGCATAGTCAGACACCAGCTTCTGGCAGCGTTCCTGAGGAATCTTAGCCCATTCCTCATGGATAAAGGCCTCCAGTTCTGGAATATTCCTGGATTTACCTGCTGCAACCACCTCCTTAAAATCCCACCAGAGATTTTCTATGGGATTCAAGTCAGGCGACTGTGATGGCCAATCTAGAATGATCCAGGACTTCTTCTGAAACCAAGTCTTGGTGGACTTTGAGGTCTACTTTGGATCATTGTCCTTTTGGAATGTCCAATGACGCCCGAGCTTCAGCTTCCTCACAGATGGTGAGACGTTTTCTTCTAGGATTTCCTATTACTTGATGGAATCCATCTTACCCTCTACAAGCTGCAGGTTTCCAGTGAACGAGGAGGTAAAGCAACCCCAGAGCATCTCACATTGATCTGAAGCTGCTTCCTAAATAGGTTTTAAATAAATAATAAATAGAGTAGCTTCTGATCAACTCATATCAATCTCAGACCTAAAATAACAACTACCCACATCTGGTTAAGCCCCGCCCCCTCTGAATACAGATAATTTAGCTAATTGAAGAGATGATACAGATTATTTATTGAATTGAACAGATGGTATAGTGAATTCACTCTCCTGTTAATTTATCATGCTTTTCAGGACGCTTCATTGATAGGTAAAGACTCTCAGTGACTTATGCATCACATAAGCTCTTTACTTACATCATGAGCTGCTCTGCACAACTCAAAATATGCAGCGGTAATAAAATATGTAACAGGTATTGCTACAGTAAAGAGAGAGGGTCTTTCTCTGTCTACACAGTGAGCCAGAAAAACACTAAAAACAACAATCTGCTGGGTCCTGTCTGATTGAATGTGACATGATAGAACTGTTTGTATATGATGCATCTCGTTGTAAAGTGTGAAGCAACCTGAGGAGCATGTTGAAATGAAATGATAGCTGATGACAGATGACCACAGAAAATGGCATTCACTTATCAAAAACTGAAGTTAGCAGGAAATAACTAGACACCATAGCCCTCTGAGCATCCCACTGTGCTGCTATAAATAGTGTGTTTCATGAGTCAATTATTTGTGGAGGTTGTGATGAGAGTTGCTCTGCTACATCACTCAAGGGCTTCATGGATTGCAAAACATTATATAAGATACTGTAATTTTCTGGAGAGCCTGCTGTATAATTGCTGTGTACATGTATAATAAAGTATGCATCAACCATACTGCAGCTGGAACAGCATGAGCAGCCTTTAGTCTTTCCAACACACTCACTACCAGAGATCCATACATTATTCATCTGATTATCTGATCGTAGGGCAAGAACTCCTCCTCACTTGTTTTTCTCAGTGATATGTAATAGTATGTGAACTGACTGGAACATATTTAGATCTGTCATAGTTGGTTCCAAACAATGTTATAAATTAATTGGTTCCTTTTTTGTGTGTCGTACTCAAAATCAGTACTGCTCTGCATTTGTTTTATGTAAAACATTAAAGACCATCCATCCATCCATCGTCTATAGCAGCTGATCCTAATAATGACCATGTTGAGTACAAATAATGTATTTATCATTCTATGATATCATAGGGCTGTAGATTGGAACTTTCAGATGTGAACCAATCAAAAGTGAGTCTGACAAGGCTTTGGTTCAGCCTCATGAAATATTGTTGTTTTCTTTGATTTTCATGACAGTTTTTGAAAAGCCTGGACGATGAACCAGACCTGACAGACATGACCAGAAGAGCTAGCTCTTGTGCTTGTTTCTGTTGGTGGTAAAAATAGGGCCTTCATGAAGGAAAATATGCATTTTATTATTTTGAGGTGAACTGCTTTGGTTTTGGACTGTTAGTTAGGCAGCAGAAGCTATATAAAAATGCCACATTGGGCTCTGGGAAATAGTAATTGACATTTTTCACTGTTATCTGAGCAAAACAAATCATCAAAAATATTCTTACTGAGCCATGACCGGTGCTGAAAACAACAGTGACTTGTCAGCCTAATTGGATAGCTGACTGAGGCAGACCTGATCCCCTAACAGCAGTGACCATCCTCACAAATTGATGGATGGGAGCAGCAAAGGTTCAAGGATCTAGTGCTAAAGCTCAGAGAGGTGGGGGTTGTGACAGATATAGCACATATGGGTGTAATGCATTGGTGTCCACACACTTTGTTCAGGTGTCCATGGGTGTTATCCGTTTTTTTTAATTTGGATTTAAAAACAAGTACTGAAAAAACAAGTGGTTTTGAGTTTCTTTATTCTTGGTTTTATTTTGAAAAACAAATGAATGACTAATACACAACATTTTGCTTGTTATGTGTTTTTTCCATTTTTGGTTTGAGCACAAAATTGGAAATCGGATAATAAGTTGTTATCTGTTTTTCAATTTGGTTTTGGAAAGGAATATTGAAAAAAAAGTGGAGTTTCTTGTTTGTTTTTTTGATACACGGATTCTGGGGGGGATGCGTCATCTCCTGATGGCTCTTGTTATTTCATGTCATCACTTTCACAGATTATCTATTATCCTATTGTCCATTTGTCCTCATACAATTCTTCATTTTCCATACAGGCAGTAATGAAGTTTCATCTGATCTTAACGTGTGTGTTTTGTTCGATGTTCTTTATTACAAGGAGTCAAATGATTTAAGAAAGTAAACAACCTTCAACATTTATTCTGACAACATCCCATTTTTAATTGTCTTATTTTTCTTTTCTGTTCCCAGAATCTGAACTTTTACACTGTGGTCAAAAAAATGATCAACCTGTTGTCATCACTGTTGTTGTCCTCCTCACCTTAGTTAATGTGCACACCTTGAATAAGGCTATATTAAATTAGGGTTTATTCTCAGACCAGTGTTCATCATTCCTAATGCGAGCAGCGTTATCTCTCCTCCATCCTGCCATGAGCAATAATGAGACTCTCATCCATATTCAGACAGTTTCATCAAGACAACACTAATTCTCTGTTATCTCACTCGCCATCATTATGCGTGGGGTGCAAGTGGAGACAGAGTGATGCCAGAGGCAGACACAGGAGAGGAGATGGTGTGAACAATAATGAAAGTTAGAATATTTAATTGCTGGAGATAATGGGAAGGAGACAGAAAACAGGAAATGGATCTAAGAGGAAGAAACTAAAGTGTCGCAGAGAAATGATGCGAGTTGATGTAAGATATTGGATAAACAGGAAGTCCCTCAGACAATCAATCTGGGATGAAAAGACCTTGACACAGCCTTTGCTTTGCAAAAGTGGACAATTCACACCTTTTAGCTGAGTTGAGGCTCATTAGTAGTGGTTTAATCCAATTACCAATAGAGACGAGCGAGAAACGCAACAAAGAAACAGCAAAACAGGAAATTAAGGGTGTGTAAGGAAACAGATCTGAAAGCCAGTATTTAACAGTAATTAAAATTTTAGTGTGCTAGTGTCAAAAATAGACCAGTGATAAAGAACAATGGCTGCACATTAAGCCTTCCTGTAAAAGTGCTCCAGAGGAAAACGCATGAATAAAACATTAAAACATTCATGTGACAGCAGCAGCCAAGCAGCCAACGTTAAAATGTCTGAGTGCATGTGTGAGGAAGTGCCCTGCATGTATTTAACCCATGGCCTGGCTGCCCTCCATCATATCTAATGGTGCATAAACAAGGGAGCAAATCAATCTCTATTTACATCCCAGCAACTGTAGGCTCAAATATTGAGTGTGGGTCACTGACTAACTGTATGTTCATATAGGCTCCTATTACATCTGGTCTTAAACTCTGTATGCCCCTCCATGTCTCTTTATATGCTTTGAGTGTTTTATTCTTGTGCTCTTCCATTCATCTGTACACCTCCCTCCATAAATAAAAACATTATATCATTTGCAATTGTTCACCAATAACGGTTTTACAAGGTGCTCCAAGGCCCATGTAGTAATATCATTTATACAGGTGTGTGTTGTTTCTTACCCCATCCAAATTTAATACCCAATCATGATGTCATCACCTGTGGCCAAATAACCCGTTTACCTGTGGAAAGTTCCGACAGGTGTTTTGTACATATCCCACAACTTTCACAACTGTCTTTTGTTGCTCCTTCCCCCAACGTGTTTGAAACGTGTTCAAAGGCATCAGTCAGGATAAGGCTATATTTACAAAAGTCAATGAAGTTGATGAGTCAGCACCTCCAACCATCGGTCTCTGCCAGACATCGGTGGGCCGCTCTCTCCGGGTTGGGCTTGTGGTACTGCCTCAAGTGAAGAAGTAAAGTATCTTGGGGTCTTGCTCACCTATGGTCATGAGCTCTGTGTAGTCACTGAAAAAATTAGCCTGTGGATACACGCAGCCGCAATGACCTTCTTCCATAGGGTGGAGGTGGTTTGGGCATCTTCTTAGGATTTCTCCTGGGCGCCTCCCTTTGGAGGTTTTCTGGGCACGTCCACAACAGGGAGTATACCCTGGGGTATACCTAAAACTAGGTGGGGGATTACATATCTTATGTATCCTGGGAATGCCTTGGAATCCTCCAGGAAGAACTGGGAGTGACGTCTGGAATACCCTGCTTAGCCAGCTGCCAACACGACCCAACCATAAACTATATCCCACTCAGATGGACGGATGGATGGATGGATGGATGGATGGATGTTCCTAATTAACTTTTAATGATTATCTAATCAGTAAGCACCATAAGATTGTCAGGTGACACTCCTACATTTTACCCATCAGTAATCAGTGTGTCCCCTATCAACATTGTTTACAGCAGTAATCCTCCCCCTCGTGGACTGGCATAACCTCAGGATGACATCATCCAGTGGGATATGTTTGCTGCTGTAGAATTATTACAAAATCTGTGCAACTAAAAGACTTTATTAAATTAGGTCAAAAAAGGAGTCAGACACTTTTAAATCTTGCTTGTACAAAAGTCAGAGAGTGAAAAAGACTCAGTTTGCTTTGCTTTATTTAATGGAGGCAGGGACATGCAGACCTTTTCATTTATGCAAGTGGAACAAGAGCTTTAGTTAATCATTTATTAATAATTATTCTCATCTTAAGTTTGAGTCAGTGAGCTCATTATTTTACTTTAATTAAAAGTTTAAATTCAAAGTCTCAAAGTATTTACAGCAGTAGCATCATTGTCCACATGGGAGAGTTTCCATACACAGAAAAAATTTAAATATGGATACAGGATTTAGGATTTTCAAGTGGACCATAAGCTACGGTTGGATTTTAAGTGTTTTAGAAAATCAAATTCAAACTGAATAGTAAATACACAGACAGTATGTTTAGGGTCGTGTATATCAGTTATTGTTAGGGGTATTATTCTGTACTACAAAGGCAAAGTACAGTAGTCCAAAATTCATTTTTTGCCCCACATGAATGTGCCAAGTGTTTATTGTTCTACTGTTGCATTTTCCAGAGGTACTGGGATTTTAATTTATTTTTTAATGCTTATATATTTGGTGACAGAAAAACACAAAAAACTCCAACATTTTTGCAGATACTGCACTTTGGCTTTGTACGGCAGTATTATGTTGTGGGAGTCTGTACTTTATGAAGTTGACGACTAAACTCCTAATTATTACCATCTGATTCTCCTCATCCTGCTTTTTTTTCTGTTCATATCCTTAATTGCTGATTTCCAAGCGTGAACTCCTTCAGCTGCTAATGTCACATTGCCCCTGAGGAGTGCTCTGCTCCCGTCAAGCTGTGCAGTGACACCAGAACAAACTCAAGGTTGGGGCATTGCACAGATACACTTCAGGTTTCTCTGTTTTCATTGGCACTATTTTATTCTACTAAAGACAATTTGTGTAACATTTCTGCATTAAGTTTTGTTAAATACTGTCTGAGTTGTTACTAAGCAGAGCTGGGAGTAAGTCACACGTGCAAGTCACAAGTCTTAAGCTTCAAGTCTCAAGCAAGTCTTAAGCTTCAAGTCTCAAGCAAGTCTTAAGCTTCAAGTCACAAGCAAGTCTTAAGCTTCAAGTCTCAAGCAAGTCTTAAGCTTCAAGTCTAAAGCAAGTCTTAAGCTTCAAGTCACAAGCAATTCTTAAGCTTCAAGTCTCAAGCAAGTTTTAAGCTTCAAGTCTCAAGCAAGTCTTAAGCTTCAAGTCACAAGCAAGTCTTAAGCTTCAAGTCTCAAGCAATTCTTAAGCTTCAAGTCTCAAGCAAGTCTTAAGCTTCAGTCTCCAGCAAGTCTTAAGCTTCAAGTCTCAAGCAAGTCTTCAGCTTCAAGTCACAAGCAAGTCTTAAGCTTCAAGTCTCAAGCAAGTCTTAAGCTTCAAGTCTCAAGCAAGTCTTAAGCTTCAAGTCTCAAGCAAGTCTTAAGCTTCAAGTCTCAAGCAAGTCTTAAGCTTCAAGTCTCAAGCAAGTCTTAAGCTTCAAGTCACAAGCAAGTCTTAAGCTTCAAGTCACAAGCAAGTCTTAAGCTTCAAGTCTCAAGCAAGTCTTAAGCTTCAAGTCTCAAGCAAGTCTTAAGCTTCAAGTCTCAAGCAAGTCTTAAGCTTCAAGTCTCAAGCAAGTCTTAAGCTTCAAGTCTCAAGCAAGTCTTAAGCTTCAAGTCACAATCAAGTCTTAAGCTTCAAATCAGTTAAAGTTTTCTTCTTTTTTTCCATTTACTGAATTCAAATTGTGCACCTACAGATGAGGTGAAACCACTCCAAAAACAAGACAGAGTAGATCTACATAAACAAACTAAAAACCGGACCACTCACCCCTCACCCCCATTACGGCTGCTAGTGCATAGAGAGACAGCCAGACAAACGGACATTTACTCAAACCGCCAGACAGTCAGACAGACACATAGACAGACAGACAAATGTACTCCATAGAATTACTATTAATATAAACAGGTTTGGATGTACAACATGAATGAGCATTGCTATGTATATCTACTAAAAGAGGGGAAAAAATTTTTTAAAAACAATGAAGAAATAAGTAAATAAGAAAATATATAAGAAGATGGACTCTGACTGCTGTAACATTACTTTATAAAGTATTGCTGTCTGTAGCTATATCAATGTATTCATGACATCTGGGGTTACAGGGTATGTTTGCATATTTTATTTAGAATTTATTTTTAAAGAAGTTAGATGCTGTGATTAGTTGCATTGACAGATATTCAGTCAACAAGTCCAGCCATTGTGATACAGTTATTTTGTGTCTGTATTTCGAGTTGAGCAGTATTGTCTTTTTTTGCAATGGTCAAGGTGATAAGTATAGGATTGTGATATTTATGTAAGAGACTTATGGGTGTGAGATCTCTTAACAGGCAGAGGGAGGGAGTGGGATTTGATAGTCTAGTGTTTGGGAGATGATGGTAGTTATCATTGTTACAGAAGTTTTGTGTTGGTGTTCATAGCCATACTGAGTGAAAGTAGTCGTCTGTGGTGTTGAGATTGCATTGTGGGGCATATACTGGTGTCTGTGAAACCCATTAGGAGCATTCTGTGTTGTGCAATATGTACTCTGTGTAAGGTCTTATATTGAATGAGTTGTAATCTTGGGTTGCTTGACATTGAGAGAACATTATTGCAGATTTGTTTCAAACGGGTTGTATCTATTTTTATCATTAAATCTTTTTCCCAGTCTGAGGTGGGGGGGTGGGGGGGGGGTTATGGCAGAGTCTTTGGATAATGAGATAAGCCTGTAGAATTTTGACAGTGGTTTCCTGAGATGTTATATTGTAAGGAGGTCTTTTGCTAATGGTGGTGGTTCTAAATTATTATATGTGATATCGATTTTTTTCTTGAGTGTATTTTTGAGCTGTAGATATTGCAAAAACTGTATTTGAGTAAAATCAAACTTATGGGTTATGTCTTGTAGTGTTAGCATAGTATTGTTTTCGAACAGGTGTTGTAAGTGAGTAACAATGAGGGGAGTGAGTGAGAATTCGTGGAAGAAAGCTGGATTGTCTTCATTAGGACCAAACAGATTGGCTATTGTTATTTTGAAATCCCCAATGGAACCATTGTTAAAGTGGAGTTAAAGGAAGCAGCAAACACCTGGTTGACCCAGTTTGATTTGAGTAGATGAGGTTAGAATTGTAAGATGTGTTTCTTGCAGTAAACAGAGTCTCCTTTGAGTTTTGAGAGGTGGGATTTTATTTTATGTCTTTTTGCTGGTGAGTTGAGACCTCTGATGTTCCAGGTTATAAACTTGATTGTTGTCATGTTAATAGGTTAAAGTGAGTTTAACGCTGATAGAGGTTATTAATTACAAAATAGTAACACAAATAAAGACAATAATAATGACAATAATCATCACACTACGACTAATTGTATCAACTATTGTGCCCGTCATCATCACTGTTGACATAACCATCTTTACATTCATCATCATCATCATCAACATTTTTCCCCCCTCTATTCCTCTTCTTTTTTCCCCATTATAATCAGTAAGAATTACATCAATCATAATGAAATGGGAGTCATCGGATGTGGCCTCACCATACTGAACAAACCTTTGTGCACTCAAAAATATGTGGAGTAAAGGCACGATACAAATCAAAATGATATAAGACATAACATCACATATAACATAAACATACATGACATACAGAGACATCCTTGACAAACACAGAAATCACTTCCATGGTGGATCGTGTAGTGGCCATGTCTGGTAGTTACTGTGAGTCTGCAGGTTGATCTACTGGAGATGATGGCTAAAAGAAACTTTGAAAAGATCATTCTGATATTTTAGACTGCAGCTCAAATAAGGCGCTGTTATTTATAAACACATTAAAAGTTTTCAAACAGTCTCCAGAATGACATCAGTTTCCAGCTGTGCAGACTGTGTGTAACAGCGGTTTGAATGATGATGAATTCACTTAATTCTACAGCTGCTACATTTCCTATTGGGACTAAGGAACCTAGAAAACGATGTAGACAGGAAGCCTCATTCGATTAGACCGTTTCTGTTGAGACAAGCTTAGTAATTGGCAGCGCAGTATTCCGCTTTCTCTCTTGTTGAAAGTCAATCTAGCTCACCCAGCAGTCCATCTCTGAAATCTACTCAAACCAACAAAATCCAGCCAGATCATCCAAACAAGATGGTTTTCACTTAAATATAATTAAATATCAGTGTTCTAAATTAATGGATTTATTGGTCAACACAATCCATGGGATAAAAAACGTTTTAAAAACTTGATTAAGAGGATTATTTGTTTCATTTCCACATGAATAGAGTGATATGACCATGTGAAACACTTGTAAATTAGGGATAGGCCTTGATTTTTGGATAGTCATTAAATAAAAAATCAAATAGTTTTGCCATAAAAATGTTTTTCCCTTATTTTTACCTCCATCTGGTCATAAAGTAGTACTACCACCAGAAGGTGGCTGTAACACACCTACAAGCTGTTTACAATCACTATTGACAAAAGAAGAAGAATTTAGTCGAACAGTGCCGAGCGACTATCAAATAGTTTTTCTTGAAATGCTCATCCCTGTTATAAATACAAACGGTCGCTGGTAAATAATAAGCTATCTCTGCATTTAAAATCTTTTAGAGTAATAACAAAATTATTTTAAAAACTGTCACAATCAACCGGACGCGTCTGTCGCCTTCCACAGAATGACATCAGTCATAACCAATCACCTTTCAAAGAGAAATCACTACTTCTCCCTGCAAAGAAAAATGCAAATATTTAATTCAAAAAGTCAAGTCCTTTCAGGTTATCTGTCCTAAGTCTAAGTCAAGTCTCAAGTCATGAATACCAAGTCAAAGTAAAGTCGAGTCTGACTCGAGTGAAGTCATGTGACTCGAGTGAAGTCATGTGACCCCCACCTCTGGTACTTACATTATCCCAAATGTGTCCAACAAGAAGGAAGTCTGTGAATAAAACATCAGAAACTTCCCAGAATATTTCTGCCTGAGTCATCTCAGATTTTCATTAGTAATAATGACGACTCTCCTGATCCCACGCTACTTTACTGCATCATCATCATTTGATTGGGAGACCCATGGTGGCAGAAACAACCTACGTCCATTAAGGAGGATTGGTTTATTAATGATGCAAGTGTCTAAAGTCTCAGTTTGACACCGCTGTGTTGTTACATTCAGTGATGTGTTTGAAATGAACAAATCACCTAAAAATCAAGATCTATGCAAACAGGTTTTAGTCTTGAAAGAGCCTGGGAAACAACTGCAGGAACGGTAAAGCTAAATTTATAATGAGATAATTTTAATGGTTTCGAAAATAAAATAAACCGGAAAGACAGAAGAACAGATTCTGAAATCTGAAAATAGAAACTGAAGAACCAAACTAGCTGCAAATACAGTATGAAGAACAGCAGGTACTTAAAACTGATGTCTCCCTGCAGTCAACTGATGTCTGTACCTCTTATATCTGGCCTTATTCTTATTCTACTAGTGGTGTCCTGTCAGGGCTCACTGCTGTTCGTCTTTGTCAAGCCAGGTAGAAACAGCAGCACACAGAAACAAGAGACTAACATCCATCATAACAGTTCAATACATTATGGATCTCCTCCATGTATCAAATTAGCATTAAGCAAACTGAACCAAAAGTCATAATGTCTTTGACTTCTATAGTCTGTCATGTTTTAAATTAGCATCTTATTCTCATTCTTTTAACTCCTGCAGTTCCTGACTCCTTCCTTTCCTCGTGAACATAGAAGGCTCCCCATCCAGAGCAAGAAACACAAGTGTGTGTTATTGATTCATGTTGTCAGATTTCACACAGTCAGGCAGCCAGCTCTTCTTTGTGTACAAGTTTGCCTCTGTAATCGTCCTCTTTCTGAGCTTCTACTGAAAGCCTCGGTGGGTCTCCATCCCCGCCTGGTAAAGAGCTTTTGCTGAGAGGATAAGGCACTGCCACTCGGGCCTATGCTAAATGGAGAGAGTATCATCAGACACCGGGATTCCTGCATAAGTAATCCCAGCTTTAAAGACTCAGCACCACAGTCTTTGGCCAACATGCCTCAAGTCAAGACTTAAAGAGCTGCTGGGTCAGAGTGGCACAGAGAACATGATCTATAAGGTTTTACTGTGGAGGCACTTATTTCCTCTTAAAAGGTCATCACATCACTCTCAGGTCATTTCAAGAGGTTACATATCATCGATATGAGTGGTTTTCTCTCAACAAGCTGTTACTGCAGTCTCACCTACCTCCACTGTGAGATTCTCCTCAATGTGTTTTGACAACAGGATGCATATATGGACCGAGCAATAGTGGTACTTATACTGATCAGAGTGAGCATTTTTCCAGCTGAGAAAAAGCCATGATAAAACTCTCAATGGTGGCCAGCATCAACAAGGAGGATCTCCCCAGGCTTCAGTGCAGAATAATGTGTGTAAAAGAATGATTTGGACAAATATTTTCAGAGAGACAGAAGCCAAAATTTCCATCACCCAGTATTGGATACCTTGATGGGAGTGCCACTTTTATTTTCTACTTACCTTAACAACGAATCATTGAAGAAAACACACAGGCTACAACTGCACAAACACTGCACTCGATTGGATGAACACTTTCAGTCGTTTTCTCATCTACTTTGAAAATAGTTCTCTGAAATTGAAGACTTTTTAGACAAGAAACGAGCCATGAGGTTGCTGAATATTTCTGCATCTCAGACTGACAAAGGCTGGTTTGAAAGTGTTCTATGACTTTCCAGAGAGTCACAATGAACCCCTGATTTGCATGTAGAATTCTAGACTTGAGCTTTATAAAATGACGAGCAGTCAACATGATGGCTCATTTCTCCAAACACAGTGCAGCGCGACCAGAATTCATTGCATGGCTGCTCACATGGGATGTCCACAGATTCTGTTATTTCCCGGCCATTCATGACTCATGCTCATTAGATGTGAAAACACTGCATCTCTACCTGCTGTTTGTCCACACTGGTGATGACCAACCTCCCTCTCACTCCTCTGCTCTGACACACATCTCTGTCCCTGCCTACCATGTGTTTGTCAACCCTGTAGTCAGAGTCTTGGTCAGACTCACTGTTTAATTACGTTGGTGCTGTAACATTATTTAAAAGATGGACTCCATCAGCGTATAAGGCTGTTTTTGGTCTATCCCTGTTCATTGGGAGGCTGCTGACATGGGTTCTGTCAGAGATATTCTAATAGTATAGAGATATGCCACTCTCAGAACTTCTGGGTATGTAGGGGGCGCTCACAAGTTAGTCCATAATGAATGAGGCTCTATGGAGCTGAAGCCCCAAAATTAAACGTTTATGGGGGAAAATGTTTCTCGGTCAATTTCCATTATGTTTTCAATATAATGGGTTGATACAATAAATATCAGTCCATTAGATATTTTTTGCTGCTTCAATTGTTGTGAAATACCGTTATTTAAGTCTGAGCATTGGTAGCATTCTCTGGTAGCACCACGAGCCACTTTTACGGCATTAATACTCGGCGGAATATCTCTGCCATTACATTAGCATGATCTATATTTGGCTGTCAGAAACAAAGGTCCTTCTGGTCCTCCGTTACACATTCACTCAATTTCATTGCAAAAACGTCTGTAGACTCTGGGAGACTTCGAGGAAGGGTGTCGGGTCACAGATGTAAATCCTTAACTAATCTTCAAAGAGTACTGGTCAGCTAAAGGAGGAGTAGGGATGACAGTCTTGTGCTCGTAGTTATATTAAGGGCAGGTGTGAACATGAAAGACAGCTTTGGGAATAGTACAATCATATTTCATCAAAAAAAATATATATAAAAGGCCAATTCGCTGCCAATAAAAGTGGGAGGGTCTGGGGTGCAGACAGCTTCCAAAGGAAATCTGAGGCAACCAATCAGAGAGCAGCCTCAGGTCACCTGTTTGCCAAAGTTGAATCAGGAAGTAGAAAAATCAACCGAATATCATTTGGAAACTATTCTAAATGAATGCTGACAGACTACCAGAGGCATTGTAGAGTAACCAATTTTTATTTCATAATTATTTGACATTTATCTAATTAATTTATGCTTGGTAGATTTTCTCCTCTAGATATTTGGGAGAGAGGCGGCACCCCAGCAGCCCGTATGGACGTCACTGCTTTAACAGTAACAATCAGAGAGTTTAAAATAAATGCAGATGTTTCTTTCATGTTGGCTCTCAGAACAAGTGATACAACACTGGATGTGACATGCATGTCCTCCAGCAGAAGTCTCACCTTCAGCTCAGACAGGTCATACTATCAGAGGCTGCTTTCAGACTGTGAGACTGAAACCTGGAGTAACAACATACTCACCAGTACGGGTGCACTGAGGAGCATGGAGAGCAAAAAGTTTGAAGCTTTTTTAAAGTTCAGAGCACTGAAAGGAAAGTCTTAAGTATGAGTGCAGAGTCTCCATTATCGCTGGCTTTTCTGCTTTCATGAATGTAAGCCTCTTAAAAAACTCTTTAACAAAGAAGACCAACTTTTATAGGCTGCATCAGAAGTTTGCACCAACACTCATGGCTTAAAAAAGGGTTTGTTTGTAGTGTTCTTGAGAGAGTCAAGCTGCTCGGACCAGAATTCAATGAGCGTCTCAAGATAGTCTGGATGGTGGCGTGTTTGTGTGTGTGAGTGAGACACAAACATCATTTTTACTGCAGGATAAAAGTAAGACTGCATTCACAGACACATAATTAGCCCCTGTGGCGAGCGAACTCATCTGAAACTAAAGGCAGAGAGAACTCTGAAATGGCCCTGTGCACCTAAATGCATGTGTGTGTGTGTGCACAAGTAGGATAGCTTAACTTGATGATCTGTTGGTCAAGCATGAGCAGGAATGATGGCAAATAATTAGGAAAAAGCTCATTTCAGTGGCTTGGAAGCGTGTTACTGTCTTCTGCCTGTACGAGAGGAATTCAATGAAAGTGTCATTTACCGACACACATCACTGGCTGGTGGTCTGCACTGCCCCACTGTGCTGTTACTAACATTACGTCTCTAGCAGTGGAGGACACTTTGTCATTACAAGTGCGTTTGTAGCTGCAGTAGAGACGGCACATCGATGCTCTGGTTAGCACCTACCGCAGAAAGGTTCTGGGTTTGAATCCCAACCTGGGGCCCTTCTGTGTGGAGTTTGCATGTTCTCCCTCCAGGTCCTCCGGCTTCCTCTCACAGTCCAAAAACATACAGTAGAGGTGACTCTAAATTGCCCATAAATGTGTGAATGGTTTGTGTCACTGACTGTTTCCAAAATAAAACACCTTACTTTTGATAATGTCATTATTTAGTTATTCATTGGACACTACATTCAAAGCTTTTATTAAATGAAAAACCAATGTGGTTGCTACACATTAAAAATGGGTAGCATGTTTCACAACCTCACTTGATCATGTGAACATGTTAATCTCATGTGACATGCATTTTCACATGTGAAAATTGTTATGTGAAGAAGCCTGCTAACTCTAAAAAGGCAGAATTTATCTCTGATTTATGTGACATGTTCTGTTCACACATGCATTAAAGGTACACTCCCACTCAACTAACAGCCTAGGCGTACAAAACGCATTCCACCCAAAATATGGCATATCAATTAATAAATATCATTTTATTATTAGGTCAAGTTTCAATGCATAATTCAAAGGAAAACATGCCTAACGAAAGGGAATTCTGTGGGTATGTGTGTATATTATATATATATAATATATTATATATATAATATATTATATATATATAATATATTATATATATAATATATTATATTATATATATAATATATTATATATATATTATATATATATATTATATATATATTATATTATATATATTATATTATATATATATATATATATTATATTATATATATATATGTGTGTATATACAGTATATATATGTGTATATACAGTATATATATATATATATATTTTGTTTTGTTTTGTTTGTACTTTAAGTGGAACTGCATTGATCCTAATGGGTCTTTCTGCTGCTAGGCTGCTACAACAGGCTGCTAAGTGCACAAAATGTGTGTAGTGGCTCAGTGCTTTCCAACAGGTAGCAGATTCAAACCCAGATCCTGCATTTTAGAGACTGCTGTGTTGAACAAGCCTCCGGATTGTTTAATTAGAGCTATGCGTGGTGCACAAACACCAACAACCCAGCGGAGTGGAGACAGGGTCGGCGATGTGAGAGGAGGTGGAACTGAAGCAAGCAGGTTAAGAGTGACCCCGCATAAGCCTGCTGTACCCTGCATCTGTCTTACACACATGCGTTTGATTTGTCTTATGTCTTTTTTAAGATAGGAAGTTTGAACTTCCATCTTAAGTGACTAAACTTAGTTCATCCTAAAAGAGAACTTTATTAATTTTTTTAGGATGTCATGTATTTATGAACTGAAAGGAATTTATTTACAGTGCAAATGTAGAGATAAAGAGTTTATTACACTTTGTTTTCCTTATTTGTCCTGTATAGACACTGTAGTTTTGTCTTTTTGAGTTTATTAATAGCTTTAAATCCAAACCAAAGCAGCCTGGAGGACAGCAGAAGTGTTCAAAAACAGACATATGTTCTTAAAGATTAGTTATTAAAAACATGTTACTGAAAAACTTTTATACCCTTTTCAATAAAAATGTCAACTAAACTGATTTCTGAGTCTGGCAGAAAGCATTAACCCGTATTTGTAGGTATCTAGCTGTTCAGCCCTCAGCAGTGAAGGAGGGCTGACTTACTGGACCTCATGTAATTTTAATTGAAGACCCCTGGTCTGTCCTTTACCACACAGAAACTATTATAATGACACAGACAAGCCCATTTGTGGGAGCCGATCATGCAGACAAAGAACATTACTGGTGAGTGCTTGTATCAGCATGTGAGCTCTAAGCTTGTTTTTCTGTGTAGCCAACCCTCTGTTAACATAACATAGCAATCTAACATAACATAGTGTGTTGGGTACCTAACATCAATCAAAAGCGATGTGTGTGTGTGTGTGTGTATTTTTTTCTCTAATCTATTGTAGTGAAGAGGTTTTTGACAAGAAAGAAATCATGCTTTCTTTCCCCCAAAGAAAACATGACAACATGATTTCAAAGAAAATTAATATGGTTGACAGAAACTTTTTGGTGTTGGATCCACACAGGATTTATACCACAGCAAAAATAAATAGACATTTTAAAACCATAGACACAAAGGATGTGACAAACTGAAAAAAAAACTAAAAACTTGTTAGACAGACTTGTACAAAAGCTACCTGAATTTCCCCTGAAAGAACAACTGTTTTTATGCACAGAAGTTGTGAGGAATCCCTTTTTATCCTGCTGCGTCCTCCAGCACGTCTCTACCTTGTTACCACGGAGATGTGGAGACGATCTGGATTAGCATCAGTGTGGATATAACCTGTGAACTCTAAAAAACCCTGGAAACCCTCCTATCCCTCCACTGTGTTACTTTATATGACTACACCTGCAGATATTTACTGCTTTTATATTTACTGTTTACTATAACAAGAATATAAATCATGTCTGGCAGATCAACCACCTGACATATTTTTACGTGACTTCTTTCATCACATCAAATGACCAAACTGACCCCAAACTCAGCACACCATCTCATCACAGAGGCAGACTCTTGCATAATGCATTCACAAGCCCAGAAACCAGGTCATCCCAGGTTGTTCAGGAAAAGCAAGAAAAGATGTGGAATTTGCTGCAGGAGGTTCTGAAGCACAGCGAAAGCAGAAACATACATAATCAATTAAATGCTGTGCTGGGCAGATTTACAGTAGAAACTTTTTCCCTTTCCTGAGATTTTGTTTGTAACGTACTTCACACCTTTTCCCTGAAGAACACCTTCTCCACTACTCTGAGCCCTTTACACTGTGTCTTTATCTTGTTCCTTGTAGAATCCTTCTGCAGCTTTACAGCCCTGCTTTATTTCTCAGTCAGGTAGCATGCATGCCAGTTGACTGACTGACAGTGACTGCTAACAAAGGAGAGGGACGAGGTCCTTAATCACAGACCGAGAGAAAAAGCAAACCCTTCAGCGCAGTAGGAGCGTGACACTTCTGAGTCATGCTATAGCAACAATTACAGTTTTTCAAAATCGCAAAAAAAATCAATTGCAAAATCAAACAATCGCCTCAAAACTGTTTCATATGTGCACAAACCTAAACAATGTTGTCAGATCACGCTCCAAGCCATTAAAATGAAAACAGTACTGAGCATTCAATTCACACAACATCAAAAAAATAATAACAATAATAGAAAACACAATGTTCAGGGCATATAGTTCCAGAAAAAAATGTACAATGCATTATGTATTTCCAAAACAAAACAAGACACATTTCATAACTTAGTGGATTCAGCACTTAGATACAGTACAACTAAAGTACTGGAAAAGGACAAAGACAAAATGTAAATGAGAAGCACAAAATCAAACAAGTGATTTTTCATTTGAACGCAGCATTAGGTCTTTTTGCTGGATCAGACCACAGGACTTCATCCACATCACATGCCACATTCTCCACAGCCAGACAATGGGGAAAACCCTCTGCTGTGCCGGATCCAGCCTTGGCCAGACCCCACACCTCTGTCATCACAGGCCAATTCCATGGCCTGTGAGAAACTTGCCCTGGTGTAGGCGTTGTTGGTTATATGCTGTCCACCGCCATGAGGAGAAAAAACTCTTCTATTGGGTTGAGGAAAGGGAAGAAGGATGGATGACAAACATCAATGAATTACAGGTTGATGTTGAACCACTCCCGTACCTGTAAGGTGCGGTGAAAACTATGATAAAGACAGGATGCTCTTCCTGCTAATGATCCTGCTGCTCACGCCCAAACAGGACATCTAGAAGACCTCCCAGAAATGTGAGAAGATGTTGGCCCCAGGGTGGAATGATGGTGGAGAAAGCCACGATTACTTATGGCAGCACATAATGTGACACTGTCACCACTCTGGCCAGGGACGTCAACAATGGCCCATTGGCCACTTATGTTCTGGCCTCTCCTTCCCCTCTTGGTCAGATTAAACCCAGCTTCATCAACCAAAACATAGAATCCAATTCAAGCTCTCTGTAGGTAGAAATAGATGTAGTTATCTATGTGCTACAGACAGATAGACCTATGCTGTAGTATGCTGGAGTTAGCCAGAGCAGAAAAATAGTTGGAGAACGTAGCTGTAGATTGTTCATTAGAGATGCGAGAGCGGATCAAACGTCTCTGGGCTATTATAGTTGGAATTAAAGGTGCATCAAACATAACGCATCTGTGATCAGAGGCAAAGTCAAACTTAATAAACATACCAAATCATAAAAAAACAGATACCCCCACCACGGCCTGTTGGTCTGGGTGCATTTAGAAAATTATAATCTTGAGGGATTGGTGACTCTAAATTGACTGTAGGCGTGAATGTGAATGGTTGCTTGTCTTTCCATGTGGCCCTGCGATAAACTGACAACTTGTCCAGGGTGAACCTTGCCTCACGCCCAAAGTCAGCTGGGATAGGCTCCAGCCCCCCGCGAGCGACCCTACACAGGATAAGTGGTTACAGAAAATGAATGAATGAATAATCTTGAGGGCAGAGCTCCACTAGAGGGGAGCATTCCTCAGGTTTAAGTAAAGTCTCAGAAAGGAATAGGAAGTCAAGATTTTTGGATGAAATCACATCATTGAGAATGAAGGAGGAAGAGGCTTAGTTGAGGTGGGTTTATTGCAGCAGACTGTAATCAAATAATGTGACCTAACACTAGAAATAGATTGTGTAATACAGTAGGCATTAAACTTAGGCATAATCCTAACAGGAATACTGCTAGAGGGGGAAGAGTCAGGCCTAGGGGGTGCTAAAATATAGATCACTAGATG
Source organism: Chaunax sp. Z400 (assembly GCA_037577475.1). Lineage (NCBI taxonomy): Eukaryota > Metazoa > Chordata > Actinopteri > Lophiiformes > Chaunacidae > Chaunax > Chaunax sp. Z400. The sequence goes on from CM075195.1 coordinate 25,614,923, forward strand.
GAGATAGGTCCATAGAAGAAGACGAGATTTAAAACACGTGATGCCATCTTCGCCAATATTTAACCCGCTGATGACGGCAGAGATGAAAGAGTGGAGAAATCAGGTGAAGAGCCTCCAACTAAAAAGACAAGGTTAGTGGCGAGGCCTTAACAAATGTGAACATCTTTCAATGAGTGGCTGTTTACTAAGACTCAATGCATTTTCTCATTTATAAAGTAGCCTATTTAAAATGTTTATATTTTGATAAGAGGAGATAAAAACAATGAGATGCCACACCCCTCCTAAATGCAGTATTTGGTTGTAACTATAAAGTATTTAACATATCTACAGTACATATTTTTCAATAAGCATACAATGTAGTTGTAATTTAAATGTATATCACTTTGAAATGTCTCGTTTACCAATTCAGGATAAGAAGATGATGCAGATGGCAGTAAAAACTGGTCAGAAATGTTCATTTATGCACAAATTGTTAATCTTGCAATTCATAGATAAAGTCTATTGTGATTTGGGTCAAGATAGTTTGTCATTTTAAAAATGTGGGACCCCAGAAACCACTGCTGTAGAGTACGGTATATGCACTCTTGATTTACATACATCACAATGACATGCAGCTTGACAGTAGTATACAGTAGTACTGAACTATAAACAATCAGCGATGAATGTGTCTGAATGCACACCGAGTTGCTCGTCCTGGAATCGCTGCTCTTTGACCCTACAGTACTTCAGTTGTGCTCAAAGGGGTACTCAGTAGACCTGCTTCATACGCATCCTGTTGCGTCGGAGGACCGAGTTGATTATGGAAAGGCTGACACTGTTGATGCCTTTAAAATTTGCATCGCCTTCAATAACTCTGTTGTACATAACACAGTCTAATGGTGTTGTTTTAAAGGACCAACTAAGAGGGCCTCTTGCTCTGTGGAGAAGATAGGGGTCCATCCACCCTCATGTGGCAGTCCTGCAATTCTGCACTTAAAAAAATACACATACAGTAGAGTACAAACAGTAATGGACTCCAAGTGTCCTTTACTGTGTATTTTTAATATGATGTACTGAAACATCTGTGTATATCTGCTCTCCTCTCTGGATTATGGTGGACACAGAATCATCTGATGTTGGGTTTTACTCTTTGTCCTGCTTCACACATTGACATTCCATGGACAAGAACACGGTCTATTGGAGTAGCTGGGATTTAACCTCTTCCTCTTCCTTTTCCTTTTCCTCTTCGTACCCCACCTCTTACACTCACTCTTCCTCTGCCTCTGATTTCTGTCCCTTGTTGAGGTGAACCATCAACCTTGAACAACCTGTGCCCTCTATAATGGCTTATATATTGGTCTCATCACATTATTAGCTAAATGATTCCTCCTGTGCTTAAATTGTGTTTGACTTTTGCAATCTGTGGTTACCATTATGCATCACAGTGCAAAATGTGTTTTAGCGAGTGAGACTGTGTTTAGAGTTTTGTAAAAAAGAGTAAATGAGGTCTGGAAATTGTGTCTAACAAGATTGTTTCAAGGTTTTAGGGTTGTTTAAGAGTTAGCGATTTAGGAAATGGGTTCAGGCCACTGAGCATTTGGGGTTTAGTGTTTTAGCAATACAAAAAAACTGTAAAAAGTGATTCCACTAAGCATGAGGAGGACTAAAAGCTGGGTGTAAATGGAGCAGTAGGTGAATGAATTTATTATACCCAATGTGTGATGTCTCTGTGCTGACCAAACCAAGCCAGAGGAACAACATGTGAGGTATGAGCAGATCCACGAGAGGAGCAACAGAGGTGAGAGGAGAAAGATGACATAAGGACAAACCCAAAAGTAGAAATAAATAAAAAAGGGAGTCGTCATTTAAGAGGGATTTCTGTGATATACAGCAGTATTTGGGATTAATGATGGAGGATGAAAATACAGGAAGTGAAAACAGAGACAAACACAAGAGAGAAAAATCCACATACATCCACTCAATTCTCTATCTGCTGCTCACTTAGGAATAACACAGAGATGTGATGCGTCTGTGGCTCACACACAGTTACAACTAATCCACTCGCTCCCTCTGATTAGTCTAAAAACAAACACGGCAGTCACACACTTGTTGCCAGGCAACAGCGATGCTTGCTTGAGCGGCCTACTCTGAAATGCAGTGGAAGGCAGGAGAGGAGAGGAGAAGAGGGGAGGGGAGAGGAGAGGAGCTACACTCGGTAACCTCCTGGCATCAGAGGGCATCAGTGTGGATGCTGACTGAAGGCACATCCAAACACATTTCTCAGCTCAGTGAACACACTGAACTGTCTTTTCTGTTGGTCACACAAACAAGAGCTGATGTTATTTTTATGTAATGCTTTTTTTTTCTGAGCACCAGCATCTTTTTTAAAATAGTTCCCAATCAGGAGAGAGTGTGTGCAGCAGAGAGAAAGGCACTGCAGCCAGCATCTTCTTCTAAAGCACTTCGAATTTTCAGAGATGCGCTTATTGTCACCGCCGCTCTTTTTAGGGCAACCAATAATATATTAAACAGAGCAGGACTCATCACCCATCACCCTGGCAACCAAGGAAATAGAGGAGAGCTTCTATCTGGCCATGTCTGTCTATCCTTTACCAGAGAGAAACTGCCATGACAGACGGAGATCAGAGGGGCTAAAATCTAATTACCTGTTACCCTCCTGAAGTCCCACCTTTCCATAACATTTCATTGAAATCCGTTCAAAACTTTTTCAGAGAACAGGGAACAATAGACAGCAGCATGGAGGAACATGACAATCATTCAGTGGCTGCTTCATTTATATCGGTCCAGTGAAATTCCGTTACGAGGACACTCCAGTTAGTATGGTGGAAACACAAGCAACTGAGGAGCAGGGAGCAGTAATGCCTTCCTTTTTGTTAGCCTACCCAGTCATTCTGCTTTAGTCCACATTAGTTCTACTTTTGCTTTGTGTCCCACAGGATCTGGCCATCATCTTATCATTCCCTGGAATCAGTCAGGATCTGACTGATCGTCTTTAGAGAAACAAGATGTTAAGCTTTCAATCCTGCATCATGGTCCTGTGAGATTGCAGGAATCCTTTGTCCATTTATTTGCACTTTCCTTCAATAAGAGCTCTGGCGGTCTTTCATATATTATTTAGTGAGTAAAACTGACTACAGATTGGGTATACTTTGAGATTTGTTTGGATTACCTGGAAATTCGAAGGCTCAGCAACAAGCATCCTGTAGTAAAAGTCAAAGAAAAGGAAAGAGGAAGGAGAAGAGGGCTTCTGAGATTTTGAAAATATATTCATTGTCTTAAAAGTGGGAAATCCCTTCATAGCTTTGTTTCCAACAGGTTTTCAGTAAAACAAATATAATTCATGGTGCTTATTCGCCCATTAATTCCAGCTGCAGCTCATAAAGCCAATGAGAAGGCATGAACTTGCAGAGTCCAGTCTGGAACCAGTCCACAAAGTATGGTTTCTGTCACTCAGCTAATCACCACTAGCCGCTACACATAAGCTATGAAGAAAGCTCAATAAGGGCTGTCATTTTGAAAAAATACACGATTTACTGTCTTAGGAAGAAACAGACGAGGAGATCATTTCATATCCATGCGTCCAATATAAAATAGACCTGTTTTCTGAGCATTGATTGAGATACCTACAGTAATACTGGTGAGGTGCACAGATGTTATGGGCTGGGTGCCAACACATGGTATTAAACAGGCCCAGGGCAAAGTTATTCTAGACCCTTGTACCCTGTATCCTGAGTATCCAGTCATACATGGCTGCAGTGTGCTTCACACAGCTCTGTTTGAAGTAAGGACCAATGGTGATGACCCTGTTTCTTCAAAGCCAAAAAGCTCATATAACATGTCATTCACATTAATAAGGATGTCACCCTCACCTCTTTCATTCTCTCCAGCAGTCCTCAAATGCAGCAATACTTTACTTTCATTTAACTTGTCCCATGTCGTAACTTGTCCAGTGATCCCTTTGTTTTATTTGGTCACAGAGAAGATTATTTCTGCTACTAAAGTAATCCCTGGCTCATGACACAGAAAACATTCTTTTAAATCTCTTTCTTCATGTACACATTCATGCAAACATGCCAGCAGAATGTTGTACACCCTATAGGAGAGAGTGGATGCTCTGCCGGGTCAGGATCTGAAGCACATGCCTTGTAAACGTGACGTCTTTGGTTAGAATCTATCTGAGGACTCCTAAGAGTCTGATCTCTCCAACATTAACTCATCAAATATGTCCAGAGGCGGCAAGCTTCAAACTAAGCTCTACTTATCACACTAGCATTAGTTTAGCGTGTGCAGGATTCTGCATTCAAGTTAACAATGATAAATGTACAATGCATGGTTATCCAAGGCTCAGACTACAGGAGTTTAAAAAATCCTAACCAATTCTGGAATCAGGTGGCATCAAAGATAAGGAGAGATTTCCTTCTCCATCCATCCATCCATCAATTTTCTTTCTTAAACTTTCCAGGTCACGGTGGCAGCACACAAATTGTCCCTCTCACCAGCAACACTTTCCAGTTCCTCCTCGGGGGATCCCGAGACGTTCCCAGTCTATCCCGGAGTCTCCTATCACTCGGACGTGCCCAGAAAACCTCCAAAGGGAGATTTTCTTCTCTCTAATCTTTAATGTGCACACACTACAAGATTTGGAGATAACACCACATCATACCCTCATGTCAGAGGGAGCGATGCACGACCTCACATGATCTCTCTCTCTTATAGTGGGATCTAGCAACAAGAGTCCGACTAGATCCAGAGAAAATATGTCATTTAGCAAATAAATTTTAAAAAATGCATTAAAAGAAAAAAGAACTGATAATAAAACAACAGCCAGAATCGAAGAATAGAATCGTGAGTTCTTTCACATGAGTTAACATGGTTACAGAATTTACATAATATAAGTTAATCCTTAAATATTAGAGGATTCAGTGTGTTGGTAATTATCAACAACACCAAATCACTCCTGCATTCCATAATCACTGGAAACAGTGCGAATGAAACCAATAATTGCTCGTGAATAATAATGCACTCTGGTGTATCTCTGCTGCAGCAATCTAACATGAAAACATGCACATTTGAGCTGCTAATGTTACGCTTTTCTCTAATGGACGTTTTTTTTTTCTAATGAGTGTGACACCATCCGCTTCAGGGAGTGTTTTGACTGCAGAGCTTTACTGTAGAACTCTTCTGCTGCACTAGTTTCTGGGCTGAAAGTATTTCTCCCATTACAACCCCCACAGACCGAGAACAATCACCTGTTCTCTTTGGAAACGATTAAATTAAAAAACTGCTTTTTTTTTAAAGACAGAGATACAACACATAAGACGCTAGGAAGAAACATATGGCTTTAACAGTTCATCCATAAATTCAGTTGTATCTACTCTCCACCATGCCGATGGAAAGTTGTGTGAAGTTTCTGAGTTGCAGCGCTGCAGCATCCTCCTGAGCAGCTGAAGAAGATGGGGACTAGTTTTAAATATAAAAGCACGACTGAAAACAATTATAAAATAAATCCATTCAGCTTGTACAGTGTAATAAGTCTCCAGAAACACAAAGATCTCACACTGGTTTGAACAAAGGTAATTGACACCCTTGTTACCTCCACCAAGGAGGTTATGTGATTGGTTCAGTTTGTTTGTATGCTTGTTAGCAGGATTATGCAAAAACTTATTAACGGATTTACATGAAATTTTCACCAAAGATGGACCCCAGTATATCCTAAAGGTGATTACATTTTGGTGACGATCTGGATCCAGGAATTGTTTTAAAGGATTCTTTTTAACATTGTGAGACAGGGCAGTTTTCATCAGATGGGACTGGTACTGCTGTAATAACAATTATGTTGAGGACTGTTGGGCCTTGCCGGAGGTTTGCGCTCTCCATGCATTCTTGTTCAAGCCGAGATCTTCATCTGCTGAGATCTGCTGAAGCTGCAGCAACAAACGCTTCAGTCGGATCAAACGTTACAGGTTTGGTGACTGTGTGAGTCGAGCTCCCTACCTTACTGATCTCGCCTAGCAGCACCTGTACATCTGTCAGGGCTTGTACAGCTTTCTCATAAGAGGTGCTTCGAGGCTACAGTGAAAATTCCAGCTTACAAAAAGGGCGTAAAAACATCTTTTTAATAAAACGTGGGATCCCTGGGCTTCTGGAGGTTTGGATTAGACTGTATGAGCTGAATGGATTCATTTTATGCTTGTTTTCAGCAGCTTTTATTCATTCTAAAACAAGCCCCCGTCTTTTTCATTTGAATGCTGCAACACTGTTTAGCTGTGAAGCTCCAGAAATATTTTGTGTATTAGAAAATGCTTTTCTTCTGCTAGAAAGTATATTATGGCCATGGACCAAACATTGACCACTTCACAAAGTCCTCAATGATTGGTCCATAGCCATAACATACTCTCTCTGGACTTTTTGGCTGCTGATATGTGTTATATGTTTTCCCCTGTAATGGTCTTAGTCTTCCTCCTACTCTTCTCTCTTCCTCACGACTCTCCCTGTGCGCCAGCATATACAACCTCAGACTTTAGCGAGCATTAAGTCCAGGATCTTTATTCTTTATTTATCTCTCTTCTGCGTGACGACTGGCTCTTCCACACAAAGTGTTTGACGTTCTGCTAAATCTCACGAGGAAGCACACACACACACACACACACACACACACCAATATTACAGAAGTCTTATGCGCACATACAACCCATACATCCAATCTCATGAGGATTGCAGTCCTCATGAGATCATCATGCAATATTCTTCATGACTTGTGTGAGCAGCTCAGGATCTCAGTGCTACTCAGCTCAAATTAGAGAGACAGCTTAACAGCTCTGTCACTAACAAGCTTGGAGGGGCTTCTTCCAAAATATGAAGGTAATTAGTTAAGTCTGCCACCTCAGAGGAATGGCTGTGTTGTTGCTTTTGTTGTGTCAAAGTCTTATGAATGTCAAAGCAGCTGCATATTCCCCTTCAACAGTTCTTAATGAGCCAACATGTTAAGTACTTGGAAGTAACAGACGGGGTGAAAGCACAGAGCTCACATCAAATGAGCACTCTCCAAGGACAATGTGCCAAACAAAGACTGTACACATCTAGTGTCATGGCTCACAAACACAATCAGCAGATCAGAGCTGCTAGCTAACCTTAAATAATGATGTTTTCAGCTTGTGATATGCTGGCTGCAAGCCTGCAGAGGGTGGTATTCTAAATAATCCAGGCATGCTACTAGTGACCACAAACAAAAGCAGAACTCTCCAAACTCTCAACATGTCAATTACCCCTCATACTACAGCTCCATGTGCACAGGCACAGATCTGCCGTGCCTGCTAAAAATATGATTGAACATAAAGATTATTTCCACCACGTTGCACAGATTTCTACGACAGTCATAAAGGAGTTCAAACCTTACAAGTGAGTAAATACAGCAGAAAACATTCAGTGTTTTTCAGACCAAACAGTTCTGGAAACTCTCTAAGAGGAACTGCCAGCCGGGGAGCTTCCCCAACAATTAATTAACATCAAGAGCCACTCATGTGGTTCAGCAAAACAGGAACTCTGCAGTGGCGTTATCTGGCCGGTGGTTGGTAGAGCAACATCACTAGAATGCAGCACACAACAACAATTTGACAGATGTTTTGTTTTGCCTCATGTTTGCACTGCTCACGTTTCAGTCTGGTTTTTAAAAAGGCAGGTTAGCAGTGCTGCATTGGCTCCTGTGTTCAACCAATCAATATAAACTTACCTGACTCAAGGTTCCTTTTATGCTCAGAGAGTAGGTTCTCTGAAGTGGGATCTTTAAAAGTTCCTCAAAACTGAGCTCTAAAAACTACAATCATTCCTCGATCTTGAAGTTGAGATACAATAAAAACCCAGTTCTGAGAACTATGAACTATGAAAAGGTTCCTCTGGTCCAGTAATGTTCATACTGAACCTGTGGTCATAATCCACCAGAATTCTGGAGGAAGGCAAACCTGCAAATCACACAAGAACGTCAAAGGTTGCTCTTCAAACAAACATGAAATAACCAGCTGGTTTTTTACAGGCATTTGTCCAGAAAAGGCCAGAGGAGGAGGAAAAAGCAGAGTTTGGATGAAATCCTGGATGTCAATCACAAATATCAGACATATTCTAAAAAAAGAACAACCTACAGCGATTGGATCCAGAGACTAAAGATTAGAGTCCCTACTTATTTCATACTGTATGATTATATGTGCAAACTGTGAACACCAACTGAGCCAGAGTAGAACAGCCCCTGTCCATCTGGGTCTGATCAGTTGTCACAACCAAGTCATTCATATTCATATCGTCCGTAAGAGATCGCAGCTTCACTCCCTATCAACAACGATGTCACACACTTGTTCTGAACTGCAAAGTTAAACATACGTTTCACTTTCTTACCTTTCTCCACAGCCGTGACTCCCATAGATGGCTGACCCAGGCTGGCCCTTGTTTCCCATTTGCCCTCATCAGGATGGTAAATCTCCACAGAGGCCAGCGGGGTCTGCTGCTGATTCATGCCCCCGAGCACCATCACCTGGCTCCCCAACGCCACAGCTGAGGCCCCCGCCCGTGCTGTGGGCAGAGGTGGCAGCTGGCTCCACGTCTGGCTCTCCACATCCATGACCTCAACACTGTCCATGGGCATGCCGGTCTCGCTGCAGCCCCCCAGCACATAGAGCAGGCCTTCGTGGTAGACAGGAGTGCAGTAGACGCGGCGCTGCGACATGGGGGGGAACTTTTCCCAGTGCAGGGATTTGACAGGACTCACCGCCATCTCCTGCACAGGCATGTCTCCAGGACGGACAGGAGGGGACGCACCATTACACACAGCACCAGGGGGGAGAAAGTGAGGTGGCAGGACAGGGGAGAGGTGAAGTGAGGGGGCATGCAAAAGTGGAACAAGACTGAGCAAGAGCAGAAGAAACAAGCAGAGATACAAGCTTGTTTCTGTTTGAGTGACTGTCTGCACCTCTGTATCCAGAGAGGAAAATAGACAAGAGAAAGTGAAAGATGGACAGGAGGAGATGAGGAGGATAGGGATGCCAGTGAGTGAAAGAGTGGACAAAAGTAAGAGCGGGGAAGGAGGAGAGACTCCTCAACCAGATGTCACGACTAACTCTCTATTCAAATGTTTTATTCATCCGGCTGCTGATGTTTTCGAGCAACAAAAGCCATCTGCCCTTCAATTCCTTTCTCTCCAGCCCTCTTCTCCCCTCCACTACATCTTGCCAGGAGGTTACTTTGACTTAAGTATCTTACTGGGGAAAAAATGCTTAAACGACATGTCCCAGGGCTCAACACATGAAACTGCAAAAACTTCAAAAGTCAAGAGCGGAGCAATTGAAAAAGAGAAAAAGTAGGGAGGTGGCAAAAACCTGGAAACAGAGAGTTAAGGAGGCCCGACCTTCAGCAGTGCCCTGATAATCCCAGAGAAAGCCTTTACGGGAGGGAATTTTATACCATCAAAAAAAGGCAATTAGTACAGGCTACCAGTCCCCCTCAGCTGCCGCTTTGCAGTTTTGCTTTTTTGGGTTTTTTTATGCACCCTGGTGATAGAGTCAGCAGTGAGAAAAATCCTTTAGTATATTAGCCAAAGTCTTTAAATGAAAAGTCTACAGGAGTGTAATGACTGCAAGACGTCTTCGCACTTTCAGAAAGATCATCTTTCCTTAATTAAACAAGAACTCCAATTCCTGGGGCCTTCTGAGCAGTGTGCTTCTCAGCTTCCTGGTTGCTTTGCAGAGCACGAGGGTCCCTTGGCGGGGCACAACCTGGAGGAAAAGACAACACAGGATTAGACGAGAAAATGGTGGATAAATTAAGAGCTAGAATGATGAAGGGAAAAAAGAACGTCCTGTTTATATGATGAAACATGTGTATGTCTTTTCTTTTCTTTTATACCGACTAATCAGTGAGAAGCTGGGGTGAAACTGGTGGAGGTCCAGTACCTCAGGTGACTGAAATACAATCCAAGAATCCCAGTTTGAATATCCATGAATGTTAAGATTTATCCAAAGACAAAATACTGCACAATGGTTTCTCATTGAGACAGGCTTTTAAAACTCACAACGTGACTGCAATTATTTTCTTTCACCACAATCCCAAGGTTTGCTGAAACCCTCCGTGTTGGTATTAGTGTCTCCCAGTGGATTGTCTCATTCTAACCAATGACATGGCTGTTTTTTTTTCCTTGCAGACTAAGTCATCTACACTGGCTTCCGTCAATGTACAAATATAGTTCAAAACTCTTTAGGCCAGGGTGGTTAGTGTGCTTCCACTGAATGCAGATGAATCAGGAAGACTTCATTAATAATTCAAATGACCTCAGGACATTAAGAAGCTGTGGTAAAAACAGATTCAAGAGCACATTCACAAATTTCAGTTTGCTTTTAGAGATTTTTAACAGGTGAGATTGTAGATAACTAAATCTAAATCATAGTAAGGAAAAAATAGGGGCCAAAAAAACTTTAATATGGTATACGATAATATTTACAGTATATAAAATAATTGATTTGTAATAATAGATAGATAGATATAGATATATATATAGTTATATATAGATAAATAGATATATATAGATATATATATAGATATATATATATAGTTATATATAGATATATATATAGTTATATATAGATAAATAGATATATATATATAGTTATATATAGATAAATAGATATATATAGATATATATAGATATATATATATATATATAGTTATATATAGATAAATAGATAGATATAGATATATATAGATAGATATATATATATAGATATATTGTTCTCAAAAATTATACAATGTACATCAGTAAAGATTTACAACTTGAATAATTCGTTCATCAAGATCCGATGTGTGATTTAAGTGCTCCCTTAATTTTTTTGAGCAGTGTATAAGAAACAAAAGAGAACCCAGTGTAGAACCTTGTGGAACACCACACTGTATGTGGCTGTGTGATGAGCTGGTTCCATTCCAAATGGCATAATGTTTCCTGTTAAACAAGTAATTTTGAAAGCAGTTAAGTTCAGTGTCAGTAAAGCTTTTGATAATTCTTTATTGTGCAAAGCTGTAGCTATTCTGTCAACTAGTTGGACCAGGGCCATAGAGGTAGAATGCTTTGTCATTGACTTAGGTATTTGACTTGTCTATTATACACAAATAAACATTCAGATGAAATAGTGTGAAGGAATTGAAATCTTTCATATTTTTTCCTAGTCCTAATTATCAGGCATGTGAGAAAGGTGATAAATGTACAGAATTTAAAAATGCTGCAGTCATTCACTGGTTTAGAAGACAAGTTTATTAGTACAAGAAGTACAAGGTTATTAGTATCCAAAGTAATGGAAGCTATAAGTCACATTATTCATCCAGAAAAAGCAAAGATTTCTCGTGTGTATTATGATATTATCCTTCTGTCAGCTGATGTGTGTCTGCAGTGTATTTTCTGTTTTTTCACATATAATTTCAGTCAAGCTGGAGGAGTAAAATCTGTGACTCATATTTAAATCAGTCCATCTATTAAAAGTACTTCAGTGCGTTCACACAGATTCCCCCTGGGGTCAGCTGAGGGAAAAATAGTCATGTAAATCTGTGCTCTAAACTTACAAATCTGTGCACATGGTTCAGACAATCCATGCCAATGAGCATCCTCAGCTGTTTTCCTCTATATTTTTATTTAATATCATGACCAATTGTTATATTGCTGTTTAATACAGATGAAAATTTTTGAGTAAAGGCTATTTATTTTGCCCATAATAATTTATATTATTATGTAACTCATTTAGAGAGTCTGCTGTCATGTGCCTTTTGTATTCCAGTTGAAACTGTGGTCTATAAAGTTGTACAGCCGTGACTTTTGCCACAAAGCTCTGAAATTCTTTGTGAGAATGAATATTTATCATTTACACTCTGTGAGAAGAACATTTTATCTGTCACTCGCTGCCAAAAGGACAGAACACAATGAAAAACTAAAACATAACAACATAATTTGCAAAACATATTCAGTTAAGTGTGTCTTTGCTCAAAGCTGTAGAACCAGCGGCTCTACCAACAACAAGTCCATATATGGATGGATGTTGGACATACTGTATACTTGGCCCCTCTTTGTAAAATGTGGCCCCTTTATGGCCCCTGATTTAGTAAAATCCTGGATCCACCACTGATGTCGCCCAATCTAAAACCTGACAATTTCTGGATATTTCACAAACTTTAATGTCCGACTGAGTAAAAACTTTGAATGATATGGAAAAAGTTGAATTATTTTGAGGAAGTGTACGTCTGCAATGTTGAGAGAAAAGGGTCAGGGTTATCCCATAACCCAGATTTTGGGAGGAGAGCCTTAGCCTCCAGTTTAGTTCCACTATAAAACTGCTGCTCACATAAGATGGGGAAATATGGCAGCGTGGTAACATTTGATGTGACACATGTGAGTTAAGTCTTGCTGCTAAATTTAACATCTGAAGCTTGTCATATCACAAACGCTGCACCCGCACCCTCACATCTGCAAGAAGAAAAGAGACGCCAGTCCCTCCTGTGGATGTTGATTATTTCAGTGAGTCTACTAGAGATTAGCAGACCTGGCAAACTGAAAATTATGCAGATGGATCTTATTGAGATGACAGTTCATTACCTGAAATGATCATCTATCGCACTCAGTCTTTCTATTACTCCTCTTCAGTATAATGCTGTGCTTCATGATGCCAAAAATACGTGACTTGAAAGCTAGACATTATGAATGTATAATTCGCTTGTGTTTGAACTGCTGTTTTATTTAAGGATCCAATATGGCCGTTTCATCACATAATAGCAGTAGGTTAAAGAGTACACACCGAGCCTTAAATATGATAAAACTTAAAACTATAAATGATCAAGTCTTATAGAATCAAATTGACCACATTAACATGTGAATACAGTAATGCTCTGTGGTAGAACGTCTGATGGATGCATGTAGTTACAATCAAAACCTTGTCCATCCTTACTGGCAACAACTTTATCCATCACTGATTAGTGCAGTCAAAAGGTTGTTTTTTTATTTGTGTGTGAAATGAGGGGAGAGGAAAGACTTGTGGATTTTAAGATGTAATACTGATCAGAACAAGTGGGAGCATTCAATTTAAACAAGACGTAAGAAGGTTAAAGTAACAAGACCTTCACAATGAGGGCCAAAGTGACCCGAATCTGATTTTTCTTTTCTGGTCATGTCTGTTTTTAATGAACAGCATAAACATATGGAATCTTAACATTTCAATTCTGATTTAGGCCATTTTGACTATGTTCACATTACACATAGGTTCACATAGGTTGAAATGAATCAATTCTGATTTTTTTGCCTTTTCAGGGCTATGTGAACACAAAATTCACACAGATCTTTTCAAATCAGATTATTTTGTATATATGCATGAGCTGAGTGCTGTCATCATCAGCCAGCACCAGCAGCACGGTAAAATGAAATGACCAGAGAGGAGAGATGACAACAACAATGCTGTTATTGTGATCATCTGTTCACCATCTGCCCTTGAACAGCTGACCATGTTTTTGTCATCCTCCAGAACAAAACGTCATGCATACATTCGCTACTAGCGTGTCCGTTTTGATTTGAATACCTTGAGTTGTCTCCTAAATATGACCACAGATCTGTCGCCCTGACCTCTGTGGTAATGAAGTCATCTGAACGCCCTGTGCTGTCCCATCTCAAATCCATCACTGACCCACTCCTGGACCCGCTGGTCACCTACACAGTCAGCAGGTTTGTAGACGATGCAGTAAACACGGCCCTCCACTTAATCTGCCAACATCTGGAACCTACACCAGGATCCTGTTTGTGGACTTCAGTTCTGCCTTTAACACCATCACCCCAGCTGTGCTGCAGGACGAACTCTCCCAGATGAACGTGCCTGACTCACCTGCAGGTGGATCACAGACTTCCTGTCTGACAGGAAGCAGCATGTGAAGTTGGGTAAACAGATCTCTGACTCTCGGACAGACAGCACCGGTTCCCCTCAAGGCTACATTATTTTCCCTCTACTCTTGTGCTTCTACACCAACAGCTGCACCTCCAAGGTACTGAAGTTTGCGGATGACACCACCCTCATTGGGCTGATCTCTGATGGATATGACTACAGGAGGGGGATTGACCATCAGAACAACCTGGTGCTCAATGCTGTGAAGACAGTAGACATGGTCGTTGACTTCAGAGCGAACTAACTCCACCCGCCCCCATCATCCTGTGTGACTCCCCAGTCGAAACCATGGAGTCGTTACACTTCCTGGGAACCATCATCTCCTTCCTGAGAGACAAGCTGGTTCCCAGCTGGAGCTAGCTCACCAAAAACAGCACAACAGAGGATGTACTTCCTGAGACAGCTCAAGAAGTTCAAATTGTCAAATTCAGTGATGGTGCACCTCTTCACCTCCATCACTGAGTCCATCCTCACCTTTTTCTCACACCTAGCCTTGGATTTACTGCTTTGGATATTTCTCTGTTACTGCCTGATGGACTAAGTTTGCCTTAAGTGTTGGACTTTTGTTCATTAAATCACTGAACCTCACCTTTCCTGTCTCTGACTTGTGTTTTCACCCTAAGTCTATAGAGTATTGCCCACCACTGGATTTTTTTTAAGTTATTTTTTTCTGGCATTTTAGCTTTTAATTGACAGGACAGCTGACAAAATGACAGGAGAGAGTTGGGGGAAGACATGCAGCAAAGGGCTATTGGCGGAACCGAACCCATGCCGACTGACCTAAATGCACCCTCCTAGATTTTTAATGAAAAAACAAATTTTGGAGTGAATCCCAGATTTTAACATTTTTTCTTTCATTCATTCATTCATTCATTTTCTGTAACCGCTTATCCTGTAGGGTCGCGGGGGGCTGGAGCCTATCCCAGCTGACTTTGGGCAAGAGGCGGGGTACGCCCTAGACAAGTCACCAGTTCATCACAGGGCCACATAGAAAGACAAACAGCCATTCACACCTACGGTCAATTTACAGTCATCAATTCACCTCTATAACATGTTTTTTTTGGTGGTGGGAGGAAGCCGGAGAACCCGGAGAGAACCCACACAGACATGGGGAGAACATGCAAACTCCACACAGAAAAGTCCCAGGCCCAGAGGGGGATTTGAACCCAGGACCTTCTTGCTGTGAGGCAACAGCACTACCCATTTTTTCTTTTCACACAAAATCTACTGAACCTATCTCCATCATGTCTGGATAAAGGGGTGGATGTTCCTTTTCATTGCTAAGATAGTTTATTGAATTTCTCAGAAAATTATCCAGAAATCATGATATAAAAAAAAAATCACGCATATTTATGGTGTTGATATCTTTGAGTGTGTAGATTGTGGTGTAGGTTCAGATAATAATCCCCATCAGCTGGAACAAAATATGTATTTGTAAGGGGAGACCTTTATTTACCTACTTGTACAGCAAGAGTACAACAAGAGTTAACATGTGCAGGATAGTTGGACCGTGGGAGAGGTATGGGTTCTTGTGAGGGCCATTATAGTTTTATTGTCTTCAAAAAGACGCAGCAGTTCAAAGCTGGATGACAACGCTTCTTAATGAGATCTGGTCCCAACAGAGCCGTCATTTTCACAATGGTATCCATCTGCCCAAAAGAACAAAAGCAAATCTCTAACATGCAGCTTTCCAGATAATTAGGTATACAAATATTCATATGCAACATTAAAATATGTTGTACATGATATTTTTTTAATTTGGTAATTTATAAAGCTTGTTAATTTTTATGTCTAAATGTGCTAAAGAATTCACTTAAAACATCAAATTAAAATGACGGTTTGAATGATCGCTTAAGATTGAATATCACCACACCAATCACCAATACATGATCTGGTAGGGCCAGACATGTTTAAACTAGCAATTGTGTCGTCAAATGCAGTAGGAAAAAATAGATTGCTGTTTGAAACTACCACATACCATTGTGACAATCACAACAGGAAGGGCAGGAAACCACCAGAAAGTAACTTTGCATGCTATTCTGGCTGTTAGTCTCCCACTGATCCTCATTATTTCCTGGAAACAAGCCCATGGGTAAGCAGGGACTCATATTTACAGTATGCAGTATGTATTTTCTCTCATTTATTTCAGAAGGTGGTCCTTGGAAATGTTTCAATAATCACAAGTGGGCTTTACCTGTACATTGCAAACAGTTGAGAACTTCTGATGTAGAGCATAACTCTGCAGATGTTGGTCAACTAGCCTCTACTAAAATAGGACATAAATTAATCAGTTGAGAGTCCTCCAATGAGACAGAAGGAACATCAGTTGGCTGCTGCCAAAAGCCTCCAGCGGATACTTTCACTATATTTGTACAAAAGTCATTATATTATAGTATAGTCATTATACTATAGTCATTACTATATTTTGCACAAAGTCAGTTTTCCTTTTCACCATTTGCTGATGCAGCTAATGGTGAAAAGGAAAACTGGAACTGCTGAATAAGTAACACACTAATTATCCCAAATTAATGTAGGACCCTCTGAAGAGATAAGCATTTTGGTCAAGACTATATACACCTAAATCCTCCATGCATGGACTGAATCCCAAAACTACTTGTAGGGCTTTCTTTACAGCTCCCTGTAGTTGATGAGACTGCAACAACTTTGCGTAACCATCATTTGGCACTTGATACTACTTGTAGGTAACTTATAAAAATAACTTTTTGTCATTTTTCTAAAACTGTCACTATGTCAACTGTCATGTGTGCTTCCTTTAATTGTTGCTTTCAGTAAATCATATCAGGGCATATGTCCAGGTGCACAACAATACCAGTGCTACTGTCAATACAATAAGTAAATCTGACCTTTTACATAGAGAAGCCTGTCAGAGAGTTGTTCGATGTCAAAAGTTAGCCACTAAATGAATGATCTCACCATATAAACCCGAGCCAGTGTGGATCAGACCATCCAACAGCACAGATGCTCAATTAACGTAAGATTCCACTGCATGGAAAGAACAATCAAAAAAAATGAAAGAAGGTACCTCCTGTGAGCCACACGTAACACAAAAACTGTAGCATATTCCTGCTGCTGTTGGCTACAGATGTTTAACTTTGTTCTATTCTGTTTGTGTTCCATTGTGATTAAAGTTAAGCAGTGCTTTAAGTACATTTATGAGATAATGTGCAAAGCCAGAGACAAATCCTCCTCCTCCAGGCTCTTCTTACTGTTGAGAGCATCCTCAGCTCAGCAGTGTCATCTTCTACTTCTCGACAGGAGCTGCTAACATCCGTCCATCTTTGATCAAAAGTTACTGTATTTTTTGATGTAATGCTTTATTTCAGTTATATGTGAACCAGAAACTATAGCCTTTAAATAATCCACTGACTCTATGAGATGATTTAAATTTGTGACTTCATTCAACGGTAGCTGGGACATGGATGTATTAAGGAGATTAGAAATGATGTGATGACGACAAAACATAAAAAACATATTGCAGTACAAGCAAAAAATACTATCTGATAGTTGTTTGGCTATTCGACGACTAATCAACAACTCCCACCTTCAACAAAGCTGATGGGAAACATGTCTTCAGCTCTAATCTGTGAGGTGACGGCCATTGTTTGTCTGCATGTCTAACATCAAACTTACTTTGTCTGCTGACAGTGTTGACGGACCTTCTGCTGCTGGGGCTCTGCTTTGATTGTGATCAGATAGTTTTACCTGACAGAGTTGGTGCTGCACCTCATTTTCCCTCATTTGTTTTTTTTTTGTTTTTTTTTAATTAAAGGAGTTCCACATCAGACTTTTTGACTGCTGTAGCGTGTTTCTGCTGTTGGTTCAACGCCACACCCATTTTACCAGCACCTGGTGGTAATAGTGTGTTCTTCTTCTTTTGTTAACAGAAGTTGCAAACAGTCTGTAGGTGTGTTGCCGCCACTTTCTGGTGGTAGTACTGCATTACTACCAGGAGCCGGAAAAACAAGGGACAAACATTTTTAAGACAAAACAAAAGTCAAGTATACTAATCGATTTTTTATAATTTAATGGCTATTCGAATATTCAAAATTCAAGGCCCATCCCTATGCTTGAGTATACTTTAGTGTGAACAGTCTGTTGGTAATGGTAAACTAGGGAGTATGCAGTACGTACTGATCTCAAACACAGGCCATGAATGTATAATTTAGACGTGGATATGACAGCAACCTTAGTTCCAGTGTTGCTGAATGGTCACACGTGGTATTGCAATGAGAAAAAAAATAACAAAAAACTGCAAACCAAAAGAATTGTTTTTTTTTCCAGAGACCAGGATTGTAAAACAGATGTTTGTACAATCTTTGACAGAACACCTTGAACTGCAAAGTTTGAGATGACTCTGTCTATTATAGATATTTGATCCATGAAGTTTTGATATTTATAAAACTTTCCGTGAGCCAAGAGACGTGATTTAAAAATCTCCGGAAGCAAACCCAGAAGCTACAAAATATTTTGGCATACGCCCCAAGGAAGCAATTGTTATTGGTCTGACTTGGGACTATCTTTGGGTCTGGTATTTAGTTGTATTATACATCTATGGAGGAAACAGAGAGAATCATGGGAGACAAGATGGAAAAAAACAGCAGGCCGCTGGAGTGAGGAAGTGAGAGACAGGAGCAATAGAGACGGAGGACAGGAACCAGGAGCTGCAGAGAAGTGACACCATTGAGCGAACAGGAGCAGCACAGTGACAACACACCAACCAGCTGTCAGCAAGAGGAAGGTGTTACGAGGTGACACAGAGCCAGGAGCTCTGCCTGGTGGAGTGAGTAGCCTCTGGGACTTGATTAGTACAGGAGGAGTCTGGCAGTTGTCCTGGTATTGGTTGTGTGTTTGTTCTGTTCTCAGCTGTCCCTGGCAGTCTGGACGTGTCCTCCAAAGTCAGAAAAGACAGAGAGGTCACTGAGACGGACCATTTGTGGCAGCGGTCGGCCCGGTCGCCTATGGCTCCATGATAGATAGATAGTATGGAGAAGTTTGGGGAGACTCACAATTCTACCAACGGAAAGGAATCATTTCTTTTCCTGCCCTGTCTGTCATGATCAAAACAATCACAGTGGCACTGTTTCCTGTCTCTAGTGATGTCGGTAGTCTCTTTAATCTGTTCAGAAATGCTAAGAGCATACATTTACTTTTATTACATTTTTTCATTGTGGGAAAGTCTCAAAGCAACAAGAGACTTGTTTTGCTAGTGTGTTCATATTAAAGACTTTAAGACGGAGCAGATGTGTTGATGTGATCACACCCTGAAACAAGTGAATTTCCCTTATCTGTCACAATAAAAATCTTGATTATGCTGGTGGTGAAATAATATTCCATTACTTAATATCCAACAACTGGAGAACAATGCTCCCAATGGTTTAAATGTTATCTTCGCCCCATTGATGTCGTTAAATGTTATTTCCTCACGTTGTAGCTGGAATCGAGGTAACTTTTAATTACTGTCTAATATGTGAGTTCCATTTAACCACTTGAAGGTTTTAAGTGATAAATGCAGCATACAGCATCAGGAGAATGTCACAACTCATCTCATTTCTAATGATCAAATGTTATAACTGGGATTTCAAAAAGTAAACAAAGGAACCAGAATTCTATGTTAAAGACATAAAAACAGTCGCACAACAGCAAAGATGATAGCTGTGTCTTTTTTTCCTAGAGGTACCGTTAAACAGTACTGAAGCATGACAACATGGCGCCTGTCTGTCAGGAGGATTAGGATCCACTGACAGGGTGAGGCTTCATTCAGACAAATAACCGTTGTCTCTGAACACAATCCAGACAACGATTACATTTCAAAATTGACCAGAAGGGAGCAAAACGACCTGCAGACATTCGCTATGAACACATCCATTCCTGTTTGAATATGATGAGTCGTCTCATGTTGCTTTGCTGGTGGTGGTGACGCAGATGACTTGTGCAAAAACATATCGATGAGCGCCAGCCTGCAGCTTCGGAGGACAGATGCGTTCACATTGGAACTACATACATGACAACTGTAATTATGAAGGTGAACCGTTAAGACGACCAAATCTGGTCTGAGCAAAAAGTCTGACTTGAACAAAGAGGCATGTGATGTGACAGGAGCCAAAAAGCTTGTTAGACAGTCCAAACGCATTCGAGACTCCCAAACAGTTTTCTATTGGAATAGACTGTGCTGCATTCAGTGTTCTTGTAACTTTCTGCGGCAGTGTAGTTATGGTTAGCGCAGGATAGATACCATGCTGAAGATGTTCTACAGTGCTTTTGTGGAGAGCCTTTTAACCTACAGTCTCATTCGTTGGTTTGGTGATGCAACAGAAGCACAGAAAAATATCCATGAGGAAGATGGTAACTATTGCCGGCAAACTGCTCGGCATCAATTTGATGAGTCTATTTATAAATCCAGATCTCTTCATAAAGCAGAGAAAATGATTTCTGACCCCAGACACCCACTCTGTACAGCCTCTGATCTGTCAGCCTCTGGACATCTAGAAAAATAGGTCAAAGCAGTCATTCACACCACAAGTGATTAAATTCTTCAATGTAAATGTTTGACCCCAAATTCTTCAATTGATCAGACAATTTTATAAACATTTTACACTTCAGGCAGAAATACAGAGGTGTGACAGGAGACACAGGTTGTTCTACTCTCTCCAGCTCCTCTTCCTCTCTTCACACAACCCCTGCCACATTTTGTGAGTGCCACTGAGTGGGACACCTTGAATGCCCTTGAGGACAGAACGTGTGCGTCATCACTCCCACTTGAAAGATAATCCCCTTGTCTTAATTAAAGCACTTTCACTGACTGTGGGCCACTCAGAACAGGTAACTCTTGCCTTGTGAGGCCATAGAGAACCAGTTGGTTTCAAGCTTGTCCCATTCTTTAGACTGTCACTCAGCTGAGGCAGCTGGTGCACCACAAATGAAACAAACCATAGATTTTACAGATGCGGTGTTGCTGGTAAGACTCTCGACTTAGACGATCTGAAGACATGCTGTCAGCAGCGCTTATCTCTGAACAGGAAGTGAGGCAAACTCTTGAGACGTCTTGAGCAACAAAAAGGTCAGATGTGTTTATGCTGCACTCCCCAAAACTCAGAGCTGGAGAACCTCTCCGTGTAAAAACTGTGAAGTGCTTTGAGGACAGGCATGTAATCACAGTGGCTGCTCCACTAGCTGCACCCTCTGTTGTGAATACTTTCAACTTCCTCTCACCTTTTTCACCTTTTGAAAAATGAGCTGAATTTCCCCTAAGAGCCAAAATAGTTCAAAAGAGCTTTTCACTGTCACCTTCCTCCCTCCCAGAATTCAAATCACTTTCACTAACTTTAACCATATCTCTACATTTGTCAGACCATCAACTGACATGTAACAAGTTTATCTTTTCTTTCTCAGAATAATAATAATAATCATAATAATCACAATAATAGGAGTTTTTCAAAGGTGTCCAGAGATGGGGCCTTGCCAATCTCAGCTAAGAGTGAGTTCCAGAGGGCGAGGTCTGCCACACTGAAAGCCCTGTCGCAGTAGGATCTTAGGTTGGTGTGAGGGATGGAAAGCAAGCCCGTGTCTCAGGACCATGGGTTTCGGGATGGAGTACAGGACTGGAGATGGTCAGTCAGAGCCTGGGGCGTAAGGGCATGGAGGGATTTGTACTGTATGTGAGGAGGTGGATTTTGTACTGATGCAGGACTTAACTGGGAGCCAGTGAAGCTGGATGAGAGTGGGGGTGATGTGGTGCCAGGGCTTGGTGCAGGTGAGAACCATGGCAGCTGAGTTTTAGACATATTGTAGCCTGTCCAGGACCTCGCTGGGTACCCCGAACAGGACTCCATTGCAGTCGTCCAAACAGGACGTGATGAAAGAGTGGATGAGGGTTTTTGCTACAGAGTCAGAAATTGATGGCCAGAGTCTGATAATGGATTATGGAAAGTGCAGGAAATATGTGTCAAAACAAAACAACTTCACTTGATCTAGTTACTGTTTTTAACAGTGCTTTAAGAATGTGTATGTATATTCTATTAGCACCCTGATTGGAGAGGAAACAGACAATTTGAAAAAAATAAAAAAAATTAGTACCAGGTACTTTTTACCAAATGCAGGCGAGCAGAGTTGAGTTGAGCCAGGACCACATAGTGGAAGCACAGGTTTTGTTGCGTCTGTTGTGCACCGCTGTGTCTGCTTGGTTATTCTATTTCGTTGTCATGTGTGGGTTTATTAGGAGACTTAGTGTAGGGTCATTATTATGCAGCTTGTTTGTGCAGGCTATGGGCATTGATTGTCAAACTGTGTATTCAGTTGTCTTCTATCCTTGGTTTACAGCCCCCCTAGTTTAGTCTGCTTTACTTTTTTGTTCTTTATCTGAAGGAGGTTCAAGAAAATTAGTGAATAAAAAAATATAATGAGACACTGGTGATAATCAGTGACGATGTCCATGGGGCTGAAATAGCACACCTGATTCTCTCTGTTCTGCCCCTCCATCGCCCTCCTGGATCTGTCCTGCACCTCCATACAGCCGATAGGCTGTATAAGGCCTACTAGAAAGTCCTTGTCTCCTCTTTAATGGGCCATCGGACGGCAAGCTTCTCCTCAGGCATTGTTCACTGACATGATTTCCACCATGCTTCAGTCTACTTATCACTGTGTGCCTGATGAAGTAAACCAGGGTGTGTTGTTTGTTGTATGTGCTGAGAGTCTCTCTTCTCACTCCTTCCATCACTGCTGCTCCCTAATATTCAGTCTGAAATTTTGATGCTGGTTGTCATTCATTATTTAAATCTGGTGCACATTGTGATCTGGTTCCTGACTTCCACATCTTCCTCATTTGCTTCATTACTCTCTTGAGATTTTCCTCCTTTTTCAATTTCTTCACCGTTTTGGTGTCACCTTCCATTTCCTGTTTAATGTATCATGATGACTACGACGTTGGCATGTACGTCGTTACCATGTTCAGACCGTGTGATCCACATACCTCTGATATAACAGTTATTCCTTTAACCATTATAATGACAGGTGTGCAACTCATAAACAGGGTCATGTTGGCTATTTCTGAAGGTGAGGAAAAACATTTGGGGGAAACATTATTGGGAATCCAGGAAGTGAATTTTCTAAGACACCTACGACATGTCCTTAAAATATGCAATCTACTAAATGAAAGGGTGTCTCTGAGCACTATTTGTTTGCCTTATTACACTTTCATTAGTCAAAATAAGCATTTTTTGATAATAAGGAGAAAAAACAAATCCAAGCTGTAAATGTGTGAAATGTAAATGACTTCTCTAGCAAGTTTACCTGCAGACTCACACAAATTACTACACTCACATATATGTAATGTGATTTGTTGGATATTGGATTAGGATTTTAAGATGTTACCACTAACAGAAAATATTCATCTGTCCTAAAGTTTCTAAAATAAACTTTTCTAACACAAAACATATTGAGGAAAAATTGTGTGTGATGCTCTTTTGGCGTAATTTATATCTGTCTCTTGGTTTTAAACCCCCTCATGCTTAGTTGGTGTTTTTATGCCTGCTTGGCTTCCAGTCTTGTATGAATAATATTTCCAGTCACAGTGGAAGACATTGGTAATTCTGAAACAGTGCACCCCTGACAGACAGAGGTAGATAAAAGCAGCTTCACATTTATAGCTGGTAAATGTCAAGTTTGTCAGCTGAAATGACATTTTGTGTTGGCTGAAATCTGCATTTGAGTCTGCAGCTGACTCATCTAAAAATGACAACCTTGTAAAAAGCGTTTCAAATATAAAATCGATGGTAACACACTGTAATTATCATTCAGACTGGGATTAAGATATAAGTCACGACAGCTGGAGTCCAGTGATTGATGATAGAGGACATGGAAATAAAGCAGGAGCTTTATTCTTGAATTTCCTGCAGAACTATTTAGCATTATAATTACTATAAGGAAAGAATGTAGTCAGTCAGCTAATAATAATAACTTAATGGTCATAGAGTTAGCCAGACATGCTAATGTCTGCAGCTTACATTAGATCAAATAAAAATACAGTTTAACCCATGCTTTACCATTTTGTTCTTTTGTTTAAAAAAGTGCAGCACGGTGGTGTAGAGGTTAGCACTATAGCAAGAAGGTTCTGGGTCCAGTTCCACATTGGACCTGGTTCTCGATTCTCAGTTCATCTGAATTGTTTTTTTGTTTGTTTGTTTGTTTGTTTTTAATTGTGATTCTCATCAGTTCCAAAATAATCCTTCATAGTGATACTGCAGACATTGTTTATGTATATGTTGTGTGCATCTTGTTTACCTTCTTTTGTCTGCATTCATTATTAGATAGTACACAGACACATTAAGAAATGACTTCCCTCTCCTGCTGGTTAAATTAAATTGAGTCTTGTTTCATTCAAGGTCCTTCCAGAGGGATTTTACACAGACATCCCTTTGTTGATGAGGCGAAGACTTTATTTAATTGATTTATATTCCAGAAACAAAATCTAATGTGTCACAATAATCATAATTACCCTCAAGCATGAGGCAATGGGCCTTCACTGTTGGTAGGTGGTGGTAGTGGGAGGTGCTACAGCTGGCTGTGATCGTACAAGAGGTTAAATGTTGGTGCTTGTGCAGAGCCAGCTGTCGCTGCAGTCTGAGGATGTACAGCTGGATTCAACATCTTCACGTGTGATCTTACATGGAAACTATGAGCAAACTGCATTTAGAAGCCTCTTGAAAACTTAAGACATCATTTCGTGCACTATTAAACCACCAGGAGGGTTTGCTAGAGGATTTTAGGATTGTCATTTCCATTACATCCATTACATGGCAATAACTGTTCTCCTGAAGCACAGCTGTGGATGCAAAGTGGCACAGAACTACCTAATCAGATGGATAAAAGTTTTGTGTTGTGTCATCAATGCAAGACACACAATAATTATAACAAATAATGTCTGCCTCAAGGAGGCAGTATGGAACAGAAAGCTGAAGCCACTGTGGAAGTGTGTTATGGTCCAGTACCACTGATCGTTACATAATTTAAGAATAAATCTCTGCCTCTAATTAAGAACTGTTCAACTTCTTTCTCAAAATTAACATAAATGGACTGAAATTAAAACTTTTTCTTCTCCTCGTGTTTGATTTGGTAGCAGGCAGCAGACTTCCGTTTGGCATTTAAACCAACTAGACTTATTCAGTCATTTAAAGTGTTGTAGTTTGATAACTGGCCATGCACAGCAAAATATCTACAGCCAAAGATTTTCAGCTTGGATGCAAAACGAGGAAAGTACTTTTGTTGTAAAGTAACATAGCTGCGTAAACAACCAGAAGCTACTGTAGCTAACCATTCTGCACCCTTTCTATATAAATCAGTCTCACCAGGATTAAGAGGTATCTTTTTATATCTAATAATAAACCGCCTTGTTGTACATACATGTCAACATAAGCATGATGGTTCCTTTTTTATCTTATTTATGTTGAATAAAAATCTAAATTTGGGTAACATATAGTACTTATAGTACTGGGGCTTAAGTGAGTTTATTGTCATTTGGAAGATGGAGGCTTGTTCCAAGCCATTAAAATGTATTTTTCATGGACAGCCCCACCTGAAATGACCATTGGCAGTTTGTACGAAATCATTTACAATATATGTAAGATAAAATTAGAATAAAAATAGAGAAAGTATTGTTTTAGACGGTGAATCCGCTGGTTGCCTGTACCTATTGAGAGGACTGATGTATTTAAAGAGAAGTTGGACCGATAAGAAGCAAAGAAAATAATAAAGACAGTAAGATATAGAGCAGATCTGGTTGTGCTTAAGTGTCAAAAACCATGGATATAAAAAGAACAGCATTTCGGCTCCACATCAAATACTGTCCCACAAGTGTAAACTCAACCCTCCACAATCACGACTGCTCAACACTCACTCATTGTTTACACCCTGGACAAGTCGCCAGTTCAGTACAGGGCCGCATAGAAAGACCAACAACCATTCACACTCACATTCACGCCTACGGTCAATTTACAGTCACCAACACTCTCTCTCTCTCTCTCTCTCGCTCTCTCTCTCTCTCTCTCTCTCTCCCCCCCCTCTCTCTGCACAATATTTACCAGTGGTGTAGTTAAAACAAAGACAGGTTTCACATTCCAACATAATCAAACACAATCTGTGTAGCCAAACAAAAACTTTACCACAACTTAGGTCTTTTACATCTTTTTTTTTAAATAACTCTTTTTCTTCGCAAAATCCTCTCAACAAAAACAAAAACAAAATAATCCCTCTGTACTTTTAACTTAATTAAAAACAAACAAACAAGTTACTCAAAATCCAGTGCGACTTCTCCTTCATTCCCAGTTGTCACAGACGTGCTGCCCTCCACCAAAGTCTAGACAAAGTCTTCTTTTGATAAATATGTGTGCACCATGTGAATATCCCTTTTTGTTATGGCTCTGAAGATTCTCCAGACCTCTTCCTTCCTCTTTCCAAAGTGGGCCAAGTTTCTGCACAACAGTGCTAACACTACGCCACCAGGCAGAGATTAGGTTGCCTTTATAAATGTATGTGCTGTTGCAAAATTAATTTTGTATGAGCATAATTTAGAGGAGACAGGGTTGCATCAAGTTGACTTTTGAGACTTCAGAAGTGGCACAGTGGCTGCTGACTCTCCTCCTCTCCTCGTCTGCCATTAGACTCAGATAACAAGTGTGAGTCGAAGCATCGACTATTCACAGATAATTCTCACTGAAGCTTCGAACCCCCAAAAATTGTATTCGGGACAGCCTTAATATGAATCAGGCTACAACTATTCGTTTCATCCCATAAAAAGCAATTGAAGACACATGAATGAATGACACATGAAAAAGGCAGACAGTGTGTCATATTTTATCAGTCAATATGAGCAGCAGGGTGCTTCAAATAAAAAGGTCCTGGTAAAAAGGTTCGGCTCTGGATATTAAAATGTGAATCAGTTCTGACTCAGACATCTCTTCACTATAAAGCCTGAGTCACCACTACACAGGGATCCAATACTGGAACCAGTGACTGTAAACATGGAGAGGTGAATTTCAATAGAGGATCAGGGCAATCGAAAAAAGGAAAAAGTCATTTGATGCTCACACATATTCTGAGAAAAAGAAATGCACTAAAGCAGTATAGAGACACATGCACACATCCAGCTGAGTCATATTAAGACCAAAATAGAACAAGAGCAGCGACAGACAGAAAAGAAAGGAACAGAGGTATTAGATAAGACTAAACCCAAACCCAAAATGCAAAGCAGTCAGAATTCCCATTCAAGAAAAAGATAAAGAAACAAAGGAGTCTAAGAAACAGCTACAGAAGATGTGAGCAAATCAAAATACAGAGGGAAAAAGAAGAACACTGGTGACAAACAGAAAGAGAGAGAGGATGGTCACAGTCAACGAGGCATGTAAGAGTGTGTTTTGCATGGGAATTATACCAACTGTCTGCCGGGCAGACAAAATGAAAAGCGTTTCCCTCTGGCGCACATTTCCCATTAGTCCCAGTAAGAGAAACAGCAGGCCCAGTTGGCGTTAATGCCCCTGAGGTTAAGTCTCCAATCAGTCGCTCCACTGCCCATCTCCACAGAGACAGCCACAGTGACATCACTGGGGGGTCAAGGCTGGTAACACAAACTGATAAGCAATCACTTCACTGATGTCATGACCTCACAGGCACATTCAAAGCTTTACAACGTTGCTTGTTTCACTTCAATCTGTAGCGTTTAATCTTCTAGATGTAATCCTCTTCAGCCTGCTTTCTTTTTCTCCCTCCCTGATACTGGAGATACTGATACCTGATAGCGCAGACTTCTACAAGTAAATGTCTCTCTTACAAAGAAAGGCACACCAGTGACTTCATATGTCTATTATTACAACCACAGAGACCATTTGACTGACAGGTTAACCGGATGGAATAATTTCTGTGACTTTTACAAATAGAACTTCACGGCTTTAGGAAAGTCATCTCCCGAATTTGAAGACATTTCCAGTTGATTTTCTTCCTCTCTGAGTTAGCTGCTAACTAGCTGCAGAAATTACCTCCCTGGGCCCCCAGCAACTCACATGCCAAGTCTGAAGAGGATCAGATGAACGGTTTTCATGGTAGGTGAATTACAGACAGTCAGACAGAGATTCCTCACATTATAGTATGTCCAATTCAGTGCCTCTGCTGCTGCACAGAGGCAGAACAACACAGACGACTTGTTACACCTTTGCAGCATTTACACGGAACAGCAGGGACTAATAAAGGTGCTACAGTCCTGCTGTGTAAAAGGAGCTATTGTTGCTGCAGTCCTCCGCTGCATCAGCCGCAGTCGTCTCTGTGACGGTAGATGGAAGCGTTGTTTCATCACAGAGATGCAATGCAGTTTCACCTGCATACCTGCAACGATTGTGCCCTCGTCTTCAATAGATACCTGCAAAGGATTGTGAATTATGTTCATTCACTGTAAATTTATATTATTCACATTATTTGCTCTGTCAAGTTCATGTAAGTTACCTACTGATATGTCTGTGTTAAAGTGGGCGTGTCAGAAACACTGGACTTTAAACTGTTCATGGCGAAATGCAAACTTTTGGATGGTACTTGAGCTGCAAAAGATGATGTTTCACAAGAACTCAAGTAGAGATGAGAACTAAATATTTTAAGAGGATGCCCCCGATCATCTTCACCTACACACCCATCAACCGTCACTCCCTGACTCCATGATCTACTGCTGACTCCAGTCTCATTAACCTGGTCTACTATCTGTGTGAGCTGCCAGTTTTCTATCAGCACAGTGTGTCATCCATTAACTATAAATCCCTCCAGCACTGATATCTCACACTAACCTACACTAACAACATGACCTTTTCCACAGTACAGTCAGATCTGACACAGGTTCTAATTAATACTCAGAGGCCCCAGTCTGAAGAGACCCTGCATCAAGGCCCAACTGAGTCCAACTGCTAGTGCACCACTGATACTGGCCTACAAACAGCTGATACTACAGGCAAACGTCCTTAATAGTATTTATGTCAGGACAAATAAGTCATTTGACCAAGTTGTTGAAGGTTTCCTGCTTTGAGTGGAAATTTAGGATGTAATTCAAAAGTGTTTTCATCCAATTTGGAAAAAGTACCACATTTAAACAAAAATATGTACTTTAATACCAAAACATGTAGAACGAAACACAGTTTTTGATTAAAGTACTTTGTTTTCTGATATCTTCTTGTCACATAGTGGAACCCCAACTCACACAACGTTAGGATGCTCTGCAAAATTATTAAATGTAAAAAGTTTTAAAAAACACATTTGCCAACCCTTTTTGACACATACTCATATTATAAAACAGTGCAAAGACAAACCATTTAATATTTTACTTCATCAGCTTCATTGATTTTTCTAAATATGTGCATATTCTGAGTTTGATCTCAGCAACATGTCTCTATGAATTTGGGACGGGGGCAAGAAAAGACTCGGAAAGTTGTGGGATGCTCAAAAACACCTGATTGGCCACCAGAACATCACAGAATCCATTTTCAATACATATTACTATATATTAGGATGAGTGTATAATGTCATAATTTATGTCTACATTCATCTTTTTTTCTGTTTTTTTCCTCATTTTTCTCTTTGCTTTTATTTTGAAGTTGTGGACTGGCACCTCAGGGTGCCTCAATAGCCAATGTGCTGCTGTAGCTTCACTGGGAGGGTAAAGGGCAGGTTGAGGGCAAAGGATTGGGAACTCCAGGGAGGAGGGAAAAGAGAAACATTACAGAAAACTGCAAAACTTGTTTTCTTAACAAAAGAAAGTTTTTTTTAAACATATGTGAAGACTCCATTAATGCTGAAAGGTACAAACAGGTTTAGGAACATATGCTGCCATCCAGCCATGTGTTAGGCTTCCTGTGTTCAACATGATGTTTGATGTGATGCACCACCCACAAATGACGTGTGCAAGCTACATCAGCCTGCCATGTTACAGTCCATCTGTTTAGCTGATAATACCAGCCATGAGATTTAATCTGCAACAGGTCAGAGTTCACACACACACACACACACACACACACACACACACACACACACACACACACACACACTGGGCTGGAGATAATACCAGTGTCTGACTGGTTTAATTGGAACAGGATGGATGCTGGGTCGGTTTGACTCTCTAGAGTCAGAGGGCACCATGTCTTGATCCTGAAGCTGCACATTTTAAATAAATACAACACAGCATTTCTGTGCAGAGTGAGATGAAAACGTTGACTTGAATTGAAGAACATGATTGATATTCACATTATTCACAACACTTGACACTTTTTTTACCTCTACTTCTCACTCGCCTCTCTGTAAAACTGAGATTAATTCGCATTGATGGGCATGTTTTTGTTATTTTTATACACTGAGTGATATTGAGTGATGTGGCTTCCTGCAGAGGGAGTGAAGCCCGAAGCTCATAATGCATGTGAAGTTTCCTGAGAACACAGCAGTGAACTGCTGGAGGTGTTAGAGTTGACTTGAGAGATGGAAGAACATCACAGAAATAAAAAAAAAAAATTTAAAACTCAGGATGGGGGAGAGAAAAACAAGAGACAAATTCCTCCTCTAGACGGCCGAGGGAAACGGTGAAGTAGGTCAGATTGCTAAAAAAAAAAATGTTTGGGTTTGTGGGGTGAAGACTGGAGAGCTCATATGTCTTGTCGTAGAAAGCAGGCCTGCTGTAAACAGAAACAGAGATACATCAGCAGATTTATGAGCTGCCACTGATGGCTGTTTCTTCCTCTGAGAAGGGTTGCCAGGAAACAAGACATATACAAGTCAGAAATGAGGATGAAGAGGATGAGAGCTTCAACAGGAGGTCAAAAACCAAAGAAGTGAGGAATGAACCTAGAATGTGTGATGAAGTG
Source organism: Chaunax sp. Z400 (assembly GCA_037577475.1). Classification (NCBI taxonomy): domain Eukaryota; kingdom Metazoa; phylum Chordata; class Actinopteri; order Lophiiformes; family Chaunacidae; genus Chaunax; species Chaunax sp. Z400. The sequence continues at coordinate 25,645,758 of CM075195.1, forward strand.
GATGGGAGATAAAAGGAGTTCTGTCTGTTAGTGTTTGGGGCAAACATCAACACATTGAACCAGTTCTCATAAACTGTTACAGAGAATGAAATGGACGTGTACTGCAGTACTGTAACAATTACTGCTGCTACTTTTACTGGAGTTATGGCCCTCGACTCGAATCTGAAAGATAGATAGATGATAGATAGATAGATGATAGACAGATAGATAGATGATAGATAGACAGATAGATGATAGATAGATGATAGACAGATAGATAGATAGATAGATAGATGATAGACAGATAGATAGATGATAGACAGATAGATAGACAGATAGATAGATGATAGACAGATAATAGATAGATAGATGATAGACAGATAGATGATAGATAGATGATAGACAGATAGATAGACAGATAGATAGATAGATAGATGATAGACAGATAGATAGATGATAGATAGATAGATAGATAGATGATAGACAGATAGATAGACAGATAGATAGATGATAGACAGATAGATAGATGATAGACAGATAGATAGATAGATAGATAGATGATAGATAGATAGATAGATGATAGATAGATGATAGACAGATAGATAGATGATAGACAGATAGATAGATGATAGATAGATGACAGACAGATAGATAGATGATAGATAGATGATAGATAGATAGATAGATAGATGATAGATAGATAGATAGATGATAGATAGATAGATAGATAGATAGAAAGATAGATAATAGATAGATAGATAGATAGATAGATGATAGACAGATAGATAGATAGATAATAGATAGATAGATAGATAGATGATAGATAGATAGATAGATAGACAGATAGATAGATAGATAGATAGATAGATAGATAGATAGATAGATAGATAGATAGATAGATAGACAGATAGATGATAGATAGACAGATAGATAATAGATGATAGACAGATAGATAGATAGATAGATAGATGATAGACAGATAGATGATAGATAGATGATAGACAGATAGATAGATAGATAGATAGACAGATAGATAATAGATGATAGATAGATAGATAGATAGATAGATAGATAGATAGATAGATAGATAGATAGATAATAGATGATAGATAGATAGATAGATAGATAGATAGATAGATAGATAGATAGATAGATAGATAGATAGATAGATGATAGACAGATAGATAGATGATAGACAGATAGATGATAGACAGATAGATAATAGATAGATAGATTGATAGAATGTGCGTCTGCATCCCTAACATCTGCAGTAGTACTAATACAGTCTAGAACACAGTAGTACTGCAGTAGTACTAATACAGTCTAGAACACAGTAGTACTGCAGTAGTACTAATACAGTCTAGAACACAGTAGTACTGCAGTAGTACTAATACAGTCTAGAACACAGTAGTACTGCAGTAGTACTAATACAGTCTAGAACACAGTAGTACTGCAGTAGTACTAATACAGTCTAGAACACAGTAGTACTGCAGTAGTACTAATACAGTCTAGAACACAGTAGTACTGCAGTAGTACTAATACAGTCTAGAACACAGTAGTACTGCAGTAGTTCATTCCTTTCATGTTAACTGCTTCCATGCAGAACTAACATTTATTATGAAACTTTAATTTTCCTTATCTATCATTATCGTCTCACTTCATTTATAAAAAATACACCATATACATTCATTAAGGTCACCTGAGGATCAGCCCAGAATTAAAAAGCTTTTTCCTTGTCACAACCTCACTGTTTTGAATCTGCTCTTGTTTCAGACACAGCAGGCAGATGTTTTCAATAAAAACCTCTTAAAAACATACAGTAGCCTGTCTGTGACGTCCTCAGCACCAAACAGCAGACAGACAGTTTGGGACTAGCTCCAAATGAGTGATGGTCTTCCTCTGTATCAGATCCATTAAGACTCCTGCCTGCTTATCTCTCTGTTTTGTTGGTCACTCTGAGAACACTTACTGCATTATCATATGGCACTATTATAAATACTTTATGCATGAAGCAGTATATGGCGTTTTGTGCACAGAATTTAAATAGGTTACAACCACGCCCATCTGGCACAGCCAACAATGATCTGATCTGATTTGTTTAGTTATTGCTTCCCTCTGCTAACTACTTTAGATTTACTTCTCTCCAGCTGCTGCCTCTCAGTTCTCTTCACATTAATACACCTGACAGGCACAAAGCTTGCTGTAAAAATTTAGACATAATTCTATTTTATTACAACATGGGTGTTGTTTTTGTAGTTTTTAAACATCAGTTCTACAGAGACAGAGCGCCATTAAGCCCCACTCAACCGAGAGGTAAAACAATCCATCTCTCTCCACTGACTGTGAGCTGCATGAAGGTTCCTCCTCGTCACTCCTGTCTGCTAACAGAAAAAAAGCTTTCAAACTGTGAAATGAGTCAACACACTGAGGGTTTTTTTGTTTGCAACCTAGACAGGCCTTGAAGTACATGCAATCTGCAATTGGCAGACAAATTCTGAGATTGTTGGTAAAAATAAACTGCTCAAAAAAACTGAAGGGAACGCTTCATCATCACAGTATAACAACAAGTCAGTTCAACTTCAGGGATATCAATCTGTCCATTTAGGAAGCACAAGTGATTGTGAATCAGTTTCAGCTGCTTTGGTGCAAATGAAAGTGACAACAGGTGCAATGGAGAGGCAAAAGCAAGACAACCTCCAAAAAGGAAATGGTTTTGCATGTGGTGACCACAGACAATTATTCTCTCCTTATCCTTCCTGACTGATTCTCCTCTAGTTTGGTGTTTTGCTGGTGTCCTTGTCACTGCTGGTAGCATGAGGCGGTGCCTGCAGCCCAATCAGGTTGCACAGGTAGTCCAGCAGCACTGAAACAGAGAACAGATGACTGCACAGATGGTCCAAGTATGTCTCAGTCAAGTTGTTCAGCTGAAAAAAACATGATGGTATGGATGGAGATGGCATTTCTAGGTTTCATATGTCTTCCAAGTGCTTGAGGTTTATTGCTATAATAACGAAGGATGAAAGTCAATGGACTTTACCTTATGGCTTTTTTTATGCATCACACCTGCTTCTCCTGAGTTAGTTTATTAAAAGTAATTTTTGTTTACTTCATCTTTTGTCTCATCCTTGTTGTCTGCATTTGGGTCCTGTTTTTGAAATGCACTTAACACTAGACAGCACGAAGTGTGCACACCTCCACCAAGGCAGCTCAGTTTCTCCATCATGTCATTGCATCTAAAAGCAACAGTCCCATGATAGTTTGACCCTCATAATGTGACTCCTTTACCATGAACACCTGCCCCTACAATTTAGACTCACATTGGTATTAATAGTTTTATAGTCATTCAAGAAAAAATTCACTAATCACGGTTTTCTTAAGGATCTAGCTCCAAAATTTGATGATTCCTTCCTTTCCACATCCTTCCACTCAGTTTCATGGGTTTATGTGTAATTGACAAAAACAATGCAAAAAGTTGCATTTGCAATGTTAAAAAGGAGGGGGGAAATCCTGAATCTGCCCCTTCATCTGGATCCACTCCAACATTTAATGTCTTCCCTGTCATATATCCAACCCTCATACGGAGTTTCATGAAAATCCTTTAGGTGGTTTTTGTGTAATCCTGCAGATGGATAAACAAAACAACAGCTAGGGGGACCTAATAACTTTATTCAAGTGGTTATGAGAGATTGGCTTTTACCGTGTTGCATGCATTAGTCTGTGGCGCCTTGTCACCTTCAATAGGTTTGTTTTTGTTTGTAAAAAGGTTATTTTTGCATATTTTTTGTGCTTTCAAGAGGAGTTCAAAATTCAATAAATGCTTCTGTGGTGGTTTGTTACAGAGTCATTTGCTCACTTTTACCATCTCTTTCTGTTTTTAAACATTTCTGGACTTTATTACTACAAAGTTGTTTTTGAGAGACCTAATATGAATCTGCTGTCATAGGAATTTATATTTCGCAGGCGTTTCGTCAGCATTTCAGCCCCTGGTTGGATTTTGTAATGTGGTTAGTTGTCCCCTCAGGTGGGCGTGGTTTTCACATCAGTGATGTTGGGGATGAGACCAACATGTTAATTAACTAAACTAACTGCTGAGATCTGGGAACAGGGCGACAATTCTACAACACAGTCAAAGAAGAAGCACAACAGATCTAAGGATCAGACATGCTGTTCATAAGTCAACACACCAATCATGAACAATTACCACAATTATCGAAACAGTTTTATTTGAAGGTAAAAAAAAGAAGAGTGAATGCACCCCAATGAGAATAATTCATTTTGCATGTGAAACGTGTCACAACTATGGTAAATAAAATAGTATTTCATTTAGTCTGTAAACTGCAAAGAAACTGTAAAGAGCCATTACAGTCGTAAATTGTAATAAATCCAAATTATAATCCACTAATTTCTAGTTGGTTCAGCTCAGATGTTTTGTAGATGAAGGGCCCAGATGAAACATAACTCAACACAAAATACCTTTCATATCAGTAATGTCTTCTTCAGCTGTGTATTATCTTACCAGCAGACCGCTGAGATGACTAGAGCTGGTATTTTATTGCTGGTGTGTATATCCGGGTGTTTTTAGGATCATTATAGAGGATTCATGGCCAGCAGCCGCCCTGAGTCACGGTGGAGGAGAAACATTAAGAAGCTTTCAGATCAGGGCAGGGCGCAGAGGTGGAGCTCAGCATACTGTTTCTCTTTTCTACTTTATCCATATCTGTCTATCTGCCTCAAAGCTTTGCCCCCTCTTTTCCTCTTCCTTTGCAGCATGAGCCACCGCAGGGCGTCTGGGGACTTGCTGTGCCATTCAGCCAAATCTCCCCACCCAGCCCAGCAGTTTCCCAGCAGATGCAGCGTTCTTCCTTAAATAGATAGGATGTAAGGCCAAATTAAGAGAAGAAGCAACAGAGGGAGGGACAGAGAGGAGATGACGGGAGAGAGGGAACAAGCCACTGAGGGTGAAGGATGAGACTACACAAAGGAGAGCTGAGGGAGAAAAAAAACAGGGAATAAGAGAACTATGGCGGAGGTAATGTGAAGAGAGAAAAGGATGGCAGGGTTTAGAGAGGGGATAAGAAGGAGACTGACGGTGTTTTCACACCAGGGTCATTTGGAGCAGTTGTTTCTAAAAGTCAGACAACAACTAAAAAGCATATTTCTTCCCCTCGGTCTGGATCGAATGAACTGAAATACATGTGATTAAAACAGACCCAAAATTATTGTGATCATTTTTGCCATAACTGAGCAGCCCTACTGAGACACCATCCAACACCAGCTGTTGAGTCTTGACCTTCTTTCTCTGTCTGGCCCTATTGGACCCGCTGGTGGTCCTGGTGGCCCGTAGGAGCTGCCACTCAGCCCACACATGGCTACTGAGTGGGGGAGAACAGGACCACAGGGGCCAGTAATGAAGTGTCAAGGAAGATATGGACATAATTAGTGAGACAGCAAAATAAGAGCAGAGAGTGAGGTTTATAGAGGAACCCTGCAAGTTATCAAAAGTGATGAAACCAGCACTTTGCCTGCTGCATACAGAATGGCTGTGAGGCTGAATGCCAAAGAGATTCACTCCTACTTCTCATACTTCTTATCAGAATATTAATTAATCTGCAGTGAATTGTTCCATCTGCATTATAATCACAACACTGAAAGACCACTTGTTCTCCATGGACCAGCGATAGGTCAAATGGCCAAAGGATAGGATAACACTACTGGACTTGGTACATTTAAGGGTACTGACCAAAATCTCCCCAAGGAGAAGTAAAATCTTGAACACGGGACTATTTTGGGTATCCGAAAAACCAACGAGGACCTAAACGAGTCATCCCTCTGTGCAGATCACAGTATGTGTCCCATTCATGAACATTCTACAATGAATTAATTAGCCAACGAGCTAACGACTTAATTAACTCACATGAACCAGCCGGCATCATGAGGGACGGCCTCTCGCACAGCCACACAGGAGATATTAGTCAGCTGATCAGATGAGGAGAATGTCATCAAACTACCTGCAGTCTACTAGTTAAGTTACTAGTACTAATTACTAGTTACCATGTCACACTTTGATGGATTCAGCTACCTGTCAGGTTTGATGACCTAATCAGAGAACTACTGTGTTGAACAAAGAGTCAGGACGAGTAAGGACGAGATCATTCACTCCATCCACCCCAACACAGCGCTTTTCAGAACAGCACAGCACAGAGGCTCCCAAACGCAAACGATTATTTTCTAATAAATGAATATTTGACTATATGTGGCATATAAAAAAATTGTTTTTGGCCTGTTGTTGGCCCGGCGGGGGGTCTCGTTGGTAGGGGGAACCCTGTACACCACACATCTTGAAGCACTCACAACTAAAGTCAAGGCAACAGCCAGGCTGACCAGGATGATGAAGAGAACTGATGGAATTCATTGGCATAAACACAGAATGATATTACAGAATTTTAAAAACACAACTAGTCCGGGAAACACTGCTTCCCAGACTGGTTCAAGGGACGTGAACATAAAATGTGCTGTTGAAATCATTTTCCTAGTCCCCCAAAGCTACATCTGTGTCTGTTCAGCGAGCTCCAAATCAAGTCAAATCCTGCTTTTACATTAAGGATGATTCTTCCTCCACCACTGGTGCTAATATGCTATATAGTCATATATAGTTACATAACATGTTAAAGTTGCATTATAGTGTCATCATGGTTATCATTGTGTTTTTTTTCCGGCTAGCTCTGCAAAGCCACCTGCTTCTAAAGGGAAATAAGTTAAACCCCTCATACAAACAAGCCAAAAAACTGAATCGTGTTTTATTTTAATGCCAAGGACATGATGTCATTAAGAGTAGTGGAAAAATCCTTGAACTCTTCATCCATCTATCCATCCATCCATCCACTTATTACACACCGTGTGTGTCTCCACTCATTGCACATCCGCACTGACCACTTTAATCTATATATATTTTATTTATTTTACTTTATTTTATTTTATTTCATTTTATTTTTTTCTGGAGATTTGGACTCTTTCTTCATATTTATCTATATTGCATTTCTATATTTAAATGTCCCCTATGGGGATTAATAAAGTCTCTATCTATCTCTTTAAATTTATTTTCAAAAGGGAAACTTTTTACTCATACTTCCACTCAAATTCCACTATAATAAAGTGTTTGTTCAACCAAAACACATAACAGAGAATGGTCTACTCAAGGAAGCAGCAGGCCAAATTATGTTTAAATCCTAATGTGAATGCCAAATTCATATTATTAAACAAAATTTAAGACAATGTTGAAGTAATCCAAAGTATTTAAAATACTTTACTAACATTGAGTAATCTCACGGAATATGTTACAAATTACATTTTATGACATGTATTCTGTAGTGGAATACATTTTAAAAGTAATCCTCCCAACACTGTTCATACGCTAAATGATGAGCTGATCAATAAAAAATAATCATTTGTAGTTAAAGTTGATTTGTATAGTCTGTGTATTAGCTGACAATTCCAATGTCTTCTTGAAGGAAGGCTTCAGCCTTTGTGGCAACTTGTCACACAACCTCCCAGAAAGAGCTAGTCTCAAAGTCAATGTTTCTAGTGGTGGCAAACACATGAAACGATCAAAGAGCAATCAGTTTCATGAGCTCTATCTCCGGGCCATGAAATAATACCCACCACTCCACGTGGCAGCCGTCACACAAAGCAATCACACACCAACTTGTTTCCCTCCAGTCACGGTCTGTGCTTCTAAATCTAAAAATGGAAGTAATTTCACCAAATAATCAAACAGCTCTGTCTCTGCAGAGCTGGATTCTCTCAATACTGAACTGATACTTAAAGCTATTATGGTAATTATTTAATCAACCTCCTACCTTCCTCTAAATCATTCCCAGCACTAATGAGTCTGTAATAATTTAACTACTTTCAGCCTGACAGTTATTGTCTTTCAGACTATCAAATGAAACTGATGAGCCTGGATCTAAAACCTCATGTTAGAATTTTTTGGGGGTTTTTTTTCTGCATCTTTGGTGCTACAGTAGCCGAGGACCCCGGGGCCTGTTCCATAAAGGATGCTAAGAAAGCTGCTGGAGCTCAGTTCAAGTTCATGCAACCAGACTAAATCTAGACGTGTTCAGGTAGTCGAGATAAATGCATGTTCAGGTTATTCTCAAGCAGCCTGAGAAGTTGAACACAGATCAAATCGATCAACCGTAGCAAACAGCAGTGTTAAAGAAAGATCAGCGATATTCATGTCCCTGATCAGCGCTGGCTGTTAGAAACATATGCAATTATTGTTATTATCTTACATGTTATTATCTTTAAAAATCATGAGTGCAACCATAATATTTGATGATAATCTGCTGTAGACAGATTTTATCATTTGAAAACACACATAGAAAATACTGTAAACACATGATAAGAGGAAACAGAACCTGATTTTGAGAGTGAGAGAGAGGAGCTAAGATCTAACAGCTAAGATCTAAACTAATGACATTAATGAAGGCTCCATCCTAACTCATGAGTGGGTGTGTTCCCAGGGAAAATGCGAGTGCTCAGGGCTGTTCAGACCCTCATTTCATTCAGTCCACAAAGAGCCTCAAGTGAAGTTCCTGCAGACTTCCAGAGTCTGCTCAAGGTGCAGACGTCACCAGACTTCACAAGGTACAAACGATGCTGCAGTTTTTATAACTGCCTACTAAAAAAAAGATTATTATGGACTTGTAAAAGCATATTTCATTAAAATCAACCAAAAATAATATTCAACCACAGCATAATAGATAAATGCAGAAGTACAGACAATAGAGGGAATCAAAATGCATTTTATTAATGTAGTGTTTAATTCTGTCCATCAGTCCCAGCAGGCTCAACATGATGACAGTGAACACATCACAGTACATGTGACTTGGGTTTACAGGGACTCGGACATTTGTCCCAATGAGCCATGACAGAGAGCCAGCCTGAACAATACAGGGCCCTGAACCCCTCTGAGATAAACACAACTCAGCCAGCGTTAAGTTTAATACGTTCCACTGTGAAGTCTATTCTGCCAAGTCCACAGTTATGGGAAACCTAAAGTGTGGATTAAGAAAATACATGGCAAGCCTTCTTTGATATTGGTCAAAATTGTTTTACAGATATATTAAATTAGCATTTTAACCAGTAAGAATGACATTTTGAGAAGTCGAATTGTCATTTCCAAGAGGAAACACGAAATCACAACTAGTCAGCCCTTAAAAGGGCTGGCTGTATTTGTATTTGTGTCCGTCCTGGGAGAGAGATCCTTCCTCTTGGGTTCTTCCTCTGGGGTTCTTCCTCTGGGGTCTTTCTTTCCTTTCTTGAATGGAGAGTGTCAGACTGTATCTATCCTCCATTCCTTTGGTGAGCCTAGAGTAGTGGATATTATATTCTGGATATATGCTATGGGGAAGAGAGCCAACCTTCAGAATCCTCTTTCCATGTAAAAGGTTAAAAATAAGATTTATAGAAAATTCTAAATATCAAAAGGCACATATTCTTATCATGGTTAATTAATGTGTAAACCATGAAGATGAATCTGAATCAACTTTGAAGACGTTTCATCTTCTGTTCTAACTGACTGGTGGTGATTTTCAGGCATTTAAACTCCTCTGAGGTCACGAACACGTTGACAGAGTTGTTAAGGGCGCACATTTACAGTTGACTCAAACAGCATTATTATGGGCTGTTAGGGTCATGTTATATCAAATTGACACGACCATATTTAAACTACGCCACCATTCACACCTTGAAGTAAGTGAAACTGAGAATAATGCTAACGACTCACATGATGCCCCATTAGGCAACAAACCACTTGTGTCGTCAACGACAAGGATTTTTTACTATTGATACTGCATATAGGAAAAGAATGTTAATGAGCGTCACATACTTGAAATTATTATTATTATTATTATTATTATTGTTATTATTATATCTGAAGTGGCTTGTTTAGTATGTTGGAAGTATCAGAAAAGAAATTATCAATATCTGAAAATTGAAATTACATTATCGATTGTAGATATCTGAAATGTTTATTCTTATTCTTGTTATTAAAAAAGTAAATAGTCTTCCTGATTAAAAGTTAAAAGGCTTTCTGTATAAATATTGTAGTATATACTGTACACAGCCTGTTTCAGCCTGACTGTCCAACCCAATAACACCATTGGCCACACAAAGATGAGAATCATCCTAAATTTACCCATGTGCTTCCATGCTTGTTATTCTAAACACACGGCTGCTGTTGCTGCTGGAAACAAAACATTTGTTTTATTCCCAGAGGACCTACCTCTGTTCGCAATATATCAAGCAGACATAAAACAAGTACGTGCCAAAGTGTTTCCAGAACCCCACCGTCCCTGTAATCAGGATCCCACCTCCTCTGCCACAGCTGTCCCGGGTCAATGGGCCTAATTAAGACGAATCATGTAAATAAGAAAATGTAATTAAACACTTCATAGCTTTATATTTAGTGCACAGACATGAGAGAGACATTGAACCACTCCTCTCAGTATCTTAAACTGTCATTTTTCTCCTTCCTTTTAAAACATCGAAGCAGTTCATTTGAGTTTCTTCTGTAATTTTCCCTCCATGTATCACGTTTTATTCTTAACTCCAACTCTTCTTCCCTCCCTCAGAAATCTAATCCAGGCCTGGCTGTCCCCTGTGTCAGCAGGCTGCATGTCCAAACTATCCACTGTAAGTGCACTGCATTGCACTTAATCCTCTGATGGGAATATTGGCTCAGTTCCATGCTCATCTGCCTGGGTTAATGTCTGTGGCTGCATAGTGTGTGGAAGTGGCCATATCAGTCCAACACAAACCACCTCAATCACATGTAAAGAATCTGTACTGCACACTGCACACTGCACAGTCCAGGGCCTCATTCATTAAAGCATGTATAGAATAAGCTTTAAATGTGACAATAGAAACAGTTTATGAAACGTGCATCCTCACATTTTTACACAATGAACAATGACGACTCTACTTGTGCAGCCACAGACTCATTTACATATAGAAACACCTCCACAACACCATATATGGTCGGTCACGTGTCCACATAGTTGTTGTAGCAACCATCAAGGATAAAGGCTGGAAGCATGACAGACTGTCAAGGTTACATACTGCAGTGTTACAGAGGCTGAATTGCAAGGCAGACCCCCAGCATGCAGGAGAACAGACTCATTGGACATTAGTGTGTTTTTAATGTGTCCTATATAATATTATTTTTTTTACTGGAGAGGTGGCCACTCAAGCAGCTGAGACACACCCATGTACACCTTCAAAATGATCATTGCAGCTGTTGGTACGTTACGTCAAATCATATAACTTTATCAGCTGAGAGTGATGCAGTCAGAGTAGTCGAGGATACCCAGGATACACCAAACATCTACAGTAAAAATCTGTCCTCATGTCTCCCTAAAAAGATTTTGCAGATTCAACTATTAGAAATTCAGCAACACCCAGATTTTTTATTTGACACTATTACAAGAGGCTTGTCCCAAGATAAATAAGAAGATCCAGGATAGGGGCAGGTAGAAACCGACCTTATGTGATGGTAAAGTAAAACAGACAACACAACATTAGGCACATTGCTACTTCAGAGTAATTCAGGGATGCCAACTTTCCTTTTAAGTGCTGTACTTTTAACAGAATAATAGACAATAGATTGCTCAAAAAAATCCATTTAAAATCAATGGTAAAAAGGGTTCATTATCAAAACTGATTACAATTAAATGTCATTAACAGACTCTCTATAGGGTGACAGAGAGACATTAATGACATCATTTCATACTGGTTTGTTTAAACCTGTGGACCAATAAGGGTCTGTTGGTATTCCCGTACAGGAGTGGTTCCAGATGTGCACCCATCAATCAGATCCTATGTGCAGTGAGTACATGCATGACTGATGAGCCAGCGTGTGCGAACACATGGTTGATAAATGACGGCCAGGCTGCCATCATCTGTTCTCGGGTGATGCTTTTAGCCAACACAAATTACTGCGAGTTCAAAAGGCAGACAAGAATTAATTAATTGAAAATGGAAAACATCACAAGCAACAAAAAAAAGAAAAGGTAATTTATGGATAAGATTCACACTGCTTTGATTTGTTCAGATAATGATGGTGTAAGAGAGAAAAGCTATTTAAAACATAAAGAAGAAGAAAACAGAACAGAACAGATGTCAAATGTAGTCGTTTGGAAACTGGTTCATCAAATGTGTTCCTGTCGTGAGGAGACAGACTCGCTTCAGGCCTGTGTGTCCTCTGCTGGGCTCTGACCCATGACTTTGGGAACAGATTCAGGTGCTGAGTTGTTTATGCAGCAAAAGACAGATGCAAATCAACAGAAACTCTTCTACTGATGGAAAAGATAAATCAGTTTGCAATGCTTATATCATTTATGCATCGTCACTTGTCCATTTCTATCTAACAAGCCGTTGTGCCAACTGTAATGTCAGTCACTGTTTCATGCATGAATAACTTACTCAGTCCATTTGTCAGAGGCCGGACTGTCAGAGTTCACCACAGCCTTCCTGGTCAGCCCTGATCGAGGCTGGCATTTTGCTGGCACAATCAGAGCTGCCACAGCAACTACGCTTCTCTGCTGGATCCAGCCAGACAGGCCCAGACTCTGCATGTCAGCTGCAATCCTCATTATGTAAATTAACTCACACCAAGTTAGCGATCATCGCCGGTCAGGCGGGAGAAGCAGAGCCGTTGCAGAGAGAGGAAGAGTAAAGAGTGGAGGGAGGAATCTGTTAGAGGAACAAACAACCTTTTATAGCAGAAACATCATTCCCAGGAGGAGGAGGAGGTGTTCTACCTGAAGTCACTCAACTCAGGTAAAAGAGAGCAGAAAGTTGCTGTAACAACAGGCTCTGTGCGTCAGTGACTGACAGCTACAGACAGATGTTGGGCAGTGCAGCAGATGGCTTGTCTAGAAAAGACGCATCTCACATAACAGCTGGATGGATTTGACGGACAATCTCCTGCTTCAATCCCTCAATGTGCACCAAAAATCACGCAACACACTTAAAAAGATTTTCTCCAACTCTGTGACACAACAGAAGCATCACTTTCCTGTCGTCCATGCAGCTCCTGTCATCTGCCACCCGAACTGGGGTCGACTAAAGCTTTCAAATCTACCAGATGTAACATTAACCTGGGATCGGATTATTTTGGAAGTGGCGTCCAAGAAGATTTCTGTGCTCGATGCCCTGCCCACCATTTCATAGAGTTCAAACCGATTCGGTGCCCACGAGTAGCGCAGGAGCGCTAAACAGCGCACACGTGCGCGGAGGTGAGGCGCATCGCAGCTTGAAAAAGTAATCAGGAGCGTCTTGTGCGACATTTGGTCATGTGAAATGAACACAGTGAGGTGGAAAGTTTGGTGACAGCTGTCCTTACCTTTCTGATCGGAGGGCGGACGGCGGGAAGTCAATGGTGCGACGGAACAGCTCCGCGTAAATGTGTGTACACTCCGTCAGCAGGAGAGGACGGCGGCGGAAACGTCGCTCCTGCTGTGGAGCTGGTCATCAGAATCCAGCGAAAACAACAGTTACCATGATCCTCCTTCCTTTCACTGACTCAACATTTCTCCCCCTCCTGCCTTCTCCTCCCGTCTCCTCCCCTCACTCACCAGTGTGCGTTTACGCAATCAAGAAACGCCAGAAACTCTTGCGTTCACCGTGCCAGCTGTCCCTCCACCATCCCGAGTCGACAACAATCGATCCTTTAACCTGACAGTAAATGATACCAGCGCTGACTCTGTGTCGTGCTGGTTTGAAGCCACTGGTTTCAGGCTTTCCACCGCTCAGCACCAGTACCAGGTAACTCCAGACTCACCTGAAGGGAAGGCTGCTGCCTTTTAGGGTGAAGGCTCCCAGAAGCTGCTCTGCTGCCCTCGTGTGGATTGAAGAAACTATTGATCTCTATTGGAAACCACAGCTTTACCACTCTCGTTTAAACGGTAACAAAGTTCACTGTGAGGGATTTATATTGTAATTATTTTTAAAAATTCTCTCGGTACTTCGTAGTAGTTGTGTTTTAAACACGTAGAAGGCACAAAACACAGCTTTCTTCATGTGAGACAATTAAAATACATTTTAATAGATAACTTAGTACTTTAGCACCACCTCTTAAAATGCATTTTTTCTGATCCGCAGGACAGAATACTTGGAAAATAAGAAGTTATTTAATTATTTATTTATGTATGTTATGAAATAAACCATAAGGATCTAACTGATCAAATCTCTCTGTGGTCATTTGTGACATCATAGTCATAATTTGGACGCCAATCCTGGTCCAATATTCAACATTTAAAGGTGTGATGCAGAAACCTGATGACTCAGTACACATACTGTAATTGTAGGACTTGAAGGAGTAAACAGCTGTCCAACAGGATACATGGAGAAAAACTATAGATTCATACATTTTTATGTATGTAAAGGATTTAAGGATAGAATAGAATAGAATAGAAAGCTTTTATTGACATTGTATATTTACACAACAAAATTAGGAGCCTTACTCCTGATCAGTCCAGTTAAAAGAAGAAGAAAACAACGTACAGATCAAAAATATGACCTCAACAACAATAACAACAACAGACAAAAATAACATTTTGACATTGACAAGTCACTTTCATCCCAACAAAATAACACAAGTGCTACAAAATACAACCCCGTTTCCAAAAAAGTTGGGACACAGTGTAAAATGTAAAAAAAAATTTAAAAAAAGATGCAATGATCTGCAAATCATTGAAACCCAATATTTAATTGAAAATAGGACAAAGACAACATTTTAAATGTTGAAACAGAATAACTTAATTGTAAAAAAATTGAAAATTATATCCTCATTTAGAATTCTCACTGAAATCTGAAGCTCATTTGGCAAACCCCTTCACCAAGTCTGAGAACATGTGAGCACAGTTTCTACACACTCACTGACTGCTGGCTGGCAGGCACACAGCTGCAGCAGGGGAAGACAGGCCCTAATTAACAAGTAGACTCTCCATGGATGATCGTTCTGGAGCAGGAGCACATGGTGTAATATTTAGTTTAACACATTCAGCACATGCAATGGTGTAAAGTGAGATAGAGGCAAATTATATTATTTCCTTTGTAACTGCTCAAAGGTAGAAAACACAGACTGTTAACAAATCCAATAAAGTATATTTATTGGTCATGTTACTATAGTAACTCCATTACTATAGGAGACCGTTGGTCAGGCTGGGAACAGCAGTGCTGGTAAAGAAGACTAGTAAGTCTGAATGGAAAGATTCGATAAGTAATAAGATGTCCAACATTATAATGATTTAACATAAACACTAATACCTGGAGTCATTACCTCCACCAAGGAGGTGATGTTTTCACCAGTGTCCATTAGTGGGTTTGTCCACAGAATTACATAAAAACTACAGAGCAGATTTCCATGAAACTTGGTAGGAGGATGGGTTTTGGACCAGAAAAGAACACTTTACATTTTGGAGCAGATCAGGATTAAGGGGCAGATCCAGGATTTTTTCTTTCCAGTTTCTTTAACATTTCAAGATATCTTTTCTCAACAAGGAATAATGATGGATCTTGATGAAAAACATCAGGCATATTTAGGAGGTTGGTATCTATGAGCGTGTGCAAAAATCCAAATCAGCCAAATTTAAATGTTACAAATCCAGTAACCTTATATTCTGGTTTCAGGGCTTTGAGTAATTTTGGATGAGGTTTGACTCATTTAAAGGGTGATGTTGGGTCTTGGTGGAGGTTTTCACTCTACTGGGTGTCATTCTAGTTGTCTGAGTTGGTCATATGTGCAACTCTCACCTAGAAATAGAATGTAAACAACAGAAGAGGCATGAATCCATGAAATGTACACATTTTACATTTTATTCAGTATTCTAGTTCCTGTTCCAGTCATCGTGACTGATACGGTTGTACCATGAGCTTCATGAGTAAATCCTCAGATGTTCAGTCAGCTGGCAGCAGCAGCATCATCATCCATCACCATCAGCCTGAGACAAACTGCAGACACGACTCGTCACACACCACCGACTCTGGCCTCTGTTCTTATTGGGCCGTAAATATACTAAAATGTTTCAGCAGACAAGTGTTCTTACCTTTTAAAACCACACTTCAATCATTTCTGTCCAGCCTGGCATTGAATTTTTAATCTTATGCCAAACTACACCGAATGAGACGCTTTATCTCTCTTGTATTTCCCTATCATTCTGCCTGCTCTCATTATTTCCAGTTGAAGTTCCTCCAGGTAGCTGCAGGGGAGCCGATAAGAATGTTTGCTTTGAAATGGCAGGAAGACAAGTATTACAGACACTTTAGAATTTGCATTATGACACATTAAAACAGACAAATTGATGTACTTACCACCGTTTGTACTGCCTTTAATTGATCCCATCGTACCTGACCTGGTCAGTGATACACACACACACAGCTATTGATCAGTATCCTATTGATGATTTATAAATGAGCTGTGTGTGAGTCTGTACTAAAGCCATGTGTGCCATTTCCCACTTTGTATTCTTCTAAGTTGTCATTATGCAAAACACCAAACAGTTTAACCCAAAACTTTTATTTTTATTTAAAACCAAGAGACAAAATTTAACCACAGAAAAATAAATACATGAAAATATTCAAGTTTTGATGTTTTGTGCATTCAAATGCTTTGCAGCAGCAGAATTCATAATAACAATGAGGCGTGGCTGTGACTTCAATGACCAGTGTTATAGTATGAGGCTACTGTAAAAGAGTCGGTGTGTAAAACACTGAACGTGTCACGGTCACATGATCACGTTCACCTTAGAACAAAACGCTATAGTTCCATATAAGTGCAAAAGACAAGATAACATGCCGACTCCTCAGACTGAAGCCGTCTCAGATTACATCTGTTATTGGTAGATTGATGCTTAACTCCTTTCCTTTAACACACAGAATATATCTGGCTGTATTTTAAATCACCATCACCATCACCGACTTATAGTCAGATTGGTGCTTTGAATTAGATGAAACAAACTTTGTGGTCGCACACCAAAATGAAACCGATGCAGTGAAGTAATCACCTGTTAGTCTTTTATGACTGTAGAATTTACTGAAGTTTTAAGTCGTTTTTACATGAATAAAGCATTCAAGAAATAAAAGTAAAGCTTACTCTT
The DNA here is from genome assembly GCA_037577475.1 of Chaunax sp. Z400. Lineage (NCBI taxonomy): Eukaryota > Metazoa > Chordata > Actinopteri > Lophiiformes > Chaunacidae > Chaunax > Chaunax sp. Z400. The sequence continues at coordinate 25,662,896 of CM075195.1, forward strand.
CACCAGTTCACTCATAAATACTAACTTCTTCTTATATTGGATACTTTTCTTGCCAATAAACACAGTTTTCCTGTTTCCTGACCTCCTTTGTATTTGATCGTCTCTACTGTGGGTACAGGAGGGATGATGAGGGGCAAAATTATTTTTACTTGAAAAAACTTAAAAACTTAAAAAAAGATTTAAATAAAAACGTATTTCTGTCTCCGTCTGTTTGACACTACTGTGTTAGACTGATTACTCTAGTTTAAAATGGAACAATGAATAACAGTCAGTGAATGTAGACAGCACTGTGACACTCTGACCCAGCTGATTGGAATATTGAGTTTTGCTCACTGAAACTCCACCAACAAAGCTTCATCCCACATTTTTGTTTTTGCATTTTTTTCAATCTACAAAGTGCATCTCTCCTCTGTTCTCGGCGGTTCATAGAAACCTGCATTTGCAGAATTTTCTTAAGATTACTGGTCATATTTGCATTCTGCTGTCTCTAAATGTGACCTGAGGAGAACAGAGGCATGAAGAAAAAAATCTCCCTGAAAGCAATTAAATAAATCCTGAAACCCTCAAAGCAGAAATTACCATAACTTCCACACCAATTCAACTTATTAAATGTTTCACATAAGGTTGTTTTCACATAATAAAAACAGCAATTCAGTGTCAACACATCCCAAAGCACAGGTTCTATAGATATGTTTACTCTTCACTGATCATATGAGGATATTTGTTTGGTTATTAATTTGTTTTAAGAATCTAATGTGGTGTCTTGTCATTCTACCTTTTGATTTTGTGATCACATTCCTTTCATAATGTGTCAACAGTGAGGTCTCTGATGCATCACAGTCGTGATCAGATTCTTTTATCTGTCTGTTCCTGCTGGATGGAGACGATGGCCGACAAACTGGGAGAGGTTAGAAACCCAGAGGAAGCTGAATGAAGCCGAACCCCGGCAGACTCTTCTCACCGGACAAAAAACGCAACATTTGACAAGTTTTTCACCATAACTGACCCCAATTATTCTGGGAAATTCTCCCAGAGTTGGGGTAATTATCCCATGGGGTGATTAGCTGCAGAGGCTTTGGTGGGCTGGCCCCTTTACTGCCCCTTCTACTGCTGTCCTGGAGGAGATGAAGTAAGGGTGGTGTTTGACCTGCTGTCTTACTGCCAAACTTATAAAATGATTTTAGTTTGTCCTTCTGGAGGGTTTTAAAATATTAAAACCTCTGATCCCTCTCCATCTGCATATCCATCCTGTGACCTCCATATGTAAACTTCTTCAGTGTGTAGTTTGATGAACTCCAGCCCTTCAAGAAGCCATTTAACTTTGTATTTAATGTCTATACCTACAGTCGCCCATGTCTGCCTCCTCTGTCTGCGCTGGGATTGTTGTGTCCAGGTTAAAGGAAGCCTAACTGGAGGTTGTAACGTAGACCATCAGACCTGTGGGGAAGGGGACGTTAAACTGTGTCCTAGTCTGCTCCCTGCTGGACGTTTCTCTCATAGTTTTCCTGACAGATGTGGATGCGTTGCGTGAAGTAACTCAGGTCTGAAATGGCCCGGAGGAGGTCGGTCTGGACCAGTGTGATGTCATAGAGCTCAGAGGTGCAGGCTGTACGAGTGTCAGCACTACCTGGGTCCAAGAACACCTGGGGAGTACACACACACACACACGCACACGCACACGCACACGCACGCGCACACACACGCACACACACACGCACGCACACACACGCACACACACACGCACGCACACGCACACACGCAGGAGAAATCAGAGGAAAAAGGGAGAAAGAAAATCCCGTTAGTGAGTGTGGCCGACTGTTCATGTGAGGACGAGTGGAAAACAACTTCAAAAGGGGGACTGAAAAAGATTTTGCCCCTGCAGCTGATTCATTAAAAAGCATCGCATTTTCAAAATCACAAAGAAGATGAATGCATAATTTAATGCAGCAGAGGGAGACGGTGGGAGATCAGAAACCCCTGCATGTACAATGTTCACTTACCTAACAACAAGCTGCTGTGTGATGCTAAAAGACTATAATTATCCATCAAACTAAAATGTATGGAGTCTGTGTATCTACAGCGGTTCATCCACCTCACACTGGGCAGGTGTATTTCTCAGGACTTAAAGAAGAGCCATGTTGAGGGCAAGCTCCTGAGATCTACAGGACAAGGTCGTTATTTTTTTTCACCCGTGTCAGATTGTTTGTCTGTTGGTGTGTTGGTTGTTTTAACAGGATCGCTTTCCATCAGTGGAAGGATGGGGCAAAGGACCATATATTCTACTGTGAATCTGGATTAAAGGGTGGATCCAGGAATTTTCTAACTTTTTTTGATACCCAGTGATGGAGAAAATGTCAAACGATGCCCTAATTACCCAAAAGTACTGAAACGATTTCTAACTTTGTGGGGGAGTAGAGCACGAGTCAAGCTGAACAGACGTAGAATTGTTCGGCCTAGGTGGAGGTCTGCCTCCTCTGAGTGCCATTCTAGTTGTTAGGAGTTTGTTACTACTACCAGACGTACACATTGTGCAGGGTTTAGAGAGCAGACCCCTTTGTTTAACACCACAGAACGGCATGCTGGGTACAGCTCGCTCTCCTTCACTTGCTACAGTACATGAAACAGCTGTAAAGGAGATCACAGATGTTGCATTCGAGCAAAGCATTGTAAGTTTGACATTTCATTTCATCAATCAAACATATCAAGCATCAGTGATGTAACTCTTGAAATGAACTCTTCTGATCCCAGTAATAGTCTGGTCCCTAATACCCTAATAGATGGTTTCCTTGAAATGCTCATCTCTAATTGTGTCTCATCCATCACAATTCAATAGCCCTGACTCTGGGAATATTAGACACTTGATGTAAAAACAAAACAGACAAAATGTTAATCAGAATGTAGGCCGTTGTTCCTGGAAATAGCCAGATCCCCAAACAGCTAACTGAGAACACTGCAAGCAGCAGCATCAGACGTGTCGAACTGGATGAAGTGAGCGTACCTTGGGATGAACGATGGTATCCTTGTCATTCTGCCGTATGTTGTCATCTATGAAGATGTGGTGCACATTTTGGTCAAAGGGGTCGACCAACATTGGCTTCCCCCCATGAATGGAGAAGGTATTCCCAGCCCACCTGGATGAGAAACATGACATACATAAACAGAAGAATGACAGGATCCATGTTGGCTGAGGAGTATATGTTTACCAGTCAAAGTGGTCCTGGAATCCTCCCACGCCCTGGACTGAGCTGAGGTACTGGTACAGGCCTCTTTCTCCATCTTGGGTCGACACTCTTTCTTCAGCTCGGCTCAGGACGACGCCCCTCTTGCTGCAGCGGATCTTCCCTGCAGTCGTGTTCATGCTTAACTGAGCAAAGAGTGAAATCAGGGTCAGAATCAGAAAGAGAAACAGAGGGAGAAACAAAAGAAACTCCTGTGAAATTATTATGTATTAAAATATCGGCGACTTGACCTAAATTAACTGTATTGTCACTGTTTTACTTCCTTAGACATTAAACAGCACGTACACTGACATATTTTTGAGTATCTGGAGAGCCTACCGACCCACAAACTGTGAAATGAGGAAACCTCGTTAGCAGCCTAGACCAGAAATTAAGGGGTTCAACATTGTGTTCAGATTTAACTACCCTTCTTACATCAACTGCAGGCTCATTAGCATAATGCAGCCCTCCACCTAGGGCTGGATAATTAACCAAATCAGGAGGAGTATTTGGTGTACTCCTGCTTGTCTGAAGGTATAATGCTGTGTTTGGTTTTCACCAGATGTAACGAGTCTTCCAAACAGTTCAACTTTAGACTCATCAGTCCATAGAATATTCTCCCAAAAGCTCTGAGGGTCATCGAGGTGTGTTGTGTCTAAATTCAGACGAGCCTTAACTGAAATGGACTGAAATGATTGAAATCGGTCAGTTCATTTTCTACTGAAGCTGAAACTCCAGAAAAACAGACTGAGACACACACAGACAGATGTTTCTCTGCAGGATCCTCTCCATGTTGTCAGATACTTGATAACATTCTGAGCCTGAAGGAGGTGAAAACAAGTGGTTCACGCTTACGTGCAACTAGGTCTACTTCCCCATAGGATCACATTTTACGGCTCACATAAATTTTTAAAAAAACAACTAGTTTCCATCTAAATGTCGATCATAAAATGTGCAGTCGAAATAACGTTCCTCATTCTTTGAGCTTGTTCTGAAACTTCTCTGTAAACACTGTTTGACTACAGATGTGTTGGGAGGTGCTGCTGTGAACTCCTCTCACAAACTGTGATATTGGGACGTATAAGTGAATAAGACATTACCTCAGCTCATTGAATTAACCCCAAACTATTAGTTTTGCTTAACATCAAAAAAATGTGCTGATATAATTTGGAAGAATTGACTCTTTAACCTAAATAAAGAGACAGTCTATACGACTGAGACAGTGGTAGCCATGTGTTAGTTTCACTGAAGCCTGATTCTACCTCACCTTGAGATCAGGCAGATCAGGGAACAGTGGATGAACACTTTCGTTCAGCGCTCTGAATACAGCCCTCAGCACACGAGGTAGATCGGTCCCAAACGTACGAAAAAGGACGGCGAACTCCCTTCCTTCCTGCACCAGGTCTCTGAGCAGCTGGAAGAAGGAGGGCAGGATCCAGTGGTACAGTCGTCCATCCTCCCCCCTTACAGAGAGCTCTCCGTCTCCCTGCAGGTGAACACAGTCAGGGGAAGTCAGTTACACGTCAATGCATCACAGATGGAGGATGTAAAACACTAACTTTACCTTCTAGTGAAAAACAGATTCACAAAAATGGTCTGAACACTTAATACACCACAAGGTTTGATCTGCATGACTGAACGGGTCCTGAATATTCCACATTTTTTATGAGATTAAATAAAATTTGCTTTAGCTCAAGGTGTATAATTAAAATCAGCAAAAAAATAAGAAATTGTTGGGGCTTAAGAAATATTTTAACAGCAGAACTCTATCCACACGATATTTCAAGCATTCTTCTTGGTTTGCGCCAAAGAAATTCCTTCATTCAAGTCATTCATTCATTTTCTGTAACTGCTTACCCTGTGCGGGGATAGCAAACAACAATTCACACTCACATTCACATCTAAGGGCAATTTAGAGACACCCGTTCACCTCTATTACACATTTCTGGTGGTGGGAAGAAGCTGGAGAACCTGGAGGGAACCCACCCTTTATTCAAGTAACTCTGGAATTTATTTTGATGCAGACAAACCGAACCAATCGCATAACCTCCATGGTGGAGGTAATAAAGCTTTTGATAGATGAACAACTGCCTCGAAGTCAAATATTATGTTTAGTTTGAACATAAGAGTAGGAGCATAATGAGAAACAGAGAAAAATCAATACACTATTGAAACTATCAGTTAAAACAGAATATGTTAAAGGAGTCAGAAAGAATCCCCCCTCCCCCCTCCATTATCTTACAGTATATTTGGTGGTATATTATTATTATTAAGTATATGGAGTATATTTACTTCAAACCTACTGTTTGAGTATCTTTGTATCTTTGCATGCAGCCTTTTTTTGGAGGGTCAAATTGTTTTTGAGGACTCAAAAAATAAAGTATGGAAACTTTAAATGACAATTCTTTGGTTCCATTCTGTTGTGTTGTGATTATTAGGACTGTTTACCTTTTAAATGTCTTGAATAAATGAAGCACAGTTCACTTAGTTCCAATGAACTAAATGGAAAACGCTGCATTTTGTAATTGTGTGTCTGTCTGCATTCATATAACGTCCTTCATGCCACCTCTGCATGAATTAAGACCTAAAGAGTAGCAGTGATCGGGGGGGGGGGGGACTTCACACAGACACTTTCCTTCTGGCCTTCTTATCTATTCCCTCTCTTTTAATGCTTGCCTTGACGCCCTTGGGCCAGCGGAGCAGATCCAGATGCTCATCTAAAAACCTGCGGAAACGTTTCCCCGCAGCAGAGGTGAATCTTGGGATCCGTCCAAAGTGAGAGTAGTAACTAACAGCATCATCACACGGAGGGAGCAGCGAGGGTGAGTCACTCAGCCATTCCCACTTTCCTGCATGAGGGTGAGGAGAACAATGTCAGCTTAAAGCAGAGACGCACTAAACGGGTGACAACACATGGAAGATGATAGTGATGGTTTCTTGTGAGACACAGCTCCCAAAATATCCCGAGGCTCCAACTAGGATTTAATCTGTGTCTCTGCAGATTAAAATGAAGTAGCACGTGTATAATTAGATTTCTCCATTGTCCCAAACCCTGACCTTTACAGCAGTTACACACAAGTAAACCTTTTATTATCCCTCATCGCCAGGAAGTGGAGGAAGATATAAGAACAGGCTCCATTCCTCCGTCTGTCACGTTTCAGTTCTTTTTTTAATTGAACCTTTTCTCTGATTTGCCACTAATAAGAATTACAATGAACAGAGACAACTTAAATGACTTCTAGACATTGTTAATGCTGTTCTTACAATCCGAGGATGATTAAGCTGTAGAAACATGATTGGATGTGCTGTTCTAGGCTGTACTGATAAATTACACTTATCAGTTGTGTTTATCTGAAGGAGATTCCCATTAATGTAAAGGCTTGTGACTCACTGTAAGGAAGCTGCCATGTGTTTACTCCTCAGAGACTCTGTATGTGAGGGAGATTACACAGCTTTGGCCCCTTCCCTCCACTCATGTAGAAATATGTCCTGTCTGAATCAATTCTTTGCTCTCACTTGCAGAGACCTGATCTGTGTACGGTGTTATGACCACATGCAAATGCAGAAAACTCATAGAAACTGATCTCGGTTGTCTCTGTCATTATCCAGAAAATAAAATCCACTATAATGAGGTGTCAGAAGTGGGATCACTGGAGTGGATCAGGGCAGACTCGACACCATCGGGAGAAACTGTGCACAGACGAGGTTAGAGGCCCAGTGAACCCACCCTCCTCTGACGGAGTGGAGAAGACGGGACCAGAGGGCTGAGATGGAGCTGAAACACCGCTGGGATCCTTGAACTCAGTTTCAGCCATTAACCAACGATCGTCTCTGGTGAGTTGAGAAAGCGCTCAAATACATATCGAGTTGTTAAAAAGATCGTTGCACCCTGAGGTGTATGAGTGATGACCCACTAGGGCTGGTGAACAGTCGTTAATAGGGTTTGATTAGGGCTGATTAACATTAAGCGCACACGCACTAATAGGCTTATCCAAACACACAACACATATTTTTATTTGCATGGTTTTATTTGATATTTAACTATTATTTATCTTTTGGAACAATTATGGCTAAAATAAACTATTTGTTATCATTTTTAAATTTTGGTCACAACCATTGGTGTCTCTAACCCTGTGCTAGAAAAGACTATCTGTGACATACTGGGACTTTGAAAACACTTCAGTATTGGTTCAATCTGGTTAATTAATCTCAGTTGCTGTCACTTTAAACTGGCAACTTAACAAAAAACAAAATAAAAAATGAAAAAAAAGACAGAATTGAAGAAAAACTATATAAGAGAGAGGGGAAGGGAATCATAAGTTTCTGTAAAATAAAACAAAATAGAGAGAACGGTAGGAATTTGAAGACAAGACTGGGAAAAAAGACAGTAGAATGAAATGAGATGATATGAAACTCAATTATGGAGAATTTTCAGTGGATCCTGTGGGTTTCAGATGTTGGGGTTTCCAAAGACGGGAAGTCTTTCAGTCTGCATCAACTCCACACAGTTAAAAGAAAAATTAAAAGCAAAGGACAAAGAAAGCTGGAGTAAATATGAGGAAATGTCCAGAAGAAAGAGGAGGAATCCTCTGTATCAGGGGAATCTGGAGGCTTAAAAGAAGCAAACGGGACAGAAAAGTCAGGCAGTCATCTGTGTCTCAGTTTAAGTCGGATCCTGACCTGGGGCCTCATTTTTTAAACTGAGCGTAGATTCCATCCTAAAACATTCCGTACTCACAGACCTTGGAAAACCGTACGGCGCACACCTGTACGCAGTCCTCTCATCATACATCCCTGCGGTGAATTGTGCGGGTATATTCTCCTCCCAGTGTTTTACACCTGGCGGGGATCCGGAGTAAACCATTAAGTGTTGTCACTCCAGTTCCAAACTAAATACGTGTTGGAAGAAAAGTTTAATATTAGCTAACTTTGAGCTAATAATTTTATTGGTGCATTTGGTGTATTTTGATTGGTCGTATATGTCTGAATGGACACAGTGTTCCTCGAACACCACGGGACTAAGATATTCTCTACATAACACACATTCCCACCATTCCTGTGTGATAGTGAACCGAGCTGTCACATTGCGTGTTTTACCGTGATTGTTCATCTTTCCCCAGGTGACAGTAGACAGGAAGTAGTCCAGAGCCGCCACAGTCCCCTGACCAGTCACCGAGTCAGAAACCAGTATGGTGTTGTTGAGGTCGATGTGGAGGACTAACTTTTTCCTCTGGTCATGATGGGAGGACCACAGCTCCCGAGGGACTGTCACCGAGAGCTCGCCTGTCCCGCACAGAGGCTCGGGGACGTTTCTGCTGTTCGTTCCGTCATGGTCTTCAGCTTCACGGTAGAAGTCGTCGCCGTTCTCCGCCATGACTGTGAAACCGCTGACTGCTGGTCTTGGTTTTAAAATGTGTCAAGTAATGTCGCGTCCAACCGGCTCAACGCACTGACTCATGTTCTCTGGTTGTTAGGAGCGCGATGGCTCTGAATGTAATTCCTCAGCTTCCGCATCTTCTTCTTCTTCTTCTGCGGGCCAATAGCTGCAGACAACAGGAACAAGTAAACAGCGCCATCTACTGGTGCTGTGGAGACTTCAGAGAAAGACATCAGTGGCCCCATTCTCCTTTTGTAATGGTGAAACAATGGTGATCAGAGATTCTGGACGGATGTCATAATATATTTAAATATTGTGTTTGTCTTAAACTGTCTTAAACTGCTGAGAATAGATGCATAGATACACATATTTTAAGATGACTTATATGACACACAAAATAATTCCAGGACAAATAACAAGTGGCTTTATTAAATAACACAGACTTAAAGACTCATCTCAGGATTTGTGCTTTGGTACCAGTTGTTAGGTGTAATGTTCCTGTAGACCTTTTTAATTAGTTCAGGGTTTAAAAATGAGCAAACATTTCCACACACTTTCCAGACAAAGACACCAAATCTCTCTGTACCTCATGTGGAAGTCTGTTACCTGCTTCCTCTCTTCTGCACGAATGCCCTGAAGGAACAGGTTTGAATAACAACTTTATTCCATTTTATACCTTTCTATAACCCTTTGAATATATTAATGTCTTTCTTCAATTCTTTGTCACCTTGTTGCTTCCAGGCATCATTTCCTGTTTGCCTGAGGCTCCCGATGGAGTCAGAAAAAGAGCCTTCCTTTCATCAGGATTAATTAGAATCATATTTTTGGAAAGAATCACGATTCAGGATGTTGAATTATAAAGCATATAATTCATTGTTCAAGATGTTCTCTAACCTGTGCCTGTGAAGGAATATTTCCTCATTAGACTGACTTTGTCATTCTGATGGTAATATGAAACCGTGTATTTACCCTGATGAGGCCAGCCTGTTCTCTGCTGACTCAACAGACTGACAAAGACGACTCATTTCAGATAAAACCACATGTGAGCAGGAAAGACACAACGTGACTGATGTGAAGTTTGTTGTCCATGTTTTAGTTTCATTACCCAATGGAATAAGTACAAATGTCCTGTCCTCTTTTCACTAACCAAATCCCCAAAAGCTATAACAGATAATAACTTTATGGTCACCAGCTCCTTAAGAATTTGGTAAAGGTAAATTTGGTTGAGGAAAACACTTAACCTGCCTGAGACCTCTGTCTGCTCTCCTATCTGCTATAACCATGCCTCCCCCTTCACTTACTGATAGTACTTTTGTGTTCTGGAAAGATAAAGGCATCATTTACATGACATATTTATGTGGCATTTTGGCTGGACAGCATGAAGAGCAGGTCAGTGACCAAAGCTGAAATAACAGGACATGAATTATTTAGCTGCCAACATATATTAATAACAATATTGCAGAAATATGTTATTTTACAGTGGTATGATCTCTATATTAAATGTGGTCCTGCTTCAAGGCAGCTAAACACAGTATTAATAAATTAGATGTCTGCTGGTTTGATCTTTCTAATAGATCAATACATCAGATGTTTTCTGCTTTTGAAGGTTCTTTTAACCCTCCTGTTGTTTATTTCCTGATGTTCCTAGTCAAAAGTAACCGCTCCATTCTAGCTGATTATGAATCCATAATAAATATATATCATCACCTAATGTTGTGTTTCATCTTTTTATCAACTCAAGTTATTGTGAACATTACATGATTTGAACTTCCACTTGATAATTATGGTCTTTACGTCTCCTTAACCTGAGCTCATACAACTCTTTAGAAAAAGAAAAAGAAATCATAAATGTGTTATTTTGACTAAAATATTTACTCAGATGAAACATGTTCTATTTATCACAGACTACTGAGTTTCAATGTTTAACACAGGCATTTGTTTTGAAACCAACAATAACATTACTAAATCATCTTCACTGTCAGTTTCCTTCTCTCCTCCTCATCAGTGTCATTGTTGAAGATGTAATCCAAAGCCTCTATATGGTCTATTGTTTGGCCATCATGCTGCCATGAATGAACGGTGAGCAAGGTCTCAAAAAAGCTGAGCTGTGAGAAAGTTGTAGATATTGAAACAATGTTGTGGTTGTTTGTGACATTTGCCAACAGGTGTGGTTCCCGTGGGGGTTGCCATGGAAGCCAAAAGGGCGCATGAGGTGTGTGTGTGTGTGTGGGTCTGTTCAAAGAGACCTGCGTGTGGGGGTGTGGAAAAGGGAGTGTGGGAATGTGCTGTAACTCTATTATAGACCAGGGGCGGGGCCAGAGGGGCACTGGCCCCAGCTCAAATCTGACCCTGTCATGTCACTTGTCTGTCTTTTTTTCTGTTTGTTTGTTTGTTTGACTGTCAAGTTTTTCTCCACTGTTGTGTATGCTGTAATATAGTATATAAGTATTTTCTTTAATGTAAAAAAAACAATTTAAATTAATTTATGTATTACATAATTGGAAAAAAGTGTCTTATGTTTTATATTCATTTATGCATCCTAGTTTAAAATCCAATATTTGCTAAACTTTTTTGATGTACACGATGTGCTTGAAAAAGGCACAATTTGCATAATATATTCAATTAAAGCTGCAAGCAGCGTTGAACGGGCCCTCGCACGCCGGCGCCCATCAGGGCATGTGCCCGTTGGGCCATGCGCCAACTTCGGCCTCAACACTGCACACCTGGATAAATGCAAGGCTCTGCATCTGCATGCATTATGGACACTGATGGAGGGATTGTGATTTACCTCAGTTTGTCCACTATGTGCCGCCAGACACCACCTCATAATTTTGACTCGTCTTTGATTATATCATGTGAAGGCCGCACCATAAAACTGTAATTAAAAATCAAACAAAAATTGTCACACAAGACATTTTTGCATTTGCCAGCAGGTGGCGCTATCACTGTTACTCAATATTGTTGTGTAGATGGGACTTTAAACATGTCTACCAAATTTCATACAGGTTAAACACAGACTCATGTAGGTTAAACACAGCTTATTTGAAGTTTTCCAGGGGGCGCTGTGCTCATCCCCGGCCTGCCGCCTCCCACATAACAAGTCTCCCACAAAGTCTCCCTCAAGCCCAGATGCCATCAGGATAGTGTAACTACCAAGGGACTGAATCATCTAGTCCTAGGAAGAACTGAGCAACTTTAAAAACACATATTAAGAACCCAATATTTTCCTTTCACTTGCCCTAATCTATTGAAACAAACATGTGATACATAGAAATGACTTTTTGAAGTACTCAAAACCAAAACATTGTAAATATATCTTTTATGTCAAAATGGATGTCTTTTATACAGCAAACCAAATCTACATACAGGTAAAAAATAAAGTGACAGCCATAAAACCAGCTTCAATGAACATGCATGTTGAGGGAATACCTGCCTGTAGGTTTTCAGCCTACTTGAGTACAAATTACTTTCCATATAATATATAGCTTTAAGGATGGTAAAGGTAGATGTTGAATGTTCTTTGTTGGTACATATTTAAAACAAATTCCACATTAATTCATTGACCCCAGACGAGGCTCCAAACAGTGAATCTGGTGCCTGTGTGGCACTGCAGCAGCGCTCTGGTGAAATCTCTAACCAGGTACAAACATTGTTTAGGAGAGAAACAACAGATCAGACTCACAGGACGATTTAATCCACACAGGAGGCAGGGACAAAAAGATCCTGCTTAACATTAAAGATAAGTTCATCATGTTTCACATAAGTGTAAAATGAAACACTAATGTCAGCAGTTCCCAAAACTGATTTTATTTCTATTAACCAATTATGTGTATCCACAGCAGTATTCTTAATGGTCCCCCACTTTACCTATGCATTATAAAGGAGGGAGGGCTGAGACTGGACAACTCACACAAAACTGAAATAATGAAATGTAGCAACGTTTGGGGGGGGGGGCGGTAGTTAACAGGTTGGGGTTACAGCCTGTACGAACATGCAGTCATGCACATTTCAGTTTGTACTGAAGCCTTCGACAATTGCATCCACAGGATTAAATATCTAAACAAGTACAAAAAAAAAAAATGAGAAAAAAAAATCAGAAGAATACACTACAGCGAGAGGCCAAAATGAAATTTGTAAAGTGACAAACACAGAAAAAGCCTTTGTAGGCTAGTTTAAAAAAAGTTGCAGGTCAGCACCCATCTCTTCTTTATACATCAGTTGCTACCATTCAAATCCAAATTACAGAACAGCCTACCATAAACAGATCAAACAAAGTAATACCTCAAAAACAATGAAAAGATAAAGGATTTACACACATTACATCAATCTTCACTGCCCAAATTTACCCCAATAATGGCCCGTAGTTTTAGCTAGGGTTAGCAGGTCAGGGGTGAGCTTTGGACCTTGAACCCTAACCAAAGGTGCGTTTGAGTGGAGCAGCTCCTCTGAATTATAGGATGACTCCTGCACCAGCAGCTTATAATGAGCTGCTGACAGGAGCTTTAAAAGTTAATCAGCTTTTTTCAGACTATATGCACTGAATGAATACATGAATCAATAATTATATTAATGGGAGAATATCAATGACTTGTGTGTCATTAGTACTGAGTGCACATCTACATGTGCATCTGCGGGTCTTTCACGAGTGCAGTGGAGTCCTCAGAGATGTTACGGCATTCTTTTGACATCCCACTAGGACATCTGTAATTAATGAGCACTGATGTGTCTTAAGCAGCTTCCACTTGGGACGTCCCTGTATTTCCTTCAGTCCTCACCATGACTAGTCCACCTCCTCCATGTTGCTGTAGTTTGGCGCTGCGCACTCCCCAGTGTGTGTGAAGAGGTCAGAGGGAACCTCTGGGGTCAGGGTAGGTGGGCCTTCAGGATCCAGGTCTGTCCCAAATAGTGACTGGCTAGAGGCCTGTAAAATAAACCAGTGTTAACCATAAATCATGCTGCTCGAGTGTTCTGGGAGGTTTCAGCTGTGTGGAGAAAACAGTGAAGCTGTGACATGACATAAAAAATAATATACATTAGACAATTAACAGATGGAGATTTTATTTCCTAAAAAGGAGAACAAAGCCTTTTATATTTGAAGGCAACGTTTAACGATACATTAGTGCAAGGAAAACAAACAGGTTATGATTTTCTCTTAAATACAGTACTTGTAAAATTACATCAACAAGTCAGTGATTCAAAATATAAAAAGCATTTTATTACAAAATACAAGATTATAATATTGGACGGCTTGTGAAGAAAATCCCTTTAAATTGAATTTGAACCATCTAGATGAGTTTAACATCCGTTTGATGCCACTGCTGCTCTGAAGTAATCCATGCGGAGCACAAGCTGTACCTTATAGACTATTTTGAAACTAGACAGATTTCAGTCTTGCATATCTGAGTCAAGTATACACAGTGTGATGGTGCTCTTTAGCATTTAAGGCAAACATACAGCGGGTCACTCACTGTGCACTGCCTCAATAACAAAATAGCTCTGGGATTTCCCTGAGTCCATGAACACAACCTGGCAGAGTTAATATTGATCCGTGGACAGTTTCAGAAAAATAGTAAAACACGTAGTGAAGAATGCCTTTAAATTAAAGAATAAATGTGTGTTTCATAAGAAAACAAAATACTTTCTATAAGACCGGTGGAACTGTACTCAGTAAATTCATCTGAGGTTTCCCCTCAAAACAGCGGAAAACATTACATTCAGACTCAGTTTAACTCTGCTGTGACACACATGGGTACATTTCTTATCTCTGCAGGGGCTTAAAAAGAAACAAAAGCAGCAAAATGTTGATTACTAAATTTCATCCTGAGAAACTAAAAGCCTCACCGGGCTTTGGCTTAAAATGTGACATAAAATCAACACACCTGTTTTAACAGGCATTTCAATGTAAAACAAAGAAGATGCAAAATAAAGAATTACAGCGAATCACAGTACACATAGCTATGAGTCCATTTATAGACGTGTGACTAGAAGAAAGGCGATTTAAGGATCTTAATCGATTTGACAAAAAAAAAATTAAAATCACATGGTCACACAACAAAATGCAGAGTTCCCCTTTGCACCATGATAAAGTATTTAAAATAAGGTATTGCTGAACAACCTCTCCTCACAAACACTCTGTTCATCTTTGCATTCAGACTGCAGGAAACTGCATTTGACTTTATTAAGTGTGTAGTGCAATACAAAGAAGGCAGCCTTCATCGGTAGCTGCAGAGCAGGTTTCTTTCTGTCATATTTCTCAGTTTAAAAACAGTTCATGGATTATTGTACAACTATATTGTTTCTTTGACAGAGAGCTGATTAGTAAGTAGCTTATCCCAGAGCTGCATTTTCCTGTTCATCTATCCTCCAGGATGAGACAATAGTGATGGTGGCTGTCAGAGCTCGTCTGAGAACTAGTTTAAAAAATGTGACGATAAAAACTACAAAATCTTTGAAAAGTACACGTACACTGGAAGCTAGAGTCACTAAAGTGCATAGAGGAAATGTAGTGAATAGTTCACACTCAGTATATCAGCCCTGTGTGCTGATAGTAGCAGGATAGATTTTTCCTCTAACCTGTAGTGCTATTTATCCAGGGTTAGGGTTGGAACTATCGGCTGTAGAGACGTCTCTTGAATATAATCCAACTATTTGATACTTGACACATGTGATGCTCAAAGCACCAAAAACACACATTTGAAATCTCAACAACAATGACTCTGCCCAGAAGAAAGCATCAAGTATTAACAAGTTTGGTGACACTGACATTTTTGCAGTCACTTTAACTTCTGGGCCCTCTTAATGTCTGAAGTAGAGCCCATAGTTTTTAAAGGGTTGTTAAGTTATGAGCACAGTGCTGGATAGGATGAGAACCACTTTACCAGCTAACAACCAATGGTACCCTTCAAAGCCGAAGTGCAGTATCTGCAAAATGCCAAACTCAGAAAATAAAAAAGAAGCTTTTTAATTTTCTTTCAATTGGTGTAAGCATTGAAAATAAATAAACACTATGACTTTGAATTGGGGCAAAATAGTGGCACAAATGTTCGCAGAAATTGTAGATATTGCACTTTGCCTTTGTAGGTGGGCAGAAAAGGTAACCTACTCAATGTGTGTAATTAAGTCTTACAACTGCCTCGTCCTGTTTGACCACATATTTTAAAGGTGTGTTGCCAAACTAGCCACTGCTCAAGTCCAGCCTGTAAAGAAGAGGGTAGACCAGGTTGACGAACAGAGCAAACACTGCTGCCAGGCTGCCCAGAACAAAATAACGCACACAGTCATCGTCGGGATAGTCTGACATCCTCCTCTGCCTGTGGTGCTGTCGCACCGACCCTTCGGTTCTGGCTTCTTCTTCCTCATCTCTGTTCCTCTGCATTTGTCTCCGCCGCAGCACAGATTGGAACAGTCCGGGGGGGCCTTCGTTGAGGCCCTCCTCTTCTTCCTCCAGTTCCCGCCATATCAGAGAGGCCTGCGATTGGCGGAAACCGGTGTCAGCTTCTGGGAAAAGGCGTGGTCTAACAAATACTATGATTACAAATAGAAACATTTAGCAGCTCTACCTATGGACAAACTGGAACAGTTTGAGAGGCTTGTCTTTCAGAATTCAGAAGGTTAAGTGTTGACCACTGAGCCAATCAAAAGCACAACATCTTCACTGGTTTCCTTCCAAACCCCATGATAAGAATTAACCCATTCTGTCTATGACACTCACCAACAGTGGTACATATAAGAACCAAGAGTTAAAGCATGGAGTTTAAGTTGACTACATTCACTGTGAAACTCATGTGGAAGTTAGCACTCTTTTAAAATAATGTAAAAGAAGGTAGTTTGGTCTTTGGGTCTGTTTGGTTTAACAGGAAAACTTATCGGGATCATTAAGTTACACCTGACAACCCGTGATAAACACTAAGTGTATGTATGGAACACAACCTTTGTTTAGTCTCAGTACAAAGAAGATGATCTCATCTGGAGACAGAAAAGTGAGGGATTTATCAAAGGGAGGAAGAAGTGAAAGAAATGATGCTCTACAACGTTTCCACCACTGGACGTCTCTCATCCTCGTCTAATGAACAGATATCCATACATACTCTCAAGTTAAAGTACACCACTCCACTGAATCTACAAAAAAAATTACATTCCCATGATGCTAATGCTGCCAGACAGCTGATCTTAACAGATCATTATGAACCCACTGGGCTGGAATGGTCCTCAGAGACACTTCTCTAATAAGAACTGATAATCCCTGATTAGTAGCCGATACATTCCATCTCACAATGACTGGTGAAATATGTGGAATCACTTGTCAAGTCAGGCACAATCTGATTCTGTAACATGTAGAATAAATACATGTGACACCCTCGGATGTATCTGCAAGTTAATTTCCACTGATGAGCAAAACATTCATCGTAATGTAAACTGTCATGCTGCCCACACAACAAGAATATGTACAGTGTGTAATCCTGAACATTTAACTCAGTACCTGTACCAAAAGATTAAGATGTGAGTTAGCAGAATTCTATCATAACCTCAGATGAAGCTTAACTTTGGCTGCAGATTCCAGTATAAAATGCCTCCCTATAGTCCTGGCTTCCTATTATTATGGCGCCCTCACCTGGCTGGCAGTAGCTCCTGCAGCAGTGGGCGACTCAGCTCCTACAGGCCTGAGGAAACGTGGCGGCCTCTCCACTGGGGAGTTTCGCCGTCGGTAGAATAGGACATAGGCGTAGCGTGTCACCACCTGACTCTCCTCCACCATTGTCACGGTGCTGTCATCAAACAGTCGCCAGCCTGTTGGACAGGGAGGACAGGCAGAGGAGGAGGAGGAAGAGAGTTCGGCAACAGAGTGGTAGAATCAAGGATGGAACACTTCTCAGGCTATCAACAGTTATATTTAGACAGAAAAGCTCATTGACTGCAAACCCACCGACATCACTGCGCTGGCTATTCTTGTCACTTGGCAGGCGAGCGTAGGCCGTATAGTGGCCTCCTATCATTCCTCCATAGTGGTTGATGACTGCATACAAGTCGTAGATTGGGGGCTGCTGCATCTCATCCTTCTGGCCAATACAGAACTTACTCAGATCCAGATTCCTAGAAAACAGATTATATAGGTGGCGTTGCTATGGAGTTGGTGAACTTGCTGCATGAGGGTTTAATCATTAGGAACTCTCTTTGCATGTGAAAAATGTTACATCTTTTTACATTAAAGTCAGTAAAAGTGAGTGGTGTTTTGTGAATGGATATGTGGGGGAGCTGGGCTTTTACCTGACAGGAAAGTCGACCATGTCGTTGATCTTATCCCTCCAGATGAAACTCCTGAAGGAGAAGCGTTTGAGCTGGATGATCAAGATGTTGGGCAGGCGCCAAAGCAGCAGTTGCTTGGAGGCTTCTCGGTGCTGCTGGCACTTCGGACAGTACCTTAAAAACAGACAGAGCGTATACAGACCACTGCTCTACATTCTCTGTTCCCTAGTGAAGGAGGAGCAGTAACATTACACTTGAGTGATGAAATGGTGAAAGTCATCTACAACAAGACTTGCAAGTTGGTATACCACAGTACAAGCACCTGAATAAATGCTTCCTTGTGTACTTGGACATACTGACATAACATACACACTACATTTGTAGCTATGTTAAAATGTAGAGTTAATATATGTGGTGGAAGATAAACAGATGAAAAAGATACAGGCTTTTCTTTTCTTTTTTTTTGTTTTGTATCAAGCAACATGACTTGATTGAAAGTAGATCCAAGTCTAAGTCTATGACTTGTTTTGAGTTTATTTGCCTTGTCCTGATATGACTATTGCACATTGGCATATTGTAATATTGATGCTGAAATTTCATTTTGAAATTTCATCATTCATAAATGTGGGATGAATGCATTCTTGGACAGTGAGAAAGGAAAAAGAGAAGACAACAGAGACAAGATAAAGGTAAGTTGCATTATTTTAGATGATCCTATCACTAACTTAAGGTCCCTACCAGGCCTCCTCTGGTGCCAGCACCTCTGGCTTGGTGAAGAGGTTGAGGCACTGCTCCAGGGTGAAGTGTCCCGCTCTGGTTGTCTCACTTAGGGAGCCAGGGTCCTCCTCATACTCCAGCTCCTTGGAGCTCACCAGGACATACTCCTTCAGACGCTCGTTGTTTTTCCACACTAGCTCTAGGGTTGCGTCCTCAGGGAGGTCCACCAGTGTGTCCTCTGCAGGGGTTGACAGGAGGAGAAAAATAACGATTCTCTTCAGTCTCCAAGTACAATATGAATGTGAAATTTTGCAAAACCCACGCAACATGGAAATTCTGTTCATACCTTTCTCATCCAACCTCTGTTCCTTGTTCGAGTCCAGCAGGGCTATGTAGAACTGACTGGCATGACCAGAAGCTGACTCACTTGGATGTTGATAGCCTGTTACTGCAGCTGCAAAAAAGCAGCATGAATGAGAAATAAAGGCCTAAAGAGACAAAAAATAATACAACTCACAGAAACTCTTAAGCATTTTTAAAAGTCATGTTATTATTACCTTCTGGCCGCACTGCCTTCTCACATGACGTCTCCTTTTCAGCATGATGGTCCAAAGAGCAGCAGGAAGGGGAGGATATTGGCTCAGAGAATCCTGAATCTGTTGTCCGCGTGGTGGGGAGTGACGTCTGAGAGGAGGAGAGGGAGTCCCCAGAGTGGAGGGCTGTGGCCTGAGCACATGCTGTCTGGGATTCAGACTGCAGAGAGCATCTCTCCGCCTCCAGATCAGTTGCTCCTACAGTACTGCTACCACCAAAGGCCTCATCCCTCGGCCCAAGACCCTCAGGAGAGCCTGTTGGTATTGGGGGGAGGTCACCTCGGGGCTGCGATGTTTCAGGGGATGTCCTGCCTGACTGGAAAGGAGGCTGGAACACGTTGACAGAAAACCTGGGACAGAGAGACATTAAGGGGGAAAATAAACAGCTTATAGGCGAGTTAGTCCTTAAAGCCATCTTGTAAAGAAATACATGTTCATCTCTCTCTTCATTATGAGACACACACTGTAGTGGCCCCTACAAAGCACGTGTGAAATGTCATTGAATTCCATGCAGTGGTTTTTGAGATGTGGGTAGACTGTTCCCCGTTACAGATGGACGGATAGATGGACGGACAAGGGTAACTCTAGAGGCCCCTTAACCCTAGAAGCCCCCTTTGGCGGGGCCATATGAAATCTTGATACGGTCACGAGACTGATGATACCTCCCTCCAAACCACCCTGTTATGTTTTTGCTGGTATAGCTGGATTCTACTATACTTGACGAAAACTGCAATGTTTTGTGTGAACAGCAGAGCGTAATCATACTCATAATCATACATAATCGTGATTGTCAGTACGTCATACTCCTGCCATCCTTTGAGTGCAAACCAAGTCCTGAGACTGACCCAACAAGAACAAGGGCCATCAGGAGATGGCATGTAAACGAAAACTGGTAACTTCAACAATGCTTTCATGGGCCACTACTTTCTCAGAGCACAAGCTAGTGACCTGACCAGGACAAAACAAAATCTTCTTCAGTAATCAGCAAAGATACATTTCACATCATTCCTCATATACATGTACAATTTGTTCATGACAGACCACTGTTTACAAGATGTGCTTCAAAACCAAACCTTACTCTTAAGAGTAGGTGATAGAAGAAATAAAATAAAATAAAAAGCATAAAAGTTCCTGAATAGAAAAAAAGTCACCTCTCCAGCATTTTATTGATGTGTATGTACATTAGCTGAAGATGAGATGAGATGGTTTTAAAGTTACGCTCCACACAAACATTCCACCCTGAAAACAGCCAAAGATTCATATTCCCCCCCCCTAAAACACAATAAGGCACAACCCTTACATCGGTTTGTTAGCCAAGTTTCATGAAAAAAATGTTGAAGGGTTTTTGAGCTTTGGCCGGACAAAAAATGTTTACAGTCAGATGGAGAGAGCGACAGGCACATGATATCCCCCAGCATATAATACAAGGGAATAAAAAGGAAACTGATTGGGCAATAAGCGACAAGATGATGAATTTGGGTTGCAGATACTCTGTCGATTTTAGAGCTGATCTATATCAAGACACAAAAGCAGAACAGCCTAGAATAAGCAGATGGCTGCTTATTAATATACTCAATCATCCATGCAGTTGGCATTGATGACAATACAGAGAGGGAATGCAGGTCAGTCTGAGAAGGAAAAAAATCAGTTTTGTAGACTGAACCAAGAATCTCCTGGTGTTCCAAAGTTTATTAAACTGATTTCACTTCTTTTGTGCTTAAGATGATGTTTACATGTTTAACGCAGCTCTTAAAAAGACAAACCAAATGCATATTTACTCTCTGTGCATACTTCACCCTAAGATGGCAGCATTCAGTTCAGACTTATGCTGTGTTGGCTACTAGGTCAAGCCTAGTAACATGCTGTCATGACTTGGTTACTCACATGTTGATTCAGACAGGAGTCCAACATGTTAAATCACCATCACATTTATACAACACAAAGCATGTCAGAAGGGGACAACATACAGATAAGTCACAGCAAAACAAATTAACAAAGTTAGACTGCATACCTTGAGTAACCCTCTAGTAGCTGAGTGAGGCGGGCATAGGAGAGTCGAGACTCCGGCACGCTGACCAGGAAGGGCAGGCCCACGTTCTCAGAGTTGGGTCGACACAGGCCCTTGTGATTGGGCCAGTGGTTCCTTTGACACGCTCTGGGAAGGAAGGGAGTCAACATGTTCAGAGAAAAGTTCATTCATTAACTTCCATAAAAAAGACAGTGTTAAGTTGAAAACATTTTCCAACAAATGTGTTTCAAATAATATCTGTGTGAGATTTTCGAGTAGAACTCACTGATTGCAGTAGCCCACACGATAGCAGCGAGTGCAACGCTTCAGCTTGTCTTCCTCAGACACTGGAGGCTTCAGGCAGGCAGCACACTTTGAGATGGGGATATTTGGGACCTGCAGTCTCTGTAGGTCAAAACAGAGGGCAAAGAACATGTCAGTAAATGGACCTTCTTAACATGCTGGAGAAATATAAAATCAGGGGTGATATTACCTGCTGCACTTTGAGCAATACTACTCTCTCTTTGGCCATGTCTTTGGAAAGCACCTCAAAGCAGAACAGCATGTCAGAGGAGGACACCGTGTCCAGGGAATGGGAAGGCAGAAACATGCGCTGCAAACGGTTCTTCCCTACCTGAGAGCAAAAAAAGTCCAGTTTTGTCCTCGAGTATCTTTGAGCATGTCATCTCTAACTGTTGCATTTCTGTTTGGTAAATATTATCAGAAAATTCTGTCAGAGTATGAAAACTGGATTATAATAAATATCTAACCTCTGCAAGTCTGAGGTTCTCTGGTTTGACCCGGACACTTCGGGAGATGGATTCGAGGACTTCAGCAGTGCTGGAGTTCTCCTTGCTCACACTCACCAAAAACTGAGACACACACAAATAAAAAGTGCTTTAGAGCCTCGTTTCTGCACTACAATGTTAAATGACAGGAGTACAATATTTTAGGAGGAGACTGACCTTGATGGGTTTTTTATGAGTTTCCTTTGCAAAGTAGAAAACTGAGAGCACTTTTTGTTTCTGTGGCAAGGGAACAGGCAGGTAGAGGAAAGGGTCAAAGGTGATAGACACCTAAAGAAGACAAAGAATAAAGGAGAAAGCATGTTAGTCACCACTGTAACAAGGCAAATAAGTATTTACTTTAAAGTTAAACATTTTGTGTTAGGTTACAAAGCCTTACCTTTGAGCATGTGGGACACACAAGCTTGGATTTGAATTGGCCTTGGAAGAGATCGACTATGAAGGAGTCATTTCTCATCTTGTGCCTCTGCCACGCTTCCTCCGCCACCACCTACACCGCCAGACAAACAATATCATCAGGGCAATGCTCGAGTAGACTGTAGGAGGAATCCTAGGTATTTCGATAAGCATACCCAACATGACTTTATTTTATTTAGTCATCCTTTTTAAGTGTAAGAGACTGTTTTATTAACACTCCACATCAAATCTAGAAACCTCTAGGTGAGAGAGAAACGCTCACCTCATCCTGACGTCCGTCAGAGTCCACCGTCTCTGTGTAAGGTTTATTCTGGATACGGTTCAAGTCCTCGTGGAGCCCGTCCAGCAAGAAAGCCATGAACTCCTGGGCATCGTGCTGGGCGTAACCTGTAAACTGACTGGCTTTACTGGCCACAATTGCCTGCACAGGAACAAACCAACAAGAATAAGTCAAGTCACTTTTATTTATATAGCACATTAAAACACTGAGTTGACCCAAGTGTTTTACAGTAAATAACAATAAAAAAGTTTTATAAGACATAAAATCATATCAAGAAAACACTTAAGGCAACAGATAAAACAGTTGAGTCATAAAAACCAGATTTAGGCTGATACATATCATAAAGGTCTACAGTGGTCATTATAAATACTGGTAAAAAGGAGTTAAATAATTAAGTGTAGTCAGGAGAAGCTAGTGAATAAAGGTGAGTTTTTAACAGATTTGAAAACTGGTAGTGATGCTGATGATCAGATCTGGAGGGGGAGGTCATTCCAGAGTTTAGGGCCAGCCACTGCCAATCTAGTTTTAGGCACTACTAGAAGCTGCTGGTCCAGTGACCTCAGCTGGAGACGTGGAACATAATGATGTAGCAGGCAGACAGATAAATAGGGGTTAGTCCATTCAGGCATATGAAAACAATCAATAAAACTTTATAAGTAATCCTACACTGAACTGGTAACCAGTGTAATGATGCAGAGATTGGCGAGATATGCTCACGCTAGCGAGTGCAAGTCAAGAGCCTAGCAGCTGCATTTTAGACTAACTGCAACGTGGCTATGAATTTCTGACCCATTCCAACATATAAGGAATTACAGTAGTCCAGTCTAGAAGTAATAAAAGCATGTGAGACTCTCTCGAGGTCCTTGAAGGAAAGAAAGAGTTCTAGCTAAGGTCAAACCCTAAATTGAAAAAAGCTGGCGTTGACAACTGAGTTAATCTGCGTGTCAAGTTTAAGGGATGAATCAAAAATAGCCCCGGGATTTTTCACACGAGGTTTACAGTAGGGGGGGAAGGGAAAAGGAATACTTAAATCATATTGTCCTGGCTATATTTGGCATAATCAAGCTTCTCCTGGGGGAAAGAGTGTCCCGGGCTGCTGCTAGTATACCTTTAATTTTGAGGGTTGGAAAGCATGATGTGTTCCTTTCCAAAGGGCCCTGAGCAGCACAGCAAAGCCAATGGCTAGCCTGCCTCCTGTTCCCAGGGGATTATTACAGTTGATTTCTGCCTCAAATGCTCGATCTGCAGCAGCACAGAAAATACAGGCATGACATCATGGAACAAGAAATTGAACATAGATCTCAGAAGTTTAATCAACTAATCAAACCTACAGCATTTGTATCCATCTTTGCCTAAATACATTATTTCCAAAGAACTAGATGGCCTAAATATGCCAGCAATGATTTTGTTTCAAATGCATGAACTAAAGAAACTACAGTATATCTGGCTTATGCAGATAGAACTGCTGGGTGTTACAGAGTACTCTTTAGATGTGCCCTTGTTGGCTACTTGGAAACACTTTTGTTAGCAAGCAGATGCAGCCAACATAATCAGAGTAAATTAAAGTCATATCAGTTAATGTATGAACCCAAGCATGAATAAAACATACCCTGTTACATTCATGAATCATATAACAAGTCCCTGTATTAGGTACTAGTATGAAGTAGTGTAATATATTATTTATTGGGTAAACATTAGAAGCTTGATGTAAGAATGGCATTAAACTTCACCATGGAAGTAATCCCTGAGTTCTCTGGTGTTGGACAGGGATTGGATGACACTGTTCATGAAGCAGGTGTTGCCGAGGTTGACCAATCCTGTAAAACCAGGCAGGCACACCTTCTTCTCCTCCTCTTCTTCATGGTGCTCATTGCTGGCAGGAGGTGCGTGGGTCATGGGCTGCACCATGCATGTAGGTTTAGCCTGAAAGAGAGAAAATTTAAGTTGACTCTGCAAATTAGACCAATTAAATGTTCATCGTCACTGCTACTTTATACATACTGGGCTACACTGAAACATAAATTTTTTTGTAATTAGTTTGGTTTATCCAGTTTATATTTCTTCTGTACTGACATTCCTTTACTAAGACTAATAATATGTTGCCAATCCAGCCAGTGTACTACCTACACTTTCCTTTTCCACATCTCTTCAGTCTATAGGAGTAGTTATCTTTCAGTTTACCGTGGTAACAGTGGGCTCTGTTTTGGTGATAGCAACGTGCTCAGAGACAGAGTGAGGAGCCACAGTGTCCAGACTACCATCCTCCACTCTGGATGAAGCCTTGGGGACCTTGGCTTTCTCCTCCCCAACCCTGGGAGACTCCTTCTTGGTTGGCAGGCTGTGCTCGCTGCTTCCTGGCTGGCACTTCTCCATGCAGGTGGGGCTGGACGACACAGCCACTTTGGCGCCACCCACTGCACCTTAAACAGAGGAGAATGGCACTTGTGGTTAGAATGAAATGTCAACAGGAAACTAGACAGTGGTCCACGTGAACAGCTAAAACGTTGGTATATAATGTATGGCATCTTAAGTATTTTCCAGGCAGACTAAAGAAAAACTCTGTTCCTATAATTTGGAATCATATCATACCAATGAGGAAATGCCTTGGAAAAAATGTTGTCTTCAAACTCAAATAAATCATCTTTTTTATGGTCACCTTTTTTCTCCATATATCTTAAATGATATGTTTGCTTCTACTGCCTTTGTTTTTATGTTTTTGCTGGTTCAGTCAACCTGTGTGTACCAGCTGAACCATCTCAGTTACATAGTTCTTTACAGAAAACTTCAATGGAAATTACTAGCAGTAATTTAGAATTTACTGAAACATAAAATAAATTGTTTGTGAAACTATCTTCATTGCTATTTTGAACCATTTCATGGGCACAGAGCATTGGGGGGAGAGGATAGCCATGCTGTTTCAGTTCAGTATCATCAAGTTAGGAATTACTTCACCAACTTTCTTGGCAAGGACGGTGGATAATATGTATGCAGATGTAGCGTTCGTCAACGCTGTGCAGATGTAGCGTTCGTCAACGCTGTGCAGATGTAGCGTTCGTCAACGCTGTGCAGATGTAGCGTTCGTCAACGCTGTGCAGATGTAGCGTTCGTCAACGCTGTGCAGATGTAGCGTTCGTCAACGCTGTGCACACGTAGTGTTCGTCATCGCTGTGCACACGTAGCATGTGTCAACACTGTGCAGATGTAGTTTGTTAACACTGTGCAGATGTAGTTTGTTAACACTGTGCAGATGTAGTTTGTTAACACTGTGCAGATGTAGTTTGTTAACACTGTGCAGATGTAGTTTGTTAATGCTGTGCAGACGTAGCATGTTAACGCTGTGCAGATGTAGCTTGTTAACGCTGTGCAGACGTAGCATGTTAACGCTGTGCAGACGTAGCGTTTGTGAACGCTGTGCAGATGTAGCGTTTGTTAACGCTGTGCAGCTGTAGCTTTCGTCATCGCTGTGCACACGTAGCATTTGTTAACACTGTGCAGACGTAGCATGTGTCAACACTGTGCAAACGTAGCATTTGTCAACACTGTGCAGATGTAGTTTGTTAACACTGTGCAGACGTAGTTTGTTAACACTGTGCAGACGTAGCATTTGTGAACACTGTGCAGACGTAGCATTTGTGAACACTGTGCAGATGTAGTGTTTGTCAACACTGTGCAGATGTAGTTTGTTAACGCTGTGCAGATGTAGCGTTCATCATCGCTGTGCACACGTAGCTTTTGTTAACACTGTGCAGACGTAGCTTTTGTTAACACTGTGCAGACGTAGCATGTGTTAACACTGTGCAAACGTAGTGTTTGTCAACACTGTGCAGATGTAGTTTGTTAACACTGTGCAGACGTAGCATTTGTGAACACTGTGCAGATGTAGTTTGTTAACACTGTGCAAATGTAGTGTTTGTCAACACTGTGCAAATGTAGTGTTTGTCAACACTGTGCAAATGTAGTGTTTGTCAACACTGTGCAGATGTAGTTTGTTAACACTGTGCAGACGTAGCATTTGTGAACACTGTGCACATGTAGCTTTTGTTAACACTGTGCAGACGTAGCTTTTGTTAACACTGTGCAGACGTAGCATGTTAACACTGTGCAGACGTAGCATGTGTCAACACTGTGCAAATGTAGTGTTTGTCAACACTGTGCAAATGTAGTGTTTGTCAACACTGTGCAAATGTAGTGTTTGTCAACACTGTGCAAATGTAGTGTTTGTCAACACTGTGCAAATGTAGTGTTTGTCAACACTGTGCAAATGTAGTGTTTGTCAACACTGTGCAAATGTAGTGTTTGTCAACACTGTGCAGATGTAGCGTTTGTTAACGCTGTGGAGATGTAGCGTTCGTCATAGCTGTGCACACGTAGCTTTTGTTAACACTGTGCAGATGTAGCGTTTGTGAACACTGTGCAGATGTAGCGTTTGTTAACACTGTGCAGATGTAGCTTTTGTTAACACTGTGCAGATGTAGCTTTTGTTAACACTGTGCACACGTAGCTTTTGTTAACACTGTGCAGATGTAGCTTTTGTTAACACTGTGCAGATGTAGCTTTTGTTAACACTGTGTACACGTAGCTTTTGTTAACACTGCGCAGATGTAGCGTTTGTGAACACTGTGGAGATGTAGTATTTGTTAAGTCTGTGTAGATGTTGAGTTAACACTTTGTAGATGTCGTATTAACGATGTGTAGATGTAGACCTTGTGTGGCAGGGGCCTCCAATCCGCCCCAGCGCTGGCTGTGCCTCTTCTTCAGGGTGATGTCAAGTCGGGATGGGGTGAAGGAGTAGTTGCACTGCTCAGGTTGGATCAGGTTCCTGATGCACAGGACATAGAAATATAGACAGGTCTGATTAAAAGACAGGTGTTTTACCCACTGAGGACTAAGGTTGAGACATTTAAATTATTTCAATTATGATAAAGGATGTCAACTACCCAGGCTTTCCTAATATGATGGGAAAGCTCTGCCATCAAAAGTTGCTCCTTTGAAGACTTAGTAATATAACCAAGGATAAATATCCAAGAAAAATCTTTTTTCTTTCTCCACTACTCTCATTTAGAACAAGCACAGTTTTGTTTATTCATGGCTCCTCAGGCCCGGACAAAGCATGTGTGAAAATTAATTAAATTCTGTCTAGGAGTTTTGAGAAGATTCCTTGATAGGTAGAGACGGACAAGGGTAACCCGATAGGCATAAAAACAAAGTGAAAAACACAGGATTGGTTACCTGAGTTTGATTTGCCACTTGAAGACTGTGCTCGGTCCACAATCTGAATGAAGCCGCAGAAAATTAGCATCACTGCAAAAGGATAACAAAGAAAGATTCACTGGTTGTTTAAGACACAGACGTAATCATCCTACATCTGGAGCATATTCACATCCACTACCTTGTCTGGAAGATGAGGGTGAAGTCCTGTTCCCTGAAGATGACCTTGGCTGTCTCCCTGCAGATCCCCTTCATGTAGACATTAACCACCATCAGGTCTGTGCCCTTCTCGTATGAATCATTCTTCACAAACTGCAGGTTAACCATCGGCTCCAGGGCTGCAGAAAGTTATTACAGTCAACAAACATGTATTTAAATCAGTGCTGACAAACTGAAGAGCAACAAACCTGGTTGAGCATGTGTCATACTTTGTTATAGCTACATCCATCTGACAAACACAGATTTTGTGTCAATAAATCTAATGAAAAACAGTCAGTGAACAATCAAACAATGAGAATTGTAGCAAAAACACATGCATGATAATTTGATCCTATGGTTCTCTGCATTTCCAGAACTTTCTCAACTTACCTTCCTGTTGCTTTAATTCCAGAGGAGGCTCCTCCTTCGACTGGTCATGCTTCTCCTCTTCATCACAGCTGCCCAGCCGTGGGGATAGACTGGGTGACTGGCCTCGTTTGACAGCCATTCCAGCAGCTGGTATTGATCCTGCCTCTCTTGATCCAAGCTGCTGGTGGATCACAGCATCTTGCATTGATTCTTGCTCAACAGGCTTTTTCTCTGGCATATTGTTAATTCTATGTCCCTGTGTTTCTGGAGAAGTAGAGTCCACCATGTTGTTGAGGCGGTCACTGTTGCTGACTGGAGCTGCTGATTGGCTGTCACTGCCGTGTGCTATTGTTCCAGACCGGTCTGAAGACTGGCTTCTCCTCTCTACCACCTGAATCAGATAAGACATAGTAAGTCTTTGGCTAAAATGTCCTAAGAAGAACTTTCACTCCCTCTGGCCTTACAGGCACTGACGACACAAGTGAATATCTAGCAATGGATGCTGCACTTTTGGCAGGGTTTCCACAGCTCCCTCTCTCCCTCTCATTACAGCAATTATCAAGATGTACTCAAATTAATTGATTCCAGTCAATACAGAGGCCATCTACAGTATATTATGAGTTAATTCTTCCAAAAGTGTCAACTTTTTTGACACTAGCTACTGAGAAGACACTTCAAGCTGTGTAAAAACTGACAAAGAATAATGTTTAATAAAATTACGGTGAAGGAAATAAGTAGCCAACATAAACCAAAAACCAAAATAAACAGGTTAAGTGTAAACACAGGAACAGTATAGTGTACTAAAGTATAGAACACTGTAAGAACTAGGGGACATAGTGCATACCTCCATCAAGCAAATTCATGAGTCCTACTAGGGTGAAGCCATGACCCGCCTTACTCTGCCTCTGATTGGCTTGGTATGCCGATGATATTTCTCATGTAGGTCCTCAATGAAATGAATTGACTATGTGAGAAGCATCATGGTCATACCAAGCCAATCAGAGGCCGAATAGGGCGGGTCATGACATCACTATAGTAGTATTCATAAAAAAAATCATAGATCCGTACCATCTTCTGGATAAGCCTCAGAATATAATCACCTGTTTCCCTCCCCAGGCCCACCTTTCCACAAAATTTCATCCATTGAAAACATTTACAGTTATCCTGCTGACAAACAAACAGCACCGATCAACAACCTCCTCCTTCTCTCATTGGTGCAGGTAAAAGGCACTACGACCCAAAACATATTACAAAGGAGACTCGGTTACTTCCAGAAGAAGAAAATAATTATGTTGGAATGGTCCAGGCATTCACAAGATATAAAAAGGAATTTTTAAATTTGTGGAAGGAAATAAAGATCAAAATTCACCAGCTGGCTCTACAGAATGTTAAAGTCTGTCTGTGTGGAAGAATGGGCCAAAAACCCACTTGTGAAAGATTAGTTTCTACATACAGAATCTTGAAGGCATCACTGCAAACAAAGGCTTCTCTGCAAGTGTTACAGAAACTTCACTTAATGTGTTCCTGGGTCATTCCCTTTTATTACCTCAACCAAGGAGGTTATGTTTTTGCCTGTATCTGCCTGTTGGTTCGATTATTTGTCTGTCAGCAGGATTACATGGAAATTAATAATGAAATGATTTACACAATACTTGAAGGCAGAATGTGGCATGGACCAGGCAAGAAGCCAATAAATTCTGGTGCCCACACCGGCCAGATGGTGTTCTTAACTGTACTCACATAAATCACAGTGCTAAATGTGTTTTCCTCTTAGAAATGAAACTCTAGTCCTGCAGTTGTGCATCGATCTAGTTTGAAACGAGATTCATTATTTTGAATAAACTGAAAATAATGATGTCTGAGAAAAATCTTTTCACTGTAATAGAAAACTTAATACCTTTACATTTAGGAATTTATTGATAATGGAAAATAATAATTTAGGTGTGGCAACAAAATATTTGATAAAAGATTGACAATTTCTAATGATACAGTTGAAACCTCTGCACTACAGCTGTTTTTGCTAACATTAGCTTGACACACTGAAGAAGTAGAATAAGCAGCTTGTTTTTAGGCACTTATATAATATATGACTGCACATTATAACTTTTAAGCACTAAAATTCAGTGTTTTTCAGTGAGATTTGCTGAAATAAATATGTAACAGACTAGTTTTTCTTACATAGCCTAATTTTCACACACTAAATGAAAGCAAGTCAATTGGAGTGTTCTGGGGTGTTCAGTGAACAACCAACATGTCAACACATTTCTCACCTGAGGTTTGTTGAAATGACTGTCGGCAGCGGCAGCAACTTCTGGTTTATGCTCCTGGCCACTGCCTAGTGTCTCTGACCTGTTGTCTTCATCACTGCATTGTGTCTGCGGGGTTAAACATGTGGGCTGATGTAGATATGGAGCTTTACCATTAGCTACTGTAGACTTGACAGAGTGTGTGTCCCCAACAACCGGCAACATGACCTCCTTGGTGGTCTTGGGTGGCTGTCCAGTTGTGCGTTTGGCGCTGGGTTCCTGAGACTGCTGATTGCCCCTCAGCACTGAAAGGGGCTTGATGGCGGTGGCTGAGACATCCCCAGCTCCCGTTACCCCTACAGAGTCCGTAGCAGCTGCTTTGTTTTTCATGCAGCGCTTGACACCCCGCTCAGCTTTGCTACTGCTGCATCTTGTATCGCTATGTGCAGGTGAGGAGGGAGGCTGGGGCCGGAGTTGTGACTGCGAGGAGGACAGTTTGGGTTTGTCTGATGAATCCAAGGCAACAGGTTTCACTTGCAGCTCCTTGTCCTTTTTGGTCTCTGTGGGCACTGCCTCCTTCTCCTTCTTGTTTGACTGAAGCAGAACATAGAAAATAAAACTCTTGTTTTAAGAAAGCAGATTGAGCTGAAGACTAGCTGAACGAGCTGACAAATTTTCACAGATAATTAGACGTGTTGCAAAAACATTAATTGATGAAGATAAAGACAGGACGGAAATGTGCTCATCCATCATCAAAGGACAAAAGAAATCTTTGGTATCTTATGGGACTCACTTTAAGTGAAGGCCAGATGTGAAAGGGAATCTTCTTCTGCATTATGACATGCAGGAAACCTCCTTTCTCCTTGTACTGGACTCTGCTACAAGAGGCCTCAATTTCCTCCTGCAACTGGCAGCTCCACTGCCGTCCATCTGAAATATGATGACATGCATATACATGTTATTAATACATAACAGCATGCAGACACTCAAATAGAAGAACAGCAGTAAACACACTGACACACATCTGATTTTAACATATACAGTATGTTTAAGTTACAACAACTGTGGTTAATCTCTTGAAACAGGTTCAGTTGTATCCATTCTTCTGTTGTGGGGTTATTTTATATTCTTAACCTACTTCTTCCACTCTAGTAGTTTCTGTTTATGCTACATGCATTATTATGACTTACCTGGAAAGCAAACATGGCAGTGTGTATCAGTGAAGGTTGTGGCGATATCTTCTATCCTCTGAGCTGCCCCCCCACAGCGAAGTCTAACAGTCACTTCATTGACATTCTGCTTCCAGTCCACAAACACATCTGAAAGATACAAAGAATGGGACAGTCACTTAGATGTGGTTGGCACTTGAAGGGTTAAATAAGAGAAAAAGCTGTCAATCCAATCTTGATATTGTGGGTGCAGAAAGAAAATGCAGATATTTATATGGACAAATTTTTAAAAAAAGGCACAGCAAAATAGCCAGGTTGTGTTTTTAAGTTAGACCAGTGTATCTTCACTAGACACACACATTAAAATGCCCCTGCTCACATAACTACATAGGGTATACCAATGCACTCATATGCCTAGGTGGGTCTGCCTATCTAACATTATCTGTGCCACACAAACTGTTCACTGAGTAAACAATTCCACAAAAGCATGAAATTACTGTTACACCATGTTATTTTCAAGGTAGGATCATGAGAGGAAACTTTGACAAAAATATGCCGACATGAAAATCAAAACAAACATTCTACATTTTATATTGTGACCTCAAAGTAGTAGCAGTGATTGACGATGAAATCCAAGTACCAAATCCAAATTCCCTGCCAGCAAATTAATCATAGTTGGATCATACAGAAGGATACAGTTGTACTTCCAGTAGTCACACTACAGTATACTCTGTAATGACTGTAAAACATCATACTGATATTCATGATACAAACACTTCAGCACAAATAATATTTTAAAATATCACTGCATATCAATAAAAATATCATACTTTATAAATGATCATAGAACTTATGTTTATTATGATTATCATTACAATATCCAAAAACGACCACCCAAGGCATCTCAGTATGTTTACAATAATTGAGATAATTTATCAAATTTTGAACTAGCAGCAACAACAAGCATGAAATACTCAGGATCCACAGGTGCGTTTCATTAAATAAAGACAGGAAGAAGTTATTTAAGTTATCCCTTGTAAATTGTATATCTGAGAAAAAGTTGTATTTTCAAAATCAAACAAGAGACATCTGAAGATGACATATCCATCCACCCACATCCCATCAAAAACTGTGGAACAAACTAACGTATGACATATCCTTGTTTTCTTTGAAGAGGGTGGAGCTGTGTATATTGTTTAGGATATTTGCTGTGGACAACATTAAGATCATCTTTCCATGGAAAAGTCAGAAAAATCAAAATCGAAATATTAAAGGCCATAACTATTCATCATGGTTAATTTGTGTGCACAATTTGTATAGTTTGCGAGATATGCTCTGCACAAGATGACTACCACTAAGGTTCAGCTTAAAAATCACGTTCAGATGGACAACAAAAATAAACAAAAACAAATCAAATTTGCAGAAAATTCAAAATGTCAAAAAGAACAACTACTTATCATGGTTAATTTATGTGCTAAATTTGTGTACAAGGACACAAATGCTGTCACTACTGGGAATACAAATGTTCAAATGTGCCTAAAACATGAAAATGAGCACAAGAACAGAGAAAAGAATTATGACACCCACACCCTTAGGGCCTCCACAAGGCATGTGTGAAATATCATCAATTCTGTCCGGCAGTTTTTGAGGAGATGTGGTGGACCATGTCCTGTTACACACAGACACTAAGATTTTCACCAGCATCCTCTCATTACCAACAACATGATATCACAATATTTGAGAGATGTTACTGAGGATGAGTGAGTACATCATTATCTGGATCTGTACCTGTGTCAGTTCAAGCAGCTAAATAATCTGTCTCCATAATCTTATTCAGAGTGAACGGATTAAACCTGAAGTTGGTGGTGTTTAAACCAGAAATGTTGATCTAAGACTAAAATTGCTCTGTGTTGATCAATAGTTGGTATAATTATTTTTCATTAGAAAATGATTTAGAGAGCAGCCTCAGAACTGAGTTTCAGATTGATGTTTTGGATCATCTATTTACAAAATAAGTTTTAAATAAACTTCCTTCGATAAGGTTCAGTCAGTGACCCAGAGAGGATTTTCCTTCATCATGTTTCTCAGATGATACACATACTCAGAGAAGAGAAGAGAATGAGCACTATCCATTTACATGTTGAAAAGAGTAAACGAGTGATTTCTATTTTGTGGGTTTGATCTAAAAATGACATAACAGAGAGCCGTGGCAGGTTTACTGCAGGAATCTTAAAGCAGAGATGAGCAGCACTATCATCATGATGAGAGCTTGCAGGTTATCTGATAAGCATCTCTTAAATGTTAAATACTAACTCAGAGGTTAATAATATTTAAACTTCAACATTCCAGGCCATCCTCCTCCTCCTCCTTCCCCCCCTTCCCTCCTTGGCATTACTTTTGAGAGAGATCAGCTTTCAGAATACATAGTAGTAGAATGCAGAGGCAATTATGTAATATGAGAACAAGCACATTAATAAACATTTACAGTTGGCACATTGAGGGCAACCAAAATGCTGATGAGGCCTGGGATATAATTGACCTACAGGGATTAGTGAGCAGATTCTCTACATAAGGAACACAATGTCTTTCTGGAGTACATATAAGGATAGATACATAATCTCACGGGAAAACCACAAATCTAATTTATATATTTGAAAATAGGGCCGCAGTAATCGATTCTTTCAATCGAGTAGTCTATTGATTATTCTGGAGATTAATAAAGTAATCGAATACGAAATATTGAATGCTCTGTAATTTTATTCATTAAATCACTTTTGCTTTATTCAAGAGCAATAGTAATATACAAAAGAGAAAATAAGACAGGTCTCTTAAACGAACAACTAATTGCTTCGCTTTTGGGACAAACAACATGTTAATGCTTAAATTGCAGTAATACTGTATCCACCTCTGCAGTGTGCATTAAAACAAATAAAATGATTCATCTGAAACTGAAAAAACAGAGTCCTAACATTAACATTCAACAAGCTTGGCTTTTTCTGACTGAATTGTCTTCATTGCACTGGTAACTGGTTTTCTAAAGAAAATATTTTCCAAAAAAAAAGTGCATTTAGGTGCTACTGGCATATTACATTCCTGGTTTTAAAGAGTTGTTTTTTTTTATTCAAAAAGTATAATTTTATCTATATAAACAAAACCCATTTAGTGCATTTCAGTGCTACATTAGACTGTGCTTGGTTTTAAAGAAGTAAACATTTTCTCAAGTGGAAAAACAAATAAAAAAATTAAAAAAAACATTTCAAATCACCTTTTCAAAAAAGGTACACATACAACTTAAAACTTAGGCATAATAATAAACACTGCCTGTAAGCTGTGCAACTTCATTTTCAGTGCTAAAAGGTTCAAGTCTCAGGCATAACATCAGCCTTTCTGGCATCTGTAGGCAAAAACCAATGGAAAGGAAGGTAATG
This sequence comes from Chaunax sp. Z400, assembly GCA_037577475.1. Lineage (NCBI taxonomy): Eukaryota > Metazoa > Chordata > Actinopteri > Lophiiformes > Chaunacidae > Chaunax > Chaunax sp. Z400. Next base: position 25,698,173 of record CM075195.1, read on the forward strand.
AGAGCTAAAGTACATTAATTTACTATGTTGAAGGGACGCCCTACACCTGCTGATCCTACTCTGTGTGTGTGTGTGTGTGTGTGTGTGTGTGTGTGTGTGTGTGTGTGTGTGTGTGTGTGTGTGTGTGTGAGAGAGGGACGTATGCATGTGTGTGACAAACCTAATAATATCATGAATGAAGCTCATGCTTTAACAAATTGACTGCAGCATTTTATTTTCTGGGGGTTATTATTTTCTTGAACAAAACTAATTTAGGGACACATAATACCTGCCAGGTAGCCCCACACTGATTTACGTTCTTAACCAGTCATTAAATATTGCCTTAATTAACTCGTGTTCTTTACTAGCCTTAACCCCAACAAGAAAACACATTAATTTCTGTTAAATGCTACTGCTAACGTATCGTTAGCTTTTCCTTATTGTGTCCGGTCCGCTCTGTGGACTGGATATATAGACTGGATGTTTTCGGTTGAGATGCTGCAGCTTGATGAAGTGCTATTGTGGTAAGCTAATTCTGTTTTACAATAAACACGCTGCACTATGCTTTCTTTTCGTTTCAACTTGTAGTGATCCCACACTTTGGACATTTTCTATCATTTCCTCTGGGGTGTTCTTTTTGCCCTCTGGTATTTTGTTCTTTCTCTTCCTCCATGACTTTGTAGTCCACGCCACGTTAGCGCAACAGTAGAAGCAAGCGCACTGCGCCATAGAAATAACCATCTGTGCAAAACACAGGGCGTTGTATAGATGTCCGGATTTAAATAAAGGCTTTTTATTAGTAATTGAGTTACTTGAGGAATTGTTTCAGCCTTATTTGAAAATAATCAGCATATATGCAAACACTGATGGCAAATTAAAGACCTAGTAGTTATACAAGAGCAGGTTTGACCTACATTTGTAACACATCATCATCATATTTCAACATATGGCTGCAACTAACAATTGTTTTATTTACCACCACCAAGGAGGTTATGTTTTAGCTGGCACTGATTTGTTTGTCTGTTAGCAGGATTAGCATTTTGCCTTTAATGGGATAGGACAGCTGAAGATATGTGACAGGAAATGGGGAGAGAGAGTGAGGGTAGACATGCAGCAAAGGGCTGCAAGCAGGAATCTTGCAGCCTCTTGTACATGGTGTGCGCGCCTAAACCACTGCGCTATCACCGCCGTTATCCGTATATATATCCATATCTTCAAAAGTTACTGAACTACTGTACATCCTAAAGAAAACCACTGCTGGTGAAATATTGTTTTTCTTGAATAACTATCAAACTAATAATGATACCAATGAACTCATTGTGCAGTCTAGTTACTGATTTCTTTCTTGATCAGATGAATTGGTCTAGCATTTCAGAAAACTGTGAACAAACAAACTGCCCATCACAATTCCGTAAATAAATAATATACTTTCAAATAAATTACTAGTTTTGTATTGAATGATCAATACTCAAGCCCAAGATATTTGGTTTATAATGAAAAAGTAATAAAATACGACAAGAATGGTGAGACTTAGCCCAAAGTATATGTGACAATTAAAAAAATGCTTCTATGCATACACAAACCTAACATGACAATGCTTTGTTTACTATGCCAATATGACATGAAATCAAGACGGTGAAACTGTGGGCAAGCAGGTGCCAAGCACAGTTGTTAACAACAAAAACAAGCTTTTTTTTTTTATTTAAAAAGATGCTCTATGGAGTTCTCATTTTAACAAAAGTTATGTTTGCATTTGGTATTTCTCACAAAACCTCCTGTGTGTGTCTTTAAGGTCTACCAAACATCCATTTCCTTCCTCATAAATATTTGCAAAGCAGATTTTTTTAAAACCATGCATAGATTAAATCCCTATTTGCCAGCTTGCATTCTTTTTCTTCTTTGCCCATGTTAGCACATTCCAACGTTTCTTGGAGCATTAGTGCTGGTTCATGTTGAATAGTGGAATAGCACAGCAGAGTGAGCATGTTACAAACAAACAGTCCTTTTAGATTTCCCCATGTACAACAAATTATACTTAAGTCTCAACTAAAACATATGTTCTATGACTGTCAAACAGGTCTGTACATTCCAATGTAATACTGTGTATTTAGCTTATAATATGCTTCAATATTTAAACGGCAGTGAGGTTACATGTTCCCCAACTTTTGTTTTAAAATTAACAGTATGATTCTGGAACTGAATAAAAAAATAAATATTTTGTTAATCACACAATCCAAACATGTTTAGTCCTACTTACCTTTCTTAACCTCGGCAATAACCCCATCTACAGCTGCAGCTGTCCTCTTAGCCTCTCTACTCTCCTGGTTCGCCCTGTCCTTCTGCTTCTTCTTACTGGTAGTGGAGGACAGGTCTGAGGTGTCCCCCCTACTGCTGCTTCCTCTCTGCTGAGCCCCAACACGACGGCCCACTGTCTCACTACCAGCCACATTGCTACCACTGCTGCTGGCCATCTTCAGGCACTTGGCACTAAGAGGCCGCCCGTCGCCAGAATCACTACCGCTGCTGGGGTCAGGATCTGAGTTGTGTCTCTTCCTGCCTGGCCCGGCTATCTTGGCGATAATACTCGTTTGAACTCTCCCAGAACAGAATCAGGAAGGTTGATAAGGGATGGGGACCTGAGGAGGAGGGCAGAAAGACATTTAATAATCAAGAGGAGAGACTGATGGTAAGCTCCATGATAGTTTGGCATCAATACGTGCCATGTACACACAGGTCTCACAGAGTGTGAAGTTAAACAACTCAGGTGATCATGACAATCTACCTTTGCTATGTTCGTATAATACACACAAAGATAAGGGGTTTGTCCACTGCTTAAAACTAATTGAGGCAAGTTTCAAATAGTTACATCACAGAACTTTACACAAACGCTCTGTCTTTAAAGAAGCATATGGCTGCACAAAACGTTGGCCGAAATATGCCCACATAGAGCATTGTCTCGTTTCCTTAGCATAGCAACAACAAGTTGCTAGCTTGGACAGTCAGATGACAAATTAAGGACATCTTATTCGGCCATTTTATTCGGAGATCAGTAGCGCACATTTACTAAAAACATGGGTGGTGCTCCTTAAACTAACAAGCTTAACAATCTAGTTTACCATCCACAGAGTTGTTAGCGCTAGCTTGTTAAGTTATAGATTAGCCCGCCGACTGCAGAGGTTCGTTACATCTATCGCACAGGTGTCCTGGGTTGTCATGTGCCCGTCGACATTAAGTATAATATTACATATTTACTTGTCTGTGGCGTTTACATCACGTTCATATTATCGAAATTACTTCCTTCCACCAAAATTGATCAAATCCGCACATAACATACAGTCAATAACGTTGAAACACTGTTTAAACCTAGGGTACAATAGGTACAATTTACAATAAATGAATTAATGGTATGTTGAGGTTTACCAAGCAATGTACCTAAATTAAAGGTCTTGGTTTTTATCAATCAAAATTCACCACCATCATTAATAACGTACGATGTTAGGGATGTATGGAAACATTTCATTAGTCTTTTGTGTTCACCAATCCGTCTTCCAGCAGAACACACAGGTCGTACTATCAAACGCTCCTGCAGTTTTAGAGAAGCTAACGTCATTAGCCACATCAAGCTAACGTTAGCGGACACGGAGAGGTTGGCCAACATTGACAGTTTTACGCCACCAAAACAACATGACATCTCGTGTAACCAGACAGTCTGCGACTAAATTGCCAAAATAACACTGACATTAAAACAGGAGACTTACGGGGCTTAAATATGGCGACAACTGAATTCCGTTTCTGTCACAGAAGCGGCTAAGCTCCCTTCACGACCACGGGCCGCTGCGCTCCTACTCGCACTCGAAACCCCGTAGTCCACGGTGTTTCTGGAATATTCTTTCATTTATCCAGGGCCCATTTCTACTAACTTTAGCTTGGTTATTTAGTATACTCAAACTAAACACAAAAGTTGAAAACCTGCTCAGTCCGTTGTCATTCGACCTCTGCGGCACGAGTCCTGTTGTTACTTTGTTTGGAACAAATATAACGCTGCCGGGCCAAACTCAGTACGCGCCTAGGCCACTTCCTGGCTAGCGCGTTCACGTGACTCACTCTCATCTCTCTCTCTCTCTGTTTAACAAGAATGGATTATTAACTAGGAAGAAGTCAGTTCACAAAACAAAATAAACAAAAAAACATAAAGGGAAACCCTTAAAGTGGCTCCTGTATTTTTTCTTAATCTTGAGGTCCTGTAATATTGAAGTTGCCACTGTCGAAAATAATATTACCATTAATATGTCACTTGATTTGCTTATATTGATCATATTTGTCTGTATACAAACAAACACAACCCCAGGGTAGAATAGTATTAAAGTGCTGAATAATTTCTGGAACTCTGGCCAGAATTGGATTGAGAAGCTTCTCCTTCATCTGAAGATCATCCCAGGTCCTCCAAAGTCAACCTTCAATGGTACCCATGGGCCAACTCTTTATATGGGCCTATATTTCCGCTGACAGAGCCGTGGTTGTAATACATCAAGACCCCTACTAATTTTAGACACGGACCGTGTCCTAGGTGGCAACCTAGGCCCTGTGTCATCTTCTGAGTCCGTACTAAAAGGATGTTGAAAGTGATGATGCAGCCCCGTGGTGTTCCCTGGTACCTTCTCATTTATCGGACACATAATGAGCATACAAAAACGATCACAGCATTGATGTCTGAAAATACTTTTTTTTTAGCAGTATTTTGTATCATAAGCACTAGATTGCAAACATTTTTTACTTTCTATGTAATTGTCCATTTATGTTGGACTCAGTGGACTACCTCTGGACTCAGTGTTAACTTCCATACCTTTGCTTCAATTTTATATTGGGAGTGAAAAAAATAATGACAGAGGAGATAAGTAATTGAGATGAAGGAAAAGTAACATGTTCAATTAAGATAACTTGAATTGAAGATTACATATACCCCCAACATCCCCCCCAAAAATTGTACAACAAATCCATCAGTACATGACACATCCTCCATTCATTTGGTGACCCTAGAGTAGTGTATATTCTTTTGGATATATATATATATATATGTATATATGTATATGTATATATGTATGTATATATATATATATATATATATATATATATATATATATATATATACATATATATATGTGTATATATATATATGAGTCACCTTAAAATTGTCTTTCCATGGAAAACTAAAAACAAACAAACTAAGTTACTAGAAAAAGTTTGAAGCTTGTATGTATCGTTTCCCAGATATGCTCTGGATAAACAAACAAACAAAAAGATAACAGCCAAATGGACAGACGGACAAACTAATGATTAGATCCACCCTATCATTTCATGCTGGTGGGGATAAAAAGTGAAATACACTGAACTTCCAAACATCATCAAACAACACTGATTATGTTAGCAAGACAACAATATTGTAATTCTAAACAATATACATCCAAATAAACTTGTCAGAAGGTAAATGACTTTCTGATCTCCCTCAGTTTTAATGTACATTCTTTAAGTGCCTTTTAGACTGAACTCCCCTGTCTACCAGCTCTTTGTCTTTGGACTAATGTTGACCCTGCCCTGCTGAGATGCAAACTTTGTCAAAGCAAACTCATAGATTACTGGCAGCACTAAATATCACCCTTGCAGAACACAAAAATAGCAATGGGACACCTTAGACTCTTGCAGATCTTGGCTGCAGGCCTAAATGCAGCACAGTTGGAAATGGGACAGTATCAAACATGGAGGCTTTTCCTTTGACCAGAATGTGTAACCTGATTGGATTCCTTACGCTCAAAGAAGCTACTTAGACAAAAAGAAATGTTACATTCGTCAACCTTTATTCACAAAACTGTGCACATGAAGCTGTGGACAGGCTTCTTTTATTACTTTTGCTTTGGGAACTGATTATCAAAATTATTGATAAATGAGGGAATTATGTGTACAAATGTAGTTTTTTGGTATGTTCTGTTTCCTACAACACAAATGGTCATGCAGATAGTACATGAGTATATGTCCCAGACATTGACATATAAGGCACAATTAAACACTGTATACTGCAGAACTCAATGTCACTTCAGTAACACGTCCATAACTGCTTATTCTATTACAGTACATTTGATAAACATTCAATCAGTGCATCACTGGTTTGGCATTCATAAAAATAATCCAGTTGATGACTACAGGCATAACATAAAAACCAGCAAAACAAGTTTGGTAGTTGCATTTATTTTGAGTGACTTGAGTAGTTTGGTATCAGTCTTTTCTCGTCTATAGGGAAGCAAATAAGGCTATTTCTCGAAAGGTCAAACTAGACCGTTCAGTTGTGAGTTAGTACCGTGATCAGGCTCAGCTGGACTGTTTTAGCTGTGTCTAGCAGTTGTTCACTCTGGGCAAAAGTAGCATCATCTGAGTTGAGCCGCTAGCAGTTTCTGTTTGCTGACATCGATATATTGTTCCTGTGGAGTTTTAATGTTCGACTGCAGGCAGGCTGCTTTTATCTATTCACTTAGCATAGTCAAAACAATACTTTATGTAGGGATGTACAATAGTTACCTGGTTCTCATAGCAGATACCAATAAGATAACTGATAACTTTATTTTAGTTTGTAGACTTTTTCCCTCCTCTCTGAACCCTTGCAGAACATGTATGCAAATTGTAATCACATTGTTTTTCTCTGAAACTGTAAAAAAACAACACATCCATACAAGTGACAGTATGTTTGTCTCAATAATCGACACTGCGTGGAACTACTTTTGACTCATCGCCATATTGTGGTTGTATTGACGTCACAAAAGATGTATGAACGTATGTGAGCGCTGACGGATACTAAAATAGACGTACTGTATTTATTTTCAGACATAGAGGGAGAGTAAATGAGCCTTCAATCTAAGCAAATTTGCTGTTGTATTATGAGCTTTCTTTATCAGCTAAAATTTTAATAATGACAGCCAATGATATAATTATCAGGTCGATAATTGATCAGTTTGATATTTATTGTGCTAATATCTCAAATTTTACTTACTTTATTTGTATAACGGCAGACATAATACAAAATGTTTTCCTAACACTCCAGCTGGTGCATATGAAAATACTTACATTTAAAATCCATATCCTCATGATTCTGACTGAGCAGTTACATTTGAAGAGACATTTATTCAGATTTTATGTCTTCATGCACACAAAATTTCTGAAGGGAGTCGGGCGACTGTAATTTAAATGAAGTCCTTTTGCACTGAGCACAGCTCAGAATATACATGTGTGTTAAACACTGACAGACTTCATAGAAAAATGGGGCGAGACGATGATCACTCTAAGTAAAAAAAAAAATCAATCAATAAATGGTTAAACAACAGATTGTTTGCAGTGGATTATTTTCACCCACGTCAACATATTATGGACACAGTTTGATTTTGCATGTTAAAAACATCTTGACACACAGATACATTTCCAGACCGTTTTAAAAATCAAAACAAAAATAATGTACACATATTAAAATAAAGTATGTGATATCAGACAAACTTCACATGTTCATTTGTGGGTAAGTATCTAAATATGATTGCAACCGTTTTAAATACTTACAAAAGACAATATGCACGAAAATATGCAAATTCAATTGCAGAATGATAAAAAACAGGACTCTTCTGTAACTTGAGGAAATGGCAGAACAACACAATGATGGACATGTCTTATAACAAGGAGTAGTGAGTTACTGGCATGTATTGTAGATCTGGATCTGTTTGTTGATGTCATTGAGGATTGCTCTCATCTTGTCCTCCAAGCCATCCAGCTGACGAGCTTTCCCCTCCAACCTCCTCTGGTTCTCCTCATAGTTCTTCTCCAGCTCTGTGGGACACAGACATTTTAGGAATGGATGCACACTAAGGCATTCACAGCAGCTGATTCTACATCTGGGAGCTAATTTTGATACAGTTGATCACCAAATTCTTTTACATAGACTGAGGGAACACACCAGTCTGTCTAGAGAGCTCTACTTGCCCATGTTTCCAGTCTTTTTGCCAAGCTAAGCTAACTAGCAGTTTGTAGTCATCGTGCAGACTGGTATTGGTCTTCTCATGTTACTCCTGGAAAGAAACCAATTATTTATTTATAGCTAATTTTAAAAATGTCAAACTGCTTTTTTAAGATACGGGTGTGTGTCACTAAATCTGCCTTTTATGATTGGAAAAAAAGTGTGGCTGTTTTGTGTTTTTTTTTTTACTGGGACCAGGAGGAGAGAGCACATTTTAAGTCCTTATAATGGTCACTTCCCATATTTATTTTCAAGCACTTCATGTTTCCTACTCCAACTTTTTTGTCTGATATGTTGCAATGTACAGACCAGTGAGGCCAGGCCAGTTATTTCTTTTATTGCCCTTTATCTTTACCTCCACAAAGGAGGTCATGTTTTTTTTTAACCATGTATGTTTATTTGTGTCGCAATCGGTTGAACTTAAAGGACCCAAATGCAGGCACAAAACTAATGACAAAGTAAAATGAACAAAACATAACTTTAATAAGTTAATGATTCTATAATATAATAATTTATTAACAGAAGGCAGCATAAGAAATAACTTAGGATGTCTGGATATCCAGGTAAATCAGCCCAACAAAGAATCAAAGTAAATCCTAAAGGTGACCAAAGTACACAAATAACAGGGTAGGAACACAAAGGAAAACTGAGACACTGGGAAAACACAGGACTTAGGATCAGACACAGGAAGTGTATGACAAGCAGGAAAACACAAGGACTAAATACACACAGAAGGCAAATTAGTGACAGGTGAAAGTAACTGGGGCAAAATGGGTGGGGGAAAAAAAGAAGGACGGGAAAAGACAAGTAAAATATGACACATGAGGTTGGCTTGATCTTTAGGAAGTTTATACAAAGAAAATTCCCCAAATTTTGTTGTCTATTTGCATGTTTTATGAAAATGCGCCAAACAAATACAAACACATAAACCCTGTCACACACACGAATAAACACAGACATATCTTAATAAGCACCTGCGAGTCTCTGAAGCTTGTTCTGGGCATCTCTCAGTAGCTCCTTGGCTTCATCTCTGAGGCTCTCTGCCCTTTTCTTGGCATCCTTCACAGCCTTCGCCTTTGTGTCAACCCGCTGCTGCACCTCATGGTATTTATCCGTCAGCTGGCCGTCTAGAATCTGACCATGAACACAGGAGAAAGGCTTTTCTGTAGCAGCTGAGAACAGTTTTAATGAGACAAAGTGTGCTCACAGACACAGAAACACACCTGCTTGGCTTCATTTGCCTTGTCTCGTGCCATGGTGGCGGTTTCTTCAGCTCGGGCTGCTGCCAAGCTGTTGTTGGCACGTTTGGTCTTTAGGGCATTGATCTCCCGTCCTAGTGTACCCAGGCGGTCCATGGCATCATTCAGGTCCTTCTCACTGTTGGATGTCTCTGACTCAATCTAAGAAGAGTACATCAGTCAAAGCAAATTCTGATCCCTCTCAAATTATGTCATCAAAAGATTTTGTTGCTTTTTTGGATTAATCGTTGTGTTTTCATTTTGTATCACAGTGTCAGTCCATGTAATAACACGTGTGTGTGTGCTTTGAAAGTACGTTGAGCATCATTTTCAATATATCATTAAACAACCAAAACAAACTGGACAGATATACAGTAGCTATTTGTACTATGGGGCAGCAAGAATGTACTTATAGCTGAGCTAACCAGCATTTTGGCTCACAGCATCATGTTGTTTTTCCTTTTTTTGGTTGGTTACCTGTGCCAGTCGGGCCTCAGTGTCCCCAATGTCAGCTTTGGCTCTCGCTATGGCCTTCTCTGCAGATGTCTGGGCAGTCTTAGCATCCACCAGGGCCTGTTTCACCGTCTCTGCTGTGGTCTTTACCCCCTCAGCATGATGTCTGAAAAACAACATAGAGTTACTGACAGTGAAGGCTTTTAGAAAGGATGAATAAATATGGAATGCTCATTGTTAGTACAAATAATTCCAAACCAACACAAGTCAGACTACCTTGCCCTCTTGGCATCCAGCAGCAGCTGCTCAGCCCTCCGGACGTCGCCCTGCGTCTGCTCCAGGATGGCGTCCACGTTGGAAAGGCTGTGGACCCGTTCCTTGATTTCATCAGCAAGGTGTCTGATCTGGAGGGGCGAGGCGGGGATGGAGAGCTCCAACACACGGTTTGCTACTGCCTCAATGCTGTCTGGGTCTGCACCGTCCTCTGGGAGAGACACATGAGGAGTGGCAGGGTTGACATACAGTGGGAGGCAAAGATGACTATTCCACATGTTCTTGGTAAACTTGGATGCACATTTAAATCTATTATAATGTATAAACCCAGCAGAATGTCAGACTCACGCGTGAGGAAGTCTCTGATCTGTTTGATGAGGTCTCTCAGGTCATTGTTGGAGTGCTCCACTTTGTTCTTGGTGATGGTGGCTTTGTCCAGAGCAGCCTGGGCTTTACCCTTGGCTTCTTCCGCCTTGCTCTTAGCCTCTGCCACCTGAATGAAAGGCAGAAATGATTATAGAGGATGCAAAAGAATGACAGATACAGATTACTCACCATAGCTGCTGTCTTTACTGCTCTTAAGAGGGGTTTGTAAGAATCATTTATTTATCATTTATGTTTTAACAAGTGCACATAGGTCCAAGAATACAGCTGCACTACTTCTTAAAACACACAGGCTGAATGTCATTTTAGCATTGGAAAGTCTAAGCCTTCAAGTCTAAGCCATTTTTTTTGCCACAGTGGCAAAAAAATTAAACAAACACCAAAAATAACTACATCACGATCACGGTGGGATAATAACAGTTGCAAATAAGATTCAGACAGAAATTCCTGGCTTCATTCCTCTTTAACGAGTCTAATGAGAAGTTCCTCCTACTCCATCATGATTTTCTCCCTGCATTTAGTAAGTTAATTAATTAATAATTTAATAATTAATCAATAACTTGGTGCAAAGAGCCAGCTGTAAAAATATATTAACACTAAATGAAAACATCCCTAACTGGTCAACCTTAACAGATGTGACGCTCCATAGTTCTCATATGCCTCCATACCTTGATAAAGAGTTCCTCCACCTCTCCCATAGCTTTGTTCAGCTCCTTCTCTGCATGTTTGGATCTCTCCAGGGCGTTGTTAGCTACTGCTACAGCGCCGTTACAGTTTAGGCCTCCACAGTGACGGTTCCCTTCATCATCACGGCAACCCGCACCTCCACAAGGACTTTCCCCACAGGGAGCATCACCTGGGGCTCCACAAACCTGTTGGAACAGGGTCAACATGCTCTTGTATTTGTGTGGAAACTATGAATATGTGTGAATGTGTATGTCGTCCTGAGACACTTCACTCCTGTACTATCTTTTAAAGACAAAATGCCCCAACACCCAAACATTTTGTCAATGTTACGACCACAATACGACTTTTTCTTGTCTGATTCAGCACAAGAATAAACATCACCACACAGAAATGACTTGTTTCTGTTCAAACATTTAAAATAGTCACAGGGACACAAGCAGCTGAAAGCTAAAGCGAGAGAGCTATCAGGTCAAAGTTTGTGATATAGGTAATGCTGTGGCACTGGAGGTATAGCAGTCGTCCTCTGATCAGTAGGTTGGTGGTTTGATTCTGGGTCAACATGTCTGTGTGTCCTTGAGAAAGATACTGAACTAAACTGAACTGAAGAAGCTTCCAATAGATGTTCCATTGATGTGTTAGTGTTGATTGGTTACCGTGCCTTGTATGGTAGCCTCTGCCACCATTGTATAAATGAATGAATGAATTAAAGCTGGAAGGCCGCTACCTAAGTCCAGTCCATTTAGCATTTAGCCTTGGTTCAGACTAAAACTAATTTACTTAGCTTTTGCTAGTCACAGAGAAATATACATTTTGACTATTATACTACACAAAAAATGAAGCAGGAGCTAATTACCATTATGATGGAAAAACCCAGCTAAACTCCTGCTAAAGCTTTGTAACTAGTAGTGATGTGTGGGGTAAGGTTTTTTACTACTGACGCCCACCCAACCCGATTATGAGACCCACTGACCGAGAAAGTTTGGGGCGGCTGTGGCTTAGGTGGTAAGAGTGGTCGTCCACTTATCAGACAGTCAGTGGTTCAATCCCCAGTTCCCCCAGTCTACATTTCGAAGTATGCTTGAGCAAGATACTGAACACCAATTTGCTCCCCGGGTGCCGTAAGGGCTGACCACTGCTCCTCAGGGATGGGTCAATTTCCACAGGTGGATAATTAAGTCTAACATATCTTAAGTTATCTGAGCACTGAGGAAATGGACACAGTGCTCTCTAAGGTGCTGATCCTGCCGCTGGGAGCAGCGGACCTCATCTTTCTCTTTTCTCTTTCTCTTCCACAAACAGTGGTTAGATCTAGGCTAAATAAACAGACGAACAGACTGTCTTCTTTATTGTTCAATAGCAGCTAAACAAATAACCCTTAGACATTAACTCTGTCTCTTTATCTCTTTACAAACACTGCTTGCTATTTAATGTAAGGCCCAACAGACCAATTATATATTCATGAAGACGAACCTGAACCCACCTGACCTGGGGGTTGACCCGAGGGTTATGATTGCCCCAAACATCACTTATAACTACCTCAGTCAAGCAGCAGTAACTTCCATCACAGCTTTTGTCTGTGGTGGAATTTATGATATTTGGTGGTGGTTTATTTTAGATTACTTGATAATTGATTTCAGTTATTACAGTTACATAGTCAGATACACAGCAAAAGAGTAGAAAAAAACCTCTGAAATATGGACCATAAATAATAAGAATGAAGTTTATCTTCTCTTGGAAGCTGAACCAAAACTTACAATTGTTTTAACCAATATGTAGTTAACTAGCTGTGCTCAGTTAATAATGGACTACTAGTACTTTCATAGCTGATGATAACTAATGTATGATATATGTATATATCTTATTTTGTGAAGTGTACTGATTGAGTTGACTACTGTTTGGAAACCAAAGTGCCCCTCAGGACATTAAAAATTATCTAGATTATGTTATAGATAGATTTTCCATCTTTCTTAACCAGGCCAAATCTTGTTTCTTTGTCATTTTCACTATTTCTTTACTTCTCTCTGCTTTTGTCAACAGATCAAATGAACCATGCGATCAAATGATGCATGGGATCAAACCTTCTCATTGATCTTCTTCATGTCCAGGCCCTGTGCTTTGGCGTTCAGGTCTCCCAGAGCACGCTTGTTAGCAGCATTTTTGCGGTTGAAGTCGTCCTTCTTGGCAGCGATGAGTCGCTCGGTACGGCGGCGAGTGTCTGCAGACTGGCTGACTGTGCTGGGTCTAGTGGTTGTTGATTCATTGGCACGCCGCTCTGCATCACAAGACTTGTTGTAGGAGCTACGGATGCTGTCGTACGCACCTAGAAGAGAGAGGAGGAAGGAAAGCACATTTTCACTTATCAAATTATTGATTAATAAAACTGATGCAGGAGTACATTTGAGGATTAATATGGACTACATGTGTGAGGGAACTGGAGCCAAAGAGTGAAGAAACCTCAAGAAAGGTAGGGGAAAGAGTGTAAATGGTTGCATAATGAGGATCTATCCTCCTTTCTTTCCTCACCTAGGAAATTAGAGTTTTTTAGGATATCCAGTTGGTGATGTAGCTGCTCTGAAGTGAGGTTTAGTTCTTTAGCCTCTCGCTCCAGAGCACTTAGCTCCTTGCTTGCCTCAGAGTTACTGTCCTGGACGATGGTTAGGTCTCCTTCAAGCTGATTCAGAGTGTCGGTGGTATCGCTGATCTGCGCTCTGCAGGCAAGACAAGTATGGAGCGTATAAATTTGAAAACCGAATAAATCTATGAATGGGGTGAGTAGATTTTTTTCAAACATTATCCAAAATCAGGTATCTTTATTTTGATACCTCATATGACAGAAATACCAACTGTAGATGAATATTTGTTAATGTAACAGATGTACCTAAGATCTTCAATTAGCTCCATCAAGGTGGCGACAGCTGAAGCAGTCGCATTGCGTGCGTTGACAATTCCCTGAGCTTTAGCAAGCTTCTCCTCCAGGTCTCTGAAGGCCTTCTCATAGGGCCCAGTAAGCCCAGTGGTCTGAATCTCATGGGCACGCTCTGCCAGAGCCTTGGTACGGACTGCCAGGTCCTGGTGTGGAGAGAAAATGATCAAGAGGAAGATTATGGTTCACCTTAACCAAAAGGACTAAGATGAAAAACCCCTCTTTTGCATGAAATTCCACCTGCACGATGCGATCCCAGTCTCCAAAACACTGGTGACAGGGCTGACAGTTGGGGAACTGGCCAGAGAAGCCTCTAGCACACTGGTCACAGCGGACACCTGACACCCCCTGCTGACAAACACAGTGGCCTGTCACCCGGTTGCACTGTGAGGTCTCAATGCCGCGCCAGTCACAATCACAAGCTGGAGGGGGAGAGAAGGTGGGGTCCAGTGAACATGGAACAAGAGGGCATTTTTCAAATTAATGTCTATGTTAAGTTCAAAAAAGTGTGTGATACTAGTTTATTATGAAGGTGCTTTAAGGCCTCATACTGGTTAGTTATGGTACTGCTGTGAAATAAGCCACATGTAGAACTTTATAACATCCATTGTGTAACAACAATTCTGGGCTAAATTCTAAATTTATGTAGTTCATCATCACTAATCTTGAATGAAGTTATTCCCATTCCATATTACCTCATTTTCAAACAGTCCTGGTAAAAGGGACTGAACAAATCCATTGTCTGGAGCTAAGAAGAGACTTTGAGAGGGACATAAATGGAAGTAGACATCAGCTGCTCCCCTTCAGCGCAGTCATAAATAAGTCATAATTCTCAGGGCCCTTACTAACTCAACCAAAAGGGTTGTCATGCATTCTTCCTGGGGCTTAGCTTTGACATTTGCTAGCCTTTGGAACAAAAGTCTCCACCTACTGCTGGACTAACACCACCGCTGTCAGTGGAGTATGCATGTAGCTGTTAGTTATGAGTAATTAGTTCATAACTTGATTAGGGGCGAGTTTGTCAATGTGTGTCCAGTTTGTATGAAAACATTGGAGCTAACTTTTCTCATGATGCGATACTATGTCCTGCTGGAGCATCACAGTATAGACTCCTGTAACACCAGGAGTTTCCAACCTCTGCACTGTGTCCTGGGGTCTCCCCAGTAGTTCTCCTGACAGTCTGTGCACGTCTTTCCTCCAAAGCCATCACGACACTGACACTGCCCGGTGAACTGCATGACAGAGAGTTGGATAACAGAGGTGTGACACATCAGTTTCTCTGGTTTCTGTCAATGTTACTGGCTCATGTTCCTTACCTCATTACATGAGGAAGTGACTGAGTTGTTGGGATCACAGCCGCAGGGTTCACAGCCCCTTCCGCTGGCCAGGTTCCAGTGGTTGGGGGCGCAGTGGTCACATGTCAGACCGATGACATTAGGTAGACACTGGCACTGCCCTGTTGCTCGCTGGCACACGCAGTCCTCACGCTCCATACACTGGCTGCTGTCAGTACCCAGGAAGTTACATGTGCACTCTGAAGGGAAAACAGGCATAAAGCATGCCTTAATTATGATGTTACTGTTTTCAACAATATCAACATGAAATGTCTTTTCTTTTGGTAGATTTTAACACTCACTCCTGCAGTTGCGTCTGGAAGCATCTCCGAAGTAGCCGCTCTTGCAGATGCCACATTTGGGGCCCTCAGTGTTGTAAAGGCATTTCCTGCACTCTCCAGTTTGCCTGTCACAAGCGCCCATGTCTGACATGTCTATGTTGTTGTTGCACTGACACGGCTGGCAGCGCCCTCCGGGCTGGGAGGGGTTTCCATAGTAACCCGGGGCACATTCATCACACCGAGCACCTGATTTGGGAGAAAAAGGACAAAAGAAAGAGTTTCAATAGGAGATATGATAATTGCATTCATGCTACTTTTGCATAAGTATGGGTGAGGGGCATTACAGGATTTTCCAAGCTGTTTTAGGGTGTATGAAACAGCAGGAAGCAGGAAATGTGTGGATTTACAGCAGTGGAATCATCAGAGAGTCTTGATGTAACAAAGCAAAATAATCCTCCTCATACGGTATGAACTTTTTTTCTAGTCTGAAGTCCTAGTCTGGGACTAAAATGTTTTCAAAAGATATTTCCATTAAAAGATAAATGTTAGTTTCACAGTTGGCATGATCTATCAATGCAAAGAACATCCTAGCAAAACAGTATGTTAGTAGAATCAGTTTACTTATTATCACTGTATAGGATTGGGTTAACCAGCTCCCATTAACTAATTGTGTTTGTCATCACACCTCTCTTCATATATATATTATATATTCACAGAGGAATAGGAAATTAGAGACAGAAGAAGAGCAGGGGGGAGAGGTAAAGAGTAGGGCTATGCTGTCACAGGGAGGATTAAATCAGGGGTTCCCCAAATTTTCACCCGCCAACCCCCAAAATAACGGTGCCAGAGACTCATGACCCCCACTATCCTCGGAGGTGGTCGAGGCATAGAAACATTAAATGCACATGCACTAATAGGCTTATCCAAACACATCCAAATGACAACACGGAAGAACACGACAACCTAACAACTATAATATTATTTTATATATAGTAATTAATATAGGCTCGCATTAATCTCCACGTATAAACCTTAGTATTTACGAAACATATGTACATTGTTACTGTCATGTGCAAATTACATTTTGGGAATTTTTACTATAATCATATTTTTATTTACATGGTTTTATTCTAAATTTATCTAATCTAAAAAAGACTTTTTCTTATCATTTTTGAATTATATTTGATTTCTGGAAATCATCTCTACCCCACCATTGGTGTCTCGCGACCCCTACTTTGGGAACCCCTGGATTAGATTTAAGACAGAAATAGAAACAAGCATCAGATACTCAGGATCCCCCACCACAGATGCTTTAAACTGAAGAAAATCAACAAATCAGTTAGTGAATTGATGATTGAAAGTCACACAGCTATGATCCCATGTGCCTTAACTTAGGTAACTTAGGTGTTTACAAGTATTTAGTCAAATATTATGAAAAAACAAAAACCTGCCCCATTGTTAGTCAACACAAAGTACAAAAATGATATGTTCATAACTGCACCAAAGGTATGTTTTGCATATTGTAAAAAACTAACTTAAAGTTTTAAGACTTGGTGTTGTGGAATCAAATAGTGAAATGTTTTAAAGTGCATTCACCTGGTCATAATGGAAATATTTTGTGTCCTACTTCTCAGAGCTGTGACTTATGTTTCAGTTGCTTCAAAATATATCAAATGTAAAAATCAAAGTACCAGAATTCATGAGGATTCAACCTAATGTACTACAGTCAATGAAATTAGTCAAATAACAAATTTGGTTTTAGGTAGAGTTTGACTTAAATATTATTCAGTAAATAACTATGTAGATTAATGACTGTCTATCCTAAAATTGCTGAGAGTCATATCAGACACATTAGAGAGGTAAGAGAACATCTATCATCAGTAGTATACTGGTACCAGTACTGTCGCAGCTGTTTCACTATAATACTAGATATAGTACTATAATACTAGATACACTAGATGTGCACCAATCATATGGTGGTCTCAGTGACAGACTGGCCACTGAAATACAAAAGTAAAAATTAGATAGATAAAATTCTAAACTCCATCTTAAAAGGCATTTTTACATACATGAGAGATGTGTACATAAAGTTGTGTGTTTTTGAGTTACGCTCCAGAAATCCTCATCAGAGACAAATCCTAATGACAGAATGAGCCTAAGTTCGAATAGCAAGAGGCACCACTTCCAGTCATGATTGATGATTCTACAAAGTTTTGAGAACATTTTTGAGTTATGTTCCAGACACGAAATGGGACGAATGGAACCCATTCAGAAATCCCTCTTCCACCTTATTTGTGGTGGGGGATAAAAGGCTGGATGAAGGTCATGAATGAAAGAGAGAGAGGCAGAAGGGAAGTAGAGGAGTACTGAGCTGAAGGACTGAAAGAGGGTAGAGGGCTCAACATCAGGTCAGAGGTTTTCAGGTTTACTACCTCTTTGTTCCTGCACTTTTGAAAGTCAGTACTGTCCACTGAGTACCCAGACAGGTTGTTCTCTGGGAACTGACTGCTCGACTACGTCATCCATTCACAGAATTCACATTTTAAGTGTGCATTTTTTGAGTGGGAAATCAGACTTTTTCCCACACTCTGGCTCACATCCTCATATTGGGAACAGTAACAAAGACTTAGTTCAAACATTGTTTTGAAATAATTGAACTGCTGATAATATAAATTAGAGAAATTTATTTGAACCAAGTTCCATATAAAACAGTGACAGAATAGGATTCAAAGGATTTAACTTTATTCCGTGAACCAGGACTCACTCATGGACAGGAGTGCAGTGGGGCACAGCACCGCTGATGGGGAGGGTGCTGAAGCCATGCATGGGTACAGGGACAGGTAAAGTGGAGGGTGGGTGTAAATAGAGGAGGAGGATGTGGAGGATGAGTGGAATAGGCGGGGTCAACCATCATTACTCACGGTTAAAAATGGTCACCCCGGAGCGTTTAACAATCCCTGTGCCAGTAATACAGGGGAGGAGGAAATGACACAGGTTACCATCACCAGAGCCCACTGACAAAACATCATTCTTACCTCATTTGAGTTAAATCCTGCATCACATAAGGTCAAATATTTCATTTTATTATTAATATTTTTCAGAGGGAGTGGTTGACTCGAGGAACCTGAATACTTCAGCTGACTAAAAACATGAATGAATTGAGACTGGCACAAAGATGATGATGCAGCACTATGTGTGAAACAGGTTTAACAGGTGTTCACAATGTCACAGGCTGTGTAGACAATGAATCACCTTCTCTTGTTAAAATTAATTCCTATGTGAAATTCATTACATCCACAAACACACTGATCACTTAATCCCCATCACTTTGTGAGGATGAGGAAGAGAAACAGAGCAGAAAGAAAGGATTGATGAAAGTGGAAGAACAAAAAGAGAAATGCAGATGTGTTTACCTGTGTAACCCTGGTTACAGTTGCAGATTATTTGTCTGTTACGGTTGTCCTGGTAACAAGAAGCAGCGAAGTGTCGTCCACTGTTGGGCCCGTCTGGGCAGGGGCACGGACGGCAATGAGCACTGGACGCTAGGCCCAAAACTGGGTTACCATAGTAACCATTGGCACATCTATATAAATGACAAACGGGTATACCATAGTTAATGGTAATAATACTCAGCTTGCATATACAAGGAGGGTGTCTGAAGTCAGGCTCAGCTTTTCAACAACAACAGAAACCAAAGAACACACAACTGTGAAATGTAATCTAATAATATGAACATGTTATTTGTTGCCAAGTGAAAAAATCTGGGGAACCAAAACTAACAAACATGCTTCTGCAACAAGTATGCATCTATGCAATTTAAATTTCATTTATTGTTTTGTTGCCACCAAAGACATTATGTTTCCACCCGTGTCTGTTTAGTTGTTTGTTGGCTGGTTGGTTTGAAACTTGATAGAAAGATGGGGGCCAGAAAGAAGCCATTTAAGTTTGATGTCCATCCAGATAAAGGGGCTGTTCCAGGAATTTCTTTCCACTTTCTTTAACGCTGCGAGGATTTTTCAACATTTTCTCTAAGTAGACAAAACTACAGGACATGATTTCCATATAACTCTGTGAAAGGGTTGGGTATGGACCAGACAAGCTAAACGGACATGTAGGATTGTTAAGACTTAGCAGAGGTATGGACTGAGTGCCATTCTAGTTTAATATGTTTTAATTTATTTAGGATATTTTAAAATATTTTTTCACATTCTCATTCCAATGTCTACAAATTCTTGTCATCATTGTATCAGTGGTGTGAAATGGTCTTAAAATTACAATAACATTTGTTGTTAATTGTAGGTTGGTGTAGATTCTCATTCATCCAGGTCATGGTAATCCTTGAAGGTTGAATCTGAAGCAGTATAAAGACGTCTGAAGACGCAATTAACAATAATTGTAGTCATTTGTTGAACAATATATCATCTAACAAAAGTAGTCATGGTGACAGATCTTCTGATGCATTTGTTTTCTGATTAAACAAACTACATATTATTGTCTAAAGCTTTGCTTTATCCCCATAGCTCCATGATATTTTGTTTAAACTGAAGTCCTTGAAGGTTGATTCAGAAGCAACTGGACTTCTTTCTTAGCTCCAACTGCTTTAAACTGAGGTTGATCTCATGCAGCTTGGCCCCCTTCACACACAAACATCACCTGTCACACTTGTCTCCTCCAGTGTTGTCCCTGCAGTTGATGCAGGCTCCCGTCCTCTGGTTGCACTCTTCGGCGTGTCCGTTACAGTGGCAGGGTCGGCAGCTGGGGAAGCCCCAGTGACCCGCCTGGCATCCATCGCAGCGCTGACCAAACGCTCCTGGACGGCATTGGCACTGACCAGTGAACTTGTCACAGAGTCGAGTCACAGAGCCTTCCAAGCTACAACCACAGGCTGGACAGAGGGAGGAAAGGGATAAGAAGGTGTAAACAAAGGAGAGGAGCAGAATAGGAGGAAGTGAAGTGGACAGAAAGGGAATGAAATACAGAAAGAGAAAAGAGACAGAGGGAATAAATAATGAAGGGCATTAGATTTGCAACTACGTGATGAGAGACAGTAGAGGGCGCCAACAGCATACCACATAACTCATGACATGAGGTCACCATAATTAACAAACCACTGGAGCTGCTATATTAGCAGTTGTAATGTCTGCACATTTGTAAAAGTCTCATTAAACCCTGATTTTAATGACAAAATGAAGGATTAAGGGTGTGAAAATATGGAAAATTTCATGTATGTTACATCTAATTCTCATTAAACAAGTCTGGATTTCAAGGAAAAATTAGAAAGGCCCAGAGTTTCTCACCTATGCAGCCTGAGGGTCCAAAGCCATAAGTTCCTGGAGCACACTGGTCACAGCGTCGACCAATCACATTAGGCCTGCAGCGGCATTGGCCCCCACGGACATCACACATGGAGCTAATGGACCCCTGAGGATCGCAACTACAAGCTGGAGGAGGACAGAGAAGCACAGGCATGACAAAACTGAAACCTGACATATGGGAACATCCTGCACGTTGAATTCTGGGAACAGGAGGAACAAACAAATAACAAACAACAAATACATTCTACTGACTTAGCAGATCTATGACTATCAGGTTAACTTGATTTGTTATTAATTTTACAGGTCAACTAACTATGTTGCACAGATTTAAGATTTACTTTTTGTAAGGAATACAAAACGATACTGCAGCTATCGTGGGTAGTTTTTCATTCTTAAGAAGACGGGAAAACATTTTTGGTTATTATTCAGACATTTACTCTATTTAACGTTTGTTTATCATTTCCTGAGGGAAACATTTGGTTCTTTAGCTGTTAAATGCTCCACTTCGTTCACCAGGTAGTTGCTAACTGTGTCTGTCTTCTGCTTGTTGCTGAGCAGGTAACAAGTTTTCACTGAAAAGAGCTTTAGTTTTTTCAAATCATTTTGGGATCTTGGGGCTTCTGGAGACAAGCTGTATGTTTGTTTTAAAACAAGTCCCCATCTTCTTCAGTTGTTTCGGAGAATGCTGCAACACACTTTTGCTATGAAGTTCCAGATATGTTTTATGGACTAAGAAAGTTTACCTGACTTTCCATTAGCACAGGGGTGAGTAGATAATGACTGACTTTTTGACATTATTAATAATGTTAGCATCACTGAATCCAAGTAATGAGGCCATGCTTTCTTTACCTCCACAGGGAGGTCAGAGTAATCCTGCAGCCTTCTGCATAATAAACATGATAAAATAACTCACTCACGCAGAGCACCGTCATTTATAATAGCAGACATGCTAGTGATTAGCTTGGCACAGGGGTCACTCATTATTGGGCGGGTCGCACTCTTTGCCCCCTCATGGCAGCGATACCGCTCGTAGGTCTGCTTCCTGTTGTTAGAAGCTGGATCCCCTGCGTTGAACATCTCCATGGAGGACTGGCGTGGGATCAAGGCGATCTGCGGATGGGGAAAGACAGGGAGAGGTTTGTGTGTGGCATGAAAACTACTAATTCTTCACGAGTCTGATGCTTATTTTAGAGGACAGGGAAAAGAAGTTCTTCTCACAGAGTCCACAAGGACGACAGCGTTGGCTGCTCCGTTGAGGATACTGTTGGCATCCTGATAACGGTTGAACTCAAAATGGAGCGTGTAAGTCACACCTCTCTCTAGACACACTGGATGAAGAGGAACCACAAACCTGGACAAACATCAGCAGCACACAGTTAGTCAGTGACTGTGTATGTGTGTGAGTGTATGTATACTGTAAGTTTGAAAACAGACCTAGATCCAGCCGGTAGGGAGACGGTGAGTCTGTCATCATCTGGGATGGTGTTTCCACAGGGGCTGCTGGTAGGAATCGAGCCTGGACGGATCACTGTTATTTGCACCTCCTCCCAGTCACGAGGCATCTACGTACAATCAGTGCTATATTTTTAATATGCAGTCAAAAGGAAAGATGGCCATCAAAGTATGAGAGTATGACAATGGAAGGACATTGAAGGACAAATGGCTTATAGTCATACTAATAGTCAGGGAGCTTTGTCTGTACTGAGAAAGCTGCGCATAAGTAGAGATATTCAGTTTGAAATTTTGTGAAAAATGCTTATTTGCTTTCTTGCCAAAAAAAAGGTTGATAACACTCTCTATCAGTTAAATATGAAACAGGGGTCAGGATATGATTTAACCTAAAGCTTAACATAAAGAATGGTAAAAGGAATTTGATCAGAGGGGTCTACTATAAGCAGAGATGATGAAGGAACATGCACACACACAGACCTGTGACTCATAGCGGATAAGCAGGTCATATTCCATGGAGTAGGGGATATCACTGATGAGGAATTCCAGGGTGCCACCCTCAGGTACCCGAGCAAACCCGATGCCTGTCCATGTAGCGGGGCGACCCAGCTGGAGGTCCCTGGTCTCCACTGTGCAGCTCTGAAAATATACAGACATAGTCAGATATATTTTTTACATACTAAAGACAAAGAAACACCGCAACACAAATGAGTGCAGATGAAGACTAAGGGTGGGCTCACCTGCCCCAGTTTAGCCAGCTCTGCCTCATAGAGGAAGTGATCCAGAGCCATGAAGTAATATCCAGACTCCACCTGTGTACACTGGCGTCCTGTCATGTGACTGCGGCATCGACACTGACCACTCTCCATGGAGCAGCTATAGAGAGGTGATAAATAGCTGTGTTATTTCACTGCTACAGTTACTGTATACATCCAGTAATATAGGCTTTAATCAGCAATGTACACAATCACTATTACATTTTTACAGATAAGCTCCTAACATTGAAGTTAAACGTAATTTTTTTTACTAAAAACATTGATACCGCATAACAAGAGAAGCTAATACGAGTTTACAGCCATGCTAATGGCTGTGTGAAGCTGTACTTAATTGGATAATAGCAGAGGTTTGAGATAAATGCTAACATCCAAAAGCTAACATGCTCCCAATACTAATATGTGATGTTTAGCAGGTATGTTTACCATGTTAACCGTCTTAGTTCAACAGGCCAGCAAAACATCAGATCATTAGCAATGACCTCAAAGAACGATGGGAATGTCTGGTGTCATGGTGATGATAATCAATTAACGAGATCACCAAATTTATTACGATTCTTCTTGGGGCAAACACAAATGCACCAAATTTCATAAAACATCTATCCAATAGTTGTTGAAAAGTTTAACTCAAAACCATAAATGTCAACGTGCAAAATTTCAGGTCGGACAAAAGTCACTATATTGTCATCATATTAGCATGACAGATAAGAGATGTCAACCTATAGTAGTGCACAAATGAATCCATTAAATAATTATGTAAGGAGTGTGGCAAATTATTACTCCCAGTATAAAGGTGGAGGCCAATAAATGTGAGTAAACAAAGCTGCACTTGCAGTGTCCTGAAAGTAGCCTCCATGTTATGCAGTAATACTGGATGTGTGACCTGTGACTGAGGATTTAAGCTTTGCCGTCACTCACCGGTTGTCCAGGGCTCCTCCGATATCACACTCACAGGCCCTGCAGCCATTCAGGTCGTGGCTCAGAGCCCAGTGTTCAGCCTAGAATGACAAACAGAGGGCAGAGTAAGTGACAGAGGACCACAGCAGTCAGCTCCAGACAGACAAGATGCATCACTCTCCCACCTCATAGCTTTAGGGAATATCATGACTGCCCGATTTCAGTCATCAGAGATTTTCATCTCTTTCAAAATGAGCTGACTGGATTTTTGATCGATTATGAGACTGAATTTTTTACAGTCTGCAATTTTTTTAATCTAAACTATGTTTTGCCTGATGTGCAGTATTTGTACTGGATTTTGTTGTGTCTCCTTTAGTGTTAAATAAGAATCTGGTCACTTTTATAGTCTGCTTGCTTCAATCCAATTCAAGTCTGTGGCCCACACTTAATCATCAATCATCTACAGTAATACTGCTCTGCTTGTAGTTGTTTTCTTACTAGTCTGGTGGACTAAATAGCTATTTGTAGAGTGAACAGAGAAACTGTATGGTAGGTGGTAATGTCCTTTTCATTAACATTCACTCTTCAGTCAAACAGTTTCTTTTAATGTGTAGAAGGAAATCAGTGAGAAATTTCTTCTTTTCTGTATGTACTGTAGGTTGAATTTTGTCCAATGTTGACATTATACTAATGCTACTGAAATGAGGATGGTCAGAAACAGGATCTACTTTCGGGCCAGGATCAGGCCCCTGACCATTTTAGGCCTTCTGTAACCCACACCAATCGGACAACCCTCAAATCCCTGTGTTAAATTTAGACACAGGGCTCAGGAAGGAGCTCACATTCCTGCCTACACTATTCCTGGCTGTGTAGGTTTGGGACAAGAGGTTGAATTATAATAGGAAGCTGATCATGAGCTCACATCATGGGCTGCTGGGTAGAGAGGGTGGGAGGAAAACATGAGAATGACACAGAGAATGTGGAAGATTAGCGGCAAAATTTAGAAGCAAAGAGGGAAGAAAAGATCAGATAATATGGGTTATGGAGTGAAATGTAAGGAAATGAGATTTAATGTTTGCATTCATATTTAAATGTATCATGTTTAGAGTCAGACATCTGGTGATAAAGGGACAGAAGTGGTCAAAAAAGAAAGAGAATGACAAAGAGATGAAAATGGCATTATAGACAGTCAACAGGGGGAAAACAGGAAACATATCAGAAAGTTTTTACTCACATCACCACAACTAGGGCTTAATGACCAGGGCAGAGAATGAGTGAGAATGAATGAGAGTGATAAGCTAGAAAACAAAAAGACAAGTTGTTTTTGCACCGTCTTACCAAACACTGGTCACAGCTGCGTCCAGTGACAAGACGCTTGCAGAAGCAGTCTCCACTGACTGGGTCACACTGGGAGCTACCTGACACTGTTCCTCTACGGTCACACCGGCAAGCTGGTGGCAGAGGGTAGAGGGTAAAAGTCATGAGGTTTCTCACAGCTAGATAATGAATTATTGAAGTACATTGAAAAGCAGAGATCAATATGTTAAATCAATAAATCTTTGTCAAGCTCATTTCTAAAACAATGTCTATGTAACCTGGATTAGTAGATCAATTATTACAAATCCAAGGATCAAGGGCACAATTACTGCTGACGATCTGGGCAATTTCTCACTTTCTGCTTCAAATGACTGTTTTTGTTTGATTCAATCACCAAAGTGTCTCTAAAAACGTCCTCTGTGTGTTCAGTCACCAGATTCCAGATAGGACAGGAGCTCATCAAAAGGCTAATTTTCTCATCAGAGTCACTTTGGGTATTAATGTTTAATATCTGTGTATAAGCAGTAGACAGTCATTTGTTGAACTTTTCTTTCCATGTGTTTGGCCTCCCATGTAACACAGTCTGCCCTCGCCTCATGGTTGGTTGGGGCTACAGTATATTCAGCCTCAGATAAGACCTGCAGACCCTACTCAGGGTTAAAAAAAGTCCCCAGTAGTTACTCAGGATCCTTTGGTCTACATGGGCTCATAAACAGTTATGTTTATTCTTATTATTGATATTTTACACTGTCCTATCTGTGCTTTATATCCATCCATTATTCATACATTTATATTTATACTCTGTGTCTATTGCACAGTGTGTTAAAAGAAGACAGTAAGCAGTATGTATGGTATGAGGATATAGAATGTGTGTATGTTTATTCCCCCATTAAGTGCTTTTTAGGTTAGTATTAGTGCCTTTTCTTAGTATGGTGTCATTACTTTTCAGCATAGCACTTTTAATTTTGCTGTGATATCTGTTTATGTTGCACCATATGGTTAAAGGAGAAAATCATTTCATCTGTGTATTGTACTGTACATGGTTGCGATGACAATTAAGGTACTTCACTGGACCTATTTTGCATTTTCACAGAATAAAAGTCATCTTTTGTGTAGACATAATTCTCCCTAAAGGCTGAATTTATTGAAAACCAATTAAAGATAATTGACTAAGGACAATAACCTTTGTAGTGAAGATGGAAGCAGGAAATTATTGTTTTTAAAGGTTAATTTTCTGTCATTATTATTGTTCTAGCATGTTTAAATAAATCTGCTTGATTATAACATTTCTATGTGTGAATTGGAGTGTACTCACGCTGGCAGCCCTGAGGGTTGTCGGCACTCAGGCCGAAGAAGCCGGTCTTACACTTGTCGCAGCGTGGCCCCTCGACATTGGCCTTGCAGCGACACTGACCTCCGACCAGGCCGAAGGAAGGCTCAGTGTGGCTGTCGCAAATCCCTCCATTCTGGGAACCATCTGGGTCGCAGTCACAAGCTATAGGACAGACCAGGACAGGTGGATACCAGGTGAGAAGATGAACTTTTGATGGTGCATATCTAAATTTGAGTTGTTATTATGGAGTGTTGGAATGTAATTTCATTGTGTTGATAATGTGGTGTGTAACTGGACCCCAGGAAGAACAGCAGCAGTATTTGTATCTTTTTGTATTTTGTTTTCAGCTTTCAAAGTTATATATAGATAAAAATAATGATATGTATCTCTAATGGGTCCGTTTGACTTACTGACACCAAAATGGATATAAGGACATTTTTTGTTTGGGCAAAAGAAGATAATTCTAAAGCGGTTCAAACACAAACCTTTGAGCAACAGCTTGAACCAGGTAAACAAGGTATGTTAATCTTTCAGGCTTCCTTGATTTTCCCAGTCACCAGCTGCAGTTGTGAAGTGCCCTGCCATGACTACACACATGGCTGAGGAATACAATGGGTCAGTAATTTGGCTATAATGTCAATTGAGAGGGAGATGTTGGCTAATGTGGACCATGGGGAGGTCATTGACAGATTTGCAAAGCTAAAATCAAGATGCTTCAGCCTAACACTTCCACCTTCAAAGCACTAAAAAGAGAGAGAATGGAGGGAGAGAAAAGATGGCAGCAAATGATGGAGGGAGGGAGAAGAGAAAGTAGTTGATGATTGAGGGAAAGCATTAGGTGATGGAAGGAAAGCAGCAGGTGAATGAAGGAAAGCAGCAAGTGATGGAAGGAAAGCAGCAAGTGATGGAAGGAAAGCAGCAGGTGATGGAAGGAAAGCAGCAGGTGATGGAAGGAAAGCAGCAGGTGATGGAAGGAAAGCAGCAGGTGAATGAAGGAAAGCAGCAAGTGATGGAAGGAAAGCAGCAGGTGAATGAAGGAAAGCAGCAGGTGATGGAAGGAAAGCAGCAGGTGAATGAAGGAAAGCAGCAGGTGATGGAAGGAAAGCAGCAGGTGATGGAAGGAAAGCAGCAGGTGATGGAAGGAAAGCAGCAGGTGAATGAAGGAAAGCAGCAGGTGATGGAAGGAAAGCAGCAGGTGAATGAAGGAAAGCAGCAAGTGAATGAAGGAAAGCAGCAGGTGAATGAAGGAAAGCAGCAAGTGAATGAAGGAAAGCAGCAAGTGATGGAAGGAAAGCAGTAGGTGAATGAAGGAAAGCAGCAAGTGAATGAAGGAAAGCAGCAGGTGATGGAAGGAAAGCAGCAGGTGAATGAAGGAAAGCAGCAAGTGATGGAAGGAAAGCAGCAGGTGATGGAAGGAAAGCAGCAGGTGAATGAAGGAAAGCAGCAGGTGATGGAAGGAAAGAAGCAGGTGAATGAAGGAAAGCAGCAAGTGATGGAAGGAAAGCAGCAGGTGATGGAAGGAAAGCAGCAGGTGATGGAAGGAAAGCAGCAGGTGAATGAAGGAAAGCAGCAGGTGATGGAAGGAAAGCAGCAGGTGAATGAAGGAAAGCAGCAAGTGAATGAAGGAAAGCAGCAGGTGAATGAAGGAAAGCAGCAAGTGAATGAAGGAAAGCAGCAAGTGAATGAAGGAAAGTAGCAAGTGAATGAAGGAAAGCAGCAAGTGAATGAAGGAAAGCAGCAAGTGAATGAAGGAAAGTAGCAGGTGATGGAAGGAAAGCAGCAGGTGATGGAAGGAAAGCGGCAGGTGATGGAAGGAAAGCACCAGGTGATGGAAGGAAAGCAGCAGGTGAATGAAGGAAAGCAGCAGGTGAATGAAGGAAAGCAGCAGGTGAATGAAGGAAAGCAGCAGGTGATGGAAGGAAAGCAGCAGGTGATGGAAGGAAAGCAGCAGGTGATGGAAGGAAAGCAGCAGGTGATGGAAGGAAAGCAGCAGGTGATGGAAGGAAAGCAGCAGGTGATGGAAGGAAAGCAGCAAGTGATGGAAGGAAAGCAGCAAGTGATGGAAGGAAAGCAGCAGGTGATGGAAGGAAAGCAGCAAGTGATGGAAGGAAAGCAGCAGGTGAATGAAGGAAAGCAGCAAGTGAATGAAGGAAAGCAGCAAGTGAATGAAGGA
This sequence comes from Chaunax sp. Z400, assembly GCA_037577475.1. Classification (NCBI taxonomy): domain Eukaryota; kingdom Metazoa; phylum Chordata; class Actinopteri; order Lophiiformes; family Chaunacidae; genus Chaunax; species Chaunax sp. Z400. Next base: position 25,727,026 of record CM075195.1, read on the forward strand.
AAGCAGCAGGTGAATGAAGGAAAGCAGCAGGTGAATGAAGGAAAGCAGCAGGTGAATGAAGGAAAGCAGCAAGTGAATGAAGGAAAGTAGCAGGTGATGGAAGGAAAGCAGCAGGTGATGGAAGGAAAGCAGCAGGTGATGGAAGGAAAGCAGCAGGTGATGGAAGGAAAGCAGCAGGTGAATGAAGGAAAGCAGCAAGTGAATGAAGGAAAGCAGCAGGTGATGGAAGGAAAGCAGCAGGTGAATGAAGGAAAGCAGCAAGTGAATGAAGGAAAGCAGCAAGTGAATGAAGGAAAGCAGCAAGTGAATGAAGGAAAGCAGCAAGTGAATGAAGGAAAGCAGCAAGTGATGGAAGGAAAGCAGCAAGTGAATGAAGGAAAGCAGCAGGTGATGGAAGGAAAGCAGCAGGTGAATGAAGGAAAGCAGCAGGTGAATGAAGGAAAGCAGCAAGTGAATGAAGGAAAGCAGCAGGTGATGGAAGGAAAGCAGCAGGTGATGGAAGGAAAGCAGCAGGTGATGGAAGGAAAGCAGCAGGTGAATGAAGGAAAGCAGCAGGTGATGGAAGGAAAGCAGCAGGTGATGGAAGGAAAGCAGCAGGTGAATGAAGGAAAGCAGCAAGTGAATGAAGGAAAGCAGCAAGTGAATGAAGGAAAGCAGCAAGTGAATGAAGGAAAGCAGCAAGTGAATGAAGGAAAGCAGCAAGTGATGGAAGGAAAGCAGCAAGTGAATGAAGGAAAGCAGCAGGTGATGGAAGGAAAGCAGCAGGTGAATGAAGGAAAGCAGCAGGTGAATGAAGGAAAGCAGCAAGTGAATGAAGGAAAGCAGCAAGTGATGGAAGGAAAGCAGCAGGTGAATGAAGGAAAGCAGCAAGTGAATGAAGGAAAGCAGCAGGTGATGGAAGGAAAGCAGCAGGTGATGGAAGGAAAGCAGCAGGTGATGGAAGGAAAGCAGCAGGTGAATGAAGGAAAGCAGCAGGTGATGGAAGGAAAGCAGCAGGTGAATGAAGGAAAGCAGCAGGTGAATGAAGGAAAGCAGCAAGTGAATGAAGGAAAGCAGCAAGTGAATGAAGGAAAGCAGCAAGTGAATGAAGGAAAGCAGCAAGTGAATGAAGGAAAGCAGCAAGTGAATGAAGGAAAGCAGCAAGTGAATGAAGGAAAGCAGCAGGTGATGGAAGGAAAGCAGCAGGTGATGGAAGGAAAGCAGCAGGTGAATGAAGGAAAGCAGCAAGTGAATGAAGGAAAGCAGCAAGTGAATGAAGGAAAGCAGCAAGTGATGGAAGGAAAGCAGCAGGTGATGGAAGGAAAGCAGCAAGTGAATGAAGGAAAGCAGCAAGTGATGGAAGGAAAGCAGCAGGTGATGGAAGGAAAGCAGCAGGTGAATGAAGGAAAGCAGCAGGTGATGGAAGGAAAGCAGCAGGTGAATGAAGGAAAGCAGCAAGTGAATGAAGGAAAGCAGCAAGTGAATGAAGGAAAGCAGCAAGTGAATGAAGGAAAGCAGCAAGTGAATGAAGGAAAGCAGCAGGTGATGGAAGGAAAGCAGCAGGTGATGGAAGGAAAGCAGCAGGTGAATGAAGGAAAGCAGCAAGTGAATGAAGGAAAGCAGCAAGTGAATGAAGGAAAGCAGCAAGTGAATGAAGGAAAGCAGCAAGTGAATGAAGGAAAGCAGCAGGTGAATGAAGGAAAGCAGCAAGTGAATGTGAATGTAGAGTGGCATGCGTGTATGTTTATTCCCCCATTAAGTCCTTTTTAGGTTAGTATTAGTGCCTTTTCTTAGTATAGTAAAGGAAGGAAAGGTAAAGAAAAGTAAAAGTTTAACATTTCAGGAGGGAGGCTTATTCCCTTAAAGGCAAAAAATTACATGAGAAGATTGAAACTATTCTCATTTGTGTCTGTTAAATATGAAGGGTAGCTGTTTGCACCTGTTTCCAGTCTTTGTGCTAGGCTAAGCTAACCGACTGCTGGCTTCAAATTTACACCCAAGAGTGGTTGAATGAATTAACGCTCCACCAGAAAGCAAACAAATGCATTTCCCAAAATGTCAATCCAAATACGGTGCAATGGAAATGTATTTTCTTTATCCATCTTGAATAATGCGTTGACATTCTCTAGCATGATGTGAATATTCTGCAAAAATAGTGAATGCAATCAGATTTCTTCATCAAAAGACATGTTAAACCGACTGCAAAACTTTGTACATGCAGCCGTCGATCTTGATTTAAGTTTTTTTTCTAGTATATATTTGCTGATATTTTTGAAAATTGGCACCATTAAAAGCAAGCCAAATTGGCTATTAGCAGTTCTCATTTATCCATGCCCATGGATGCACAGACAGCTATCACTGGATTACTGTGGTAATGGTAAAACCATTTGCAGTTATTCTGAGACAAATACACACTCACCTATGCAGACTCGTGGGTCCCTGATATCCTTAAAAGGGTCTTTGTAGTAGAAAGGTTTGCACATCTCACAGTTGCGTCCCATGGTGTTGTGCTGACAGTCATCACACACTCCTCCACTGACGTTGCCAGTGGCCAAGTAAACTGCCATGTCAAAGTGGCACAGGGTAGAGTGGCTATTGCAGTTACACTCTAGAAAAAAAGACATAAACTCATCAAGCTCATACGTCAACTCATTCAGTCATATGTACGTTTCAGCAAATGTTTACTATCCACAGGCAAATACAGCCCAGGTTAGATTTCTAGAACTGTAAATACCCCAGACTCTCAGTCAGTGAAAACCATTAGCCTGCTGATAAATAATCAATTAGAAAGTAGCACTTCATACTATCCATTTTTCCATTCATGTTTATTGACCATATTCACACGGCAGCCAATTTCCTTTGACATAATGCTCAGGGTAGGAAAATCAATTGCTGTATTGATGTGTTCCTGGATGAAAGTTGTATAAAAGTAGAGAATCTTTGAAATCATTTCACCACTTCTCAATTCATCCGAAAGTGAAATGACAATGGAAGAGAAAATCCAAATGAACATAGAATCTTATTTCAAGGTAGAACTGCTTATTTGACAACCCATTGGCTCCCAGTAGACAACAGCTAACAAGAGCATTCAACATTACTGTTTGATATTGTGATAAATATGATGAGAAAGATGTAAATTAATAATAAAATATCAACGAACATCTTCGGCACATTTGTGCCGAGTAATATTTATACAGATTACATCCAATACAAAAGTGTGTTCCAAGCACTTAGGCTGGTAGGACATGCCTGGTTTGCTATTATAGGCTAAGTTGTATTGCAAGCTTGATAATATTGAGTGAGTTTACTTCCAGGCTTAAACAAATGGGTAAAGATGTGCCTTAATATAACAGAAAATGTTTTTCTTATCATATTAATATTATCAAATGGTAATGTTACAAAGGAAATGGCTGAACGCTAACATTAGCTGCTGTCAAACAATAGCTTTCAGCCAATTGTTATCAATATGTTCTTTTACTTTGAAATGTGGCCAAATGTCTCAAAGTCCCTTCAGCTGTTGATCAATCGGGAAGCAGGTTTCATACATTTGTCCGACTTTGCAACCTGGAACAAGCAGTACGGCATTTGAGACTCCCACTCTGGGTGAGACGTCTGTTAGCTAATCACTCTGAAATGTTTAATGTCCCGTTTGCTTGCACCTCTGCACTCACTTTTGCAGGCGTTGGTGTTGCGTCCCTCAGCTGGTCTCCAGGGCAGGTCGTTGTGGAAGTCATGACATCGCTCGCAGTTCAAACCTTTTGTGTTATGGTTACACACACACCTGCCGTGAACCTTTAAAAGAGATGGGTGAGGGCAATCTATATGGTGTGAAGAACTAAAGGTAAAGTAAATTACAGGATGAAGACTAAGGGGAAAAGTACTCACTCACCATTCCTTCAATATCATCCCTGATGCCATCAATGGGCGCACACTCCGAGGCGTGGCCATAGCAAAAGCAGTTTCCACGTACGACGAGCTCATATATGGCGTAATAATACTTTTCTTTGATTTCAGCTCTGGGGTCCAGCAAGTTGTCTCCTAGTGTGTGAAGCTTGGTGAAGTTCACTCTCAGGTTGGTGATCTTCAGCTGGTCTGTGGAGGAGAGGACAAGACGAGAAGAAGTGGAGGAGGAACAGAATGCAGGTATGTATTTAGAACGGAGGTTCTAGACCCTTGAGTTTGATTTAAGCTTTCTGTTACATGAAGACTAATGCTTCCAAATACCAACTAAGACACCTTCAAACACACACACTCTGTATGAAAGATCATTTGCTTCAGCGAGAGGAAGGCAAGGCCAGATGTGAGCATGTGACAAAGTACTATATGTGGGTTTTTTCCCTGGCATCTTGATGTTACATTGAGGTTAAACAATTAGAGATATGTGGAGTTTTTAAGTTAGGGTTGTTAAGATCCTGATAACATTTCAAATATTTCCACCTTGTAAGCAAAGTCACATTAGGCGTTTTTGGAACTAACTGTTCTGGGGACTCTAACCACCCACTTGGGAGTTCCTTCAAGAACTAAATACCTTCAGCATCATTTTTCTGTTTGTTTTCACATCAATAGGAACATAAATGACGTAAGCTGCTGCACGGCTACCACAGATTTTTGGTATTGGTATTTCCTAAGAATGTAATGCTCAAGTTTGTGTTAAATGCACATTAAAGGGGTATTTTCTCTATCTTGTCGTTGCTCGAGTTAATCAAGAGCTCCGTGAAAAAGCATTTGTAAAATTATTTGCTGTAAATGGTCAACTCCTTGACCTAGGTTTCTTTGACTGAGCCAAACAGTCTCTCCAGGGATCCAGCAAGACACTATTGAAATCTCATTAATGAGTTTAAAGTACATTTCCAGAAGGGAGGAATCTAAAATGATAATGGAATGTGGTGTTGAAATGAGTCTTCCCACATGCTGCCTCTTTATCCTCTCAAACTGTTTGGGGAAACTTCCTAATAGGGAGAAAGATAACAACTTTCCAGAGACATTTGTCTGCCTTTTAATCCTGTCAATCTGCTGGAAAAACCATGGTCAGAATATCCTCTGCTGTTATAGTCCAGCTGTTCACCAGTAGCCATCAAAACACACACACACACCCACACAGCTGCTGAAACACCCAAGAATGCCACTACACTTCACACACTTTTTCACAAGAGCACACACCTTTCCTTTCTTTGTCATACACTCGTACTACTGTGCTTCCCAAGGGTCTACTTTCTCATGTCAACACCAGAGGAAATATGGACACACTAACAGTGACTAACATTAACAATAACAGGAGGCCACAGAGTGAATACACATTAAAAACCAATGTTACTGACATCAAAAATAACTATCCTTCCAACACAGGAACTACACATTTTAGAACACCTTCATTGTCAGCATGATGAATATAATGAGGAGTAATGAGGTGTGCGCTCTCTGAGTGATGTCTAGTCTGATAAGGAAACAAGTGAAAAATATACAAATCCCTGCAAACTGCCGCTTTCAGGAGCCAAACGACTGAACCTGAAACTGGAATATGTAACCATTTCCAACTAATGCATGTATAATGAGAGCAGACAGCTGTGATTGGTGAAATTTTCCATAGAAAAATAAATAAATAAATAAAACATGTTTTATGCTACTGAACAGAGACTTCTCTCAGGAGAACAAGACCCTGTAGTTCATCAAATGGGCTCTTGATGTCAGCTTCTGGTAGATACTGGTGTTCTCTTATGAAACCCATTTTTAGCCTATATTCATTTCCATGTTAGTAAACTGGCACCATTAAATCTATGCAAAAGCAGCAAACAGCAGTTCCAAGTTGCAATTTACAGATAGATAAAATGATAGATAAAAACAACTGGATTATTTGGAAACTTGCAAATGACAAGATTCTCAAGTTCTGAACTTTCTATTTTCTCTCGTTTCTATGTGGAGTTCTGTACGTTTATTCACAATGAACATGAGATAATGAGACGTGTAAATGTATCATTAAGTTCCATGTCTGTGCTGAGTTGAAGCTCTGAGAAGGAGAACCATTTTTCACTCAAATTCACCTGTGCACTGTTCAACCCCTTCAACTCTCAAACATCCCACTGGGGACTACAGAGGAGCACAGAGGAGAAGCAACCATAACCTGAAAATACCTTGTAATATAAAAAAAACAGATTTTTAGGCAATTTCCATAAAATGTTTAGAAAATAATATTTGGAAGGCTGGTTAATAAACCGCTGTAGGAAATAGCTAACGTGTAATTAGTTGTAAAAGCTGGTTTTAAGTCACTTTGTTGTCATTTTCCACTTTGTTTTAGCGAAGAGAATCAGTCAGACAAGAAGTGGCTGTTTGAACTTTTTGTCATTCTTCGAGCCTTCTTGACACACTTCCTCCTCCTCCTCATGTGTATCATCCCAAAGGGATCTCAAAGTCAAATGGCCAGGGTTAGAGTTCAGGGCTCTATTTTGGGTTATTTTCTGCCAATCAGAGGCAGAATCTGTTTAGTCTGGAAGGCTAAACTGCACTCAACTAAATTACTTTGGTAGTTGACTTATTGTCTTGACAACAGCAGATAAATATGGATTGCTCAGCTGTGAAGGGGTCAGTCACAGTGAGATATTTAGCAGCAGAACACGACAACCTCTGCTGCCGCATTGGAAACTGAGGTCAGGTTTCTGGGAAAAGCTCTCATGTCCTGCCAGTCTAAACAAGAGGGCCAGGAGAGTGAGGCTATGCGGGAGAGACAGCTGCTTTCCACATCTCTCTGTCTTCCACACAGCAAAGCCATGTTTCAAACCCCAGAGAGAGAGGCAGCTACAGTCCATAATGTCTCACAGCTGGATTACAAGAGCTCGAAGTGTTGGCTTAAGGTTGATGTATGGTGACATGACTGTAGATTTAAAGGAAGAGAATAGACATATAGTATAATGACAATGACAACAAGAGGATATTGATGGAGACAGCATTAAGGCCTCTGCATAGCTGGAATCTGAGGGCACTGCTTTAACAAACTCGGTGGTTTGCTTCTGACCAAGAAAATGCCTGTAAAGCCTAGAAATGTTGATACGAGACGTTCTTTTCAACCCATGTCCATTTAAGATGTCTGGCCCTTTACAACACTGTTGAATGTTGGGAGGAACTACTGTGCTATTCATTTTGTGATCCACTTGGACAGATGGAGAGTAGGTAGCGTCGTTTGTTAGCATTAGCACTGACTCCCACCAGACCCCTTTGTTTGATTTAAGCTCCTACTTGAAGCTCCTGCACATCAGTACCACTGGTGAGGTTGTCACAAACCAGAATGTTTTAACTTCCATATAATATATAGCATTTGATAAATTGTATCCTAATTTACAATGTATCGAATACTATATTTGATACAATGCAAATATTGTATTGTTTTAAGCACACGGCATCGTAAAAGTATTGATTCATTTGACAAACTTAACCCTCAGCAGATCCATAAACAGTATGATGTGTGTCTGCTCTGTGTAACCTCTGTCACTGAGTGAGTATGAATGGGGTATCAGTGCTGTGTGCGTCACAGAGAGTGGAGGAGTGGGGCTAGCATTAGACGTCTCTCATCCATGGGTTCAGATGAGGTGGTGGCAAATGACCTGACTGTCAAAGGGGAACGGGAGGCTCTTTAACATCAGCACTACGTATGGTTTGAGTCACATCACAGTCACATAAGGAAATACAAATGTTGCACATGTTCATACTTTTGTTGAAAAGAAAAGTGTGACCTACTCTGGATGTTCGGGCTGTATGGATCCTGGATCTTGATGGCTGGATCCAACACTCTGTAGATGGCCTAGACCAGGATAATTAGCACACATATCACATGTTAGAAGTGTTTGAGACTTGGAGTTATAATTAAAAACTTTTGAAGCAGACTTTGAACTGTGTTCTGCACACCTGAGCATTACTCATGTGCAAACTAAAGACTTTTTCATGTCCAAACATTTGAGTTCTTCTGTTTTTTTTCCCTTCATCTGGGATTAAATCATCATTTGGATCATGATTTAAGTGGAAACTTGCCATGTGAAAAGCTAATTAAGCTAGGGCTTTAAAGGAATAGATCAACATTTTTGGAAATAATCCCCTCTGTGCTTTCTTATTGAGAGTCAGATGTGAAGATTAAAACCACTCTCATGCCTGTATGATAAAAAAAACAAGTTGGAGTCAGCAGACAGTTGGATTAGTTTAGCATGAACAATGGAAACAGCTCGTCTTGCACTGATTGTTTAAAACAAGTTTAAAAACATTGGGATTCCTCCAGAGACTCTAATTTTGATGCTACCTATTTCTTTGTTGTTTGTGTAATTCATACACAAACTATAAAAAAGACAAATCAACAGATTTTGTTGTTATTTTGTTGTGCTAAGTTAACTAACAATGGTTTTATCCTAAAATGCTAAACTTTTGTAGCGTTTTGGCTGTTTGTTGACACAACAACAGTGTTTTCATGTCCTGATAAAGAAAACTTTTGAGAACGACTCAGCTCCGCTTCGGCCATGCCTAATACAGTTCCACCCTAATGCGCGTGTGGACAGAACAACAACAAAAAATGTCTGGTTTAGTTTGTGTTGCTGACTCTGCTGAGTCTGTTTATACTCCTCTAATGTAGATTTGCTGCACCACTACTGTGATCTTATTCTGTTGTGTCGATTTTGAAAGGTTACACCGCCAGCTACAGCCCTGGCATTCATACTACAGCGTTTTCAATCTGGTTTGCAGGTCCGTGAGAACAGGGATCATTTTGAAAACGTTGCCATGTGAATGCAACATTTTTGTAAAACGCAAAGGAAAAACTTTTCCCTTTTCTGGGAAACTGCTGTCATGTAAACAGGGCCTGAGATTAGTACGATAAAAGGAGTGGTTTTGATATTCTAATCTAATCCTCAGCAGGAAAACAAACGTATTTCTCAAAGTGAAAACTATATGTGAAGGCTGAAAGTGTACAGTATTTGTGGGGCTACAGCCATCACACGATGTTAGATCTCAAACATTGAGAACAAAAAATATAAATAAAAAGTACCTATTCACTGAAATAGAACAAGTTGTCATGTTTATCTTGAGCATTTTGATCATTGTTTGATCGCTCACCTCTCCCTCCGTCGATGGCTCAATATCAGAGTAGCGCGACTCACAGATGACATCATTAATGGTACGCAAAGTACCTTGGGACACCCCGGGAAAGTCCGCAGCACAGTCATGGGAAAAGTAGCGGTAGATCTGCCAGGTACGACCAAAATCTGCTGACCGCTCAATGAGCATGGCTGCAGGACGGAAAGTCTGCAAGAGACAGTAGAATAGAGAAAGTAATAGAAAAGAAGAGAGACACTCTTTTGAGCTTGGTACAGATCAGTAACAACTAATCCTACCTTGTAGGTCATAATCAGGTGAGTGAAATGAAACTCTGCCTCCAGATCCAGCTGGATAAAGACATCAGACTTTCCTGGGAGACAGAAACACTGAGTTTTTAACAAAAGTCCAACATTTGACATTTAGTAACTGTAAATAAATAATTCATAAACCACTTCCTTGTTTTCCATCTCTATCACAAATGTCTGACACATGAATGACAGAGAATAATGGCCAGCTGCAGTGAATGCAGTAGCAATCGTGCCTTTTGGCTTGAGGAATGGCATCTTGACAGGAAGAGACATTTAGTCTTGGCAGGAGAAATGTAGCGAGGATGTTGGAAAAGCCCACACACTTCCTGAGTACCAAATATTCTGAAGGGCCACTTTACTCATTCTTGTTACACTCTTGTTCTCTTTATTTTTGTATTATGCATAGAACACAAATAATGCAATTTATTTGAAGTCAAACCAGAAAAGTTTTTTCTTCTTCTTCTTTTTGTTGTTTCAAACACAAATGCAAAACAATTAGTAGAGAATTTTGTTTTGATGCTGACTCAGTTACATGTTTAGCAAACACACATCCATGTATCCTGCAGTTTTTTAACACTTATGTATAATTTGCAGATGTGTGAATGTACTTGGCAAACAGTCTTTTCCTGAGGCCTGCAGTAAAAGCCCAAACCAGAGGTTCTGGGCATTATGAAGCAAAGGAGAGATGCAGATGGTATCCAATGCTATCTATATGGTCAACCTTCCTATTGATGCTGCACTAAGAAATATTTCAATATGAACAATGGCTCAAAATAACTTTGTGCAATGTGAAATGTGTTGCTTGTAGTACTGAGCACAGAGAATTATCACCTGACTCTGCTGCTCTGCAGAGGCTTTTAGAGTCTCTCAGCACATTGATGTGGTTGTATGGCCCACAGCTTTTATCGCTATGACCTAATACCTGTTTTTATAGGTGAACAAACAGGCAACTGTTTGCTAACGGATGGAAATGTTAGACAACGTTGTGATGTTCGCCTTGTTGTGTAGTTCGGATTCTGTTCAGTCCTGTTTTGAGTAAGTGAATATCTGCTTGTGATTTTTGAGAAACAATTCACCAAAAAAACCAAACTCCAGTCAATATCTGCTCAACCCCATGTCAAGTCTGGTAAAGTTACTTAGTGCGCAAAATATTTCTGGAGCTTCAAAACAAAACAGTTCTGTTTTAAAACATATAAAAAGAAGCGCTCCATGCAGCTCATACAGCATAATCCATGTGTCCATAGCCTCGAGATCCCACACAGATTTGAAGACGCTGTTAACACCCTTTTTCAGCTAAATTCTTCTCTGTGGCCTCTTAGCTAAAAGCATAAGTGCACACCCAGTCTGAGGAAGGTGGCTCAGGATCAAAAGCGTGTCTATGTGGCGTTAGATGAGAGCTAGGAGAACATGCTAACTCTGCACACCTCAGTGTTCACCTGCTACCCAGAAGATGCATCACACATGACAGAAAGGAGCTCTGCATCAACAAGCATCTGTATTGTATCTAACATTACATGTTAAGAATACATTAGCATACTGAGCTTTGCAGAGATCATGTGTTCTGTATGACCATGTCCATGTATTCGAGCTTGTGCACCTTCCTCAGACAGAGTGTGAGCTAACATTGTTACATAAGAGGCTACAGTGAAGATTAATGCTTAAAGAGGGCATAAATAACTTAAATTCTCCTCAATTTGGGATCTTGAGGCATCTAAATATTTGGATTACACCGTATGATCTGTATGGAGTCAACAGTCTCATTGTCTTCAGTTGTTTAGGAGAATACTGCTATAGTGTTTTACTGTGAAGCTGCAGAAATGTTTTGTGGACTAAGAAACTTAACCTGCCTTTCCATCAGCATGGGAGTGAGCAGAAAATGACTCAATTTGAATTTTTGGTGAACTAACTTGAACTAACACTTTGGCATCACTCTGCTGAAGGCACTTCATGTCAAAAATTACAAGTTCTTATACAAGCATATACTGCAAGCACAAATATCGTGTTGTAGGTCTAAGTGTTTTATAAAATATGACCCACCTGTGCTGCGCTGCTTTCACTGTTTCTACACAGAGGATGTATTGTAAAAAAATGATAAGAAATGATGTCATTAAAAAAAACATACAGAATTACTCTGTATTTGGTGAATAAAGAAATGCTGACGTGAAGTTGTTCAAAAAATAAACCTGCTATGTAGACGAGGCTAATCTATAGCTATTAAGTTAATAAAAAGATAAGGTTTAACGTGTGAGCACAACTTTCCCTGGACAAAGAGAGCATCACTACTCACCACTCCCAGTTCAATTAAGTTTTTATTATTTGGAACATGAGGCCAGAATCTTCCTGACTTATGGCGAAAAACAAGTCCAACAAAAGGTAAACAAGTTGTATGCTTGAGTGTTCAGAGGAATCTAATCCTGGGTATTTTCAACAGTGAATCTAGAGATAATAAATACAATCAGGTGGAATATGTGGTCAAACTAGCCCTGTGTATTTGGTAGCCAAGAATTTACAGCAGTCAATAAGAAATAGTGCCTTTAAAGGGTAAACATTGAACCAAAGTGACTTAATAAATGACCTCTTTTTTTATAGTAAATTGATTTGTGTAAATGTTTTAACTCACTAAATGGGTGAGTCTTCCAAACTAGAACAGATACATGCACACATAGGCAGGATCACCTACAAATCAACAGCTGACAAGGTATGGGAAGGAACAAGATGGAAAAGAAAGAGGAGGAAGGGTGTGACACAGCTAGAACCAGAGGGGGGAAGAGAGGGAGATGGAGAGAGGCAAAGAGTGACAGGACAGTTCAAAGAATAAATACATTGGATTTGCTGATAGACTTTGGTTGGGAATGTCACTAAACTGTAAAGTAAAAGACAAAAGAATCCCTCTGTTTCGCTGCCACTCATACATATGCATGAAATCCCATGAAAAAGATTCTCTAATTAATAAATGCACACAATCAAACCACTGTAATCTATATCTAAAAGGCGCTCTGTGCCACCACCACCATGGAAATACCACAAAGATGCCAAGGAAACGCAGCAGCAACAAGGAGTAAAAATAGCCACTTCCTGTCCCCCTTCTTCTTCTTCTGTTTCTCTCAGTTCTATTCTGGGTCTGTTGCTGCTGCACACTGCCGTCATCAACAGCACTCCTTTCCAGTAACACGGCTCACAAACAGCTGAAAGAGCTGAGTCTCGAGTCCATCTGGCTCCTCTGTGCAGAGCTTCACAGTCACTCATTGTCTCTGAGTGACACTACATGAGTTCTGATTGGCCCTCTCCCTGTCCCTTACTATGGTCCCGTCTTGAATCCTGTCTCACTTTTATCTTTCCATCAGGGTATTTACTTCTCCCCTGTCATCCCTCTACTGTTTCTCTGTTGAGATGCCAGCGCAGAGCCTACTCTGTCATTAAACCCATCTGTAGCTCGGCAGAGGATGTTGAGTTCAAACTTAATGCTGCTTCTCTATAGTCACCAGTTCTTTAATCATCATGGTTTCAATTAACTTTCAGGATAAATTTCCAATAGAATCATTTCTACCACCTCGTCTTTTTATATATCGTCTATCCTGCCATTCCCCCATTCTAGTCTCAAACATGAAGGGCTTTATCTATATAGCAGTGCCTCTAAGTACCCAATTTGTTTGTCACATGGACACCTTTGACAGGGTGCAGGGCTGATTTATAACATGCAGAATGAGCAGTTTACTATCTGGAGTTATTGATTTTAGGAGCGATGCAAATCACTTATTTCAGCTTTAATTATTGCAAACTTTTAGCCATGAAAATAATAGCAATAATCACTGTGACACATCCTAAACATGGATTTTTGATCTCAAATACGGAGTACTGAAAAGTATATGGGGATATTATATGATTATTATATTATATGTACATTTAATTACTTTATTTACAGTTATTTAACTCTTTATAAAGGATGTATTATAAGATGATGCCAGTAGATATTGATTTGGTGAAACTGTGTTGACAGATCATCCCAAGTACATTAAGTATGGGACAGGTTAAGATAGTAGAAGCCAATAATGATTACTTTAATAGCTAATAATAACTATTGATCTTAGTTACTTTACTGTGTGCTGCACAATAAGCTGAAAAAGTCTCTTCACCATTCTCTGACTGCCACCAGGACTTCTTGCGGTGTGGTTTGAAGGTGGTGATAACGTTCTCTATCCGATGATTGATGGTGTTGTACACCGGGTCATACGGCCGTCGAGAGTCACAGTCGAAACATTTCTTCTCATCCTGCAGCACAACAAGTAAGGTCACATCGTCAGAGTGGGAACACTTCAGGGTTCAAGGAGAAACTCAGAAATGTAAACAGATGCAAATTTAAACTTCACTGAAGTGTACAAAACTAATCAGACACACACTGACCTGCAGATGACTGACTATGCAGTAGCGCTCTTTTTTCCTCATCCCACATGTGGATGAGGCCTTCAGGTTCTTCTCTCGTCCAACCAGCAAGTCTCCTGTTGCTGGGTAACAGCTGCCCTGGGCACAGCCGTGGCTGTGGTCAGGCTCCTGGGCAACCGCAGCAGCCAGGACTGGAAGAGGAGAAATTTATGATGAACATGTAACAGCAGGTCAGAGTGGCATTATTTCCTGACAGAGCATCCAATCATAAGCTTAGGCTGACAAATAAAGCCTACAGTACCCTTCTTTCTATCCAGCAGAGGAGACAATATGAAAAATGTGAGTGTTTGTCTGCGTTACCTTCATTCTTCTACAGTAAATGAAAGGGATTTAATTAAAGAAACTTAATCACAGCAACACTACATATGTTATACTTTACATTCTAGAGAGGATATCTACTCTACGTCATCATTACATCCACCATGGAGGTCAAGTTTTCACCTGTGTTTGTTTGTTTTTTTGTTTGTTGGCAGGATTACGCAAAACTGCAAGACAGATTTCCACAAAACTATATGAGCCAGGGGCCTTGCAAGAACCTATTAAAGTTTGGTGCAGATCTGGATTGAGGGGCAGATCCAGGAATCAGAAGTGTTTTTTATTTTTCCAATAATCAAACATATTAAAGTGTTTGACATCTATGAGAATCTATAATGTGCTGCAGAATCTGTAACTACTGGATCAATTCAAACATGTATTTGTAGGTTTAATCTTTATTTAGCCTCTGTTCCATGAGAGCTATGCAGACGTATGTGGGACTTTGTTGGAGGTAGGCGCTCTTCTGAGTGTCATCCAGTTCTTTATAGGATTTATAACCCTTTTCTGTGGAACGAAGAAGAGTAGGACACCCACTAGTGTGAGCAGGCTGTGGAGTTTCACACATGATCCAGGCTAGTATAATGGTTGGGAGGAAGGTTGTGTTGGAGGACCTCAGGAGAACCATGTTTTTTAGAAAGAAAGGCCATCCTGGTGTAACATGATGTAGCTTCCCTTTGCTTTATGTGAGCTCAACAAAGCAACTCCTCTGAATGGATTTTTAGCTAAGGCATTGAAAGAAAAGAAATGTGTGTCACATGTGAGACGTTTTCTTTTAACCTCCTTGAAATTCAATCTAATACCAAGCACAGAAACTAATCAAATGTGCTATGCTTCATAGCTCTTTGGAAAACATCTTCTGGATTCTTTCTGTGTTGAGGCCTCATAAAGGTCTTGGGTATGAAGGGCTCATTAAATTGGATGTTTACACCCCACAATTAAACAGCTACTGTTTGATCAAGAACTGATTCAGTGTTGAGACAACATCCAGTGGGAGGGGGATTATCCACCCAGCAGGTTAACAGGCCCTGCTGTCTGCAGGGGTCCCAAACAACTGATCTGACCAGAGGCCCTGGAAACAGCCTAAATCTGGAAACAAACCAATGCATGTCACACAGAGGTCAACTAAGACCGGCACTAGGTGGGAGAATAGCATAATGAAAACTAGAATGAACTCAGTAAAGCGGATACCTCCATCAAGGCCTAACAATCCTACATGTCTGTTTACACTGACTGGCCCATTCCTCACCCCTACACAAAGTATTGTACAAGTATGGAAAATGTTCAATAATCTCCATGAAGAAAGTGAGGAAAGACTTGCTGGATCCTACGATCAGATCTTAACCCAAATATACTGAGTTCTGTCTTAGTGCATGCCCCTCCTTCCACAGCGTTCATGGAAGTCTGTCCAGTAGTTTTTGACTAATCCTGCTAACAATCAAACCAACAAACAAATGGACACAGGTGAACACACTACCCCTATGTTGAATTATGGAGCTGATACAGCATGGGAGCCTTGGTGTGAGTGAACAGACATATGTGTGGGAGTTGAAATAAACCTTATAAACTTTCATGACAACCAGCAGCAGCCGTCACACATTCCAGTGATGTGACTCTCTCCTCCTACAGGCCTCTGGGACCTGTAATCTGTGAGCGTTGCTATGAGGAAACTGCTATAAGGAGAGTGGAGAACCGAGGGTGCTGCTGTCAATCTATGGTCTGTCTACAACAGGTGTTGTTAATCCTCCCTCCCTCCAGTCTACATGGCGACATCTAACAGCTCTGGCTTTTAAAGGAAAATGTAAAATAAGTCTTTATCAGGACTTAGATATTATAAAAGAAGAGTTGACTCAAAAAAATTTTCTGGGCTGTGTCCCAATTCAGGGGCCGCATCCTTCAAAGGACCCGATCTATGCAGTCCTGTCCTTCGTCAACTGCAGTAGACAAAGGCCAGGCCGCTTTGTGCATTGAGACGGTCTACGGAGAATCTCACCAGCTCTTCCTGTTTTTGCCCTTGTGTCACAAGGTGCTGTGCCTGTCGCCTAGCAACATTACTGATTGGAGTTGACTCGTAGTAGTAAGTTGTGGTAAAAGACATGTAGTAGAAGTAGTAATAATAATAGTAGGTGTATTAAAATTTGGATTTGGAGTTGAACAAGAAATGGAGGCAAAAAAATGTTAATTTCTTTTTTTTTCTTTTTTTGGTGCTCGTAATCACCAGTGCACAATGAATCTTGGGATAGGGTGGACCACGAAGGATCCATCCAGTGGATGCTTCACGGACCGGGAAAAGGAGGCTGCATTTGTGGGTCGCATTTGAAGGAGTCTCTGAATTGGAACAGGCCTAGTCGCGCCGCAGTGACTCATTTGGTCTGCAAATGCAGCCTTCAGAAGATGCTGCCCCTGAATTAGGACACAGTAGTTATTATTTATGCAACCCCATGATGATGGAGAGTCAGGTGAAGTGTCAACACAGCAAAAGAGAGTTGTGGCATTCAACAGAAGAAGATGGGGACTTGTTTTAAAACATAGAAACCAGACTGAAAACAAACATAAAATGACTCCATACAGCTCGCAGGACATAATCCAAGTCTGCAGAAACCCCAGGATCCCAAACTGATGTCAAAAGATGTCCTTTACACCCTTTCTGGGGCAAAGACAGCACAGTGGTTGGAGCGTGCACCCGACACACCAAGGCTCCAGTCTTCTGACGTTTGGGGTGGGCTCGATTCCTCCCGTGGCCATTTGCCACAAGTCTTCCCCCCACTCTCTCTCCCATATTTCCTGTTTTCAAATTTATTTGAAAAAAAGATATTATTTACTCCCTTTTTAAGCTGAATTATTCACTGTAGCCTCTAAACACATGCTCATGTGCTGCTAGACGAGATAAATGTGAAATCACGATCTCTGCAGTGTTTACCCTCTAATCTGAAGCTGAAGTCATACACAACAGAGAGAGCTTTGCTGAAGCAACAAGTACCTCAGTCGGATCTGACAATACATTCTCTGGGTTCTACACAGTTTCAAGCCCATGCACTTTCCTCAAACAGGGTGCAAGGTCATTTGTTTAACTAAAAAGCTTCGAGTGAAGATTTCATCTTGACATCCTTTCAAATCAGTCTGGGATAATGGGTCTTCCGGAGACTTGGATTACACTGTATGGAGTCATTTCAGGCTTGTGTTTGGTTGTTTCTTTTACATTTTAAAACAAATCCACATCTTCTTCAGATGTTCAAGAGAATAGAGCAACAATGTTTAGCTGTGAAGCTGCAGAATGTTTTGTGGATGAAGAAAGTTCACCTGACTGTCCATCATCATTGTGAGTTAAAAGATGACTGAAATTTCATTTTCGGGTGACTTGTTCATAATGAAAGGCATACAGGGAGACAGGTAGCTTCTAGAAGCTCTGTGCAGGTCTATATTCACTGATTTGGGCAGACAGAGCACTATCACAGCCTGACAATGCTTTGAGGCCAGCTGTAGATAGGGAGACCGCTGGGAACAGTGCAGAGGAGGATTTCACATGGACACTCACACAAATAGATACACAGATCTGTGTTTGCCTGGCATCTGGAAAAGTCTTAGGTTGGTGCCAACAGACAGATACAAGCTCACAAACACATGCTTTCAGTTCGGAGGTGTGCACCTGTTCATATAACCTACAAGCACATAACCTTGTACATATGCTCTACTTTTCAAGTAAATGCAACCATCGAGCACCAAAAAAGACACCTATTAGAGGATTTGTTCAAATATAACCTGCTTCACTTTTATCTTAATCAGTGAAGACATAATTTCCCGTGATAAAACAGGCCTGAGGTCATTCCCATATCTTTAATCTGTCTCAGAGAGACGAAGGAGGGGACACAAGCAGGGCAGGTCAGATGGGTGATGGGATGGGTGAGAGAAAAAGACGAGGACACGGCACAGAGCCTTTGTAGAGGCAGACCCAACCAGACACAACTTGATATCTACTGGCACGCTCTCAAAGCTGTGTGTGTGTGGAGGGAGGGTGTCTGAGAGGTCTCATGTGATGTTTAATCACTAGGTCTCCCTCTGTCTTTTATCTCAGTTTGTTTCTGTCTGTGTTTGTTTGTCTGCTACACAAGCCTCACACCTCTGCTCAAAACACGAGCTTCATTACCAAAACAGGAGGGCAGATTACTTGTTATTACACGTTGGATAGGGCTGAATGAAAAGGTGGACAGGTGGAAATCACTTCAGTTTACACAGATTTATAACGTATGCGTTCACACATATCCAAACAACAAATGATGTTTATATAAACTCTGCATAAGGTGATACATTTCCTATTATTATCATCACAGGGAAGCTGTAATAAATAAGGTGTACTGGGTGATGTTAGAGCCGTCATGGGTCGTATAGCTGACAGCAAGCAGATCTCTGCTGCTTTGATGGAAGAGGTAAGAAGAGGTAGGGATGAAGGAGAGGTAAAGAGATAATACTGGATATGGTATTATGTTATATGTGACTTTATTCATTAGAATTACAGATATAATTTATAAAGGACTGATCTGTCTATAAGTGTACATTTACAAGCTTAAAACCTCTTATATTTCTTTATTACATTTCATATTCATGGCTAAATAAAATAAAAATAGTTCCTTTTTTCAACTTATTGTCCAGTACCTTAAATGCAGTGCTAAAACCAGAGTCAAATCCCTTCTGTGTGTCCACATACTTGGCCAATAAAGCTGCTGCTGATTCAGATTCAGTAGAGCGTATACCCCCACCAAAGATGAAAAAGTCTACATATCATTTAAGCTTGCCAGGCCCATGTCTCACCCCACTAGAAAGTTTCGTGGAAATTGGTTCAAAGTTTCTGTGTAATCCTGCAGACAAACAAACCAACCAACAAATAAACAGACAGAGGAGAAAAATATTCCCTCCTTGGTGGAGGTAAAACCGTCTGTATTCTGGGAAACACTATACTTTTATTTTTTCCTGACCGTTGGAAGAGAAGATGGATAAAATTAGTTTAGAGATAGTGGTTAAATAGATAAAGATAGTGGTTAAATAGATAGTCTGACCCTGTCCAAGAACTCCAGGAAGCCTCGTATAAACCTTATTTTGCCATATTCATGCTTTGGTTTATGCACCATACCTCCCACCGACCAACAAATAGACAAACAGACGCGGGTGAAACCAAAACCTTGTTGGCAGGGTTTACAAGCTTACAACCTCTTATATATCGGCTCACTATTATGAAATAGGCCTGGTTTTTCTTACCTTAGGAGAAAATCAGAGAAATGTTAGTCATTTATATTTCATAGAATGTAGCTGTAGCCTAGGACTGCAGCCAAATCTGTTTTCATTGCACTGATGTCTTGGCTATAAGCCCAAACTTTACACACTAAACACTGAGGATGTCCAGGGACCTCTTAAGGTGTGGCCCACAGTTCAGTCCTGGGCCCCATTGTTTTTGGTTGTACATGCTGCCACTAAATCAACATTATGTAACCATTATTTATTATTCTAACTTGGGTGAGCAGGTAGGATCACAGAGCATAACGTGACGTCACACACACCACCAACTATCACTGAGTTTGGTTCAACTGGAACACAGGTGGACCCAGTGAAGGCTGCTGGTGGGAACCAGTATAGAGCCGGAGCTTGGTGAGCAGGCAATGGAATTGGGCTCAGCAAATAGACAAACAGACGCAGGTGAAACCAAAACCTTTGCTGGCAGGCTGTGATTCCTGCTGCTGTTTGCACTAATCTTAGTGCTAAACTAGGGTATACATTTCGTCTGTGCTTCGAACTGTGTTCTGCTGTCACGTTAACTAGCTCAGTGCCACGTCACAAGTTTCATTGATGTGATTGGTTGCAGGTGCATTGGTCAGGCGATGCCAGGCTAGCTTTTTTATGGCCCGTGGAGGCTTTCCAGATGCCTTGACTCAGTTTGAGTGAAAAGTGGGCAGGCAGTTGACCATCTGAAGTGAAACTTTATGCATGACTTATGATACGCTCCCTGCATTTCAGTGAAATATTCCTGTTGAGGCTTTAAGGTGAAGCAGTGGTTGATTAGACATCAGACATCATTCCTTAATCTTCTTTTCTTTCTTTCCTCTGCAGCCATAAATGGAGAGGCAGAGAGGAATGCAGGCTGACAGCTGAGAGAGGAGATTGTGCTGCTGTGGTGTGTGTGTGTGTGTGTGTGTGTGTGTGTGTGTGTGTGTGTGTGTGTGTATGTGTGTGTGTGTGTGTGTGTGTGTGTGTGTGTGTATGTGTGTGTGTGTGTGTGTGTGTGTGTGTGTGTGTATGTGTGTGTGTGTGTGTGTGTGTGTGTGTGTGTATGTGTGTGTGTGTGTGTGTGTGTGTGTGTGTGTGTATGTGTGTGTGTGTGTGTGTATGTGTGTGTGTGTGTGTGTGTGTGTGTGTGTGTGTGTGTGTGCGTGCGTGCGTGCGTGCGTGTATGGGGGGGCGTCCTCGGCTTACAAAGCACTGCTGTTCAACCAGCCATTAGCCTGTAACAGCAGGTTATGCTCTGTATCCCATATAGTGCACTGCTCAGCTTGTTTTGACTTTTGTTGACACATATGACAATAAAGGGTAATTAACAAACTGCTTTTATTATCACATATGTGACAATTTTCATATCACACCACAAATTCTGCTTTTCTTTAGTTGTCATTGCCCACTGCTGTTAACCTATTCCTGTGTAACACTTTTTAAAAAAAAGGTATATCATTATGCTCATTCCAAAAGACAATGAAATACGACCCTATGCCAGCAAGTCTTCCACATGAGGCAATGCTTTAACTGTCAGATGCCGTGACACAGAACGTATGGTACAGTCTATAGGGTAAGTTTCATTCTCACATGAGATCCAGCCCTGCCCCTTTTGCCCCAGGTGAGCTCAGGTTTTATCCCGAGCTTTACTCCCTGCCTTTGAATCCCCTGCTCTCAACGAGTCAGTAACTGAAGGTGCTACACACAATGTACTTTTCTTCCATTTCATTGGAAAAAAAAGAAGAAAAAAGCTAATGCATATGATGCAGCAAATGAAAAACTCAAGCTGACAATGAGGGAAACAGACCAAGCCTGGATACAGTGTATCAAGCAGTTCAAGTTGGCTTTGGGCTGATTCACAGGGAGAACAAAGGAAGAATTAGAAAAGTTAAGGGTAAGAGCATGCTACTGTATTGTTTCCTCCATACAGATGGATGGATGAAAGCCGGGGGTTCAGATGTGGCTAAAGCTCACTGCATGGCTCCCCAACTCATCCCACATGACCATTTAGCCTGCTTAATATCTTTTGGGCATCTGCAACCTCAGCAAGAGCCCGAATCACATCTTTGAATGGTTTTTACTCATATCGATCACTGAGAAAGTGCTGATTTGTGCCTTTGGCCTGCGAACTCCAAAAACTGTGGGCGAGTAAAATAATCATTGCCATAATCAAGTAATGTTAAACGAGCACAAGAACTGATCACATTACGAGAGTGTAACACTATTACTGTAACCAGTTTAATGATAGATACAAAACTTAAAAAAGGAAGGATTTTTGTGGTTGAACAAATGAATTATTCCTGAGACATGAAATTTGATAGAAACTTGAACATATATTAATAACCCTAATAAAGTAGAATTCAATAATGTAGATATGCAAACGTACATTTTTCATTCTATGCTATGGCAATGCCCTTAGCACTTCTTTCCTGCGCTGAGTTGGATTTGAGAAATTTCACCTGATTATGAATAATAAAGCACTATTCCGACCATTAGTTGCTTTTTCAAGGAACTTATTAGATATTTCTATAGTAAATATCTGAAGACTGTTCTGTTTGAGCTAATGATGGTTAGTTTATGTCTTGCAGTGGGTAATGGAGTATACTGCATATGAGTATACTAACTTGCGTAGTGCTTGAATTTCAACAGTGTAGTGTCGCAAATCAGATACTGCCGCAGTATACTTACCGGAAATGACAGCCACAACATTTTACTGCAAATATCACATCACTACATCACATCGCTTTTTCATTAGACTAAAATGAACAGGTCAATGTGCTCCATGTTTCATCTAAAATGGTACTTTGTTCGTACTTTTATTTATATGTTGCTGTTGTTCTCCGCCGTAATCATCGCTTTCTCGGCCGTAATTTTCACAAGCTTGATACGACTTGTAAGCCCCTCCCCTTCTCGCTTCGTAGAAAAGATGGCGATCATTGAGGGTGAGAAGTGTCCATCGTTCCACGCTCAATTCATGGGTCGTTTTGAGTGTGCCATCCTGGTACTTAAAGTATTCTGCATTTTGGTATACTTAGTAATGTGAACACACTTAAACACCCAAACTGGGACGTTTGAGTATGGAAGTATGTGATTTGGGACACAGCTTTGGTGGGAGAGTGAATACTTGTAATTTCCAAAATGTGCTATAGGTAACCACAGCTACAGCGAAGGGTCAATGGAACACGTATGGGAGATTCTGGACCAATATGCATCACTCTCCACCACAAAGCTCCCGATGAGGGTATATACTTGAAAAGAATGATTCAGAGTGACGTTCAGGGACTTGAAATCTATGACAAGGTGGATTGAATCTGCTCTGAAGTCTTGTGGTGGCCCAGTATTTTACTTTATGTTGGCTTTTTCTTTCATTTGTGAACTATCTGTATCCATCCTACATAGTATCTAACTCCTCCAGTTCTGTTGGGGGCGGGAGGATTTGGCATCAACTTGACACATTCCACTGGGACCAGCTGGCGAGTCACAGTTTGCTGTCACATCTATACATGTACACAATGCAAGAAGACAAACAAATAAACAGAGAGACACACATGGGCAGAGATTTTCTCAGACAGGAGGGTTCAGGGTTAAACACAACACACTACCAAGAATATTCAGATGGGCGCATCACAGCGTCGGATCTAATATCAGCTTCCGTATGACTGTGAGCAGACAAGAATAGCATCATTTTAGGACAGGCAATGAGCTGCATGCCTGACCTGAGTGAGTGTGGGACGTATTAGCACTCACCATCAGACAGCTACTTCAAAACCTGGGCAGAGAAAAGTCAACAGCCTTTTATTCCTAACTCCTCCTGGCTAATTAGTTTACATTCTCCCTCTCCATCATCTCTTTGCTCTGCACTTTGCTGATGGATGGTCAACTCCCACAGCCAAACATACAGCTGTTCTCCTCCCTCCCTGCCTTTATTTAGCCTCCAATCTCTTTTTCTTCTAACGTTGACTGCACCTCTGACTCCCCTCTCTGCCCTGCCGTTCACCTTCCTCACTTCTTTCATCCTCCTTTCCTCAATCAGTTGCTTATAAAAATAACTGCTGACCTTAGTGTCATGTATTATTCAAGAATAAACTGGAGGGACAATGGCAAATTCCAGTAAGATTATTTTAATTAGTGAAGAAGCTATTATGAAATAGGCCTGGTTTTTCTTACCTTAGGAGAAAATAAGAGAAATGTTAGTCATTTATATTTCATAGAATGTAGCTGTAGCCTAACACTGCAGCCAAATCTGTTTTAATTGCACTGATGTCTTGGCTATAAGCCCAAACTTTACACACTAAACACTGAGGATGTCCAGGGACCTCTTAAGGTGTGGCCCACAGTTCAGTCCTGGACCCCATTGTTTTTGGTTGTACATGCTGCCACTAAATCAACATTATGTAACCATTATTTATTATTCTAACTTGGGTGAGCAGGTGGGATCACAGAGCATAACATGACATCACACACACCACCAACTATCACTGAGTTTGGTTCAACTGGAACACAGGTGGACCCAGTGAACCGGTGAAAAACGGAATAGAATTGGAGCTTGGTGAGCAGGCAATGGAATCGGGCTCAGCAGGCTCTACGAACATCATGACAGAGGTGAAGAGACAGAGGAAGCCAAGAAAGAAAAAGAGTAACCAGGAAAGCGACTGGACAAGAGTAAATCTCAGACTGGCTTCTAGTTATTGGCGAGAGCTTTGAGTAAAAAAGGCTGCATGACTGACACTGTGCCGGACATCTTGCTGTTGGACTAGGAGTTAACATTAGCTGGAATGCTGAATTATGTTTTGCATTATTGTACATGCTTGATATTCTGTGTTCGCAAAAGTTTTCCACTCACTTGTTTTTGATCCTAAACCAAGTCAGTCCAATTTAACAGTGGTGTAGCCAGCCCAGTGGAATGTTATAGTCAAGTGTAAAAAGCAGATTGTGTCTGGTTCAGGCCATGTTCACTTGGTATGCTACTAATGGCAAAACATATCTGAGGATGCTATGCATGTTTACTGCAAGACATAAGCTTTCAAGATATTATAGTGTCATTATGCTGCAGAGTTTACTTCATTGTTAGCACATTCATTACATGTGATAAATTGTTGAGTGGTGATGCACTCTGGAACTGTGGAGGCTCCAAATCACCCAAAAAACTATTTCTACATAATGTTGCTTTTAGATTTATAAACCACAAAGCACCTTTTTCCATCCAGTGGACATCCAGATGTAGACCCGAGCTCCACATCTGAAGCTTCTTGATCTGAACCTTTTCAGCATTCTTGTAAATTGGCCCATGCCCCATCCTTTAACCATGTTTCATTGTAATGCATTCAGTAATTTTGCATAATCCTGCTGACAAACAAACAAATGTACAAAACACAAAGTCAGACTAAGGACACTTGGAGGGCGCATACCTCTGCAAAGCAAATTTAGGAATCCTATTATGACAATGCCATGATCCATCCTATAATTCATTTAAAAAAAGTCTTGGATCCATACCATCTTCCAGACCTCCAAATCTAATACCTGTTCTCTTCCCCACCTTTCCACAAAAATTTCACTGAAATCTGTTCACAATGTTTTGAACACACGTACCAATCACATAATCTCCTCCAACTCCCATTGGTGGAGGCAATAAACCAACCTACCAAGGAAGCAATGGACATAGATGAAAACATAACCTCCATAAGGCGTCTGTGTTCTGCTCCATTGTCTCTCATTAACTGGTCCAAGACTGAAGGCTACAGTGATGCTGCATTTAATTCTTAAGCCACCAAACTCTGGAACAGCCTCACTGTAGATTAAAAAAAGTGCACCTCACTTACAACCAACAACTTACAACTGCAAAACACTTAATGGTTTGGCTCCACAGGAGATCTCTGACCTGCTCACTGATTACAACCCAATCAGGTCCCTCAGATCGTCAGGTGGAAATCTGTTAAGTCGTACCTAGAATTAAATCTATCTTTATTTTTATATGGACAATGTTTTTATTATATATATATATATTATTTATATCCCTGAGTTTGTCACTGACCGTCTGTTTGTCTGTCTACGAGACAGAGGCTCCCAGTAAGCATGGCCACAAGCTGGCCATTTCATAGGCTATTAGATTAACAAGGCATGTCACTGGGAGGCAGCTGGGGGAGATATTCACATTCCTGTGCCATCCTGGAGACGTCTGAATCACACCATGTTGGAGAGGAAACACCAGCAACAGGTGGACAGTGGACAAAACAATGTTTGTTCTCAACTTAGTGGAGGAAAAGACACGTGAAGCACATTCAATGCTGCTCCTTCTTCTGCCCAGCCTTCATTCCCACATGTATGCAGTTACTAATGATTTATTAAAACTGTAACAGTCTGACCTCTATGTTCATCCTTGGAAAATGTCAGCTTCTGATAGAAAAAAATCAAACCCTTAGTTCACAGTCGTTGGCTCTGCTCAAGAAACTATTTCAAGTGCAGCTGATGGTGGAACATAAATGAAGACCCTGATAAACACAAGGTCTCACTACTATAAATTCATGATTCCTCTCTGTTGCTAATTTCTGCAGCTTGAAGGACAAGTCATCTACCAGATGCGAGGCACACATGGCCAACACATGTTGTATGCAGCGGTCAACCAGCTTGTGCATCAGCCAAAGAGAGTGAGTTTTGGTGGGTTTTGTTAGTGATTACAGTGTTGTGTGTTTGCCTAGCTGCTCAGAAACATGGAGCGCTGTGCAGGGTAAACATGTGTTCACTGGAGGTGCTAATCAGAGCCTCTGACCAAGAAAATCTGGCAGCACTTAAGAGGGAAGGCTTGGTGAAAACAGCAGCACACATGGGACCTGTCATTAGTTGAGACGTGCATTAGTGTGTGTGTTTGTGACCTAAATGCATTTATGTTCCTCAGTATGAAAGCTTGCATGTACACCTCTGGCAGCAATGAGCTAGTATTGTTTTTTCCTGTTAAAGGTTGAATGTTTCCTTCTGTGTGGCAAAAGGCAAAGGTCAACTACTGGGAGTATAATTTAGAATCCACAGGGGAGTAGTGCGTGTGTGTTTGTGTGTGAAGTCATTTTTCAAACTTAGATTTGAACTGATGCTGACCCTGTGGAAAGATGTTTTACTAGACTGTTGTGTGCGTGTACAGTAAAATCGTGTGTGCCATTGTGTACTGTAATAACAGGATTACAAGATGGCGATAAAATCTGCATCATATGCAGCACAAATATCTCAGGAAATAATTATCACATTAATTTCATCCTTTCTCCACCTGTTTGTCTCTTGAGTCCTTCCTGTTTGCGGAAATGTCTGTCTTTCTGCCTTCCTTCTTTACTTCCTTCCTTATTCCTCCTTCTATCCTGAAATGCTGAATTATCCCATTGTAATTGCTACTTGTCAGCCATTAGATAATTACAAGTGTGGATGTGTCTGAGAGTGCTTTTTAACAAGCTGCATAAAACAAGCTGTTATTAGTGTGGCCCTGTGGCATATAGCAATAAAATCAATGAAGCCAGACTCTTTACAACTGGAAGAAACAGTTAATCACACCATTCTGTGAATAATAACGTGCCTATGTTTAGATACAACTACAATAAATTAGTCTCTTCTCTACCCTCTCTAATCTCAAATGTCTTGTGGCATCGGCAAGCTAGCTTACACATCACGTAGCATTAGGCTAATGTTAGAAATGTTAAATATTATCCCAAGGTTGTCAGGTCTGCAGTAACGTCACTAAATTCACAGTGATAATTTTTTAATTTTCTCATCAACCCCAGCCCGTTAACCTTTGCAAAGGACTCCTTGAGGAATCAGCCAAACAAAATGAGGAGCTGTAACATGATGAATGAGTTTGTGCTGCTATCTATAAGAAGTCTCTTGAAAGGACTTCATTACACATTTGTCAATGATCCCTTCCTCAAACCCAGGACCAAGATTGGTGGAATTCTTCCTCTTCTGTTGCTTTTCAGCAGGCTAAATGCTGCTGCCTCTTATGTTTAGGCTTAAGTATTGCATGTGGACAAATGAACTCACAGGCGTCACTGACTTTTTGCATAGTTTGGAGTAACAAACCATATCGCATAGCTGCTATGCAAAATGGTAGCAGTTGGTAAGTCTGTTTTGATTCATGTGGCTTCAGCTTCAGGAAAAGTTTCCTGATTTGACTCTCAAAGTGGAAGTGGTAGAGTCCAAAGACATTGGTCGAGGGGGGAACCCAAAATGTACCATATGTAGGCCAGGGTAGCTTTCAGTAGTTCTGCACAAATTAAATCATAAAATATCATTGTGGACATAACTGCACAGAAATGATTTTGTACGTAAATACTACATGAGTTGGTTGACTGATTCCAATTAAGTGTGGTTTGTCTTGTTTGAGGGGCTTCCAGAGTTCAGTTTGGGCCTGGAAAGGCAGCAAGTCTTAAGCCCTACAGTCCAGGGCCTAATGTTGATTGTTTTCGTATGTTCGTTAAACATATGGTTCCTGATAATTTGAACTATTTTGTACCTTGTAGTAGTAGCCTGGTATTGAAAAAGATTCGAAACCTGTTGATGCCATCTAATTCTGATAATTATTTCTTTAACCCCAATTCAGCCATGATTCATTTGAATCTTTATATTTGTCTGCTGTGATTGTTTTAGGTATGTTTCATCAGTGGGTATAAAGATGCTGTGTGTGTACTGTTAGTTAAAGCCGGCGGTCGACGGTCTTTATGTTTATAGTTGGTTCACTGGTCACAGATCAGGGCTTGTTACTAACCATGCTGGGACAGTGAGTCTTTACTGGTGGTATACCAGCATGCCTGTTCAGGTTCAGCACTGTACCATCCACTTCATTGTTTTTAATGAGACCATCTCCATTTCCTATTCCTCCTCCCTGGCCCTTCATCCTCCCCCTCAAGCCCTCCTGCTTGTCTCCACCTCCTCTTTTCATCCTGAAAAGCTTCTGCCAACAGGACGGGGAAACCTAACTCACCGTCTTTTCAAACAAACCTGTTCTCTCTCTCTCTCTCTCACCCACTCCCCCTTTGCCTACAGTTTCTCTACCTCTTCTCTCTTTGTCCTGTTCTCCCCCCTGCCCTTTATTTTTTCAGCCTCTCTCCCTCTAGTGCTGTGGTTAGTAGGCTTTACCGCACCATTGTTCTGGTATCCGCTAATTTCCGGAGGCTGACCCTCACAAAGGCTTTGGGAACACGCTCTCTCACTGCCAATGCCTAATGCCACCCCTCACCTGCCCACACACACACACACACACACACACACACACACACACACACACAGACACACACACACACACACACACACACACACACACACACACACACACACACACACACACAGACACACACACACACGCACACCCACCCATACAAATCTCTAAGAGAGGTGAATTACAGAGGATTTACCTCGATCCTTTTTCGTGTGAAGTTTTCCTCCCTTGCTTTCTTCCCAAATCCTTCCATCCTCCCTTCCTTCCTTCCCTCTTCCAAAAAGGGCTAATAATGAGATGCTTCCTCCATCGGTCCAACTTAAAACCACATCGCTTCATGAAAAGTAATTTACCAAATGACATTCAAAAGCAAATACTGAAAAAATATAATATAAACATGGACCTTTTGCTGAAGAAGGTCTAAGAAAAAGTGCAGTTCCCTTTTGCATGCCAAGATTTTTGCACAACATTAATGTGCCATGGAAAATATGTGCACATGAAATACACACGACTTCCTGAGCTTCCTACAGGTCCTCCTTCCACCCCCACGGCCCACAGGAGAAGAATAGAGGTAGAAAGAGAAAAGAAAAGGTTCTTTTGTCCCAGTGATCAGCCCGAGACCTTCCCTCTCTCTTTCCCGCTCACACACACATAAATACATTCATACACACACCAATTAACCCCGTCTCTGACCTGGTGGTTTGGACACGACCCTTGACCTTGGAGCTTGTGCTGAGAGCACAATAAAATGACAGAGCGTGAAGTTTTAAGACCCTCACTGACACACACTTCACATCAGACACTTTCAGCTCTGAGACACAACCTGTCTCCAGTTTCCTCCCCTGATTTTCCTTCAAAACTCCTCTGACCTTTTTTTCTTTGACTGGTATCTTTGCTTCTAGGGTTTAGTATTACTTACTGTAGAGCTGAATGGACTTGTGCCTGCAGTGTTCAGGTATGAGTTTTTCATAGCCATCCTGAAATATTGCTGATCTTTTTCTAACCTGGCCTAATGTTATACTATATTATAATCAGTTCTTCAGTGATACCAAAGCACAACTAGCTGTGGAGGTTGCTGTTTGAGTGGTGAAGAGGTGGAAATGGAGAAGACAACATGGGTTGACTTGTAAAGGCCCAAAACAATACTCATGTCCTTATTTGTATATTAAAACTGCTTCTGGTTGCTTTTATTTTCCCTGCTGATCAAAATTTAAGTGTAAGTGATGGGAGACAAAATCTACAGTCACAGTCTAAAGTTCAGTTCATAACTAATCTGAGCTCCTGGAAACATGGCTTAAAGCCACATTTCTCTGTAACATTAAATACTAATGACTAAATAAGTTAAAAAACTTTACCATCAGCTAACCTGCTTCTTCAGGACGGTGGCTGCAGTTTGCTCTGATTTGACCGACAGTAGCCAAAAAAAACCCAGCACTGTCATCAGCTTCTGATTCAAACGTTGCTACATCCTGATTGAAGTACGTGACAGTGGCGCTCTGTTAGCAGAGGCACTGATCATGAACTGTAATGTCTCACCTGTTCATTATCTAATGAAGGTGTAAAAAAACATTTTTTCTATAAATACAGAAATCTTGCATCTGAAATACTGCAAAAACTAGCAGAAAAAGTTAGATTTCTGTAGGATCTCATTACTCATGGTAAAAATCTGACTGAGAAAATACACTTTCAGGGCCTTCAAGTGTGTGACACATTCTCATTGTTAGCCATATTGTTAATTTTTTGAAGAATAAACCTGCCAAGGTTGCTGTGTGTCCTGAAGACTACCTCTGAGCTTTGTCAGGCAACATAAAGAACTGCGATGTGATCAGTGACAATGAGGGGACACCCTCGGTGCTAACAGCAGGTACTAATAGACTTTAACTGGACCAATAAGCCCATTGTCTTCAAGTCCAGGGAACAATGCCTTTTACTGAGGGTCATTACTCAGATAAATCTTCAACTCACTGTGGTTTGATTGCAGTAGTAGTGCATGTGTCAGACAGCAACATAACTTTTTAATGTCATTTTCATGCTTTAAATAAGAAAAAAAAACAGCAGATCTAGTAAAAAGAAGCCTTCATTAGACACTGTCTGGAGTGTTTTGTGTGTGTGTTTTTGTTCAAATCTATTCATCTCAAATTTCCTTTATTTCTGTCACCCCATACTTAAACACTCACACACAGCACTGGACACAAGCATCCAGGAGGGTCTGAGCAGTATACTGGAGGTGTAGATGTGGAGTGGGAGTCTCTATTTGTGGATTCAGCTGGGCTGTTTTAGGAGGACCATAAACAGAGCGACACCACCCACAGAGAGGGACCGACAGACAGAGAGAGACAGACGAGGGCGACCCCAGAGACCCGGAAGGCACCAGGGGCCCTAAAAAAAGGAACATCAGCTATCTTATCTATGTGCAGGGAGATGCAGGGGTAGCACTTTCTCCGCTGTGTTAAACTGGTGACTGGAAAATAAGAAATGAAAAGTCTGCTTCATAAGTTAATGTGTCTAAAAAAGTTACTCTAATAGGCTTTAAGTCTTTTAAAATGTTTGTGTTGACTCTCAATTTAGCCTTTTCCCATTTAAATAGATGAAACTTTAAGTGCAGTTTTGTACATAAAAACTAATTTTAGTTAATAGGCGAATAGAGGTGAACATTTCTGCCAGAGTTGAGATTTAAAAAAATCTAATTTGCAAAAGCCTCTCTGGGACAAGTGTCAGAATGAAACCATCACTGAGAAAACATCCATAGATTTAGCATGAATGCATAAGCTGCATTTTTTCCAGAGACTAATCACAGAAAGCTCGGTGAACTGGAGACTCACTGAATCACTTCTGAAGATTTGTTATGGAGCAGAAAACTCGGGCTGACTTTTACAGTCTACTCACCGCTGAGGAGCATTAGCAGTGAGGCTCGCATCTCCGCGCGCACATCGACCCGCGGGGCTTCAGACGACCTGTGGAGGCAAACGGTTTGAGTTCAAGCTAACAGCGAGACGAACCACTGAGAAATAAGCAACACGATATTTGACAGGAGTTACATCTACTTGTCTTATTTTTCCCCGCTGGAGGTCCCCTGTACATGGGGGTCCTTGGGTGAGTTTTCCGAAATCACTGTCAGTTTCCATGATATAGAAATGTCTACGAGTTAATAAAACTATCAAATGATTCCTTTAGGCTATCAACTATCCAGCGTGTTCATCTCTATGGTTGTTTTTCATTCAGTAAACAACAAAACGAGAAAACACTCACCGTTTCGCTCCTTGGTCAGATATTCGCTTCTGTGTACTTGTCCGGTCCTCTCGGTCCACTTGCTGCGGAGTTGATGGAGCCTGAGCAGACTTCACTGCGCCGAAGGGTCCTGAACTCCTGCACCTCCGGGCTGGAAACCCCGGGCTGGACTTCAGGAGCGGAGTTTGAGGAGTGCGCGAGACACTCAATAGTATCCGTTCTCGAGCTACTGTGGAGACAGGCGATGATGTAGAATGGATGGTCGCCGGTTCGAATCCCCGAGTAGGTGAGGGATGAGGTATAAACTAGTGTTGCATTTCTCAGTTCCACGTTCAACAACAACAACAACAAAAACAAACATGTTAAACCATCAATGTTGTGTACATATAAGTGAAATAAATAAACAGCACATCTTTGGACATAAAACCCAATCAATAAACCATTTTATATATAACTCATGTAATGCATTATGGTTTAAACAAAGACATAAATCCTATGAGCAGGACATGACCCCCATTCTTGGAAAAACAGATTTTGTCCCCCCAATATATGACTGTAAACAGACAAACATTAATAATATGTAAGGTAAGATTATAGACACCTAATAGCATGGTTTTATGTTTGAAAAGGTTGTAAACCACAATCACACCCCACACACACTCTTGTTAGCTAGCAGTTAGCTTACAATTGCTAGCTAGCTGCGGTATCATCAACAAGTGTTTGCAGCCCTTTGATTTAGGGATGTTAGCTGAGTTACAGCACTACTTTTGCTCTACCCAGGAATTGTCCTAAATATTTTTAGATGTACTCGACATCTCTAAAGTGGATATTGATGTCAACCATGGTCATACATAGACATGTAAAACTTGGAAGAAGACCAGCAGCTCATATGAAGCAGAGTAAACATACAGCAGGTTATGATCTTACTGTTGTTTACAGGCACACATGTCTTTATAATATCATCTTATCATTAGTATTTCTTTCTAATGCATCCTAATATTTTTACTGAGACAAAGACGTAGCCTGAAAAGACTGAAAACACAACAATGCGTGATAAACAGTGAGGCTATGTGAACAAGTGACCAGAGATAAATCTTAGGAAGAAACTTCCTCCACAGGTTTTTATGAGCTACAAACCCAGTGCATGTTTTCAGACGTGCCTCTGTTCGTGTCTGGGAGCAGGAATGCGCGCTCCCTGCTGGACGGATTAGATTCCCTTTGATTGCAACCAGTGAGCGCGCACAGATCCCAGCTCCCCTTAATATCTGTTCAGCCTCACCCAACAGGTGTTGGGACGATTTTTACAGTCATACAGTGGGAAACAAAGGTCAACTCTATTTTGATGAAAAAGCTTTGATTAGAATCTATTTCATCCAATCCATCACATTTTAAATTTGATCCTATCAGTTCTTTCTTTTGGGTCACTCTCTGATAGAGTATGTCTGAAGTGTACTGCTGAATAAAGCCTGCTGTCATATTTTACACATTCCCTGTGCGGCTGGAGGACAGCTTCTTCTTTGTTAGAGCTCAGGATCCAGTGCCAGAAGCCCACGTAGAACAACAGAGCTTGTTCATGTTTAGAACAGGAGAGCAATGGGTGGAGGTAGAGTGAAGGAACCACTTCCTACAGGCTAATGAACCTGTGTATGAACAGCGCTCATTGTTCTCCCTGAAGGGATCCTGACAACCAGACAGGTGTTTTCAACGTCTGCTTGAAGTGTGGCTGCTGTCACCAACCAACTTAAAAAAAAAATCTAAATCTTAGTTTACACCATTATTCAGCTACACATCTACATAGAAATACTCCTCTACAGTAATTAGACAGCCATAGTTACTTTGCAGGTTACGATTTTACATATAAACATAACTTTATAGTGTCTCCAACCTTTTTGTTTGTGACCTCTCATAACAACTACAGTATGTGTCTATATGAGGCTTGTTGTCACGTTCCAGATGTCTATGAGTTGTTAGTAGGTTAATTTAAAGATTTGTTCATACTTTTTATTGACATGTATTTAATTAAAAGAGTTAGAAATCTGTGCTGCAGAGCTTTTTGTTTCTTCGCTCATACTGATAAATCATGTCACAGATTTGGTGACCCCTTGATTCAGAACGAATCAATGAAAACACCCAACAAGAGCGGTCAGAGGGAACAAACCTCCACCAAGGCTCAGCAATCTTCGACATAATTGTTATGGCCTGTGTCCACCAAAGCAAGAGTCCAGCGTATTTGTTTATTTATTTGCAATGGGAGCGCCATGTATTTTCAGTACGCTAAAAACGCCAGCAGTGTGACGAGGCGCTGAGCGTCTTTTCTGCACTGAGCGATGCATGTTTGGCATTTTTTTGTGGTTGCGAGAGTTGAAAAATGTTTGATTTTGAATGAAATGCAGTGCTGGTCACAGGCCCTTATTCCAGCTGTACCAGTCCCATCTCTCACTGGATCATCACCAAAATTAAATCACTTCTAGGATCTGCTAGATCTTCACCATCTTTTCCTGAAAATTTCATGCAAATCCATCCATTAGTTTTTTGTGTAATCCTGCTAACAAACAGACAAACAAAGCAAACCGATCATATAACCTCCTTGGCGGAATAACAATAAGTGGTTAATAGCGTATTTTATTTTTGGCCACTTGGGGGCAGCATAAACAACGCAGTAAACAACACTAACATATTAACTTTGTTTTTACCACAGGGGCCACATCCTTCAAAGGCTACACTGTGCTTTTAATTGAGACGCTCTGGCCTACGGAGAATTTCACCAGTCCTTCAATGCTGTTTTGGAAAAAAAAACACACTAAATATCAGTGATGCATGATGAATCTTGGGAAAGGGTGGCAGTGATGGATCCAATGCATACATCCTATGTGGAGCCTGGAAAAGAAGGCCACATTCTACTGAGTGCCATTCTTTTTCTCTATGGTTTTCTATAGGAGAGTCATGGTACTGTCAATCAAGTATAGTCTGTAGGTTCATATGCACAGTCTGGGCAGAGAGACTAGTCTGTAAAATTAAATGTGAGGTTATTACAGGCTTCTTTTTACAGCTGGAGACATTTTTACATGTCCTACAAGCTCTACTAGTGGGTGAGCACAATGATAGGACCCTGGGCTCAGCTAAATGAAAAGTGGTTATCATCAGTATTCCTGATTACACCTGGTACATGTGCACTTTTCCTGCTATAACAAGTCAAACCATGTGCTGTGCAAGGTCAAGGGAAGGGAGCGTCTGTCCATGAGCTGAAACACAGGTTAAGAGAGCAGAAGCAGACCGAACACATAGCCCTGCTGAGTATATGATGACCCCCTGTGACAATGCATTGAAAAATATAACCTGCTCTTGCAAATGAATAATATATACAACATAACACACAGGACACATATGATGAATTTACACAAACTGTATCCACTTTATTTGACTCCATCATCACACCTCAGAATGAATTTTTCTTATAAGAATACTGGTGTATGCATTAATACGTGTCTAATCAAGACTTTCTTTCGTAATAAAATAAACATAAAATTTATTTTCAAGAATCAAACTCTTTAAAATAGTTCTTAATAGGAGTGTCATATTGTAAATAAAACATTAATGTGTCAACTTACAGCAAAAACACACAAAATCCTCAACATACTTATGGCCAAAATAACAAATTTGTGATAACATACTCTGATATAGTTCTTCTGCTTATTATTTAATGAGATGAGTGATAATGGTCTATACAGTGAAACACAGGCCATCCACTCAGTGTAATAGCCTAGAAACATAAACACCATGCAGGATAGTGTTTATCTAGGAGTCATTAAGTGCTACAGTACATGGATAGAGGAATGTATTCTGTGATATAACACTTGACAGGCACTGATGAAGGCCTGAATGCATCAGTCATAATTGTGCTCTGGATTACAGCAGCAAACGGTTCATATGGAGCTGGAACGTCCTCACACACAGTTACTGTACTTCTGCACTTGTTCTCGGATCTCGTCCCGCACCACGGTCGCGTTCTCCTTCAGCTCGTCCAGCTCCATCCGCTGCTTCTGCATCCGCTGCTCGTTACTCTTGAACTTTTTCTCCAGCTCTGCAACCAAAGGAAGCTCAATTTAATATGAGATCGCAGACAATTTTCCAAGTGTCTGTATATATCACTTCAGCATCATCACCATATGAACATGTGCAATAGTCACATGGCAGAACATACGGTGAAGTCAAGCATACACAGTGAGTGTCACAGATGTTGTTTGGTCAGTGCTGGAGAGATTTTTTATTTTTTTATTTAACCTTTATTTAACCAGGAGAATAAAACCCATTGAGATCAAAGATCTCTTTTACAGGGGTGACCTGGCCAAGAAGGCAGCAGCACATGTCGTGAATTACACATAAAACAACACTGTAAACTAAGAATATACAATGGAAACATATTTAAAGTGCAGGTCGTAATATTAAATGCATGTAATTAAGCAAAAACTAAGTACAACTACACTGACCAATGGTCTCAGGTTCTAGTCCCTTTAAAATCCCAGCAAAGTCATTCGCAGAGATCAGCTCTGGCAGGTTTAGGTCCTTCTGTAGGTTATTCCAAGCAGTGGGAGCAGCAACTTTAAAAGCTCTTCTCCCTAATTCTGTCCGAGCACGTGGAACAGTCAGGTGCAGGATATTTTATGAGCGCAGAGCATATATATTTTGACTTCCCAGTAAATATGCAGACAGGTATAAAGTAACCAGTCCTAAAAGAGATTTGTAAATGAACGTCAGCCAGTGCGTACGTCTGTGTACATACAAGGACGGCCAGTCAGCTGCAGCATATAAAGTGCAATGATGCATAAGACGTCCACATCCAGTGACATATCTCAAGGCACAATTATAAACAGTGTCCAGAGACCGCAAACAGTGAGCAGAGGCACCCATGTATAACATGTCTCCATAATCCAGCAGAGGCAAGAAGGTTGACAATACAAGATACTTTCTTGCTCTAAAAGAAAAGCAGGATTTAGTCCTGTAGTAGAAACCCAGTTTCATTTGAGCTTGGAGACCAGATTCGCTATGTGAGACTTAAAAGACAAGTGGTGATCAATAAGAAAACCCAAGTATTTATAACTTATGACCAACTCGATTTCTTTGCAATAAGCAAGCCATATATATCCCCAACATCTGATCATGTAGTAAAACTATATTTTCATTGCAACTTGTTATTTGTTTTATTGTTTGTTTGACTGAGCTATTTTTTAATCTATTTTATAATTACTAGTAGAGGGCACAGATAGCGCAGTGATTCAAGTGTGCGCCCCATGCGCAGAGGCTGCAGTCCTCCCACAGCTGCCATGGGCTTGATTCCCGCTCACGGCCCCCTGTCGCATGTCCACCCTGTCTCCCCATTTCCTGACACTTCTTCAGCTGGGCGGCATGGTGGCGCAGTGGGTAGTGCAGTTGCTTCACAGCAAGAAAGTCCTGGGTTCAAATCCAACTTGAGGACCCAGGACTTTTCTGTGTGGAGTTTGCATGTTCTCCCCATGTCTGCATGGCTTCCTCCCACCACCAAAAACATGCAATATAGTTGAATTGGTGACTCTAAATTGACCGTAGGTGTGAATGGTTGTTTGTCTTTCTATGTGTCCCTGTGATGAACTGGTGACTTATCCAGGGTGAACCCTGCCTCCTGCCCAAAGTCAGCTGGGTTAGGCTCCAGCCCCCCATGACCTTACACAGGATAAGCGGTTACAGAACATAAATGAATGAATTACTAGTAGACAGATGTGACTCTGGACAGGCAGCCCTCTTTAATCAAAAGTGTCAAAACAGTAGAAAGTCATCTGGTGAACTTCCTATATTTTCTCATATCTCAAACTATATCTCAGAAAATAAAACCCTCACACTAAGAGCAGCTTGCTGTGCTTACTTCTGAGTTGTTCTATCCCCTTGCTGGCTTTGTTGAGGAGGTCTTCCGCTTCCTTCTTCATATCCTTGGCCTTCTTGTCGATGCTGTTGAGACCTCCAGACTCCCCTCCGAGAGAATCCACCTTCATCTGCAGCTCAGTGTAGTGTTTCTCTGTGTCGTTGAGACTCTGGCAGATGAGACATATTGATTTCACCTTATTTGCAATTTTTCTCTTCCTTTGATACACTATAAAACACAACTTTTTCTTCTTCTTTTTTTAACAACCAAAGCACAAACACATCCTGTATCTCACATACTCACCTGCTCCAGTGACGATGCTAGGTGTGTGGCGTTGTTAGCCAGGGCTTTAGCATCCTGTGCCATCTGTCTGTTCTGCTCCGTCTTGTTCCTCAGAGCTTCCACTGCCATGGAGAGGTTGTTTAAACGCATCATGATATCCATCTGCTTGTCCTCCAGCTGTGTCAGCCTCTCGTCCACCTAGAAACAAATGACAAGTGAAGGAGCGTAAATGGACAGATGAGTGAGATTGCACTATTTTGATGGCAAAAGCAAACAAATCAGAAACACACAGCCATCTTTGAAGTGTGCTGTACCTCAGCTGTAGCACTCTTTGTGTTGTTCAGGTTGTTGCGGGCCTCATCCAAGGCTGTTCTTGCTTTCTCTATGGCCTTCTCAGACAAGTCCAGCGCCTTCTTGGTTTTGTTGGCTATGTCCTTCACTCCCTCTGCTCGGCTCCTGTACGACGCCACCAGAAATAAGACATAAGCCGCTACACAGATAAAACAGTCCCTACGATCCCTGAATACAATACAGAGTCAACAAACCCTATGATGGAGAAGAATGAGCATATTTCCAAAAATGTCTCCTATCCCTTTATGTCATTAATAAACAGATATGTATTTACACATCCATCATACACAGAGAAAAGGCTTTGGGTCAATATTTGATTAGCTTGTTTTTCTCAGCTTCTGAATGATAGTAGCTAAGTTTTAAAAATGTGGAGATGTTTAAACACTCTGCTTCAACCATATCTAATCATTTAAGTGGCTGCTGGTATTTCAGTGTTCGCTGGCCGGCTGTGAGCCTGTTTAGACATGGTATTATTATGCGTCCTAAGTGATCTGATCAGAAGAGAACAGCTCAGTGAGTGTGTGAATGCACCCCAGACACATTGAGATCTAATCACACCACATTCAGAGTCTCTTTTCAGCTGATTTCACCATCAAACTATTCACCATATTATCCCCCAGACTCCCGTAAAAATCACACAATTTTGAGTGTTGTTATTACCTAATGAACTCTCCAAAATGGTTACAGCAAACTCAAAATCATTTCTGCCCTCTTGTTATTATGACATTCAATGTAACACATTAAGTTGTTCTGTTGCTTTAAAAAGTGTGAGTTTGTTGCAGCATCACTATTGTGTGTCTACAGTGCTTCTTAGCCAGCAGCGGTTTGAACACACTATTTTCACTAACTTTACTAAAGAAGACAACAATTTATTAACAGTAAACATGTCATATTTTACCAATAGAGCACACAGTAAAGGCTATTTCTTTGACGTCCAGACTCCCTTTCAAACATCTTTTTACATTTCACGAGTTGCTGAGTCAGGATAAACGTTATAACCTCTGTGAAACAATGTCTATGACTTAACCTCAATCATTTGGGTCTTCTTGTATATTAAGCAAATGTCATAACATTAAGTTAAAAACATTGTGTCTGTCTGCCCCAGTGATGTACATGTGTATTTTATTATATTATTAGAGAGGCAGGTGAGGACGTATCATAACGCCAGCTGTGAACAGCCAGACTTAACCCCTGTGATCGGATCACCCTGGATGGATGTTAACATCGGGTATGAAGAGGCTCTGGGTGTGTGATGCTGGCCTGGTGTGAGCTGCACTATTAATGTGGATTGACTCATTACTGATGACTGATCCACATCAGCTTCTGCTCTCATGGATCAGGCTGGTTACTGGACCATGACAGAGCTGAGAGGTCCAATCTTTGTTTTTTGTTTTGTGATTTTACAGAGAAGTGCGAGTCCTCATTCCTGCTCGTTGTGACTGCAAACAGGATGGTTTGTGGGAAATGTGGCCATCAGTGTTACGTACTTTGCATCTTTGGCTTTGTCCAGCAGCTCCTTGGCTTTGCTGATGTGCTGGGAGGTTTGGTTGATGACCCCCTCAATGTTGGTGAGGTTGGAAAGGCTGTCCTTTATCTGCATGACCATTTTGTCCAGCGTGGTCTTGTTGAATGGCAGGGAGATTGACAAGACCTGCAGAGCCACTTTCTCAATGCTCTCTGGATCTGCTCCCTCCTCTGGATGACAATGCAGAGAGAAGATGAATGCAAAACATACACAAACAACAAATTAAGTACCAGAAAGTCATTTTCCCATGGCAGAAATGATGCTGCACTTACTCTAAACTCTGACATGGGAGAGCTAAAGTAATCCAGCAAGAATTCACATGAATCAAAACAACATTCATTTACCAGTGAGGAAATCTCTGATTCTCTTAATGAAATCTTTCAGCTTCTTGTTGTTGTTTTCAAAGTAGTCTTTCTTCTTCTGGGCTTTCTCCAGCGTCGTTTTTGCCTTGTTCTTCACATCCTGTGTCAGGGAGGCTATATCCTGGAGCTGGACACAATAAACAAGACGTCAACAGAGAAACTGTAGAGTCCACTCATTACAGATAGGAGGGTATGCTCCTATATTCAATACCAATGTTTCAGCACCTTTCTGGCCATGCTCTGCACCTCCTCACTGGCAGCATTCAGACTGTCGCTGACGTTCCTGGCATCATTCAGCGCTGCTACAGAAGTGCTCACAGTCCCATTGCATCCCTCTCCTCCACATACGCTTTTGCCCTGATTGTCACGGCAACCGGCACCGCCGCATTGGCTGTCGGAACAACTGCCATTGGCGCTGACGTTGCTGTGACCACCACATACCTGGAGATGGTGGGAATATAATAAACAAGAATAAAATGAAAATAAAAGTACATCAAGTTTTTTTTATCCTGACTTAGGACCTATGGATGGATACTGTTTT
The DNA here is from genome assembly GCA_037577475.1 of Chaunax sp. Z400. Taxonomy (NCBI): domain Eukaryota; kingdom Metazoa; phylum Chordata; class Actinopteri; order Lophiiformes; family Chaunacidae; genus Chaunax; species Chaunax sp. Z400. Next base: position 25,767,756 of record CM075195.1, read on the forward strand.
ACTCCTATAATCTTCCATCCACCAGTCAAACCAGTTTGGACTTGAGCTGCATGGAGAGGTTACTGAACCAGGCTGTGATGCCATATCTAATAAGGCTCTCTAAAACTGTCTGATAAAAAAATCAACATCATCATCAGCAAGGTCTCGAAGTTGACATAGGAAGTGTTGTTGTTGTTGTTGTTGTTGTTGTAACCCACTACAGAGAATGTCCACATGGGTGTTCCAGGTTAATGAGTTCTCAGTAAAAACACCAGTATATTTACATGAGGAGACCTGTGAGGTGGTTTCGTTGTGGATGACAACCAGCCTGTGGTCAACCCCGGGGTCAAACACCCCCTCCTCCATCTTCTTACAGTAACATTCAATACGACGTGGGAGTCCTCACATCGTTTCACAAACCTTTGTATCTCTGATTGGTAGTCAGATACATCCCTGTCCTTTTTCATCACAGCTAAGATGGCAGTATCATGAGAGGTGGTGAAGATGTGATTGTTAGGATTATTAGTATTATAACGACTGCACTCATTGCACAAATTACAAAAACCAATAAGTGGCCACAAAAACTTTCACACTACTATTTATATTGATTACTGAGTGTCTGAAGGGTGCTCTCGTGTTGCCCTGGACGTCTAAATGCAAACCGCACGTTAACCTTAACATTTACGTGCCAATTCAATTCAATTCTTAATTTTGAAAATGAATAACAACAAACAGCTATTTGCTAAAAAAGATATGTTGTAGTGATGGTGTCCTAAACAGAGAGATGTCAGATGGCCTCTGTGTGTCCTACAATGAGCTTTTCTGTCCTTTGTCTTTGTAGTCTGGACGGCCGCATGTGTACATTAGTGGATGAGAGTCTCTCTCCGTCCTTAATGCTATAATATGAGTTAAGACTCATATTATAGCTAAACTGTACTCTAAAATATGTCTCTGAGAAGATTTTAATTGAGAAATAGGCTGTATTAAAGTAGTCATGATATTGTAGTTCTTATTTGGTCAGCAATGCCTCATTTTACAGCTCGATCTGAGTTTCATGAGCAGTGTGTATTTAGATACCATTATTTTCTTTCCAGTTTTATTGAGACACATTTGTTTAAGTCTGAGTTTTCCATATTCTATTTCCATATTGACACATTTTTTATGGAACATTTAACCTTCAGGCAGACCATCACATGGATATGTGGATGAAAGCTGCTTACCTTGTGACTAAGGTGGTGGACCTTCTTATCCAGGTCGTGGGCCTTATGCTGCAGCTCGTTTAAGGATTTGTTCTGAGCAGCCAGAGCTCGGAGGAACTTGTCTTTGCTGGCGTCCAGCAGGTCTCTGGTGAGAGTGCCGGTTTCTTTGGACTGTTCCACAGGACTGAGAGGACCCGAAACTGTGGAGTTGCATTTCTCCTCAGCCTTGACTGACTCTCCATAGTACTTCTTTACTTTCTCAAATTGATCTGTGATGAAACAGGAGCAGGTTAAACAGTCTCAGATTGTTTTTTTGTATTTTTTTTTTGTATTTATTTATTTGATTTTTTTACAGTTTTTCTCAGTAGCCTGAGCCTTAGTTTGCAGTCAGGAGGTTTTGAATCACAGATGTTGACACTTGACTGATTTCACTACCTGCAAATCCTGAAGTGAGGTAGTCATTGATTAATTGCTGCTTGGAAGCCACAGTGGTGTTGATGTCCCGCAGCTCTCTCTCTAAGATGCTTAATATGCGATTCAGTGCCTCGTCTTCTTCTGAGGTTGTATTCAGCTCCCGGGCGACGCCCATCAAACGCCCGTCAGTCAGGGCGATCTCAGCCCTGGACACACATAGAGGGAAGTATTTCATAGAATATGTAGGCAGTCTGTGACACGTGATCCTAACATCCAAACTGTGTGATTACCTGAGGTCATCGATGCTCTGTCCAATCAGCTGGTGGATCCTGTTGCTGTCCTCTGTGCTGATCAGATCCTGCACTTGCTTCAGTTTCCTCTCCAGCTCTTTGATGGGCGTGTCCCCGACTCCCGGTGTCACCCCGCCCTCCAGGATCTTCTGCACATTGTGCTGGATGTGTTCCAGGTCCCTTTTTATCTGGCACACAGCATCGTCCCACAGCTGGAAGCACGGGTGACACTGGTTGCAGTGGGGGAAGTCACCAGTGAAGCCACGCGCGCATTCATTGCAGCGTTTCCCTGCAACTCCCACCCTGCATTCACACGTCCCCGTTGTTCGGTCACACTGGGCCATCTCTGAGCCCAGCGGGTGGCAGTTACACTCTGGATGGAGGGAAGGAGAAGGATAGAGAAACAAACCAACATGATGCATTTATGCTGAAACCTGGTAAAGTTTGAAATTGTTTAATCGTGTGATTTAGATCTTAAAAATTCTACACCTATGTAATAAAAAACACTATATATATATATATATATATATATATATATATATATATATATATATATATAAATACAATGTTCTTGTAATAAAAAATAATAATATCACAATACTCAAGCATATTTATATTTCCTTACACCTCTACAGGGCCCTTTATCATGTTTTATCTGCCACAGTGGGGCAGCATGGAGTTCCCCCTTGTCTGTGTGGGTTCCCTCCAGGTTCTCCTGCTTCCTCCCACAGTCCAAAAACATGCAATATAGGCGAATTGGTGACTCTAAATTGCCCGAAGGTGTGAATGGTTGTTTGTCTTTCTATGTGGCCCTGTGATGAACTCCACCCCTCCCCCCGACCCTGCACAGGATAAGTGGTTACAGAAAATGGATGGATGGATGGATCTACCTTAGAGCCATCCAGGAGGGCAGTTTTGCGTCTTTATCTCAAACATGGGGGCACCAGGGAGGGCATTTGTCCACCAAGTCCACCAGTGCCAAAGACAAAGAGAGAATCTCCTCATGTCTTTACTTTACTATTGCATAACATCCTCCTGTCCTCCCTAATGCGCAAGGACACTAGTGTGTCTGTTAGTATTTGTGTAATGCTGATTGCATGTGTAGCATGTCTGTAACGTTACTACAGCAGCTGAAAACAGGCACATATAGTTTTGTCACGTGTATTCAGGAGGACTTACCCTGACACTGCACCCGTGGGTCTCCCCAGTGGAACTGCTCACACTCAGTGCACTGTTTACCTCCAAAGCCTGGACGGCAGTGGCACTGACCTGTGAACTGCAGAGGACAGAGAGAGACAGATATGAATGTCAAATAAAGGTGACCTTAAACTTTTTTCTACGTTTCTCAGGCTTCCTTCGGCCTCCGTTCTTCCTCACCATGTTGCAGTGAGTTCCCATGGCGTGCTGAGGGTTGCAGCCGCAGGGCTCACAGCCTCTCTCCTGACCGTAGTTCCAGTGGTTCGGAGCGCACTGGTCACAGTTATGGCCGGCCACGTTCTCCCTGCAAGGGCAGGCTCCGGTCTGCCTGTCACAGTGACACTGTCCATCACTGCAAGCAGACTGGATGGTGCCAGCAGTCACACAGGTACAGCCTGAAATCACAAACAGAGAATGCTTTAAAAACCTTTGGTAAAGAAAGGCGGTACACAAAATGACAACTTTAAAGCTAAGACACAAGTTGGACGTACATCACAAACATTTATGCCATACAGTTCCTCATATTAGTGTTAAATTTGTCAACTATTTTTTAATTTAGTCTTAATCCTGTGTCAAATGTCCGAATTATTTTTTATTATATGTAGTCATATTGGTCTTTAGTCAAGTATTTAGTATTTAGTCAAGTCCAGGCATTTTATTCTAACTTTAGTCAAATAAAACCATTAGTATTTTAGTTTTAGTCACTGGAAAGTGTTGACATCAGGTGATTATTAAAATTTCAGTCAATCAAAAAGAATACATTTGTCATTTTACTGTTATTTCACAGATTTCAAAACAGATTTATCTGATTTGAAAAAACAGTTTGAATGATTAAGAAAGCAGCTTTGCAGAAACTGTCTGGTCTGATGATGTCAATTTAAGCAATACATCCAGACATGGAGCATGTTCTGGTTGTCATACTTATTTTGAACCATGTTGAGCTCCAAGCCCTTAAACCAGGATTCTTACCCATTTAAAGTTTGAGAATAGGCTGAGATGAGACCTCTAATCATTGACTTTACCAGATAAGACTGTGACTCTGAGCTCCAGGAAACTTCAGAGGCAACCAGCTACTAGATGGTTCCATCAGTCTTTGGATGAATGATTTTTTCTCCAGGACCACTGTGGGCCTGCGAGTTTCCTCTGGCTTCACCCTGCCCAAACATAGTTCACCATCTTTCTGGTCCTATCGCAGGGCTCAGGCTCCACCTCCCAAACAGAGCGGGCGACCCCAAGGGGCCATGATCCCACCTCAGCTGACACAAACAAAACTACTGCAAATGCCAATTAACAGCATATTTGTATTGTAATTAATAAAAAGTTTATGATGGGATGTCTCCTCTTTTTTGTGGATGAAAATAAAGTGAAATCTTGGTAAAGAGTTTAGTTTTGATACTATATCTTAGACTTTTTCTTCATCAAAATATTGCATGTTTAGTCTCAGATAGTGTTAAATGACATCGGTGTCGTCTCGTCATCATCTCGTCTTAGTAATTGGAAAAAAAGGTCATCAAAGAACAATTTTTGTCCCAGCTTTTGTTTACAAAATGAACACTAGCTCAGATCCAAGGTTACTTGGATATAAACAGGAATTTATTAATAAAACAGCTTCAGCTCCAACACCATCAATACTTAAGAGGAGACTTGGAGGTAAGACAAAAGAATTTAAGGATTCTGAAACCGAAAATATATGTATTTTATATAATTCAATAACTTACGTCTGCAGTTGTGGGCCAAAGCGTTGCCATAGTAACCCTGTTGACAGTGGGCACAGGACGAGCCGTCGGTGTGATAAAGGCACTTGAGACATTGGCCAGTCCTGGGGTTACATGACTCAGGATCCTGGGTATCGATGTTGCCGTTACACTGGCATGGCAGGCACTGTCTGCCCGGTTGCTCCGGGTTGCCATAGTAACCAGGGGCACATTGGTCACAACGGGGCCCTCAGGGTCAAAAGGGAGAAAAATGTCATGATGATTAAAACTGAACCACTGATGTGAGACTTCAGTGAAGGAGTGATGTGGAGTTCATTTCCTGTCAGGGCGAGCAGTGAAACCACAGTCAGATTTTATTATAAAGGGACACGCTGCAGATAGTTTGGTAGTTACCATAGTACATTTAATGCAAAAAAGTACTGTAACAATTTCTACAAAACTTTGTGGAGATGGGGGCATAGATCAGAAAAGAACCCTTGAAACTATGGTGCAGAGCCAGATCTTTTAAAATTTTCCATAACGCAGCGAGTTGAGGCATACCAAGCTGATTTTCAGGGGTAATCTGAACACACAACAGATTGTTTGGCCTGGGTGGAGGTATGGGGCAGCATGATGGCGTAGTAGGTAGCGTGTGTTGCCTCACAGCAAGAAGGTCCTGGGTTCAAATCCACCTGAGGACCTGGGACTTTTCTGTGTGGAGTTTGCATGTTCTCTGTGTGGGTTCCCTCCAGGTTCTCCGGCTTCCTCCCACCACCAAAAACATGCAGTAGAGGTGAATTGGTGACTCTAAATTGACTGTAAGTGTGAATGTTTGTTTGTCTTTCTATGTGGCCCTGTGATGAACTGGTGACTTGTCCAGGATGTACCCCACCTCCCACCCAAAGTCAGCTGGGATAGGCTCCAGAAAATGAATGAATGGCGGAGGTATGCACTCTACTGAGTGCTGTTCTGGTTATATCTATATCATCAATCCATCCATTTTCTTCAGTATAACGGCATATCCTTTGCAGGGTCGCGGGGGGGCTGGAGCCTATCCCAGCTGACAGTGAGTGAGAGGCGGGGTAGACCCTGGACAGGTCACCAGTTCATCACAGGGCCACATAGAGAGAAAAACAACCATTCACATTCACACCTATGGGCAATTTAGAGTCACCTGATTTGCTGAAAATGCTAACCACTACACCACCGTGCTTCCCCTTTATTCATATTAGTCATATGTATGGTCAGTCCATGTCTTAATCACAGTTGATTAATGATCTGTGCATACATGAATAAAATCATTACATTCTGTATGAAGGTTTCCTCCTTCATCTCTGCCTCCGCCTCTCTTCTAACAGCATAGCCCTTTATGGGATTGGATTTAAATAGACTAATAGTGCCATCTGCTGTTGTGGAGGGTGCAGAACTCAGGATATTTGTGAGAAACTCTTGAGCAAGAGACAGATCCTGCTAAAAGTAATGTGATTTTTTTTCTTTGTAAAGCATTTTTCTGTTTTTGTCAGACGTTCTGTATTTGTTTTTGAAGCATGATGTAATAAGATAAGATAAGAAGATACTTTATTCATCCTGCAGGGGGAAATTCTCTTATTCTAATAATATGTTGTGTATTTGTTTGATAAAATAGTGTTTTGCTTTTGCAAAGAGCATTATGTTTGGGAGTGAATCGTAGGGAATTTGTAAAGTATGTTTTGTTTGTTTGTAAAGTTTTGGCAGGAAATGAACACTGTAGGGTATCTATTGTATTATTTTATTACAGAGTTTTACACCATCTGTCAGAAAGGGCCAGTTGACCTAGAGTGGAATGTGATAATTTACCAGTGTAGCCTGGTTTGCAGTTACAGATGATCTGGTTCGAGGTGTGGTCAGCTTGGCAGGAGTAGCCGTTAAAGTGATCGGAGCCGGGGTTACCAGGGCAGGGGCAGGGCCGACAGTGCTCCCCTGAACCAAGCACTGGGTTCCCAAAGAAGCCATCCACACAGCTGGGACAAATGAGGGAGACACTTAGCACCAGGCTGATAAGCAGGAATGAAGAGAGAGACTCTGAATGATCCTTACCGCTCACAGAGGTGTCCAGCTGTGTAGTCCCTGCAGCTTATACACTCCCCAGTTCGCGAGTCACAGAGGTCGGCGTGGCCGTTACACTGACAGGGGCTGCAGCTGGGGAAGCCCCACTGGCCTGGCTGGCAGTCCGAGCACTGACGCCCACTGGCTCCTTGTCTGCACTGGCACTGGCCAGTAACTGGGTCGCACTGGTGGCTCAATGAGCCCTCTGAGTGGCAGTCACAGGCTGTAAGGGAGGAGTAAGTTAAAAGGGTATTCAGTGGTATTGTATTGATAATCATTCCTTTTCCCCTCTTGGAGAGGGTCATGTGTTGGAGGTCTTTTCTCTGGTCAATTTGCTCTTTTGGCTTGTAATTTCATGGAGCACTTTGACTTTTCTTTTGATGAAATGGAATATTAAAAAGAGAGAGAGTATCAGGGACTAAAGACATGGGAAACTGAATCTAATAACTAAATAACTAAATCACAGCAGCCTTCTCATTAACAGAAATCAATTCTCTAAAGAAAACAAATGAAAACTATAGAAGCCGCCTCGTTAATGGACAGATTTTCTGTGACCATCAACCCATCTTAGTGGGATGAATAATACCACTCAGCTATGTACTGGGAAAACACACACAGGGCTCTATCCCAGCACAAAGCAGCCCACAACGCAGAGTGTTGCTGCTAGTGTCTGACTGATGCAGTTTTTTTCATTTTCTCACACATGTTGTTTAGGACAGATGGACAGCGTCCATCTGTGTGACATTGACCAACAAAAACCTGGTCAAAAGTCAATGGTGCAGCATTTTCCTGCTGTTTAAAAGGGGCATTATTCAGATCGTAAGATGCCCCTTCAACCCTGATTGCAAAACAGTTGGGCGCTCTGTAAAACATTAATAAAACTGAATGTGAACATTTCCTATTCTTTTTTGACATTCCATTCAATAAAAAACAGTATAAAGACAATATATCTAAAGTTGTGCCTCATCAACTTCACCGATTATTGTAAATATATGCTTCCCAGAGGACTGGGAAAGTTGTGGAATGTTCAAAAACACCTTTTTTTTTAAAAATCTTAAAATCTGTTTAAGAACAACGTTTCTCATTGAGAAATGGCAAAGGATTTGAAAATTTCACCATCTACAGACCATAATATCATCAAAAGATTCAAAAACTCTGGAGAAATATTTCCACTTAAGGGGCAAAGATGAAAACCAACACTGGATGGCTGTGACCTTCAATCCCTCAGGCCACACAAATGCAAGTTAAGCACAAGCCATATATCAACAACATCCAGAAAGGCTACTGACTTCTCTGGACCCGAGTTCATCTGAGATGGATTGACACAAAGTAGAAACGTGTCCTCGGGTCTGAGTCTACATTTTAAATCGTTTCTGGAAATCATGGACGTTGTGTCCTCCAGGATAAAGAGGAATCATCCTGATTGTTCCCAGCACAAAGTTCAAAAGCCAGCATCTGTGATGCTATGGGGGGTGTTAGTGCCCATGGTATGGATAACCTGCACATCTGTGAAGACTCCATTAATGGGGTTTAGGAACAACATATGCTGCCATCCAGAGGACATCTTTTTTTGGACGTCCCTGTTTCTTTCAGCAAAGACTATGAAGCCACATTTTGCACCTTAACAACATTGTGGCTACAGACTAAAAGAGTCCAGGTACTAGAATGGTCTGTCTGCAGACCCCCATTGAAAATGTGTGGCACATTACGAAGTGCCAAATATGACATAGACCTCAGACTGTTGAGCAACTGAAGTCGTATATCAAACAAGAATGGGACAGAATTCCACTTTAAAACTTCAACAATTAGTGTTGCAGGCATCAAATTCAGAATGAGATCATATTTATAAAAAACAATAAAGTTTATCAGTTTGAACATTAAATATACAGTATTGTCTTTGAACTGTATTCAACTGTATTTAGGCTAAAAAGGATTTACATGTCATTGCATTCCGTTTTTGCTGATATTTTACATGGACCTGTTCACAAAATGCATAAACTCTGTCACACACTAATGATGCACAGGTGGGCTCGTCCACATTTTCATCCACCCAGATTAATTATATTTTATAATTTAGAGAATCTGACCTGACGAACATTTTACTGCACCTCTAGTATTTATCATGAGGACGTCTGCTTTACACCAAACAATTTCACTGTGAACAAAAACTGTATGTGTGAACTTTTGGATGAAGAACACAGAACATCAATTAAAGTTAGAGTCTGTCAGTGTGTCGAGAGACTAATTAATGAAGGTAATCTTCTAGGCCTCATGCATAAATGACACTGATGGCAGAGATGCCGTTATGATTTCTGCTGCTGGGGGCAGAAAAGATTTTTTTAAATTAATATTTTCATCAATAATGATGTATTATTTCACCCACTCGCATCCCTTATGCTATTAATCAGAATTCTAATGAGCTGGCCCATCTGCAGACTGCGAGCTGCACATATCACTAGGTGTATTTTCACACAGAGATGCAACGTGCAGGTGAACCTGGCTTTTAAAGGGAATAGATGATTGGTTTAATTCAAACATGCAATGCAATTATCATTTTGTTATTATATAACAAACTCTGCTGATCCTAGACCAGACTCACCAGTACAGCCGTTCACTCCAAACCCATAGGTTCCTGGGGCACACTGGTCACAGCGTCGACCAATCACGTTGGGTTTACACTGACACTGACCTCCAACCTTAGCACACTCCCCACTGAGGGAGCCCTGAGGGTCGCACTGACAGGCTGGATGAAACACACAACAAAGAAAATATCAGTTATTACCAATTAAACCATTCAAAACTTTGAGTCCACATCCTTTAAATTTGTTGTTTACGTACACAGAGCTCCGTCATGAATGATGGATGAAATACTGCAGATGAGTTTGGAGCACATCTCAGCTAGGGCAGGCATCGGCGTCATCATGAAGGAATCCAGACACATGTAGCGAATCATCTCCTCCCGCCGCTGCTCCGCCTCTGGCTCCTCACCTTTGAAAGCAGGGAGCTCAGTGTATTTGGGGATCAGAACCAGCTATTGGGTTAAAAAAACAACAACAAAAAACAAGGTTAGAAAGAAAAAGATTAAAATGTGGGTCAGTTTTATTACAGAAAATATCAGGGGAACCAGAGAGGTGTAAGTTACATTTCAGCAGCTTCACAGTGACTCTAATTGGTCTCGACTTGATTCATTAAATGGAATCCTTACTATTAAAACAATATACTTGACAAACTGAGAAAAATACTATCTAGATATAGTTATTATGTACATTAAGTGTAAGTTCAGTAAATTCTTTTGGCCTCATTTTCACCCATGTGCCCCACTAAAAAATGTCTAAAAAAATTATCAAGGTTTTAACTAGTAATGTACTTTTTGATGTTGGTGAAATACTGCAATGTTTATATCCAATATCTATAGAGCTGCTTTATCTTAATTTATCATTAGAAGCTAATCACAGAGACGCTCAACATTTGCATTTGTATTTCCACACCACTAGGGGGAAACCTCATGGTTTGAAACCCATGTCAATATGCACACATTTACCTTTCCTGGAAGATTCATCTGGAAGTCATGCAGGACTTTTTATCACATGGTAATGCATGCTTCCAAGACTACTTGGAAACATGCTTGGACTACTTGGAAAAACAACCTGAGAAGTGGACATTGACATCTTGGCTCACCGAGTCAATTAGAATGAAGGCAGTCAGATGTCTGTGTGAGACGCCGTGGCGCTGGAACCTGATTGCGACCACATAACGATTACTGGGCTCAAAACAAAACGGCCTGGGCATCTGGATGTATCTGTAAAAACAAAACACACTTGAATAGATTCATTTAGTTTTTTTTTTAGTTCAGTCAGACAACTCACGATTCTGTGTTTGTTGTTACAGTGGTGGAACATATTTGGAATTTGATGTCTGGATTCCAACCTCATCACTCCCTGCAGATATGTTTACATAGAGATATTGGGGAGTGATGAGCAAATCTCTTGAAGTCACTTTAAGCAGAGCTTACAGGTGGATGCTGGGAGGGTGCTGGGGCTGAAAAAGTAGGCAGCAATACGTACGAGCAGCAGCAGTATTGACTGGCAGAGGGAGAGATGGGAAACTGCTGCAGCTTAAATAGACCACCAAACAGGGAGGGTCTGCACAGTGACGACTGAGAATGAAGCATGTCATGTTTGTATACAGCAGTTTGTATACTGGCTTCATTATATCTGTAGGTGTCAATGAAAAAAGCTTTTTCAATTAAAATAAAATTTAAATCTATACCGTTTGTGTAGAGTTTTAAATTTAATGGCTGTTTCAAATTGTGCTACTTTTTGTATGGATGCTTGTTTTCTATGTAAATAATTCTATTTCATGACTGTTTTTAAAGTTATTGATGACACATACTGTATGTCTCTGATGAACATTTATTGGAAGCTTTTGTTGTTGCTTGATCAAGAAACACGTTTCCTGAGTTTTATTGACGGTGGTGTTGGCAGAGGTATGAGCTCTCTAGGTTTAGTTACATAAGTCATAAATAAGTTTTACTTTTTACTATTTAAAAAAAAAGAATTTTATGTGTTCGATTGTTCAATACATTTAATATATATTTAATATGACAGACCTTCTACCATCCTCCTGCTTTCATGCCTCTTGTCGTCTGTTTCTAATGAACATGGTGTCTGTGTTTTTAGCCCACTTTGCTAATTGGTTTTGGCTGATGTACCAACAGAAGAGAACAGACAGCCAGATCCAGCCAGTGTCTGACCTCAGAATTCCAGATGAGTTCAGACTGTTCAAAAGGTTGAAACTAAACAGTCTTAGTGTTTGTCTTTCCCTGTTTTTATCCTTTCCTTCTCTACATGGATTATTGAATCTTAGTGTAGTCTGATCCGTCAAGTGTGTTGACTTTGTAACAGTTCAAACTTTTCATATCAAAAGAAAAATATGAGGTAAATATCTGATGGCAACCATCTGATGAGAGGCTTTCAGTAATTTTCCAAGTATTCAACAACCAAAGTAATTAACTATGCCTTATGCTCAGGAAAAAAGCAAAGGCATAAAAATATCTGTACTGATCTTCCACTGTCACAATGTCATTTGGCAAAACAAATCTAAAGCAAAGCAGGGAAACTTGCTACACCAGATGTTTGCTCAGAGAGCTGATCTGAGTGCAGCGTAAAGTAATAAGAGTCTATAGCCAAGCTAGCAGATCTGTGGAGCTGCATACAGGGAAAGAAGTGCTTTGAGCTAAATGCTAACATCAACATGCAAACATGATCACAATGTGAATCCAAACATGCTAACATTTAGCAAAATAAAAAAGTTAAAAATAACATTTACGTCAGCTGTATGTGAAATTGTGAAACAGCTTCAAACCCTGGTTCATATTAGATATTATTCATTGTTAGATATTGTAACAACACCACATACATACAGTACATACCACACCTCTACAATAGAGACATACAAGGAACTATTTACTAACCATTTAGATGAGTTCCAGAAAGTCAACCCAACATCCTCAAAGCAGAACTAAGTAAAGAAGTAAAAATGCTCTTTTAGGCTGAACTGAGCTCAACAATCACTTAAAGATGGAAACACAAACTTCGTATTTTAAAAACAAAATCTCATCACAACTCACATTCCTACTGGATGTTCATTCACATGCATTGTGCATCCTGTTACTTCAGCTATATAATACTATACTATAATATATATATATATATTTTTATGTTTTCCTAAAATCCACTGCATTCTCAGTGAACACTCTGTACTTTAAAACATAGAGGAATTGCATTCATCAAAGTGAATATAATGCATCCTGTAGAGGATATGGATGTCTGCAAAGGAAATTCAAATTAGTGTCCTAAATGTCAGTAGTTCTGTCGTCTGTCTTGCTTCAGTTTTTCCATCCATTCAACAGAACCAATCCAAGAAGCTCCACTGTGAAATCTCAGAGTCATATTGCTGACTGTGATGATGACTGATTCAGTGACCCTGGACCAGGTGTACAGGATTTTATATACAACCCCTCTGTCAGCCTGTAACGCTCTGCTCCAACTGGTTTTCCTGATTTTTCCCAAGCCAATCTCCAGTTCTACTCAGCAGCTGCTTTCTTTTATATCACTGGACCTGATCCCTACACAGGCTCTCTGGTATATTTGCCTTCCTATCAGCAAATTTTTAAAAAATATAGCAGGGTACACTGAAATAAGAGTACAAATAAAGGCCTGACTCATACAGAGAAACACAAGCCAGGGCAGGTTCATGTGACAACAACGTAATGATGTAATTCATCCTCAACTAGATCAACACCTGGAATACTTGAACACATTCTTTAGTGAACGGAACAAACACACTGACAGCAATGGCCTCTCTCTCGCATAGACACACACACGCCTACATATGTTGGTGTTCTACCTGTTACGGTGCGGCAGGGTCACCGTGTAGAGCTGTTCAGTTGGTAGGAGGTTTCCACACCGGAGACTGGAGGGCAGCAGCACAGATGTTATACTAACAACAGCCTCCCAGTCCTCTGTGGACTACACACACACACACACACACACACACACACACACACACACACACACACACACACACACACACACACACACACACACACACACACACACACACACACACACACACAATAAATGTTAATCAATTAGGAAAATGCGTTTTCTATAAATCTTGTAAGTCATGGTCACATACCTCAGGTTCATAGCGGATCATGATGTCATACTCCATGGCGTAGGGGATGTTGTCAATAGTGAACACCAGGCCGGCACCATCTTTGACGCGAGCAAAACCAGGTCCTGTCCAAGACACCATGTGGCTGGGAGTGTGTCCTCTATGAACGTTTGTCACATCCGGCTGAAAGACACACACGCGTTACGAAGGAAACTTTTTCCTTCACTTATTTATTGTTTATTGATCAGGGCAGATACGGTATACAAAGATAAAGCTATCCAAGGCAAGCATCGTAGTGCTTATAGCAAGTTTGCAACACCTGTCCATGGAAGAACTTTAGAAGAACCTTTCTAATGATTAAAAAAAATGTTCACCTCTTTGGGACTCAAAGTGGGACTTAAAATGAGACAAATCTAAAAATAAAAATCTCTGCAGACGAGACCATTGTCTATGATGAGGGGTCACAACGTGACATATTTTCAGGGTCACAAGCCAAAAAGGTTGTGGACCTACAGTACCAGTCAATAGTTTGGACATACCTTCCCATCCACTTGAATGGGAAACTGTGTCCAAATTTTTGACTGGTACTGTACATTGATTTTGTCTCTGAAGGAGAATGAAAAAAATATGAGCTTTCACTTTAACATGAAAACCTTGGATTCCTGTGTCAAACCATAAATGAAATCAGTGAACCGATGAAAGTGATCAACCTACTGTCTGTTGAAGCTGGCGGATCCGTCTCAGTGCTGCCCGATGCTGCTGCGAATCGGTAATGTGGCGGTGACGTCGGTGCCTCCTCAGCTGGTTGCTAAGGTGCTGAACACAGTCGGTCTCTGCCTGAGGACGAATTTTGCCCTGGGATGGCGACATAGGACAGGAGAGTACACATCTATCGATCGATCGATTGATCACACAGAGACAGTTTCACACCAACACTTCTTACAACCTGCGAGGATTAAAAAGTGGGAGAGTGGGGAAAAAAAGGATGCGAGGCTGAGAGTGTGTTTGTGTTAATTAGTTGTGACAGGTTGGTGTCTGTGCTACTCTCTGGAATTCTTATGGGTAGCATCAACTGCAGAGGTTCAGTTTGCACAGTAATGCACGACTGACTGAATCCCAAATATTCTGTCTCTCTTTCTTCTCCTTCAGCATGAACACTTATATAGTTGAAGAAGTCATGTAAAGTTTGTCAAGTACACATCTCCCCTCTTGTTTTTTTTTTCTTTTTTCTGTCGCCTTTTTTCTTGACACATTTTGAAATCAATACTTGCCTTTTTTTCCCACATTCCTTTAACAGTAATGTAAGTATGTCTGAACTTGTTTGGGGGGCTGTGAGGAGGGGGCAGGGGGTCTCGTTGGAGTGGGGAGGACAGAGGTGCCAGTAAAGAATGTAAGAATGATTGTAGGGATGAAGGAGGACAAAGGAGGTGATGGAGGGATGAGAAGAGACTGATAGGTGGGTAAAATGAGTCAGTGACAGAAAAAACAGGCCTGTCACAGTCAACGTCTATTACAGGAAATATTAGCTGAATTCCATACTGTGTTTTAAGTATTTGTCCCGTAGTGGTTTAACTTGTTAACATGTTTTCATTAGCTTTAGCTACCTGATTCTATGGAAACTGATATAAAATGTTGTGTGATATGATTCAAAGTAAGTATATTATCTCTAAGAGTGGTAAATATATAGTGAGGAAAGGGAAATAAAGTTAAAAGGTTTACAGTTAACACAAGAGTAATCAGCATTAGAGTGGTGGCAGTAGGCTTGCAGACTACTGCTTTTGCAGAGCTTTAATTTTAATGAGAGACCCTTCGGATTGTGGAGTGCTACTGCTACGTTAACACTGAGCTAGTGACTCTGTCGGTGTACTGGTGGGATGTAAATAACTCTGTCAGACTTTTATTCATCAAGATAACAACAAACAACAACATATGGCTGGAACAGAGACTGTTGCTTGGTGAAGTTGTTGATATGTAGACACTGCATCCTCACCAAAGCTTAAGATTGCTGGTTGTACATGTCCAGTTTAAATTTTTAATGTAGTCGTTCTTCTGACAATTTAAAAAGCTGGTCATTGTAAAGATCCAGTTTATAGTTGATGCAAAGAGAATACTAGCAAAACAGAGACAGAAGAGCAAATCTTAACTTTAGTCCGATGCATTGATAACGTCATACAATGACCAAGAACCTTATCATGCTAACAATTTATGACAATTGTACCAGAGTTGAATGAAATACAGGCAAATGTATTATGTATAATAGGACTTGTGGTAATGATCAGGCTGGTCCTTAGATTCCAAATAGGCCATAATTTAAAACCTTGAATTCATCAGAACGCCATCATTATACGAGGCAATGCTTTCAAAGAGAAGCAAAAAGTTAAAATAAGAAATATGGAAAAAATTTACAGAACATCTGAAGGGAACACATTTAATGTGTAATGACTGGCAGATGGCAGCAGGGTAAACAGGCTGTGGTTGATGTAGACTGCAGTCCAGGTGCATTATGGACAAATTGAAAAGTGCAATACAAGGATTACAGGTTACAGGGTTGCGATTAAATATATTGATGCAATACAGCAAGACGTACTGCGAGTCTGAATTCAAAGTGTGTTGAAATGTGGATTAGTGAAACATTCTGAGCTGCGTGCTCACCGGCAGTGCAGAGTCACCAGGGGAATGTCTCGTTGCTTCCTCAGCCTCGTATTTGTAGTAGTCCAGTGGGGCACAGAAATAACCAGGCTGAACCTCCGAACACTGTCGGCCAATCAGATGCCTCCTGCAGTCACACTGGCCATTCTCCATCATGCACCTTAAGTTACAGACAAGCTTTAAATGACTTTTTCTTCTTTCTCTCTTGCTGTCTTCGTTTCAGACACTCAGCTTCACTTCATGGTTCAATTTACAGGACAATAAATAGTTTATTACCTGAATAAACCATTCATAGAAAAAACATTTATGTTTGAAGATACATGGGTAAAATCTATACCTGTTGTCGAAGGCTCCACCAAAATCACAGTCACATGGTCTGCAGCCAGCCAGGTCGTTACTGAGCCCCCAGTATTCAGGCTACAGGGATGGACATAAACCCAGGATGCACTGTGACACATCTAGTATGTAGTCTCTACTCCTACTATTACTGCCCTGCTGTGCTTGAACACAGTTTTAATTGTGCAGCAATTTCTAAGACATTGCAACATATATATTATATGTATATTTTTTTATTTAAATGTGCTTTAACGAACAATTGACCCTTCACTAAGTCCCACAGTTTTGTTTTTGGCCTCTGCCACTCTGGTAAGATGTCAGAGGCAGCTTGGAGCCCACACTGTCATAAACTGCACCCCCTGAATAAACATTGACTAATTTTTGGAAAAACAATAACACAATTTCAAAAAGAGGGGTCTACCATATGGGTTTAAATGATATTCCAAGATGTTTGACTAATTAAGCAGTAAAAAAAGAGGGAAAAAAGAGAAGTTAAAGGCTAGAGATCACAGTGTAAAATTGAACCACATCACCTGGCGATCGAGACACAGGACAACAACTTTCTTATTTTTCCCAACAAGCCAACTCTGGTTTGGTTGAAATAAACCCTTAATTTACAACTAACACACTAAATCTTGTATTTATTTAATAATTAATAATTTATTAATGAATATTTTATTAAATTATGTATTTTGTCTCTACACTGTTTTCCCCTCTGCCTCTGATGTCCACCATCCCTTTCACTCTTATTTTCACATCTAACACCTTAAATTACAGGTTTACTTTAACCAAATCAGATTTAGTGATTGTTGGAACAACGGAAAGACGAAAGTGGAAATAGAAATTTGTATTTTGTTTCCCTTGAGTTTGGATGATATTAAAATGTGTGTGATGTTCATTAAATCTGCTTTATATGGTGAGAGGGAGATAGCTGCTGTTTGTGGTAAAACAAAGACGGATTGACTTTTTTTAAAAAGGTCTATCTCTGTAGGGATCCTTCTCGTAATGTTGTGCCTGTCAGTGGTTAAAAACAAACTCCTTTAGTGGACATACTTTGACGGTCTCAGAAGTTACATTGCAGCCATCGCAGGTTTAAACTTGCTATATCAGTTATTTACACACCATAATATGTAAACAAAGGCTCCAGGGTTAACACTATTCCTGCAAAATAAGGTAGGTCTTTATTCATAGTTACAATAACAAAAACAAAAGCAGCTATGGATACATTTAATATAGGAACTAGCGTGGCATTGAACTGATACTTAATGATTGATGTGATGGATATAAAGAATCGCATATCTTCTTACAACCCATGGAGCACAGGTGTATATTGTAGCTGAACTGATGCTGCATTATGTTTGGTTACTCTCCGTTTGAATGCTAATTACTATTAGCGACAGATTCTATCAGCAGAGCAGTTGTTACTAACCAGACACTGGTTGCAGTAGCGCCCGGTGACGTAGCGTTTGCAGGAGCAGTCCCCACTGATCTGGTCACAAGGAGCTCCCATCATGATGATGCCACGAGGGTCACAGTTGCAGGCTGATGGAGAGACACACACAAAGTGTAGATTATGTGTTTTTATATATCAAAACACCAGAAATCTGTTTTCATCCCTGTTCAAACTGAAGTGTTTTCAGTGGTAGACAATGACAGTCATACATACGCTGACAACCCAGCGGGTCATTCTGGCTCAGACCGAAATAACCTTCCTTGCAGTTGTCGCAGCGCACGCCTCTGACGTTGGCTTTGCAGCGACACTGTCCTGAAATCATCCTCATGTCCAGGTCGGTGTGACTGTCACACACTCCTCCCTCAAATGAGCCCACGGGGTCGCAGTCACAGGCTAGATGTCAGACGGAAAAGAATGGGAGTAAAAAAGGACAGAAATGGGAAACTTAAAAACACTGTAAATTGTTCTTGCCAAGATTTATAATCTTATATCTAGAAACACAAGATTTATTATCAAGTTTTAAAAGTTATTTACTATTTTAATAATCCGGCCTACTTATTTCTAGCCAACTATTTCAAGATTTCCTGACAAGTAAAATTATCTTGCTGCATGGACAGATAATTTCAAGTAGGCTAGATAAAAAACTAGTAAATAACTTTTAAAACAAGATGATTAATCTCATAGATAGATAAAGAAAAAGAGGGGGATGAGGAAATGATTTCGAGAAGGATTTCTTTTCATGACCCATCAGACCTGCAGATTGACCTGTAAAAAAATTGTGACTTAACCTGTTTCAATTGCAGTCCCAAGGATTTAAGGCACTGGCTAATCCAATCAATTATGCAAAATAAGAACATCCTTGACAAACGTGTCCACTAGCAGACAACAACAACACAACCACAACAAATGTTGTATCTACAAAACGTTATTTCTACAAATGTTATATCATGGCTGGAAATATTTTGTTAAAAAAAACAAACACTCGACTCACCAACACAAACCTGTGGGTCTCTGATATCCCTGTTAGGGTCTTTGTAGTAGAAAGGTTTGCACATTTCACAGTTGCGTCCCATGGTGTTGTGCAGACAGTTGTCACACACGCCTCCACTGACGTTGCCCGTTGCCATATACACCGCCATGTCAAAGTGACACTGGTTTGAGTGGCCATTGCAGTTACATTCTGGATAAACATGCGAGAAATTGAACAAATAAAGACTAATTAGAGCCGCACAAAACATTATCTGTGTGAAATATTGGTTATTATTAGTGCAGTAGTAGTGTGTGTGTGTGTGTGTGTGTGTGTGTGTGTGTGTGTGTGTGTGTGTGTGTGTGTGTGTGTGTGTGTGTGTGTGTGTGTGTTCCCACCTCTGCAGGAGTGTGGGTTCTCTGCCTCAGCTGGTCTCCACGGCAGGTCATTGTGGAAATCTTCGCAGCGCTCACAATTAAGGCCCTCTGTATTATGCTTGCACACACAGCGGCCGTGGATCTGGCCAATCACAGTGCAGCAAAACAATAAGCAAAAAGTTTCAATAATAATGGAACGATACCGTGTAGTGAGTGTGTGGTGAGTTCACTCGCTCACCATGCCGTTCTCCCGGGCATCGACGCCCGGCACTGGGGCGCACTCTGAGGCGTGTCCGTAACAGAAGCAGCTGCCTCTGACCACCAGCTCATAGATGGCATAGTAATATTTCTGCAGGACATCGAAGCGTCGGTCCAGCAGGTCGTCTCCCAGAGTGTTGAGCTTAGTGAAGTTGATGCGCAGGTTGGTGATACGAAGAAGTTCTGTCAAAAAAAACATCAAAGGTTCATAGTTTGATTTATTCATTAACCTTCCTGATAAAACTACAATTTCATTAGCATGAAAGTTTCATAAAAATGTTTGGTGCTAAAGTTTATTTTTTTCTTAAAATCAGCTTGAGTGTAATTTGCATACAAATTGAATTTTAGTGCCTGGAATAAAGGTTTAGACATTTATTCCACAAAACCTGTGATTTATTCTAGAAAAATAATATCAAGGGGTTATTTGGAGGAGGCACACTATACTGTGCTGTTGTTGACAGTAATATTTAGTTAAACATCTTCACTGACCTTGAATGTCCAAGCTGTAGGGGTCTTTCACATCAATGGCAGGATCCAAAACTTTATAAATAACCTTAAACACAAGAACATCATTTTTAAGCCAGACAAAGAGAGAAATCCTGTTAAGGGTTGAAGAAGCTCATGTCCAGCTAAACAACAGATGTTAACCAGGCACACTGTGTGAAATGGACACATTTAAAACAGCAGATCTGTGCAGGAAATAGATTAATGCAACAGTTTAGAAAATGATGAGTTATAATGAGCAGATTATGGTCACATTTATACTTCTGTTTCTTTTGAGCTAAAGTGACCAATTACTCTTCATACATTCTTCATTAAAGCTATAATCCTGAATATTTCCTTAAATCAAACCCTGTTTTTTGATTTTATGATCTATTTCTGAAATTATGTGAAATAATTATATAGGAATAGTTGGTGTTAAAGTCCACCATTAGCCAGCTGGATTCAAAGTGTCTTTCACCCAGAATAACACTGTATTTATTTTCATAGGAGGTTACAAATATTACAGTGATGACAATTATGCTTAAGAATCCAAAAAGAATATGTTTGGTGATATTCTATATGTTTCTTATAGTCAATAAATGCCATGAAGAAACACAGCCAACAATGAATGACTCCAACAGGTATTGTTTTTTTTATAAAATCCTGATATATCTTGTTCCTCTATGCCATAGAGCTCCATTATTCTTTACAAATAATTAAAATCCCATTAATTAAGCACACTGTTACCCTGGCTACCAAGTTATTTTGATTTATCCCAAATAGACCATCGTGCTGCTGGAAGTACCAAACCTGCACCTGGAGATCGTCACCAAAATTAATGCACCATTTTCTTCTGTTTGAGTAAAGACTACAGTATTAAACTTCTTATTTAGCCATTCATAAAAATAAAACTATATATTTGTTCCCATTTTTTAAGATTCCCTCAGTAGGAACTAATTAGATTGGTTGCCAGGACTAATTTCATTTTGTTTTTCTGGGATTCATTTGGGAAGAAATGCACTGCCAAACTTATTTTGTGACTCTAAATGATTCCCCCTGTCCTCCCAGTCTAACATGTCTCTACCATTACTCCTCCCAGCAGCTCTCACCTCTCCATTAGTGGAGGGCTCGATGTCGGAGTAGCGTTCCTCACAGATGATGTCGTTGATGTGGTGCAGGCCATTGGCGGGGATGCCGGGAAAGGTCCTGGTACAGTTTGAGGCAAAGTAGCGGTAGGGCCGCCACGTTCGGCCAAAATCAGCTGAACGCTCGATGATCATCGCTGCAGGTCGGAAAGTCTGAGGAAATAAAGAGAGGAAGAGAATTACATCCCACTTCCAGTATTTTGGTGTTATTTGGACAATTTTCTTTAGAACACAGCACATGGGGATGTTGTTGGGGTTTTATATTTTATCTATGACTATAATCAATAAGTTATGGACCACATAAAAACTAGAATGGTGCTCAGTAGAGCACATAGCTCCACCACATCCAAACAATCCTGCACATGTCTGTGTATCTTATGCAACAAACCTGCTTTTTTTTTTTAATCGGTTGAGTGGTTTGAAATAATTCAAGAAAATGTAAAAGAATGAATGTAATCTCACATGTAGGGGAAATTGATCATGTTTTTAGTAGAAGCATTGGCATGTAGCAAGAAAGAATCCATTCAATATTGGAGTGCATCTGAACAGGGATTTGTTTTTTCATCATTTTTCTAACATTAAGATGAGACTGTTTTTAATGTTTTTCCCAATTACACACAAACTACCTGATGGATTGTCATGAAACTGGGTGGAAGAGTGGGTTATGTGCCAAAGAAGAAACAAAATAAAGGGGGTGGAGCCATTCATTTCTTTTCCTTTTTGCATTGTGAAATTGTCTTTGTGAAATTGTCTCAATTACACATGAACTACTTGATGGGTTGTCATGAAAATTGGTGGAAGAGTGTGAAACATGCCAAAGAAGGAACCAAAGAACTTCGGAGTAGTTCATATTTTCATCCTCATCCCTTCGTTATATTGATTAATACACAGTGGCTATAGTCAGCCTGTTAAGATATGGATGGCCTCATTATGTTAGGTTAATCATTTAAATGAAAGAGACTGTTGGGCCGACTGAGTGCCCTTCTAGTTTAGAAATCGGTTCAGTGGCTTCTGGGTAATCCTGCTAATAAATCAAGCAACAAAGAAAGAGACACGGTTGAAAACATGACCTCCTTGGTGGAGGTAAACAAATCAGTGGCACTTGAGATCAGAGGACAGCATGTTGTTTGACTAATTTATGTGGAACCTTCGTATTGTTTGCTTTACTAACAGAAGGATGGTGGATTCAAACCTGACTCAAAGCAGCTGAGTGTGCTCAACAAACACACACTAGACAGTAGGATGCACCCTGACTCAATGGAGGTCCACAAACACACAAACACACACTGCATACATGTGAAAACATGTGCATACCTTGAACTTCATGATGAGATGTGTGAAGTGGAATTCGGCCTCCAGGTTCAGTCGGATGCTGACATTCTCCTGTCCTGTGAAGGAAACAACTGTCACTCGGTGTCATGACAACACATCAGACCAACAAGTCTCGTGTCATAAAGTCTGTAGGAGACCTTCACCATCCTTCATAGCCTTTTTGTCTCTCCTTCAAACGTTTTTTGAGACTACCCCTCTGACAACATTGATTTACAAATAAAGGTGCTATTTCTCCTTTTTATATATCACTGCATTGCAGCTTACAGTTGATGATTCTCTACAATCCCTGTAAAATCCATATGTTTTTGTTTTTTTACCATTTAGCTCTCCGCTACGCAACACAAAGAACAAACATGTTCCTTGCATATATATACTCTGATGCATGTACAAGGATAAATGCACACAAACCGTTGACAGACTGCCACCAGGTGTTGTCTCCGTTGCTGTCCATGAGGTAGATGACGTTTTTGATGCGGTGGCTGTTTCGGTGGTAAGGGCTGTAGTGATGCTGGGAGTTACACTCGAAACACTTGTCTGACTCCTGGCGAGGGAGAACACACACACACACACATACTCTTGGATGTGATGAAGGAGAATTAAATGAAACATTTTGTGTTGTAATACACATTTGACAGGCACACCTGTGGATGTTGCACTACACGGGACATAATTGAAACATCTTGCTGTATTTCCTTGTCTTTTGAAAAATGGATCATCAGTAAGCTATTTGATGTGCCCAGGTTGTGTCTTGTTGTACGGTGTAGGTAGAGCCAGTATGATGGCGTGGTGTGTACTGTGTTTGACATTTTCATCTTTCTTATACATAAACCATATATAGTTGTTAATCCTGTATCTCTTTGACCTGTTACCAAGACCTTTTTGACTTGTTATTCTGTATCTGACTATGCAAAGGAACTGTTCATGCCAGACTCGGCTGAAGACGAGACAATTCAAGGACAGGGACACTGATAAGCATGACGTTTACGTCTTTGCTCACAGAACTTCACTTCTTCTCCAGACATCCGTGTTGCATGTATTTTGTCTGTTGTCTGTCTGTGAAGTCTGTTATACCATTAAACAGACAGAGAGACAACAGAGTGACAGAAGAGTGTTTATTGAATAAACCTGCCACCACAGCACTGGTCTGCCAATACCATTTTGAACTGGATGGTGCCTCCACTGGGTCAAAATGGTTGGCAGTGGAGAAAGGAAAGAAGGGAGGAGTGACGTAGAGGATAA
Source organism: Chaunax sp. Z400 (assembly GCA_037577475.1). Taxonomy (NCBI): domain Eukaryota; kingdom Metazoa; phylum Chordata; class Actinopteri; order Lophiiformes; family Chaunacidae; genus Chaunax; species Chaunax sp. Z400. Next base: position 25,791,531 of record CM075195.1, read on the forward strand.
AGAGGAAAAAGCAGCCGCAGAGTCTACAGCAGGTCACTGAAGCTCCACTCAGACACAGCGCTGCTTTAAGCTAAATGCTAATGGTATCATGCTACAGTCAGATGCCCACAGCAACAATGTCAAATTACTTAATGTGTTGTTGACCCTCTTAGTTTAGCACATGTGCAAGCTATCATTTATGAATTAGCACTAAAGTTGTTTTCTATGAATTTGATTATAAACCAAAGTATTGGAAAATCTATTTCATCCTGAGGCACAAACAACTATCCTCTGGGGAGTTTGTTCGAATGAAATATCCGTCAATGATCTTTTTTAACATGGCCACGGAGAATCGGAGAAGGTTGTGAGCTCATCCATGTTTGCTTGATTGTTTTTCTGCAACATATCTATAAAAGTGATCACATCTGAGGCGGATCCCTGATCACTTTTTTCTCTATCCTCAATATTGCAAGATAGGGAATTTTTGCTAAAATTATGGAAAATAAAGCTAACAATAATAAAAATACAGATACCCAGGCATGGACAACTCATGGTCCACCACTATGAACAACTGGATCCAGATCCTGATCATACTTAGCTGGCAGATGGTTGATATAGCAACATATCTTCTATTTGACAAACAACAGCAATTTGACATTTTACTTGCAGATATTACTATATTACTATATTATAAGTTCTTATTTATATGGGAAATGTTTCACATGGGTTTTTGAAAATGGCGGTCGACAGTGTTGCATTAATTCATGCGTTCAACCAAATACAATAAACTTAAATCTCGACCAATGACTGTACACTTAAATCACTTGAGTTTTCCATTTCCTCAAAACTGAGTTTGAGGAAGTAAAATCGTTTGTAGTTCTCATGAGTTCTATACAGTAAGAAGGGGGTTCTTGGAACAATGAAAAGCTTCCTCTGATCCGAAAACGTCTAAAGTTAAACTTTATTGTGGCACAGGGTTTCTGGCACAACTTTACCTACCTCCAAAGTACATGGAGAAGGGAAAAAATGTCTAAAGAGGTAAAAGAAACAAAACTCCAGCAACACTTGCAATATCAGTAATAACTTTATTATAATAAAGTAATGGGATAAGATATACTTTATTGTCTCTGACGGGACATTCTTTCTCTGCATTTGACCCATCACTGAGGAGCAGTGGGCAGCCCTTATGGCGCCCAGGGAACTAATTGGGGTTCAGTATCTTGCTCAAGGAAACTTCGGCATGTAAACCGGGGAACTGGGGATGGAACCACTGCCCTCCTGATGTAAGTGGACGACCACTCTTACCACCTAAGCAACAGCCGCCTGCTGATGCTGCAAATGTTACCTCACTAGCAGAGAAGCCAACAGATGACCAGCAAGCAGTATACAGTACATCCTCTGGGAAATGAGATAGATGGCAATCAATCAAATGTTCAATATTATATTTCCAGCTGATCGTCTAACTTTGCCATCCTTAGAGTTACTGTTTAGCTTGGCTAACAATATCTTAAACAGGAGTAAAATGATGAAAGAAACCTCTCATGCTATCCATGGGATGTACAGACTCACGGCACTATTGCATCTGCAGCATTGATGATTAACATGAGAGCTAAAACAGCAAAGCAAAAAGCAAACAGTAAGGGACTGACATAAATGAAAAAGGGAAACTGCAGTTAGCTGGTGAAAAGCTGACGACGAGGCAAAAGGCAGAAGAGGAGGAGGAACTTGAAGGGCATGGGAAAGATGCAAGCCTGTAGGGACTGAGGCCAAGAACAAGAGCTTGATCCAGAAAGAGTGGTTATAGAAAGGATAGCGCAGATGAGACAAGTGGGTATGCAGCGCAGAGGGCTCTCAAACAGCTCAGCAGGGATGAGGGACAAAGAGGGGTGCCGGCAAAGAGCGAGGGAGATGCTGAGACAGGGTAAAAAGGGGGAGCATTTGAGAGGGAGTCATAAAGAGGGGAACAGGGAGGGGGGATAGGGGATAAAACGGGGAGATGAGGGTTTCTACAGAACCAGTGGATTCCAGGGCAACATTTCTTAATTAGGTTGTTGTTAAGGGTGATTAAGCTGCTAAAAACAACATGTTTGTTAAAGAGACGAGGCTGAGAATCGAAAAGGAATGCCTGAAGATTGTTAGAAGTGTTGCAAAATGTCCTATCGTCACTGATTAATTGGGCAAATGCATATATTCAAGTATTCTCTGCAGCTTTGTAGCATTCAGAGGAATGAGGGTCCAGGAGCAACAAGAGCATTTCTTCAGTTCTGCTCAGTCTGAATGCACACCTACAGCGAGGCCGAAAAATGTTGCTGTTCAGCTTGTCTGGATCATATCCCACCCCTCCACAAAATTTCAGGGTTGTGTAGTTCTTGCATTATTACAGAAAATGTAGAATGACAGCAAAATCCGCCAAAGTTAAGAAAAGGGTTTTTTTAAATGCCTGGATCTGGCCCTTTATTCTGACCTGCACCAAAATGTAATGGGTTTGTTCCTGTCCAATAGCTTTTTGAGTAATCCTGAGTCCAAAACAAACAAACAACGAACGAACAAATAAATGGATAGACATAAAATAACTTCCTTGGTTGAGGTAAAAATGCATTCAACTATTATTCCTGAAAGTTCAAGTTCAGTTTTGGTGTTAACTTAAGCATTCATCTTGTCTTTCAAGGGCACTGTAAAGCTTCAGTTGGTGCTTAGTCTAAACCAGTGTTTCTTTAAGACCCTCCTCTCAGCTCTTATTTATCTCCATTAGTCAAGGCTGCTCAGCTCAGCTATAAGGCTTTCTGTTCCAACAATACACCGATGTAAGCCTGATGTTCATTTGAAAACAATCTTTGTCTGTGTTGGTGGCGTTTAAAAAAAATCTGCACTCCACCTCCCTCATTCAGTTTCCTGTACATCTAAGCTACAGCTCAGAAAATGATATTTCTCTGCTGTTCATACAGTATCTCCCTTTTCTTGCCTTCATGTCCCTGTATTCCTTCTCTTTTTCATTATTTACCATCTCCTTTTTCACCCTTCTTGTTCCTATCTCTAGACATGGGAATTCATCTAAGGTTTCCATTTTAGTTTCACTCTACCTGGAGGGTTTAAGGGACAAACAAGGCCGCTCTTAAAAACAAGTGGCTCGGCAGAAGCTCCCTCACTGCTTCTGCTGGGATACAGCAATAAGACCATGCAATCGGATCTCACAAGAAACCTTGGAGGATGTCAAACACAAATGATTGATGAACTTCTGGATGTTTAAAAGCAATGAGACAAATGTTTGATGCGGGCCTCTAACCAACCGTTAACAGTCCACACCTGGATCTATGGCACCATAGTCTGCCCCTTCTTGTAGTAGAGGGCCTCTCACCAATCAGAGATTGTCAATCATGTCCTCCTGGAAGTTGACACTGTTGCATATTACTGGCCTGAGGCTACAGAAGCACAGGCACATACTTGTAGATGCAGGAAAATGCTTGTAGTGTCCGGATGCAAGGGAGAATGTAAACATGATGCTGAGCATGCCAGGGATTGTGTCAAGAAGGGACAGAAAAACAAGAGCTGCATACCATGGAGGTAAAGGAGAGACAACACTAACAGCAACTTGTCTTACATCACACAGGTGTATAACATGACTTTTACATGCACTACTTTACTTTGCTTTCCTTTTGACTTCTAACCTCACCACCAATCTCACTTTGCACACTAGCTGTAATTAGTTATTAAGTTAAGGAAAGAGTTTTTGTACGGATACTTGTTTTCTATGGAAATATTTCTATTTTATGTGAATAAATGTTTAAAAGTATCGTAGCTATTATCGATGAAATATCGCTGATAAATATTTATTATTGGGGTTTACTGTGGATTGGTCTAGAGACGCTTGATTGCTCGAGTTTTAATGGCAATGGCGTTGGTACATGCCAGGTTATGTTTTCATCCCTGTCCCTTTGTTTGTTGGCTTCTTTTCTTTGTTAGCAGGATTATGCAAAAACTACTGGATGGATTTACACAAACCTTGGTTGAGGGATGGGACAGGAAGAAACTCATTAAATTTGGTGTGGATGTCTTATCTTAAAATGATAAATTAAAGTCTTGGATCACAAATTCACCAAAGTAGACCAAGTTAAGATCTTGAATGCGTAGACCTCTCATCACGTGTTCTTCTGCATGTCCTCTCTAGTGGTAAACTTTCAATGGCCATCACTGGTCTCCACTGACTGAGTGAAATGGAGGGAATATGTGTGTGACCAGGGTGTGGCTGGCTTGTGTCTACACCTGTGGCCTGATGTTGAAAGGCTGAATAACGTCAGGGGGCACATGGTTATGGAAACCGCTCTAAAAGCAAACAGACAGATGAACAACTGAAGATGGACGAGTGGAAGTTGAAGGATGAAAATGAATGCATGAATGAGAGAGCAAACAAACCTTCCTGTTTTTCATTACATTGACTGCAGGGTGCCATGTATTGTAAGGGGGCTTGTAGCAGGGTGTTGAGAGACTGAATGTGGGAGAAGTCGAGGATTGAAGAAAAAATTATTGAAAAGAGAGAGAGAAAATTTAAGGTTTTTGCAGTGATGTGGAAAAATTATACAGGGTGAACGGAAAGGAGAAAAAATATGGAAGGGAAAATCAGAATTAACCATCATTATCAACGGCTGGTGCTCAGATCTTGAAGCTTCTATTGAATTTGAAGCTGAAATTTCTCTTTATTCTTTATTCTGAATGTGCATCCTTACCTGTAGGTGGCTAACAATGCAGTAGTGCTCCGGCCCATCCATTCCGCAAGTGGAGGTGGCGGATAAGTTGACAGCCCGTCCAATCAGAAGGTTGCCTGTCGCCGGGTAACAACTTCCATCTGTGCAACCATGAGGACCTGATGGGAGCTCCTGTCCAAACACACTGAGAGCTGGAAGAGGAGGGTAGAAACACAGGATAATTACTCATTATAATAATAAATAATAATAATAATATAATATACATAACAATATATGCTATTATAATAATAATATAATAATAAATATAATAATATAAATAATAATAACTACTCTCCTCAGCGTGTTACCATCTCAACATGTGACGTTCTTATTGGTGTGGAAGTGCAATAAGAAAAGTTCATCATAATCATTTCATCCTATCACATTAATTTATAGAGAGTAACCAAAGTATCCTTACATTACTGGAACACAGAAAATGGAGCTGAATGGGTTTCAATATGCATCCAACAGAAATCAGAGAAATAAGCACACGCTTTAAATGCTAAGAAACCCTGTGTAGCCTGTGTGGTTCGCTCAGTTTAAAGGACACATGCTTCTAATTCTCTGTTTTCGTCATATCAAAATTACTGTAACTGTTGGTTCAGTAAAAGCCTTCCTCTGCGCTGGGATTGTCCAATCATGGCAGGCCTGTCAAGTTTTGCACAGCTTTCCCCACATGATGAGGCAGAGTACAGACACCGCAGTGAGAGTGACATCCTTCAAGCTTGCAGAGTGGTGTTTAAGTCTGTGTCTACATTTCAACTGGCCAATATTATCTCACTGCAGATGTATCATGTCATCATAAACTATACATGTCTGTATAGTGCTGAGAATATTGTTTGATCCATGGCATCTTTGCCTGCTCCCTCAGTGACTATAACATAAAGCTCCATCTTAGTCTTCCTTACAGACTGCATGTGTGGACACAGAGAAGCATGGCTGCATATAAATAGTATGATTACTATTATGGTTGAACTTTTTAGACATTGCCTGACATCCCAGAAAATAATTGTCTTAATGGACTTCAGAAAAAGGACATTAACTGCAACTCTTCTGAAATGTGCTGGTCCCATTCCCTCATACTTTCTCCCTCATCCATGTAAACACTCTCTCTGCATCACTGGTCCTGAACAACAGGCCTCATCAGGGGTAATGAGACACACAGCAAGACAAGGGGGATGAGGGAGAGACAATGAGAAAAATTATGGCAAAGGGAAACTGAAAGATGGACAGAATAACTGTGTGGACAGATTTTACATAAACAAAACTATGAGGCTCAGAAAGGGGTCCATTAGTCTGGTTTAAAAGGCTGTTCAGTCAAAGCATGTATGTCAAGATTGAACCATTTATTGACACAGAATGTCCCTGAGGATATAAACCAACCACCAGAGCCTGTGATGTACAGCATGTACATGATACCATGCATAAAGAAATGCCCTAAAATCACATAGTGTATATGTGACTTTATGAGATGACTAAAGGAGACGATACGAAGCAAGATGTAGTAATAATGATGCACGACGAAGACAGAAGAATATTGGTTTGATGGGCAGCCTGGTATTTGAGGAAAGGCTCTGACATATGGAACATGTGACAAGACAACTTCTTTGCCTACAGTATAAAAAAAGAGAGGCTCTGTTATCAGCCCACTCAGAGTAATTCAGGATAAGAGATGGCGACAGTGATATCGGTGCACCTTCGGTCCTGTTCAGAAAACAAACAGGGCAGCAACATGTTGAGGCATGATGGGAAAGATAAGGACGGTTTGAGAAACATAAGAGCTGTTAGGTTGAACTTGACTGTAACATCTATAGTGTTAGGAACACATAATCATTGCGGTTTCATTGATGATGGAGCGTATTACCTCCACAAAGGAGGTCATGTTTTCACACGTATCTGTTTGTTTGCTGATTGGATTGTGAACAGGATTACGTAGAAACTACTGAACGAATTTCCATGAACGTTGGTGGGAAGATGGCCTGAATGGATCCGGATAAAGGGACGTATCCAAGATGTCTGCCTTGTGATCATAGTGCGTTCTTCTTCTTTTGTCAAGAGCATTTGCAAACAGCCTGTAGGTGTCTGACTGCCACCCTCTGGCAGTAGTACTGCACTACCACGAGGTGCAGTAAAAACAAGCCAAAAACATTTTCTATGACAAAATGACAATTGTGTATACTTTTTGATTTTTTTTATTAATTGCTGACTATTCAATTTTTCAAAAATCAATGCCCATCCCTGATCCATACATGTGTGTGTAATTTAGAACAGATTCAAATGAAAATGAGGATTTAAATATGCTTTAATTAAATATGTTTCCATTTCTCCCCTGTTTGCATAGCTATGAGTTTGATTTTGGATAAGGTTGGAATGAATTAAATGGAACCGCTGGGCCAGCAGTAGAAAGACTGAGCAAGACGGATTTGGTGAGTTTTATTTTCGTAAATAACGTGTGTTATGATGATTTATCAAAGTAATTAAGCTGATCTTAGTTGGGTGAAAGAGAGAAACACGATTCTGAAGGTCTACGATTGTACTTATCTGTTTAGTTGGAAAAAGTGAGGGAGTATAAATATCTCCTGTGTTGATAGTTTGTGAGATTCTTTTGTTGATTTTAGGGCTGTCAATGCATTAACGTGTTAATCCTCATGATTAATCTTAAGGCATACATTTTTATTTGATCAAATAACCCAGTTGGGCCCCGATTTCTTCCTGTAAATCCATATATCAAATATTATATTAAACGCAGATAACACAATAACTGAGCAGACATCCCCCAGTGTGTTGAACAGCAAGCACTTTAAAAAGCCTCCAGATGGAAGGTCTTATAAAATACATCACATGGTGATGAACTGTCATTCCATCGAACGACAACAAGTCTGAAGAATCATGTTTGAGACAGCAGGTTCGTTGGTGCTTTAGCCAAGTGGTGTAAATCAGTGGGGCATTTCAAACAAGCCTCTCATGGTCAGGAAGAGGAGTCACTCGTCCAGGATGTGCCCACGCACTGGAATTCAACTCTCGACCGACTGAAGGCAACGCTGGCTATGCAGAAGCACAACTTAGCCATGCTAACATCATGCTAACCCCCCCGCTCTAACTAGATTGTAAACAAATTTTCATTTTACTAATGCAAAAGTACCGTAACAAGTTACTTTTCTCAGTAGATACAGTTACTGTGACTCTTTAATGGCTCTAATCTTGTAACGTAACAAATTACAATATAATATATAATAATGGCTACAATATTGTAAAGTGTATTTGATCTCTTAACAGGGAGTAATGAGGTAATACCTTAATTACTTTGTAGCATTACTTCACACTACAACGTCCCACTATGTGTACCCTTTAATGATTTTTGAGTCTACTTTTTTTCATAAATTCAGACAAAACTGTGACTGGAAAACATGTCAAATCTTTGTAAGTGGAACAAAAGCTTCTGTCAGTTTTCTGAGACCAGAAATGACTAGAGCTCTTCCAGTCCTTCTGTACACACACAATATCTCTGTGTGTGTACATGTGTTGGCACCAGTTCAGGTAAAAGATTTAACAGAGGCAGATTTTCTGAATTCCTGTGAAGCATTAACAATCCCTGACTGACATTGTTAACTATTTCCCTGATAAACCTGACAGAAAACACAGTATTACAATCAGCCTGGGATGTTAATCCACTGCATGAATATAATATACAGAAAATATAAGAAGGTCACACACACACACATATATGTATATATACACACACTGCATAAGCTAGAACACACATGTTAGTGTGTACATGTAGAATTGTACATAAATGGGTTACAAGTTGAACTTGTGGACTGTAGATAAAGATCAAACACACCTTTGTCAAACATAAAACACAAGGTGCTGCTGCACCACTGCATCTCAAGGATGTAATGTGGGGCCAATATAATCCTCTTTCTTAATAAACACATTTTAGGAGAAGTAGAAAAAGTAAAAAATACACTCACATGTTTTTTCTTAATACTGTCCTAAAGCTCTCTACTCAAGAAACCCCTTAAAGAATAACCACAGGAAGTCAGAGCTGGGACTGGGTTTCACCTGACCTCACTTTACAGGTATGACATTACACAATGGGTTCACTCACTGGTCAAATAACTTGCCCAAGGTGAGGCGCCAAGAAATGCAAATCTTACTGCCAAGAACAAAAAACAACAGTGTTTGGACTTCCTCTGGTTTAACCAGCAATGAAAAATTAAATTAAGACTCATGTGTGGTCTTTGGAGTACAATGCATCTGTTTTCACACAATATTGTTCCAGAGATACATGAATGCACTTTAAGTTACTATAACCGTGCAAATAAGTGTCTCCATTATGTCCAGAATAAGGCTGTTACGATATCAGAGCCAAACTTTATTATTAGAAGGATAAACCCCTTGAGATGAACTGTCGCGTTTTCAAGGGGGTCCTCAAGCACCTATATACATATATATATATATATATATATATATATATATATATATATATATATATATATATATATATATATATATATATTATATATGGACAATATGATTGGAGATCTGTTATTCTCTCTCACCCGGGTAGTTTCAATATAATAAAACTATTTCATGTATATTATATTATATATTATATTGTTTTAAATATTAAAAAAGACAAAAATAATTTGTTTTTGTGAGGCTCTGAATTTTTCAAGCAACATTTCAGTCAGGTGTTCAATTTTTGAGCAACCCTGGTTCTTTATCATCACAGTTGATCACAATGGTATGCACTGAAGTTACCCATGCAGACAGAGTCATAAACTTGTAGAAGACAGCCTCTCCCGACGCTCTGTCTCAAGACCTAACCCTATAGTCATAATATACCCTTATCAGTTTAAATTAATAACTGAGGTTGTGACTTAAAACAGACCACATGAATAATGTATGCTGTTCACAAAAGATCTGTCAAATGGCTTTCTCTTTGTGTTGATAATTACAGACCGAAGATGTCATCTAAGCAAACATTCACGTATGAGACAGCCTCATTTTTTCCAAACCTGACATCTGAGATGTGACAGTAGTGTTCATCTCCCTCTCTGTGTGGGCCACCGCAGGAAAACATATCCTTTACTTATTTTTCATCTGCCCCAACGAGCATGGACAGCATCAGAATGTGTACTTGCATGTTTGCATTGTATTACTTTAGTGGTGCATGCAGCAACATACTGGTGTCATTAAATTTAGGATTCTGTTTGTGACTGCAGGCACACTTCTGTGAATTTTTCCTTACCTGAGAGCCGAACAATCAATAATTGATCTTTAATAAAAATAAGACATAAACATTTAAGTTGTATTAAAAATTGACAGACGTTAGTTATGTGATTGTTAGCCAATCACTCACTGTCCACCGTATTTTTAGACATCATGGCCATTTCCACCATAAAGAAAATGATTTGCTAGCTACCCTCTCCTCGCTAACACCTACATGACAAGTTGCTATTTCACTTTTTGACTTGCTGTGCACCCTCTGGGTACTGAATTTTAAGGTGACGTTGTACTGCAGCTGTATCTTAAGACAGTGCTGCACTATTAACAATGAGTACCGTTCTCCTTAAAGTTTGATACTTCCACACTTGATCATGTTTTGCATGGTTTTGCTTCATCTTGCCGAACCATTTCCCACTGATAGCTTCTTCCTTTGTTGCACCAGTAGTTTTTCTGTACTGCAATGGTGACGTGTGCAAGCTCTGGTGAAATGGTACACAAAACCTACATTGTTGGGTAACATATTTTTAATCTCTGATGGAAGCACTGGTTCCTGCCAAAATAGTAACTGGGATAAAGCTTGAGTGAAAACTTCTGATTGACAGATATTGGATGTTTTGGGCCGATATGTTGTATGAGATGATATGACGCATGTTGGACAACATACAGTATATACCAATATGTCTGTGATGTGCCAATATCAGCCAATAATATAGGCCGACTGATATATCAGAGGAGCTCTAGTGGGGACATCAGCCACCAATCAGTATTGGCAAGTTATCTTTGACTGGCAGAGGCTTTTTCTAGAATAAGAAGCTGTCTGCTAAAATGATCTAACTGGTCTGATCTGTTATACAAACCAACAGTGTGACTGATAGATACACAAAAAGTTTTTGTGCAAGTCGACTGAGTGTCAAAAGGAAAGCAACGCAGAGCTGCATGAGTGTGACTTCAAGTAAAATCAGTTGCACAGATGCTGTTTGACACCAGCTGGTTTACTAGGGTGTGATTAGAGTGTAGCATGTGGCAATGTAACTTACACACACGTGCACACAAAGCAGACACACAAAGGCACTGAAGTAAATGCCTTGGGGCATCTCCCTCCTGTATACAGCTCTATGACAGGAATGCAGGGACAGAAAAAAAAGTTATTCATTAGAGAAAACATTCCAGGTGTCAGTTTGGTGGACAAAAATGATGCAAACACACGCTTGGGTTCTGCATGTATACACAGTGTGTAGGCTACAGGGTGAAGTGCACAAGAGCTAAAACCCCATTTCCCAAAGAGTGAGGACACTGTAAAACATTAGTAAAACAGAATGGGATGATTTCTTATTCCTTTTTGACATTCAATACAACTGAAAACAATACAAAGACAATATATCCAAAGATGAACCTCATCAAGTTAATTGATTTTTGAAAATATGATAATGAAAACAAAATGCTTATTCTGAATTTTATGCCTCCAACACATCTCAGAAAAGTTGGAACAGTGATAACAAAAGACTGGCAAAGTTGTGGAATGCTCGAAAAACACCTGATTGGCTCATTCCACAGGTAAAGCGTTTCACTGGTAACAGGTGATGACATCATGATTGATTATGAAAGGGGCATCCTGGAAAGACTCAGTCCTTCACAAGCAAAGATGGGGAGAGGTTCACTAAGAATCGCAAAGAGTCTGAGGATTTGACCATCTGCAGTCCATAACAGAATGCTCATGGCATGGATAACTTGCACATCTGTGAAGGCTCCATTAATGCTGAAAGGTACAAACGGGTTTTGGAACAACATATACTGCCATCGAGATGACATCTTATTCAAAGACAGGCAAGAATAGGACAGAATTCCACTCAAAAGCTTCAGCAGTTAGTTTCCTCTCTTCCCAAACACTTACTGAGTGTTGTTAAAAGAAAAGGTGATGTAACACTATAATAAACATGAACCTGTCCCAGCTTTATTGAAATGCAGCGTTTCCCCTATATTCATTCAGCAGCGGTGCACCACTGCTGCTACATTATGAGCGCCACCCATAAAAATTCTCACGATTATTAATATCAATGGGTTACTACTGATTTTAGCTCGCACACTGTGTGAACGCGACAACACCCAATGTTATCTCCCGGACCATCTCCTGACTCTTCAAAGGACGCCTACGTAAAAGGTAACGTTACGGCAGCGTAGCTCCTTTAGGGAATAGGTGAATGCGAGCGTAAGAGAGGAAAAGGTTAGCAGTGAGGTGTCAATATGTGTCACTTAATAAATGCTGCAGCTTCTCAAGACCAAGAAAAGTCGTATGTTGTTTCCCCAACTTCTGCTGTGATGTTAGCTACATTTCACAGGAAGTCACGTTAATTTGCTTCCTGTCATTATTACCTGCATGTCCAGTGTTAAAATCCTCTATTAGTGATTACAGCACAGCTGTAAGTCAGGCTACTTGACTTGCTGCAGTGATATTATTACCTCACTTAGTTGTCCAGTACTAATGAAAGGTTTCTGTTGGATTTCAGTGTACAAATGTCACTACAGAATGGAGTAAATCATTTTTAATTTAAAAAAAATGTCATTCTAATTTTCAGTAAATGGTGTGAGTAATTTTCTATGTTGTCGCATTTAATTTTTTTGATATCAATTTCTACAGATAAATGTCAAAAGCTGTACATTAAGACACAAAAGACAATCATGAATAATCCTATCTAATGATTCTGAGGTCATTTAATTTGAAGCTATTCTGACTCGCATGGATGAGGTCGCATATGGACACCAGCACAACAGCTGCTGAAAACAATTGTAGGGGAAACACTGGAAACGTCTTTAATCCAGAATGAGCATATAAACATATACATATATATATATCTCATTGCATTCTGTTTTTATTTGCATTTTACATAATGTCCCAACCGTTTCCCTTGTACTACAATTTAAATCTATGCGGAACTGGAAATAAAAATAATTCTGTTGGAAGTACAACAGCAGTGCAGCAAACAGGAATGTAAACAAAGAATGTTGAAGGTTTTCACATCCTGTAATTAGTGTTGATAACAAGTGGCGAGCTCTGAGACCCTTGTTTTGTTTTGTTTCGTCTCCATGTTTGGGGATTAGCTGTGTTTCTGGACTACACTTCTCTGAGATCAGTCACTGAAAGTCTTTTAGAACTGGTGAAGTCATTTTCTTTAGAGTTTCTGTTGATGACAGTTTTTTGCAGATGGCATCATTTTCTTTTTTGTTCAGGCAAGTTTGCAGTTGTTTAATACTGTAACACTATAAACTGCATACAGGCAGAATATCTATAATAGTATTTTTAATATCAATAAACAAATAAAAAATAAATAAATGAAAGTAGAAACCACTTAACTACTGGTTCTAGCTTGTTTGAATGCAACTTATTTTACCTGAACAGAATCAAATTCTGCTTAAAACATTTAATAAAATCCATTAGGTCTCATAGTTATAACACCTTAAACCCCCTAAAAACCTCTGAATCAAAGTTTGGGAATATCTTCACAATGAAGCTCATTATGATCCATTTATCTTCAGTATGTTGTAAAGTTTATTTGAATGTTGAGATGTTGAAAGGTCAGAAGCAGCCAGTGCTAGCCTGTTCCTTGTGCAGCCTATAAAAGGAGGTTGATTAATACATTTGAACTCTTCTCCACCTAAACGAAAAGCCTCTTTTTATATCTTCTGTCAGTTTCTCTTTTCTAACAGATTCAATGTTTTCGTTGTCCAATAAATTCCATCTGTTGCTTCTTTTCTGTACTCCTACTCTATCTGTTAAGCTACCATGACTGATGTTTTTGCACATAAAAAAAAAAAAGTTGCAAGACTTCTGCTCAACATGGTTCAGCGGAAAAGGGCAAAAAGGAACCACCGATGGGACTCTTGCTGGATTGCTTAGATGGTGGTGACGATAAATGATCTCCAGTCGGTATCTTAAGTTATACGTTATTCATTCTCTCATTCATCCATTCATTAGTTCATTCATTCATTAATGTGGATTAGCAGGAATAAAGCCGACTCAAGCAGTTGTCAGCTACCACCCCCTTACACACATGAATACAGCCTTCTTTCAGTGAATAATTAACAGAGAATGACCCAGATACCTGCGTGTAGGCGAGTATAAGGCACGTACAATGTACTTGATCAATGGATGGTTAAAGTTTAAGACGAGAATGTATCTTTAAACTTTGATAAAAATCACTGTTAAGTCTCCTAAGAAACCCAAACACAGAAACATACAAGACTCGTTAAACAAAGCATGTTCAACAGTGGGTGTTGGCCCTTTCAGAAATGCCCCTCAGTCACAATTTAACACCACAGTTGTGTTGTGTAACCCATGTTGCCTCAGATCCAGTGCTTCTGTCAATGGCCCATCATTTACTACACATTCCACAAATACCCCAGGTTCTAACAGAGTTTCTAGATCCTACATGCTGGCCTAATAAACCTGGGTTTGAAAAAGGGTGGTGCTTCGCTGCATGCAGTGCACATTTAGACGTGAGGTACTGCAGCTTAACTCTCTGGTCCTTTACTCATCCAAAAGGTTACACACACACACACACACACACAGTCCAGGTTCATACAGTGAAATTGTTTGGATGAGGCAGCACACATCCTGATGAATTCTGAGCTCCATCAGAGATGTCTAAAAGATTTTGATTTCAGAGGCTAAAAGTTTATTTCTCTGTTCAACATAATTTAAAAGAAAGTGTACAGAAACCAGTGGAGGGAAATGTCCATGTGATTCTTTTCATCAGAGAAAATAATCCGAGAGAAGTAATCAGAGAAAAGTTTGGGTGGGTGGCAGGTGGATGATTTATGTGTAGAGGTGATCACCACGAGCTATCATACTCTCCTCAAACCTGCAGTCACTATTCACTTATCTTCCAACCCTAAACAGAAGTCCAGTTGCTCCAGATTCAACCTTCAAGGATTACAATCACCTGGATGAATGACAATCTTCACCAACATGGTGTCATGGAGTCTCCCAGATACCACACTGCTCTTCGTTGATTATGTCATACTTCAAGACCTGATCCTTCGTCCGTCACCTTCATATTCAGGCCTGATGCAGGGAATGTGTCAGCTACGACCAGATCGTGTCAAAGTCGGGCTTCTATCGTGTGGTCTGAACCCGACATTAAGTAAACAAAGTCTAGAACAAACATCGGTGGTTGTGCTTAGGAATAGGCATCATTTTATGGACTACTCGATGGCAGCCTCTGTGCTACTGCTGCAGTTGTAAGTGCTGTTTTGAGCAGTAGCAGCTGCACTGCTGTGGTTAGCCAGCTGTCACATGAAGATGGGGGTAATGGAGAAAGTGTGACACTGGTCCTGGATCTGATGGTGTTTAGAATGTCACTGAGACATCAGACAGGTTTTCAATAGCCAATGAGCTTCGGCTTGGCTCTACTATCATAAGACATCAAAAGACAAGACAGACGCAGAAAAGGAAAACCAAGACACAAATGTCTTGGGCTCTTTTTAAAATAATCATGTATAATCATAATACTACGTATACAATATATGGAGTAGGACAAAAGTTAGGGAAAGTCCACCAACTCCTGTGCTGATCACTGATGCCCATACAGTATGTGTTACAAGGGTCAAATAACGATCTTCCTATATTATACAGGTCAATTAAACAGACGCCTTTCTTGCTGGTTCACAATCAGCAATGGTTTAAAGAGCAGACCAGCTTTTTGAATTCATGCCAAAATAGCATTAGCGTTCACCAAAGTCTGTTTTTCTGCTGGTCTCGGCCTAAATGGGACTTGAAAGGACTCCTAAAGAGAAAAAGACAAAACTCACCCAGCATGAGGAGGTTTAGATACACAGCCATGATGGACATCAGGATGCCTGGGCACACGGACACCAAGCTGTCTCTCCTGCTGTAAAAAAAAAAAAAAAAAAGAACAGACATGATTAATCAATCAAAGATCAATCAATGAGTTTTTACTTCACACCAGAGGGTTTATCTGTCAGTAAATTGACGAGTAAGTGGAAGTGTCTACTTTCAGGAAACTTGAAGCACTTCCCACTATCTACTATTGTCCGATAGCAGGTGGTTAAAGCCTGTTGGGAATGGTATTCTTATTATGCCTCTAAAGTTCTGTGGTAATGCTGGTGTCAGAACTCTACACAAAGCAGCTTTCAATGATGGAAATGCTAGTGTAGTTGTGTTGTGACACCAAGGAGCGGAAAGGCCTCTTGTATACTCAGGCTGCACAAACACAGAGACTGCTGTGTATGTGTGTGTGTCTGTGTGTGTGTGTGTCTGCGTTTGTGTTGGTCAGACTTTTAACCAACCTGACATATTATTATAGGACGGCCAGAGGACAGAGTGCATGAAAAGACTTTTCAGCCTGGGATGCTTTTGCAGTCTAAACAAGCCATTTAAGTCGACTGCTTTGTTGTCAGACAAATGACAAATCAAACATTTACAACTTTAGAGTTTAAATGCAGGTTTTTATCAAAAGCATGTCTCTGTTGGTAAGCATTTTTCACATGACATTTTCTCACAATGGCTCTGCGCTCACAATGTCAAAGGCTGAAGCACAGAGAAGGGACTCACAACATCTCAACACTCTGCTCAACAGATTTACATGTGTAATACATTGTTGACTGCAACTGTAATAATAAGATATTTGTTCTCTTGATGTCTAGATTCAAATGCTACAGAACAACCTCAATAAGCTTGTATCCTAACTTCCTGTAGGCTAACATTCGCTTCAACTTTTGATTCATCACTAATCAAACTACATTTGTTTCAGATTTGGTTTTTGCTGATGTTTGGATGACGCTTCTCATGCATGCTCACCCTACACATAGTACATAACTAGAATATTTATATAGAATATAATTATTATTGCATGTTCTCCCCATGTCTGCGTGGGTTCCCTCTGGGTTCTCTGTATTCCTCTCTTTCCACCACCAAAAACATGCAGTAGAGGTGAATTGCTGAGTCTGAATTGAGTAATAGTACATGAGTAATAGTACATAAGATGAGTAAAATTTTCACTTGTACTGCAAATGTAATGAAGTAAAATTTGTTTTATATAGCACCTTCTTAAACACAGATTACAAAGTGCTTTACAGCAGGAACCTAATATCGGTTCTCCTTGATTACTAGTAATCAGCGCACGAGATCAGGATCTTCAAATAGGAAGGTGCCACGTACCGTCTGTCGTCTCAACTGTTCTCCTTGAGGATTTAAGATTTTTAGCTGGTACAGGACAGTCCTTTGTGACAATACCAAGCCAGCCTGGATGCATTTCACATGCATGACAATATATCATGGAGCATCCCGTATCTGTGCGGCATCAAGGATGTCAGACTGGCTTGAACAATGTTGAACAGTCACTGAACCTTAAAGCAGTAGTCCCATGATAGTTATGACTCACAGACTGAAAACCCATCCCCAGAATTTGGAGTCACATTGGTATCATTATTAGTTTGATAGTTGTTCAAGAAAAATTATATTTCTTCTTCAGGATTCAGTTTCAGATTTTAATGATTCATTCCGTGGCACATGCCCCATCCTTCCACCTGGAAATTGGTCAACTAGTTTATGTGGAATTGCAAAAATGGCCCCAAAAGCCTGATCTGGCAAAATTTAAAAAAATTAAACAAAGGATCCTCTCTCGAAATTTAATGGGTTCTTCCCTGTCAAATGCCCAACCCTCCAACCAAGCTTCATGTAAACCTGTGGAGTAGTTTTTATGTAATTGAATAATTGAATATTCAATTGAATTTACGAGATAAATATGTCAAACTGTTTTCTTTTGTTTTCTGTGCTGTCATAGTATTTTTTTAAAGACAGCTGTAAAATGTGTAGGATTAGTTATGATCAGCTGATACGTGAAAATATGCATTTCTTTTCAGCATTCATTCATCTCACCCTTCACTTATGCACACTTACAATAAGTTTAGTTAGATTCATTATTTTAAGAAAGAATAAAAACTGTGTGTGAATCAATACTGGTTTTTTATGATAGATGCTATAGATCCATCTTTCCATCCAGCACCTACTCTCAATAGAGTAGTTGAGATAATGCAGATCGTAAACCCATCCTTTGGTTATTATTTTTACCAGTAAAGCCTCTGTGCAGAATGACTCCTCACGGCAGAGTCCATTCAATGGACATTGGGGTAAAGAGATGTGCAACAAACTGTGAAGCCTTCGATTGAAAAAAAAGAGTATCCTTCCAAAGCTACGCTTAATGAGATCTAAAAAAAAAAAGCATCCAGAGACATGAAGATGCGTCTTATTCTGACCATCCAAACTACAAATGTCACAAAGACACTGAGGATGTGAAAAACCACCTGCTACACAGTTAAAGTACTACTCTACTGTTATATTTTAACAGCTACACAGTTAAATGAGCTTACAGTTTAGCCACGGACCACCTATAGAGGTGGTGACAGCACTAAGTTACATTTTAATCACCATGAGACCACAGGAAAAAAAAAACAAGGGGATATAGGAAGAGCTGCTATCATACAAATCCAATAAGGAAACAGAGCAGTAACAGTGAACCATCATCCAGCTCCATACTCACACAGCCAGGTCACCTCACTCTCCTCTGCACTGCGTGGTCAGACTTGCTCACTCGGTCTTTACGAGCCGATTTTGTCTGACAGCGTGCGTGTGTGTGTAGATTCCTGTATCCGAGTGTGCACATGTGCAGGTCCTGGACCCCAACGTGTATATTTACGCGTGCATGCACACGTGTGCTGTGTATGTGCGCCAGAATGTGTAAAACAAACTTGAAAGCACAACTGACGGCACCAATGTAAAAACAGAGGGAATGCCGCTGACCAATAAGAGCACAGAGTGTGTGATGTACCCCCCTCCCTCCATTCCTCTCCTCCCTCGCTCCCTCCAGCTCGTCACTAGGCCACTGGGGTGAATGGACAGCTATTCTTATTCTAATTCCACTGTCACTCCGTGGGCCACTGGGTGAAAGAGGGGAATGGTCTCCAGGCTTTTGGAATGCACCACCCCTTTCTTCTGGACACTGGTGAGGAGTGAAGGGTGAGAGAGGCATAGAGCAAACCAGAGAGAGAGAGAGAGGGAGAGAGAAAGAGAGAGAGAGGAGTGAGGGAAAAAGTGGTAAATGGCTGGGAAAAAGGAAAGCGGACAGAAGGTGAGAGACACTGATGGGAACAGAGATATTTTGGCTCTCTGGGGTAAACTAGGTCAGTGGTTTTCAAAGTGGGGTCCAGGGACTCCCAGGGGTCCTTGAGGGGAAAAAAGGGGAGTCATTACTTTTCAATACTTGACAGAATGTACAACAATTATAGCCATTAATATCGTACGCTTTCTGTATTAAAACAAATACAAATAAAATTCCTATCAGATGGGGGTTCAGAGGTTTTTGTAGAACAATTGAGTATGAGGGTTCGGTGCAGAGCTTTTGAAATAAAGCATTCTGAGGCTACCTGAGGAGGAAATTAATGTTTCTTCTTGTATTCTTGCTCAATCAATCCTTCGATCTTGATTTCAGCACCATCTTTATCTTCTGCTTTGTGCTTTGTGTTAAAGGTCACAAGAACATGAGAATCTGATTTTAAAGTCAGCTGATCCTGTATATAAGCTTCTTGAGACCTCAGAAGAAGATGTGGCACAGGATGAACAACAGGTCATGCCATAATGGATGGCATTCAAGGCTAAATTGGCATTTTGGTAAAAGGGTGCCCACTGAAGGTACGAGGGTGCAGCACCCCTGTTACCCAATTTAGAAAAACTCTGGGGGGTCCATGCTTTTTTAAACTCAGTTTAGGGGTTCTTGACAGGAAAATGTTTGAGAACCACTGAACTAGGCAACTTCAGTTCACCGCAGAACCATGTAAGACCACTTTATGCCACTGAGCGAGAGGAGCTGACCAACATCTGAACACATCACCTCTAGAGCTCTCTAATTGTCATGTTACAGTATACCTGGTTTGATTCACAGGCAAACCAATGTGCTCTAAACCATGTCCCGACTCTGAGCAGCTGCCAGGCAAAAGGATCCAAAACTGACACCTACAACTAAAAAAATCAAAGTTAGTGAATACAATAACTTATATCAGTTGCCACTTGATATAAACTCTGATCACTAAAACTCACTGACCACATTTGTTTTGCAAAGAATCTGCAGCAGGCATCTGTCAATAATTCTTTAATTGTCCCTCGCTGTCCACCGTCACTATGGTTGCGTTTACTAAAGTTTAACAGCGGAAGAAGAGTGAATGGAAGATTTATGGAGAGGAGGCTCATCACAGATAAAGGTGTAAGGAGAGCTTGTTTTTTTTATGATAGAAACAGAAATACAATGAGTGGCACTTGTTTGTGGTTTCTGTTTCTAACAAGATCATATCTTATCAAGTCTTTGGGCCGCTTGAAAAATATTTTGGCCAGTTATTGTTTTTATTTATCTAGCCTTTGGCAGGTAGACCAGGAAGCAACCAGCAGAGACTCCACGAGGTAACTTCTATTTGTGCTTAAATTCAGTGGAATTTCAAAAACAATTTGACTGGAGTTCAGCAAGGGAATTTTGCTGTTTCATACCTGTCACCTCCAGTTAGACAGAAAACAAGGGATGTGACAAATCAACTGGGTTGATGCATCAGACCAGGGTCATGGAGGTCAACTCTATTCAAAAAATCAAAACTGGTTCTATGGCGACTAAAGAGAAACAGAGAGGTGTTGGACGGGCACAAACATTGCCTTTGAATGGTGTATATGTGTGAGTTTTGTGCATGCATGTGTGTGATTCAGGGTAGACAAATAAGAAAAGCTGCAGGAGAGAACAAAGCAGCTTCCACATTCACAGCTCTCTGGTGATGTGTCCTTTGACCTCTGCTAAAGAGGGAGACGGACAGGCACAAATTCTAGGCTTGACCGCTCCGAGCACGTTGCTCAAGTCATTTGCATAAAAGTTGTGTCAAACCTTCATCGGCTGGTTGTAATCTAGAAGTTATTTTGATCACTATACTCCCATTCAATAGCTCTGTCTCAATTCAGGGATCACATCCTTCATCCCATTTCAAAGACTTCAAATGTGGCCACATGTGAAGAAGGCCACCCGATCCAAAGATTCTTTGTGGACTGGTGATGTTTACATTTTCCCCCCCCAAAACAGACTGTACCAACATTATGAGCCCCCAAGGCTATGGATGGGAAGAGCTGGTGACTAGAAGGGGTGCGTGATAAAACTGGTATACTGGTATATATCAGTACAACGTACTAGTGAATAGATATGATGTTTTGTTGTTAAAAAACTTTGCTAACACCAGGTAACTTCCATCTTTGGCCCAGCAGTCATGCATGTGTGCATCAAAATGGTGACGAAAGACTTTACCCTCGTAGGCAACGCAAGGAAATAATTGAGTGTGTGGCAACATTTTTTTGGGGGGGGGGGGTTTCTGGCATTTTGCCTTTATTTTACCGGACAGCTGAAGAGGTGACAGGAAATGTGGGAGAGAGAGTGGGGGGAAGACAAGCGGCAAAGGGTCACGGATCGGAATCGAACCCGTGCCGACCGCTAGACCTCGGTACATGGGGTCCGTGCTCTAACCACTGCATCTGCACCCCAACATTTTGTTTTAAAAAAGTTCACTAAGAACAGCACAGTTGATAAAAACATGGCAGTTTGCGAAAACTTGGAAGACAAGTTGAATCCTCGGGCAGAACATGTCCCAGTGGATGTGCCAGCCTTCTACTGTGAGTCGTCTAAGTCGCCATGAACTACGAGTAAAAGCACAATGACAAGTCAAAGGTAGGGTAGTTGACGCACAAAGTTGAAAGGTTTACAGTCTACAGTTTACAGTCTTTACAGTCAGATCTTCTGGCTCACAGGATCATTGACTCTGTTTGAATTTTGAAGATCTTATCAAAACACTGGACCACAAATATAATACCAAGCAGGAAACAATTCTCTGAAGTAATAACCCAAGTGACTAGTCCAGACTGTAAGAGCGCTCAAAGCAGCCTTACAAAGCTTTGCCTTTGCATACTTTGAGGGATGCAGCCTCTTAATTGAGACATAGCAAATATCTGTACTATTAATAATGCCTGATTTTGACTTCAAAGGATTGCTACAGCACAAACCTAAAGGTAAAATAACCTGAGCAATTAATTATTTCAAGCGGAATTATCTTTTAATCAACACAGTCTGCATCTGTATCCACATTCAATCTGTAATCCTGAACTTAAGGAGAATACAGTCATCCAGATACTTAAAAAAAATGTATAATTACAATAAATCAAATGGGGAAAAATGTGAATGTACCTATACTGAAAGCTTGAGCAAAGACTTTGAAGCATGTACTCACACAGGATCATGACAAGATAAGAGGAAACCTGCAGAAAGTTCAGTGGCACCAACATAATTTGTGTGCAGGACTCAGACAAAGCCAAGAAATCTCGAGACGCTAGTCCAAACAATCCCAGGCTCCCATATCTTTGAACTCAATAACATGATAAGCCTGACTCTGTGTGTGTGTGTGTGAGTTTATGTACACATCAAATGAAGGGCTGAGCCACCAAACACACTGCCAATACACTACAGCTAGAGACACTGTTGTATAAGTAATGTAAAACAAGGCCAGGCTTGAAATGGGATCAGATCATTCAGATGAGCTCATTGAGGAAGTTTGCTCTCATTACACAGGCAGGTGACTTTATATTTAGGGCTGCTGTTACCTGCACCACTGTGAGTCATCCAGACCAACGGTTCCCAGTGTTACCTGTTGTAAGGCTCTACAGGCCTTTCAGGTTAAATCAAGTACCCTTGGATTGACCCCATGAAGCTCATTATGTTCTAAATTTCTGCATTAGTTATAAACTGGATGGTAATCAACGCCATTATTTAGTGGATATTCAACACTACTGAACAATGTTTAGGTCTTAGTTTGCATTCATGTCTTTTTCTTGCTTTCACACATCTGCAGATGCCCACACCTTGGAGTGAATGTTTGATGTGTCTACATTAAGTCTAATACAGTTAGCGATTTACTATATTCTTGAAAATGGCTTTCAGCAAGTGATCGGAGGAAAACTGAATTCCGCTGCAATGTACATATCACTGTAATTATAGGTCGCGAGAGTAATTATAGCAAAAGCCTGGTACAGGAAACACATTTTTTAATTCCACGTTCCACAAAAAGTCAAGTCAAGTCAAGTCAAAGTTCATTTATATAGCACATTTTAAATAACCATAATGGGTTGACCAAAGTGCTGAACAGAAAAGACTGATACAGATTTTTTAAAAACAACTACAGGAATAAAACAAATCAGATAATCAAATAAGTTAAAATCAAGTAAAATATAAGGATAAAAGGAAATAGAATAAGCATTAAAATAAACACTAAAAATGAGCAGATTAAATAGGGGTGTCAAGGCTCAACTCGAATCAAAAGCCAGGGAAAAAAGGTGCATTTTTAACAAGGATTTAAAAACTTCAAGACTCAGTGCAGTTCTGATTTGGATGGGTAGACCATTCCAGAGGTTTGGAGCTGCCACTGCAACGGCAGGGTCACCTCTGGTTCTTAATTTGGACCGAGGAATGTCCAAGAGCATTTGGTTTGTTGACCGGAGTGCTCTGACTGGAGAGTGCAGGTGCAAGAGCACTGTTAAATAAGAAGGTGCTAACCCATTTAATGCCTTAAAAACAATCTTAAAATCTATGCCATACTGCACAGGAAACCAGTGGAGAGACGCCAATACTGGCAACAGTTTTGCAGCTGCATTAAATTGTGGTCTGATGAAGCTGTGTTGTGTAGAAAATATGAATCTTCACCTCCTTCCCAAGGTTCAAATATATAAAAGACTGTGCAATTATATTGCAGTAGTGTGCCAGATCTGGAAGAAGTCTCTGTGAGTCTTTGTCAGACTGTGGCTAGAGACTGAAGAAATACGTCGCTTAGGATGAAAAGCTGTTTTATTAATTGTGGTTTCTGAGAAAATAAGACTGAGAGAACCCACAGAGTCTTTTCTTTCACAAGGTGCAGATACTGCTCTTTTTTATTGACTGTCTATTTAAAATATAGGAATATACTGTAACATAAATAGGATATTTGCATCAGAATGGCTCACTTCATCTGGTCCTATAAATACACTCTACATGATTGAATGCACATTTGAGGTGCATTGCAAAAATTGAATCAAAGCTGTTGTAAATTACTGTAACACAACTTAAAGTTACAATGAATACCTCAAAATTGCACAGGCTTTATGAATTATATGGATCAAAGAACTATCTCAGTAGACACTTTCCTACTATTCATAGAGTTTGGATAAAATTCCAAGCCTTACACTTTCATGGAAAGATCAATGAAAACAATACTTACCACTTAGCATTAAGGTAGTAATGATTCTTAGTGGGGATCTAATGAATAAGAATGCAGCCCTGGTATACTTCAATGGATAAAGAAACTATGAAGACACACTTGAACTGAACTCTACAGGAAAGCTCAAGCAGATAGCAACTATAATAGATTACAATAGAGCCCACAGCAAACAATTAACTCCACCAGTCAACAATTCAAGCTACATTTTGATGGAAACGGACCACCCAAACACAACATGTTCAATTAAAGGGATTGAATGTAATCATAGTGTCAAACAATGAAACTATTTCCTAATTCATTACATACGGTGGAGCCAAAGGAAATCTCATAAATACTGTCTGGAGATTTGTTACTTCCATTCATCTTTCCTTCATTTCTTCCATCCTCCATTCATTCATTTTTTTTTTACAGCGAGAGTAAGATTACCATCAAAGATAAGTTCCCATAAGATTTGCAGAGGCAGGGTTAAATCTTCCAGCGAGCCACCCATTACAGATTTTCACTATTTAACAAGACCTCAAATGAAGCACACCTAATATCATCTACTGCTTAGTTAGTACTTAGACTTTGTTCCACACCACCTATGTACACACAGATGTACAATTCAATTTTACTGTAATTCTTTAACCTCAGAGGGACACACCCGAAACTCCATTCAACACAATCACCACATTCATGTTTGGACTAGAGGGCCAGAGGATCAGCAGGTAAGCGGACAAATCTAAATTTGTAGCTCAGCGTTTGGTCCTGTGGAGGTTAGTAAGGTACAACTGGCCAGGCAGAGCTTCAGGGGAGGCAACAGTCCAAATTATTACAGATCATTTCAAAGAATGACAGTTTAGCAATATTAATACACACGGTTTGTGCCATCATAGCCTTCATATGGGTATTTTCAGGATTTAAGCTATACTTTATTGTCCCCGAGGGGAAATTCTTTCTCTGCTTTTGACCCCTCCCTGAGGAGCAGTGGGCTGCCATTACGGCACCCAGTTAGCAAATTGGGGTTCAGTATCTTGCTCGAGGATACTTCGACATATAGACCTGGGGGAAGTGGGGATGTACAGTGGGCGACTAGGAAGGCAGTGCCTTGTTGGAAACTGGTAAAATTAGCTAATAGGTGTTTTGTATGTGATACTCATCCTCATATTTCCATAAGTAAGTGTATGACAAACCAAAACAGACAGAACAAGTAAAAAAAAAAAGCCCCCTTCAACCAAATAATATCAGCTTTTTTTTCAGTACCTGAAAATTTTGCAGGCAGAGGCAGATGTTAGTTAATTAATTGTTATTTGGTAAAATTCTAACACATACTCTGTGGGTGTTGGCCTCAAATGGGAACCTGTGGGGGCTGAAAAATGAGGCCAACATGGAAGTGCCAGAAACGGCATTCAATTGGCGTGCCTAAACTCCACCCATGCTCCATCTCCTTGCCTGTTTTTGGATTAGCTGCCAGTTAGGCAGAGTCAGGCAAGGCTGGGGCCACCACACTGAAGGTCTATTTATACTACATCTTCTTACAAAAATAGTGTTATCTGCCAATGCCCACATGCTTTCATGTGTCCTTTATGTTGGCATCGATACATCCCCATAGGGCAGTGAGGACTCAAAAGTTTCGTAAGTTTTGTAGTTTGATAATGTATAGTAAATAAAAAGCAGCAAAAGTGGAAGCAATGATGTACAGGCCATTAAATACACCGCAAAGTGTAGATGAAGAGTTTTTTCTACTTGTTTATGCCACTTTTTTCTTCTTAGTTGTGTCCTTCCACATTTTTCATGCCTTGCTTGAATTATGGCTACACTCCTCCCAATGATTCCCAGTAGCACAACTCAGTTTCGTCAGTTTCGTCCATATCCGTAATCTCTCTGAAAATTTGCACACCTACGCATCAAGCAGAGTACAGGCAGAGGGCTACGTCCATATCTGTCTTTAATGTTGAGTAGAAATGGCCCTTAAATTCACAATGACTCCTCAGAAACGTATGAGTGATGTCTCACAGATTACGGTTGGTTGGTCTCTGCCAGGGTTGGCCCTTTATACATATTCTGTTTGTGAAATTCATGGAAAGGACTGAAGCCAAGGAAAAAAGAGTGTCTGATTTCTGAATTTGGTCTCTGTTTTTTGCAGATAATGCGGTTCTTCTTCATCAGACCATGGCGTTCAGCATGCACAGGGGCAGGTTTGGAGCTGTGTTAGAAGTGGTTGAGATGACAGCAGATCCAGGTATAAGGCCGTGGCTTTCCGCCAGAAAACAGTGGATTGCTCCCTCTGGATTACTGCCATAAATGAAGGAGTTTAGGCATCTCTGGCTCTTGTACACAAATGGGGGCAAACTGGAGCATGAGATGGATAGGTAGATTGGAGAGGCATCACCAGTGACTCAATGGATGGTTGCGGTGAAGAGGCAGCTGTGGACAAAGCTTCGATCTGTTACAACACTTACTTAAACTGAGCTTACTCAATACTTGAGTCTGACTTGACTTGAGTCACCCTTAGAGAAAGGGCGAGGAGTTCAGACATCCAGTGGCAGCTTGGAGTAGAGCTGCTGCTCCTTCAAGGTGAAAGGAGCCTTTTGCATATTATCAGAATGTATTTTGTGCTTTTGCATGTCATTGAACACCATCTGGATTAAAGCTGTTTTTTGTCATTATAGGAATGAATGTCATAGAGAGAAAAAATGGTAGCTGACATAGTATGAGAAATCACAAGTCAACGTTGACGCAGTAGAATGCTGAGTCATCACAGACCTGTCTGAAGCGTGTAGAGGTGTGTGTGTGGACAGCGTGCATAGAGCAGATTTATCAACCTATCTGTCCCGCTGCCTTCAGATGACTCAGGGGATTTCATGAACTGAAGGAGAAAGGTCTTTATTCTATTATCTAGTTCTGCAATTAAATCACATGATGCACTGGCATTTATCTGCAAAACATTCCACCACCATCCTTCTTCATTATTTAAACTGTAAGTGTTGATGTTAGGGCTAAACAATAGTTACTACACATAGTTATGTAGATGCTGAAGTTCTCTATTGTGCAGCCCTAGTTGCTACTGAGTGTCAGGTGCAGTGGCCTGGCTACTAGCTGATGAAATGTTCGATTGTTGCAAATGTTTGTGAGAAAAGCGGACAGAATGAAATGTGTTTCACCTTATTTGATCATAAAAACAGTCTAAAAAGCCTTATCTAGCAATGTTAAAAAATGTGACAAACTCCTGAATCCATCCATTTATCTGGATCCACATCAACATTTAATGCCTTCCTTGCTACATGCCCAACCTTCTATCAAGTTTCATCAAAATTTGCCAAGCAGTTTCTGTGTAATCCTACCGACAGATGCCGGTGAAAGTATAATCTCCTTTTTGGAGGTAATCAAACAAAAACTAATCAGATCCACGTATCTCTTTAAAATGAAAATAACCAAAAGTTGTAGACTTTTTATGTGCCTCCCTGAGTTATATTAGCCTAACAATTCTCCAGAGACATTTTAGACAGGAAGAAAGGAGCAGAAGAGACAGGATAAGGAGGTTCAGCAGTAATCAGTCCGTCTTATCAGTGTGCTGCAAACAAGGGGTTGATTTATATCAGGGGACATGATTATGAGTGTCTCAGCCTGCAGAGGCCCAGACAGAAGCTCAGATAACAAAGGCACACTGATAGAGAGCAAGGTGGCCCGGACAGCCTGGAGAAGTCTTTGGGGAGGCCTCCTGATCTGTAGATTATCCAACCCCAGAGGCACACATACACAAGCACACGTCTGCGCTGCACTGCTCACACAAAATTAGAGTTAATTCTTCTTCTTTTCAAACACAACTGAAGGAACTGACTACTGACACATTAGTTCCTCCATCTTCAACACCAACATCACTGAAACGCATTTCTCAGTTCTTTTAAGTCGCACGGTGAGCTTGAAATGCATTTCCAGGGTTCAAGTGGTTTCAGGTCATTTCAGTGCAATATTAATACAAATCAACTCACATTGACTCAGAACTGGCTGAGCATAGACTCATAATGAATCTCATGTCCATGTTGGTCAGAAACAGAGTGTTCTTCCAGCCCAGTCACACAGTTGTTGTTGTAAGGTGACAACTACTGAACCAGTGTGGTTTCCTACATACACTTCACACTAGAAATAACTCCTACCAGCATAAATACTAAACGACTGGTGTGTCTGCTGCAGACAAGCGAGAGTAGAAGCCTTATCTACTAGTTGAATAATCACCGACATCTCGAGCATATGAGTTGAATGTCTTTTCTAGAGGTGGAAGGGTTGAAGGCGGCGAGACGGTCGGCGAGCAAGAGACCGCTGTTCGTGTTCCAACAACAAGACATCTCATTTTAGCCACTTTTGGTACATTTTTAGCTGTGTATGTAGCATAAAGGGGATATTGTGAACGACACATCACAGAGAGATTGTAGTCGTGTTTATGGTGACAAATCCATGTATCTTATGGAAAAATGCAATCTTTTCTTTAGCCAACCAATTGTTTTATGTGTCTAAACCTAACCACACCTTATGCATTATTACAACTAGAATTAAAAGTGAACAAAAACTGAAGTGTAAAGAAACGTAAGGTTTCAACATATGAAACAAAGTTTTAACATATTCCTGGTTTGCAGAACCGTAAAGTACCAACATTTACTATTGTGAGCGGCTTGGTGCTTTCACAGAGAGGAGTGTCCACTCAGAACTACTCCTTGGCAGGACGTCAAAACGTCTCCTGTCCAATTTGATCCAAACTGTGACCGCACAGAAGTAATGCACATATGAAAATAAAAGCTTGTGTTATGAGTGAAACATAATTACCTGACTAATAATTGTGTAAGTATTTTGGCAAGTAAAGCACTGAAGGTTTTAAGGTGGGTGTATCATATGAAGATTTTTATGAAAACGTTAACAATTTAGCTAAATATTACAAAAGCTACAATAGGGCTGCATGCTTTGGAAATGACTGGCACTAACAAACGGCATAAGTATAAGTATTTATTTGTCTTCACTTTACAAAACCAGGTTTGTTTTTTTTAAACCAGGTAAGAGGGAGCTTCTTCTTACTAAAATGCAGATTTAGCCTTAAATGCCATATATAATGTTATTACATAACATGTAGTCTTTCTTAAAATGATCTGCCTGTAACGATATGTCTGTTCATTAACAACAGTATGATTACCCCCAAAATATCAACGTCAGGTGGTCTTAGACAGCTTTGATTTCACATAGCTCCAACACCCTGTTGTTTCCAGCTCCACAGCACCATCTTATTCTCAAGCCACATGTTCTCTTGACATTTCATAAAGCTTATACACAGAATCAGCTGACGTAGAATAAGGGTTCTTGCATTCTTTTGACCTTTGACCCTTTCGACACAATTGAAGAAAGGATTGTCCGGTGCAGCAGAAGATTAAGTTTATGACAAAAATGGTATATTGACAGCGAGATCAGGACCATTGAAGGATTTATCAAGCAAGAATACAAGAAGAAAAAATTATTTCCATCCTCAGATAGCTTAAGAGTGTTCTATTTTTTTACCTCAAATGTTCAAAAGCTCTACGCCCTCATACTCCTTGAAAACCTCTGAAAATCAGTGGTTTTGTCCTTTAAGAACACAGAAACTGTATGGCATCAAGATATATAATCAAAATTAATACAATCTATAGTTAACAGAGAGGAAAAGCAGCTGCCAACCAGTGTCCCTCTCTCCCTAATGGCCAGTTATATAGTTGGGGTCCGAGCCACTCGTGGATCCTCTTAACCCCTATGGATAGAGTTGTTCTCGGCAGTAGGGCGAGACGTCAGGTCCTTGAGCTGATTAGAGCTAGACTAAGCCTACAAAGGCCATGGGAACCCCGAACTCCAAACACACATCTAAATACTTTGACAAGCTTGTGAAAAGAAATAAATGGCATTATGGCATTCTTGAATAAAAGGGAAAATGTCCTCTCAGAATAGTGAAAGTAAAAAATAAAGATAGTTGCCTCATATATAAAGCATTATTCCAAAGACACTTTTTTTTTTAAGGTTACAGTTATATAGTGTGTATTTATTGGTACCTATTGTGGGTTCAGAGAAACTACTGTTGCAAGGTGCTGGATGTTCTTCACCTGCAGCAAGAACATTCAATACTATTCATAACCTTATGCACTGAATCTGAGCTGTGCCCTCCATTAATCTGTGCTGCTGGTTAATCTGGTAGGAATGTGTGCAACAGTGTCAGAAATCAGCCCTCCAGCCATAAGTGACCCACTGGTTTCACTGGGAGAACAGGTCCACACACACAACCATCTCTTTACTACCTGTAGCTGATTTTATTTTGGAAAAGCCGCTCAACAACACTTTTCTTTTAATTCAGCTAACAGTTTAAAAAAGTGGCCCGTTAGGTAAACATGACAGCAAGCTAGCAGCCTAAAAGATAAATTAGCCTTAGCCAAACTGCGCTAAAACTCACATTAAATAAGCCTCAATAAGAAAACTACGATAATGCCATGAGGAATAGGCTTCAATGAGGTTCATAATAAGTTCACGGGATACACGGCAGGAGGAATAATATGGTGATAAAGTGTACCGTAGTACACAGTAGTGATTGGGTTTCACCTGAGAGAAATGTTAGCAAAGAAGTGAGAAAAAGATGGAGCTCTCTCTCACCTGCGTGGTTTTCTGTGACTCCTCTGCCCCTCTGCCCCTCACACACCGTCCCGCCGAGGCTGCTACACCTGAATGAGCCTGATGTCCGGTGTGCAGCGGTACTGTGGAGGGCTGAGCCCGGCGGGAGGAGGAGGAGGAGCCCGGAGTCACCGGCAGATACCTTCCCGGGAAACAGGAGCCGGTAGGACTCTCCTACAGCAAACACCCACCCCACGGTTCCTTTAGGTGATATTGCTCACTGGTTCCTCCTCAATGCTCAATAGTGTTGAAGTTACCGTGGCCTGTTTTCTGTCTGAACGCGCATGTATTTAAGAACTTAACCTTGACTGTCACTTGAAGACAGGGGCGGACTCACGTTCTTTGAGGTGCAGGGGCGAGAGGAATAAAAAGGGCACGCAACTACAGAGGTGGCGAAAGTCCACACGTTCTTTACTCAAGAAAAAGTCCAGGTATTTGTATAAAAAGCATCTGGTAAAAATACAAGTATTGATTCAACTTTTTTACACAAGTAAAAGTTAAAAAGTAAAGGCTCTGGAATGAACTCAAACATAGCCCTTTGAAGGAAATTTCTACTGCCTGTTTGTTTTTTTGTGCAGTGATCTTCATGAAATATGATATTAATTAGTTAAAGGTATTCAGAGTGAATGACCATTATGCAGAATGCAAGTAGGCTAGAGAAAAGAGACTGATGTCAGTCTTTTCTTCTTCTTTTCTATGTGTTACTGTCCATTTAGGTTGAAATCAGTCTTGATGTCAGAAAAGGATGATGGAAAATACAAATAATCTCTAATAATAAACGAGTCTGTTTTGAAAATTCAAGAAGTAGAAAGTACAGATATTTCGGTTAAAATGAAGGGAGTTAAAGTAAAAAGTTGTCAGGAAAATAGATACTGTACTCAAGGAAAGTACAAATAGCTGAAAACTATTTACAGTAGCCTACTAAATAACTAATTGAATAACTATTTTACACGACAAAAGTCATAATATTACAAGAATGCTCGTAACATTGTAATTTTAGGCAACATATTTGAAGGGAAATATCAGAAGAGAGTTACCAGCATCAAAATAAGGAATATAGAACTTCTTGTCAAGCAATACTTTAGTACAGGTTTAACAAATAAAAAAATATTATATATTTTGGTACATCAACACCACATTATTATAAGTATCAGGAGAAAAGACTGTGCAGGAAACTGGGTCTGTTCTGAAGAAAGAACCAGATACACTTGGAGGAGATGGCTGGTAGTGGTCGACTGCGGGGACATTGTTCGTTGCATCAGAGAGATATTGTGACTTTTTCTTGTAATACTTTGACTTTATTCTCAAAATCTTTTTTTCTCTCAACATGGCCCAAATACTCCATCGTATGAAACAGTTACAAACCCTGGTTAAGATGAAAATTGTTGTTAATTATGTAACTCAGATGTTACAATGGTAATAACACAGAGAGAACTATGACCTATTTGACCATTTGGAGGCACATGGAGGCCAGTGAATTTTCTAGTATGTAGGGAAACCTATATGCTACTGCATCCCATCTCTCCACTAAATTGCTCATCTTAAAAGGAAGTTTAACATGTTTACTTAAATTTTCTAAATTCTAATTTCATGGAAAATCACTACATTTTTACAGTAATTCTTTATTGTTGTGATTTGACACTATATAAATAAAATTGACTTGACTTTCATACAAAACTCTGTAAAAGTATGGACATTGTCAGTAAATTAATAAACCAACTTTTATTTTAAATGTATTTAAGTGAATTTGTTTTTTACAGAAAAATTATCTATACAGTGTTTTTTATTCTTTCCTAAATTACATACAAATATATGTAAAATTATAATAATTGACTGTAATTAAATATGTAACTTGTTGTTTAAGGATTTAAGTCCATACTAAATATTTAACATTTGTCTTTGTAATTTGAAGGTAAATCTTGTTAGTTTTATATTAATGTGTATTTGTACATTCAAACTCTAATTCTGAGTGCAAATTTAGCTGTTTTTTCTTCATTTTATCAAACATAATGCACATTCTTTTTGAAACAGCAATGCAAGGCAGCAGAGGCTCCTCAGACACACTGTGACATAACAGGCCAGCAGGGTGGTGTACTGGAATGTTGTCTCACAACAACAAGATTCTGGAACATAGGGAGGATGTAGGATTGAATGTTAAAATGAATGGTTATCTCTTCATGTGTTGGTCCTGTGATGATGTGGTGACTTGTCCAGTATGTAATTATTTAGGAAAAATGTAATTAAATTTAGTGCTGTTGCTTTATTGACGATATTTAATTGTAATAATGCAGGTAAAAATCTGCATTAATCTGTTTCCCTGCAAAACCTTTGATGAAAATTTCTATTGTTTTGGAACTTAATTTGATTTAGGATATTTTACTTTAATTTTACGCTTTTTGTTTGGATGGCGTAATTGCATCCCTGTGGCACACCTTCCTTTTCTAAACAAATCTGTAACGGAGCTCACCTCCGCAGGAGCCTGGTGCGATCTGCTGGTAGGAGAACTGCAGGTGCAGCTCTTCTTCACTTGTCTCCATAATGAACACCTTGAGCAGGTAGCGAATCTTGAACAGTGTATTGTGGGCCTATAATGAACCTGATCACGACCAAAATATGTTGTTTGTTGGGCAATACCACATCTCCAAAAAATGTAATCAAAATCCTTTCATAATTTTTTAAGTAACAATGACAAAGTGACAAACAAATTATGGTAAAAACTTTCATGTTTATAATTATGTGACATTTTATCTTTTGGGGCTGTAATTATCTGAGGCCTTTTGATTTTCTGTAATCAACATCTAACATGAAGTTCTCCACGTTCTCACAACAGGATTGTGATTTTCCATGT
Source organism: Chaunax sp. Z400 (assembly GCA_037577475.1). Lineage (NCBI taxonomy): Eukaryota > Metazoa > Chordata > Actinopteri > Lophiiformes > Chaunacidae > Chaunax > Chaunax sp. Z400. The sequence continues at coordinate 25,825,311 of CM075195.1, forward strand.
GCAAGTGTGTCCTTGCTAAATAGGATAGTATAGGATCCTATGAGAGGCTAGATAAAAGCGTGCAGCCCTGCCTATCTTCATGGGGGAAGATGATGGGATAGCTCATCACTGACAGGATTTCTGCTGTACCTCGGGAATTATCAAAAGATGTTGACAATCTCTGTCGCCAAGCTCATTATGTGGTGCCAGCCAAGTCAACTGATACCAAACAGCGGCTGCCTATTAGGAGGACAGTCTCCTTTGCAAAGGGTTGATGTATGTCCTAACATATGATGTGAGCTTTGGGCTTGTGACCACTATAGTAAGCTGAAAGCTTTAATAAGCTTTTTTCTATATTTTAATACAGGTTCATGCCTCTCTTTCTATGCAGCAAGCAGGACAGCAAGTGTCTTTGACCACGTTGAAAATATTTTTGAAAGGCTAAATGTCTAGAAATATAGATTCAAGCAGATTATTTTGCTAGATAGAAGCATGTTGTGAATTTTGGAAATGCTTATGTCTATATCGTATATTTATTGGAAATATTTGGATCATAGAAGCCAGAATCAATCCTTCACAACCATCAATGGAATATAATTCTATAAATAGTATGATGCTGATAAAATTAGTGCGGCTTAATCTTTACCTGCAACTGTGCAGACAAAAACGGGTTTAAACAGAATAGACATGCAAAAAAAAAAGAAGAAAAAAAGAATGCTGTGGAACATTCGAATGATGAATGTCAACGTTATAAATGAAGCTTTAAATCTTCAAATTGTTCAGTGCAGCCCTAGATTTTTCACAGAGAACACAATGTCTGAAGATACAGTCTGTATGGAAATAGAGACACCAGCAATAGTAACATGTTTACACTGTTAGTGGGTTGTGAGAGGGACAAAAAAGAATGAAACAGAACAGAAAAGTAGAACACATGGTCAGGAGTCAGCACAGGCACAGCACAGTGGAGCCCAGGAATGGCTGGAATCCATAATTATCAACAATTGTGCAGTCGTATTGTCCTATAATACAAACATGAAGTAAACAGCAAGTCTGAAAACTGCACATATGGTTTAAGAAGCAGTGTTTCAGCAAAATCCAGAGGTGAAGGAATTAAAACCTTAATTTTTTTTTAAGAATTGTGAAATACATGAAAAGAGAGACGCATCGTCTCATCCACTTCTCCCTTCATTGCCATTCTCAACCTGTCTGCCAGATGCCCTCAGACTTTTTACACAAGTCCCAGCCAGCCGATTCCCCTACTAACCTGTGCAGGGGCTTCAACTGGGATCTTTGGGGCTGATCACCGATAGCTGGAGGCAGTAATGGACAATGCCAATCACAGATCAAAATGCTGTGTCTTTATTTTGTTATCATCTATAGTTATTAGTTATTAGTGGCACCTAATGGAACTAAAACTGTCTTCTGTCATTAAACTGCTGTAAATGAAACCCTCAGTTTTTATGTGTGTTTAGCTCCACTGTAAACTATTAGCTCTGTTAATTCGTGGCTCCCTTAGCCAAAAACACAGCAGGACTCAACTGCTCAATAGTGGCTAACAGATAATACTACTAATACTACTGCTGATTTCAGTATGGATTTGCTATATCCTCAAGGTATAACTAACATATTTGGAAGCTCCTGCCAGAAAGTGACTGAGGGGATTCTGTTCTGAAAACGTGGCAACATTTCAGAACAGAAAATCATTTTTTAAGGGGATGCATTGAAGACACACTTAAGATCTGATGACTCACACCATATGCAGAGGTGTTCTGGGTCACATGTGGCCTGAGTCTTTCTAAAGTGTGACTGCTATGTGTCCTGGGCTACACTGAAGGTTCTCACCTGCCAACATTTAGCATCTATTTTCACACTAGCCCTTTTCACGCAGAGTTTGTGTAATAGTGCGGCAACGAAGATCCTTCTCTGTGATGCTTTTATTTTTTAACTCTGAATAGAGGTGTGACATGTAACACAGCAGCATCAGCATATAGTGTGACTTCATGTAACGTTTGTAAACAACAATTCAATCACTTACCTTCCCTGTTACATGGTGGTTGATCTAATCCTCTGCTCTGTGTATTGTGCACACATAATACGTCTTCAAAACATCAACAAACTGTTGAATCAGTGCCGTTACTACCTCTGCTGATGGCTCAGAGGTGGAACAACAACCCTTTATTATACCCTTTATAACATTTATACAGGACGGGGAGCCGCAATAAAAGTGCAACAGTCCTGCCTTGAACAGGCTGGGTAAAAGAGGCTATTGTTTCAACTGATATCACCATTTACACTAAATGTATGTGTACCTTTTGTGTGATTTCTCCCACTGATGTAAATATTTAATTTGATATGTTTTTGCCCCATTAGGAGGATCTCTGTTGCTGCTGCTGTTTTTGTCCTTTGGTGAATTCCTTTACCTAATTTGTTTCACCTTTGCTCATTCTTTATTTGATTGGTTTGCATTTAATGGTTTATTTTCCTTACAGGTAAGCTGTTTTTAACTTTTTGGTCTAAGAGGTGGCTTAAGTCTTATTTTTTTCTTTTGTTTAAACCAACTATTGTGAGCATAATAATCGGAGGTTGATATTTCTGGGGTTGTTTGTGTGCGCCAGGTAACAGGCCAGGTGGGTTGTTATATTCTTGTAGGTGGAGGTTCTTGGGTGGAGGCCCCACTTTCCTCCCTGGGGGTCCTATTGCATGCAAATTTGTCTTTTTGTCAATATATGTGTGGTTTTGTTGTGCTTCTCTAACCCTTGTGTGTCTCTATCTTGCAGTGTGAGCAACTGTGTGTGATTTGCACACTACTGGTGGTGGCGAACACTCTTGGCTCCCCCCTTTCACTCCCCTCCTCCTGCAGGTTTCTGTGGCACCCTCCCCCTGCCCTGGTAATATTCACATGGTTGTAGTTTTTAAACTAATTTATAAAACACATTTTGATGAAAAGTTTAACTTTTAACCTGATTCTTGCAATTGTTTAAAAGCCTTAATTATTTCCCTGGTAATTTAATTAAAAAGTAATAGTTTGGAACTGGAAACTCATGTCTCTGATTACGAACTGTTGGATATTCTCTGGGTGAAATTCCCATTGTGGCGTTGTTGAGTTCTTGTTGGCTGGGGGTTGTTTAGATGCCCATTTGTCAAATGTTGTAGGTATTTCCTTTTTTGTGTTAAAAACATTGAGTTCCTTTGGCGCTGTATGTGTTTATTTGCATATAGACCAAGGAAGTGAGATGTAACCATATAGGACTCATGTAGAGATGTACTATAATGGCAGGTGTGAACTTCGAGGTGTCCACCATCCAGGACGGATGTTAATACCACGTTTGAACAGCCTCTTAAACCTTATTGCTGTATCTTGTAACCTGTACCCACCTGTCTGTAACTTTTTCTGGCTACTCTGTAGTTTTAGTGCGTCCTTTGTGTAAACATGTCGGTGAGTATGTAAATTCACCTCTCCAATAAATCTCGGAACCGTTGCTGTCTCTGTAGTTGTCTGCTTTTGTGTCCACTCACTGTTGTCTACCACTCACTGCAGTGACTGAAGCAGAGGCTGTAATTTGTTCAGAGCTCGATGCTGTTTGGACAGTAAAACATCTGGAGAAGATAGTGTTTACTTGATTGCTACACACACTCAGAAAGGGAAAATGAACAGTTGAAAACCACGGTTGCCCTCTCCTTTTCATTCTGCTCATGCTTTTGTGTAATTTGCCATGTTTGTAGAGTGTGTGTATGGACGTGTTCTTATTTACAGGCCCAGGTTGGGGGCGTGGCTTGTAAGGCGGAGTAAGGTGCTTCTATTTTAATTCATGGTAAATACAATAGATGAACTAACCAATGCACATTCACTCATAAACGCACACGTTTGTCACATGCTTGTTCATCAGGGGCGATAACCATTCACACAAACAGTCACACACCGATGGAACTGCCATTGGGAGCAATTTAGGGTTCAATATCTTGGGACACTTGGACATGCAGACAACAGGGGCCACGGCCTTTGAACATCAAGTCTACATGTCCCAGAAGATTTCAATGTCCTGGACAAATGAAAGAAATCCCACTTAAATATTATCTGCGTTTAAAAATAATTCCCATGGACCACTGATGCTGTGCACCAAAGAGTTTATGACAACCTGGGAATGACACAATCAACTATCTTTCTTTCATTTCAAATTGTACTTGTGTTGACGCAGCAAAGAGAATTTCTGCCTTGTGTTTCTTATGCAAATTTGACTTTGGGATCAGTTTTTGAGATCTGAATACTGGAATATCATTAAAGACATTCTAATTATATTGTAACTCTTCCTTCATAAAAAAAATAGAATATTTTACTTTAACATTTTTCTCTTCAAATGCTTCCTTAGTTACTTGTTTTTACAGTAATCATTATTTTTGATCTGATTAAACAACCCTAAATCAGTCCTGTTACAATTATCAGCTATTATTACATTCCCATCAGCCTCAGCTGCAATAATTATATAATTAGTGATTGGTAGTGTGTTCAAACAGTAAAGTATCATAGTGAACATTCATTCATTTTCTGTAACCCCTTATCCTGTGTAGGGTCGCGGGGGGGGGGGGGGCTGGAGCCTATCCCAGCTGACTTTGTCACCAGTTCATCGCAGGACCACATAGAAAGACAAACAACCATTCTCACTCACATTCACACCTATGGTCAATTTAGTCACCAATTCATCTCTACTGCATGTTTTTGGTGGTGAGAAGGAACCCAAGAAGACACAGGGAGAACCTGCAAACTCCACACAGAAAAGTCCCAGGTACTCAGGTCGATTAGAACCCAGGACCTTCTTGCTGTGAGGCAACACACGCTACCCACTATGCCTATGTCACTCAGCCCCTGGCAGTTTTCCATTTCATTTTATAGTGAAAGCATGCACCAAAATGAGATGGACGGATTCTTTTGAAGATATTTAGAGAATAATGTTTTGAGGTGACTGAAACATATTAGCCGTGTCACTGAGACCTTTTCTTTACTTAATAAACATGTGCCCTCTGTATTTAATGATCAATGTCTGCCCTCTAGTGTGAAAACATGGCCTCCTCCTCCTCCTTGAGCTGCTAATAACTAACTATACCTAACTATACAGGCTCATTCCATATAAAGATGAAAACCCTGCTTGATTGCATTCATTCTCATTAGCAGGGAAAGTTCTTTATCGTCCTCTTCCCGTTAGAGCGACGGCCTTCTGACATGCAATGAACCTGTATACTCTATGAACATGAACTTATTAACTATAGGACTAAAACTCAAATGAATATGTAAAATGATTCTTTACAATGAATAGTTAGGTAACCTTTAAAAATCATAACAAACAATAACTGTATAGCACCTTCCTATTCTACTGAAACTTTGCAATACAAGCCACCATGCATCCATTCACACACGCATTCATAGAGTGGTGATAGAGGCTATCATGAAGGAGCCACCTGCTCATCAGGCAAGGCAAGTTGATTTATATAGCATTTTCCAACAACAAGGCAATTCAGAGGGGTTTACAGAAAGTATAAAAGGCATGAAGACAAAGAATAAAACAATAGCTTCATTAGTTAGAAATACAAATATTTAAAGAGAAGTTTTATCTTTAAGTGAGCAAAATTCTGCCACATACCAATTATCTCCGCCAAGGAGGTTATGTGAGTGGTTCGGTTTGTTTGTTTGTTTGTTTGGAACAACTTTGGGGGCAATTTGGCACAGGATTTGGTTCTTGGCACTTTTATATGCAGACTGCAGGTGCCAGGGGTCGAACCACCGGCCTTCCAATAAGTGGACTACGGGCCCACCTGAACATCTTTCTCTCTTTCTGTGCAGGAATATTCCTGTTATCCGCAGAAAGTTTGAGGATGTGTCCAGAGGAGGATCTCTTGATGATGAGAAAAGATTGTTTATGTGAGTATGCATTTTTTTTATAGCTGTGAAACATGTATAGTTGAATTATAAATGGTAGAGAGCAGTCTGTGATTTGCCAATTCTTAACAGGGGGTTGGGCCCAAATGCTATAATACTAACTTAAATAAAAATATTCTTCTGTTTAAAATGTTTTAGGGATTATGACAATATTGTTTGTTGTTTTGAAATGCATCATAT